>JAHXJL010000089.1:0-698090 GCA_019395255.1 Botrytis medusae
CCCTAACCCTAACCCTAACCCTAACCCTAACCCTAACCCTAACCCTAACCCTAACCCTAACCCTAACCCTAACCCTAACCCTAACCCTAACCCTAACCCTAACCCTAACCCTACGGTTTACATTAAGGAAAAGGTTTTATTACAATATAGAGCTTCATACTCAAAACAATTATTAGTTTTATATTATAATTATGAGAATTGCAATCAGTTATAATCTTATTGAATTCCTATTTGAAGTTTAGATTAAACTATTTCGAGAGATCTCTAGCCACTTCCATATGACCCTAGAGGCAGCTCCCGTAATATTGAGAAGGATACGGAAGACATAGCACCCACATATTCATAGATCCTATATATCTAATTGTATTCTATTTAAAGAGCTAGCTATATGGGAAAGTAGTAGGCCTTATATAGGCACTACTAAAAGAGCTAGTCTCTTTCGCATTCGCTTAATTCCCTTTGATATAGTAGCCATTATATTGAAGCCATTCCCTTTGAGGTGAATACTCTTGTTCACATAAGTATTGATTCAATTTTTTGCCCATACCACTACCCCCCTATCAATTGGTGCCACCACTAGTAGTACACACCAAAAAATCCTTAGAATAATAGTTAGGGATTTCAAGTTGTGTTTGAATAATTCTAATCAGGAATAGTATTGTTTGAAATAATCCTAATTGGGAAAGGCGGTGAAGTAACTGGTAATATCAATATTCACTATATTACTAGCTTTATTAAATATTATTAGCCGTATAGTCTTTCAATATTAATATGAATGATATCATTAGATTCTTTGGATTAATGCATATTGAATACACTCTATAAATTCTATATTTATTTTCTGTCTCTATCCTTATATCTAATGTTCAAGACTTATTAGATAGTCTTTGATCGTAATCTTATTATAGAGCGTCAAATTTATAATCCATTATAAAAAAATGTTATAAATATGATAATGACACATATCAATAATTATATAGATTGAGTTATTAGACTAAAAATATAGACTACAAATTGAAAGATATATATATGTGTGCGCATATTAAAACTCATGTGATGTATTACGTGGTATATATCCTATATTTCCAATATAATCTTTATATAGCTTTATTTATAACTATATACAAGTCTATTGATTATTACAAAGCTACTTCTAGAAATATTCAACAGTTATATTACTAAGTTAAGTAACACAAAAGACTAGAAAGTAGAATTAGAAGTTCTACCTTACTCTTACATATATAGCAGAACAGAACAGTAAGACAGGGTATAGGCCAGGGCTAGTACCACCACGTAACAAGGAAGTTAAAAAGGGAGTTTGGGAGTTGAATGATGAGTTGTGTAAAGACTCATTTGTCATGATTCCTAATAACAGGTGATATGAACGATCGATTGAGTACCACGAGAGAGAGTGACTATATACATATTGGAGTCGGGTGCTGACTCATAAACTGGCTATCAGGAGGCAGATGGTTGATTGTCTTTAGATCGCAGTATTCCTCTGGATATCAGCTGTTGACCACAATATCCTAAGCTCCTTGCCCACCTAACAGCTGTCCTGTTACACTTTCACCAGATTTCAGCTCCTACTAGGGTATCCACTTGTTCCGTGATATCGATCATAGGGAAACTTGACCTGTTTCCAACTGTATCATAAGAGGGGCCATCTGAAAACGACATTGAAGAGAGATATATAGAGTTCGCTATCTCAACGGCGGTTGTTGTCAAAAATCCCTTGGTACGTGAGTCTGTGTTGTAAACAACACCAAGATACTTGGCACTTGCCCAGTTATCTTTACTCGAGAAAACCGTGATGGCCCCACTGCCACCTAAATAATCTTCAGCGCAAAGGACAATACTCTGATGGGGATAGCGGTCAGGAGTGATGATAGCATCGCAGAGGACGAATGTATAGTTCGATGGCAAACTTGAGATTGTAATAGGTGTCGGAACAGGAGAGTGAGAGTTTGTGTCAAAAGTGACGAAAGTACCTCGCTGGCCATCGCTGATAAGGAGCTTGTTTTGTGAAGGTAGGGAGACTAGGCCAAAGTAGAGGGACGCCGATGCTGTCGCGTTTTTTGCCGTTTCGTTTGACATGAAAAATGGTGTTACCGTACCATTAGGAGCTATTTTAGCAATGCTATAGCCGCCAAAGCTTGCTGGAGCATAGCTGTTGCCATTGCTATCCTCAGCAATGTCCTGAAATCCAGCAGTGACGTGTCCGAAGGTACTTTTGTACTGTTCCTGAAAAGGTGCCAGGTCTGCGATGTAGACTGCTTCCATCGCTGTTGTATCCCACTTGATCACTTTCTGCGGACCAGAAAGATCTACACCGTTGGTTTCGAACGAAAGGCCACTGGTTGCGGTAAAGAACATAGCCCCACTGTGAGCATCATAATCAACGCCTGCCATGTGATAAGGCTTGGTATTAGTAATCTCCGGAAACGTTAGAACTTGATGTTCGGCAGTAAAGAGATCATAAACCACAACCGATGCGTTGTAAATTGAACTGGACAAGTATCATGTAAGTTAAGTTGTACTACCAGTTCTGACAATTAATAAGAACTTACCTCAAGTAGAGCTTACATCCGACTGGATCGAAAGCTGAATTTTCAGGATATAGCTGAAAGATATCGAGGGAAAAGCTTCCATTGATTGATGGACACTTTTCATGTCGAGGCCGGAAACGACCGACTGTAGCCGTATCTGCTACGGCAGACAGACTCAAAGCGACAGAAATAGCGGTGGCCCAATACATTTGGAAGGTTTGATATTTGTCTGAAGTAGATTTGTTGGGGAAATAATAAGAAAACTTTTAAAGCGTGTATTTTGGGAGAGAATTCAATGTTCAAGTTGTGTTGCTCAATTCGGTAGAGAATTGTTTGCATTTATACTTTGCAAACGGAGTCTGAAATGTCCGCAATGTCCAGTTACCGATAAAATCATACTCGAACCGTCTTCATTCGCCTTGATCATTAATGCGCTTATAATACTATCCATACCTCAATCATTCAATAGATTTATTATCATCTTTATTCATCTAAACCAAACTCAAAATATTCATATAATTAGGTAATAAAAAAAGAAGCGAAATCTTTAAACTTTAGCACTAGTATTCGGTCATTGCGGTGTGCTTATACTACCGTCGGTATTTCAATCATGCAATAGATTTATTACCATCTATATTCATTTAAAGCAAACTCAAAATATTGATATAATGAATTGACAAACAAAGCAACAGAATCTTTAAACTTTAACACTAGTATCCGGTCACTCCGGTGAGCCTGAGTATGATCCTGACTGTAACAATCATTGTATAAATAGGGGAACGACGACGTGTAGAAAAACCTCTCATCCACAACAACATCGCTTCCCTACATTCCACGTGAACATCCAACTGCAGTTGCTTGACACTCAAAGAAGGCGTTAAAATTGGAAAAGACTTCGAAGCACTCAAACCATGGTTCAAATCTTCCACAACGCCGTACAGGGCTGGTTGCTCATGGCTGTTCTCGCCCAAGCTGCACCGACAGATGTGCCGCATAGGAGTCCTCGGCAAGACCTTTCGGCTTCTGGTTCAAAGAACTGTACCAGCGATACCCGCTTAATGCGACAAGAATGGTATGCCTTTTTTGGATTCTAGATGGGAGAACGCTTACTGACAACATTATAGGGGCAACATATCTACAGAAGAACGCCTGGCCTATATCAACAGCGTCAAATGTTTGATGAAACTCCCATCTCAAATTCCCGAGGGAATAGCACCAGGAGCTCAGAGCCGTTACGACGACTTCGTTGCAACGCATATCAATCGCACTGTCAACGTACACTTGAATGGAGCTTTTCTCCCCTTCCACCGCGAATATATCCATGTCTTCGAAAACGCTCTTCGCACAGAATGTGGCTACCAATACGCCCTTCCTTACATTCAATGGTCCAAGTGGGCTACTGACCTTGCCGGCTCCCCTGTATTCGATGGCAGTGAAACCTCCTTCAGCGGTGATGGAGCCTTCAATCCGAACAGCACTGTTCCGATAGTTCCAGGAAGCAATACTACGCTATCGAATGGAAACGGTGGTGGTTGTGTAGTCGCCGGTCCTTTTGCCAACTACACTCCATCTTTCCAGTTGTTCCCTCAAGTCACTGATTTTAGCAATCTGCCAGTTCTGAAAGATCCTTTAGGCTACTACCCGCATTGTATGACACGAAACCTGAACAATGAAATCGCGACAGCCTCGTACTCAGATCCGTCGAGCATTACCAACATAACCTCAGCCACCGACTACACGTCCATGGTAGCGGCATACAATAGCGGCGGTGCCGACGGCATCTACGATCTAGGGATTCACGGTGGCGGTCACTTCGCAGCTGGTCCAGAACTTTGGGATTTCTGGGCAAGTCCCTCTGATCCAATATTCTGGCTGCATCATGGTTTCGTCGACAAAATCTATACTGCCTGGCAGGATGGTCATTATGCCGCACGTGTAACTGCAGAAACGGCTGTTTCCGGCACTGACGCTCTCTTTGATGACCCATCCGGCAACAAAGTCACGCTTGACTACATGATGAACATGGGGTTCCTAGCAGCTGCCAAGCCTATTAGGGAAATCCTTGATGTTTCTGGTGGAGACTACTGCTACGGATACGAGTAAGCATTGAGTTGGATCAGTAACAGCGGCGCCACAAACAAGCACATCATGTTGATATCCCTAAGTACATTTAACATATGCAGATTGATTGTTTGTTCTTTAAACTTACTGTTATCGATGTTTCGTACTTAGATGCACTTAGATAAACTCTAGAGCTAGATAGATAGATTGCAAGCTACATGTTTATAATCACTACAATATATTTGTTTTATTCATTCTATATTATTTAGTTGCTATACAACTTGCTTATTTTTGTTATTCTGAATAATCTTACTAATAAACATTATATATTGTAATTCTATTTCATCAAAACAGATAACGTGGTTTATTAGTGAGTGGGTTATATCAATGAATGGATTACTTTCATTTCAATTCATTCTTTCAAATCTATATTATTCAACGATAATTGAATCAATTGATTGAAATTATTAAGAATCTAATAATCTAGAATCTATTATATTATTTTAATAGATTCTTATATTATAATCTATCTTTCCACATTTATTATAATATCGATTAAAAAATACTTCCCTATTAGAATTCCTTTCTTTTTAATGCTTATTGTATTGAATCTGAATATCAATCTTTTATTAAAATAATATATTTGTAGTTTTCTGTTTGGTAAGTATTCCTCCTTGATATAATTGAGTTTTTTTTATGTATCGATATTTGCTTAATGTTTTATTTGCTTTTCGAAGTGTATAAATATCTGTATTCAAAAGTGTATTCTTATAAACTAATTTCTCTATATTTTTAGTTAAAACTAATATAATCTCAAATATAAATATAGAAAAGTTTGATTGATAATAAGTTATTTGAGATTTTATTAAAGTTGATTATAAAAAAGCGTTTATTAAGTTGCAAGGGATTTGAGAGATTTATTGATTTAAATCGAAAGAGGGGGGAGGGGGAATAGATATATGAATTTGAATATCTAATTTCGAAAGTATAGTTTCAGAATTAAATAATATTAAATCTATTTCTCGAAATCCTGATTTCATATTCTGAAAAGTAATTGATTTTTGATATATAGTTTTAAAAGCTATAAAGAATTCAATTTTTGAAATATAATTGATATATATCTTAATAAATCCATCAATTTGATTATTATATAAATGTTTTAGATTATCAAAACAGTTAATATCAAGTGGTTAAATTAAATGATTTAAATAAGGTAATAAATTTAAATATATAATATTATTCTTTTTGTAATATATTTGAAAAACTATTGATTTATAATTTTCATACCCATTTAGTATTAATATTCGATATTTACTTTTTCTTCAATTCTTAATATATTTATCAAAATGTTTTAATTATTCTAATGTTATGGGAGCTGCCTCTAGGGTCACGTAGAAGTGGCTAGAGATCTCTCGGGGTGGTTTAATCTAGACTTCAAGTAGGAATTCAATAAGGTTATAACTGGTTACAATTCTCATAACTATAGTGTGAAACTAATGATTGTCTTGAGCACGAAGCTCTACATTGTAATAAAACCTTTCCCTTAATATAAACCTTTGTCCTTGTTGGACAGCCAGGAGAGCTAGTCTCTCCTGGAGCGCTGTCGCTCCATAGCTGTCCATCACGTGACACTAGTCGCGTGATTTTCATTGGTATTACTGCTTACCTAACTTATGCTTACTAGCTAACCTGTGACTTAACTACTTTATACTTATTATAGGATAGGTACCAACAAAGATAGGTGCCTATCTTTCCTGGACTACTGATTACTTGCTTGGTTACTCTTGTTCCTAGCTACCTTTTAATCTTACGGTCTCTATGGTGTCGTTTTCGTAGGTCACGACACCAAGGCTTCGCATTTATCTTATAATCCATGTTGCGGTGCGGGTACCTCCGTAACATCTAAATCTGTTTTATTATTTGTCTATTTATTAGATATAGATTTAATAACCCATTCCATAGGAAAATCGATTTCGATATATCAATTAAAAAAATGAATTTGTTCTTGAACTATTAGAAATAAAGGAATAATTTTATTCTTTTTATTTTCATATATTATTGTTATAGTCTATTCTCAATTATCTAATTGTATTAATTTACTTCTATTATATTTTTTAATATTAATAATAATTATTATTATATATATAATCTTTATTATAAAGTTTATTTTATTAAAATTATAAAAATCATTATTCAAAATGTTATATTTCGCTTATATATTTAATATCAATTGAAACTATTTTTTAATAAATTTAGGATCTTTATAGAAAGCTTTTTGAAAATTATAAATATAATTAAAATATGTTTTTAATTTGACTTGATATTTTATAAATCAATATACTCAAAGCTTTTCAATATTCTTTACATTTTTTGATTCGAGAATATAATTTTTTATATTTTCTATATTCTTAAATTTAGGTAAAAAACCTTTCAAATTTATATCAAATATATATTTAAAAATGATATTCTTTTTTAATTCTAAAAGATTATAAGATTTAGATTAATATTTAGAATAAAAAGTAAATCTTTTATTCTATATTGTAATATTGTATTTAGGATATTATATATTTTTGTAACTTTTCGAATACTTATTTTTTTTGTTTTTTCGAATAGTTTCGATAGTGAGGAGTATATAAGCTTCTTGATTATTCGAATTTATTATAGATTGTTAATAAAATGTATATTGAAAGAGAAGAAAGTAAATCGAGGTGAAAGTGACTTGTTCACTGATATGACCCACTCACTAATAAACCACATTATTACTTATCTCTGATTTAGCTTTTTTGTAACATTTATTAATAATTTCTTTTAATAATTTTTAGTATTATATTTACAACTAACAATAGTAATATAGTCTAAACTTGAATATAATATTCTGTTGTGATTTTTCTATATAAAAATAGAATTTAATTTTTATTGCTTTCAAATATATAATAATAAAGTACTCTCTGTCACTATCACATGCTAGAGCTAGTCAATAGGAGTCAAATAACTAGAATAAGAAAGCTAGAGGACAGACATCTCTTAGAGATCTTTTATCTTACAAAGCGCTTAGTTTAAGACTATCTTAAACTAAGGTAGGCGTGACTATATATCACGTTCTTCGGCACGTGATATTCGTCATATAGGGTTCAATAGTAGGGAGTAGACGGGGAAGGTCACGGGACGATAAGTAATGAGTTAGGTAATAATGTATTATAGAATATAACAAACTAATCTTATGCCCCTATCAATTCAGGGCATACCCAATTCCTGAAATGCTCCTTAATCTCCTTACTGATATCATAGATTTCTATTTCACTGGATTCCATGTTATTAGATATCAAAATAAACTTTAGGCTTGCCGTAAGCCAAGCATCATCAGTCCGTGGAATTAAGGTTTCCAATATCGGTCCTTGGCGGACCTGAGGTAACCCCGGGTGACTAATTCATGTCTCCGTGACAATTCATTTTATGCCTGCTATTCCCTAAGGCGCCGACATAGGACGCCTGGGTGCTCCGCGCAATAATCCTTGAACGATGAAGCCTTATTAGATAAGCAAAGGCGTCCTATGTTGGCACCTTAGGGGATAAAGTAATAAAAATAGGTAACGTTATTCATCTTTTTTTAGTTATTAATTATTTACTTGATTATTCTTATTCCTAGCTACCTTTTAATCTTATGGTTCTTATAGTATTACCTTCTATAGGTCACAATATCTTTATCTTATAATTCATATCACAGTACGAGTACCTCTGTAATGTTATTCAAAATAACCCTAATTGAAAAGGACAATGAAACCCTTATATCACTAGCTTTATTGAATTTTACTAGCTCTACAGCCTTTCAATATTGGTATGAATAATATCATTAGATTGATACACATCGAATACACTATAAATTTTCAAGTTTTATTTTTCAAAGTTGATTATAAGTCACCTAACCCTAAGCCTATATTCTATCTTCATGGCGAAAGAGGAAAGAGAGGAAGGGCGGAGGGGCGAAGGAGTGGAAGAAAGGAAACAAGCTCAATGTTATGTTGTAGGTTCTAAGTGGCTCGATTGGTTCGAAACAATCCTCTACCTCTAACAGCTGGTATAATAGCTTTTCGAAGGGCACGGCGTTTTGTAATTGGTACCAGTTATAAAGCTAATTTTGAGCGAGCCAAATGAGTCATGTTGGTTAATCGACAAGTGTTTCTATCCTTCGCGTTGTACTATTGACTCCTATCACTATCACTTCTTCATTTAAATCTTTGTTCCAACTCGGTACAGAACCTTCAATTCGAAAGATAATTTGATTCCGATTTCGAATAATTAAAATTCAATTGATTTTTATTCAAAAACTAATTCAAAGTTTTCAAAAGTATCAATATTTCATTGAATTTGGAGTGGTGATATGAGGTCGATTTTTGCCCATGCCACCACCAAAGGTGCACACCAAGAAAGTCGTTAAAATAATAGTTAGTGTATGAGGACGTGCATATTTCTAGAATTGTATACAGAGTACTGCCTTCCCGGCGAGCTGCAAACCACGGGGGGCAAGATCGCTATGGTCTCTCCTTTCCCGCGGTATCTCAGCTCCCTTGAAAACTACTGGATACAATTTTTGTGTACGAAAGGTACACCGGAATTTTTTTCAAGTCATGTAAGTACGTCCTTCTCGGCCGGTTGAGATGAAGGCGCACGTGAATTGTAGCCCGCCTGAAGCACGGTTCGGCCAACACGTAGAAAGGCGCGAGATCGACAATCCTCCTGCCCTATCTCCCTGCACTCACTCTTTGCCCCTGTGATATTCCTTACTCCTCTATGCTAATAGAGGTGCCCGTCAACTCCCAATATGTTGTTGCAGATGTCCGGCAAGGCTGCAGGTCGAAGGAGGGTGCTTCATGGATATATAAGTCGAGGTAGGATAGGGGATGTGGTGGTGAAAATTTGTTGGAGGTTTGTGAGTCGAGATAATTAGGTAGGGAGAGAGTTGTTGATAAAGGGAGATCTTTTTCTACGCGTACGCTGGCCTAATCTGGGTTTTGGATTGCTGTCGGGTGGTGAAATTGTTTGTTCTGTGAGGTGCAAGTTATAGACGCTTTAGATTTCATAATTGCTTTCGAGTCTTATCTATGGGATAGCTAATGAGAGTCGCAAAAGGATTTGAGGAGGAGGGAGGGAGGATGAGGTGGCCGAAGCAGGGATTTTTCATGCAAATCAAAGTTTTCACCACCACGTAAAGGTGAAAGTTCGACTTTACAAGCCTGTAAAGCCAATCACTACCCTAACTTATTTATTGAACCATTCGCAATACACCTCTTTACTCCTTGGAAATTTCAGTGCCAAGGGGAGAAGAGGGGTGTGTAAGGATAGTAATTGATTACTCCCTTGTCCTGCAGAGGTTTGTTGCTCATTGTCAAGTTCGATTTTTTCGACACACATCCGGATTCTTTAGGCACCATCTGTGTCAATTGTATCCACCCAAGCAATACCCCCGTATTGCATGTTCAATTGGGCATCAATACGAGTGTATTATTCGTTCTAAGCGTTTTCCTGCGTTAGCATGCGGCACAGTTCTATTTCAAGATTTCGTCCTTTTCCCCAGCAAGTATGTCGTCTTCTCATTTCTCCACTCTCTGCTTGTTGACTATAATCTCCACAGTTTTTCTCATACAAAAAATACTTAGAAATGGAACGAATAACTCTCTATGGTTCTCCGTCAGGAGAAAAATCTGACAGCGCTGAAGATTATTCTCTCAAGCGACTGAAGAATGTTAACAGCCTTGAAAATTGCGAAGTCTGCACCAAGATCTTCTCAATATTCAAGCTACCATTCGAACACGAGAACACCACCATAGAACTGGGTCAAGTCTCAGACATACTCAACAGTAGCTGCGTTCACACGACCTTCATCGAAAGATCCAGATCACTATGGCCATTTCCCGCTCAATATGAGAACCAGCCACTAACGCTCGGAAAGAAACAGAACGAAACTTCTGCGAATCTAAGAATCTATTGGGACATGGAAAATGCGCAAGGTGTTCAGTTAGGTTGGCCATTTGGTCTGATTAGGAGAGAGACTGAGGCCAGACATCCAGGTCGGGTTCGTATGCTTGATCCGAATTGGGCTGATATTGAGGTCCTTCAAAACTGGCGGACTCGATGTATTGAAGACCATGGTGACGCCTGTCATCAGCATAAGATATCGAACTTGGAGTCAACTCGTCCTCTGCGGTTGATTGATGTTGAGAATGGGCGTATTGTGAGTACCGAAGAGGAAGCACCAGTAGACAATTACGTGACTCTTTCCTATACTTGGGGACAAACAAAGAACTTCGTAGCTTTGAAAAGCAACTTTGAGGACCTTCGGCAGCCAGGCGTGTTGTTGAACGGTAGTATTGCTGAGCAGATTCCTCAAACGATTCGCGATGCTATTGCCATTGTTAGGCTTTTGGGAGAGAAATATCTTTGGGTGGATAGTCTTTGTATTATTCAAGATGATGATGAGCCAAAATGGCAAGAGTAAGAGGCACAAAAATGATTGGATCAAAAGTACTAGTGCTGAATTGGATCTAGACTTCAAATAATGCACTTGATATACGCAAACTCATTCCTCTGTCTAATTGCCGAAGAAGGGAACTCAAGTCATGGGCTTTGCGGGATAAAAGGGGTATCGTCCGACAGAAAAATCGAGCAAAAAACCTATGATCTTGCCGGAGGGGAAAAACTCACACCCCAGAACGAGTCTTGGGAAGCTTCTCCTCATGCCAAAGAAGGCTATCGTAGTCGAGCCTGGACCTTCCAGGAGTATCTATTTGCAAAACGTCGACTTGTTTTCGGTAAAGGACCCTTGAAATGGCAGTGCAACTCGGAGGCCTGGTATGAAAACTTGTTGCCATTTCCAGAAGCTGGTGCGCATTTTGCTAGAGAAGACAATTCGGGGCAGTATGGTTGGATGCAATTACAGATGCCAACTTTACAGGCGCTGTCAGGTCTTGTTGATGGATTTAATTCCAAAGTCTTGACGTATCCTGAAGATGTGTCGAGGGCTTTTGCTGGTATTCAGTCATATTTGCACCGTTTCTATCAGGTAAGATGATTGGAGAAGAACTATATCCTCTCCATACTTAGCCCCTGAAAATCGTCTGAGTAAAATATTGGGCACTATCCAGCATTATGCAATTATTCCACTAGCAGTATCAAAAGAGCAACGCTGACTTCGCGGCCATCTCTCTAGGGAGGACTAATTTTCGGACTACCAGAGTTCTTCTTCGACATCGCCCTGTTCTGGTATGGCGACGTTGACTATAGCAGAAGAAAGGCTTCCCCAACTTTCCCTGGCAATGCAACCAAAAACGGCTTACCAAGCTGGTCATGGATGGGATGGAATAGCCATATAGGTTTCCCAGAAGACTGCGAATTTGAATCGATCGGGTCCAATCGTCTCGTTGGATTTACTGAACCTGTAACCGAATGGTACACCATGGAAACCCCCGAATCAAAGACAAGACGCAAGATCTCTTCCCAGTGGCATCAATACAGAACTGGTGTGATCGAAAATGATGTCGGATGGGTGAAGAAGGAATACGAAATAGGTCCACCGCTCGCAGGTGGGTTTGCCTACCGGCCAAAAAATCTCCGCTCTCATACTTATAGCCACGAAGCAGAGTCGGGGCCCATGGTATACTGGTATACGCTTCCATCCGTGAATCCCCTTGATTCTCCACTTATCCATCCTCAAACCCAATATCTGTACTGCGAAACCACCCGAGCATTCTTATATGGCACAACCGACAAACTCTGCGACTTCCAAGGCAAATACCGTCTCCAGCTCCTCGTCGATGACACAGGAATCTTCGTCGGTGGTATCACCCTCGGAACCAATTACCTCCACGACAGTAACCGTCTACGAGATAGCGTCCCTACCACAACGGGCTCCAACTGCATGGAATTCGTCGCTATTGCGAAAGGATGGACGTTGATGTTCAACAAATGCAAGGTTAATGAGAAGATTGGTCTTGGGGAATTTTTCGTCTCGAAGTGTGAGGTGCCAGATAGGGAGGAGGGGGATGAGGAGGATGTGAGGAAGTGGAAGGAGGAGAGGGCTGCGAAGGATGATTGTGTTTTTGTGCTTTGGGTTGAGTGGGTGCATGGGGTGGCGTTTAGATTGGGGACGGGGATTGTTTTGGAGGAGGCTTGGGAGAGGGTGAGGGAGAGGGAGAAAGTGAAGTTGGTGTTGGGATGAATGATTCTGAGATGTGAAAAAGGCAAAGAACCAAATTGCCGGCTCTTTGTAGCCAGAAAACTGAAGTGACTGATTCGGAGAATCCACATGCAGGCTGCTTTCATCGATAATACTTAAATAATGGTTCCGAGATAGATGTCTACCCAGTGACGTACTTTCTCTAACCCGTGAGCTTCTTTTATGATATTAATTACGAGCTACGGAATGTATATTTACTCATGAGGGGATCATGCGAATAGGACATCATTCCTAGCACTACGATGCGACGGACTTGCTGTTTGTATGAGAAGGAGACGGAAGACGTAGTACCCACGTACTGTAGGTCCTAATTGTCTTTATTGTATTCTGTCTAAAGAGCTAGCTATGTACAGGAAGTAGTAGGTCTTATATAGACCTACTGAAAGAGCTAGTCTCTCTCGCATTCGCTTGAAGCTTTACTACAGCAGCTTATAGAATTGAAGTCATTCACTATGTTCACACACTTGCGCTAGCGGCCAAAGAATTCGCTAGCGTAGAAGCGGTCTTACTTAAAAATCATAAACTCGCACGTAACTTTCTTTCACCGAAACTTCTCAATCCCTAACAGCTTCAACACCATGAACGAAACCCTCCCTCAATATGAGGAGGAAACCAAACTCCAACCCCCCCCCCTAGGTGACACAATTCGATCTCATATAGGGAGAAGCTTTTGAGACTCCCTATTGACCATTCACTTATTCCCCAAGACACTCGATCTCATTGATTTCATGTCATTTCATTTTATGCTCACCACATTCCTTGTCTCTTTAATTTTCTGGTGCTGGAAAACACGTTATTCTTTGGTCAAATTGCCGGAAATCGTTTTCGTTCATAGCAATCGCATTGGCAAAATACGCTTTGGTTGTTGGTCAGCCATCCGGATGAATCTTGGTTGCTTCTATCCAGTCTCCAGTCAGCATCTTTTGAAAACGACGCGAAGCCAATATCAAGTGCTTTGACGAGACCCTGAGGCGCAATTGTGGGAGCAATGTATGGCTAGCCTGAAAGCTCCCTTCGTCAAAAGTATCTTCTGAGCTGATGACTCCGTCTCTAGAAATACTTTCCGATAATCGAGGTAGTGCTTTGGGATTATTCCAAGGAGCGAATGATTCTTCAGAAGAAGGGAGTATAATCAGAAGGTCTCCATCCGGGTCCGCCTCGTATGGCTCGCACATTCTGCACAGTCGACAGCTAAAATGATCAGAAAAGCAGTAACCTTCAAAAAGTCCCTAAACGGAGGCGCTATTGTAGTTCATCAGTTGCTGAGAGCGTATTTCACCATTTGGCGATGATGATACCAGCCAAGAAACTGACAAGCAGAGGGCTCCCTTTGTAGCTGGCGGAGCAGACCCAGCGGATTACTTCCTTGAGCAAGAAGGTAGACAGCTACCCGCCTTTGCGCAGGAAGGATTCGGCACAAGTAGACAGAAGCGAATGAGGGTTTTCCATAAATCGCGACACTGCCGCTAGTTTTCTAGGCAGGTTCCGAAATTACCAATATTCATAAATTTATAAGTCGCCGTCTTCTAAGCCATGGAAAATCCATCCTGAGGTCCTTTAGCTACTGGCAAGGTCGCGGGATCGAGAAGTGTGGCACCCTTCAAGATAATCTCCCTATAGATGTTCTCGTCACTGTTGCTTTCTAGGTCATTGCCCACATGAAGCGCGTTTCTGTTCACGATAGACTTCATTACAGCTTCATATTCTGGTCCAGCAACCTGTCTTTTAATTGTCCAAACCTCAGTAATGCTTGTCATGCTACTTGAGTTCACGGACTGGCTGCCGAAATCTCCTATCCTGTGATGCTGATTTGCACAGTATAGAAGTACAGATGGCACGATTTTCATTGAATCCTCTGAGCTAGTTTTGTCCAACCAGATATTTGCCGGTGTTTGGTTGCAGCAAAAGAGGAGGGAGTCGATATGCCAGACACAAGAGAAGTTTATTCAGCGTTCGAAGTACCTCTTTCACTTGTCCCCGCTAAAGCTGTGTTGGTACATCTCGAATTGATATCGTTAGTCAAATTCATGGGTTCAGCATCGCCGCTGGATGTGTCCACCCCTGCTGGTGTGTCCACTGACCCGGCTGCTGCAGCAGAGCCGGCACTGAGTCGGTCAGCCGCTGCTCGTAGGAACTCAGTTGCCAAAATCATGGGAGGGCCGTTGACCCCGGTCTCTTTCACTTCCCTGAGTCTAGCGCCACAACCTTTTAAGCCATTTTGGCGGTAGGCTCCTGAATAGAAGCATCACCCTTCTTAGACCGTCTCCGCTTCCTCTTATCAGGTTTTGTCATACCCTCAAGCTTGTCAAATTTTTGTTTTCGAATATCTAATCTAAGGGAACACGATTTGCATATGGTGGTAGATGGCTCGGAGTTCGAGCAAAGAGTCGTGGAAGGCGTAGTGGCTTCTGGAAGCCATTCGAAGTCTTCTCCTATTCCTGACTCAACCCGGATTTTATGAACTTCCATAGGATCAGCGATCATGAACAGCAAACAAAGCTGGAAATGATAACTCACCTGTGCGAAATATTTGTCTGGCAGCTCATATTAGATCGTCATACCATATAGATCTGAGACAATTTATATCGATAGATATTATTATATAAATGTATATTGTTAAGAAAGTATGTCTTAATTGATCTGGAATTCATGGACTGACTATTGAGATGTGTAGTAAAGAATGCGAATCTAAGCTGAATAGAAGACCTAAAACTGGCTGAATAGGGAAGGGAGAGTTAGAAGCTCAAGAAACGTATACTGAAATTCTGGGAACCTTGAACCTCTAAGCCAACAGTAAATCATATAGCTTAATGCTTTCTAGGTGAGTGTTATCTCAAGCAATTGAGCACCTACTGCCGTCTCGACACCATCTACATCAACATTCATTCCACTACCACCACCAGTTGTAACATACAGTTTGTTGAGTTGACCTTGGGCACGACCAAATGCGGCACCAGTCGGCTCAGCAATCTCGGTTGAGTCCAGAGCACCAGCAATAATAGCAGTCTCATTTTTACCACCAGTCTTATCATCGAAGCTAATCTCCATAATTGAGTTGTTAACGGATGTAGCGAGGTATGCATATTTACGATCCTCGCTTTTCGTTTGATTGGTCTTCCAGCCATTGGGAGATAAGGCGAAGTCGTCGAAGTTGAGAGAGGAACCATCTTCCGATCCAAGGGCAATCACTTCAGCAGTACTGATGGTAAAATTGGAGTATAATTTTGCACGGCAGAAATCGGAACCAGCAGTCCAATATATGTAGTCGTCTTGGATCTTGATACCATTAATATCGCTCATTAAATCGTCCTCAAAGGCTACCCAAGTTCTGCCAGTCTCAACATCAACGGCAGCGATGGCATTGTCGTGACTGGCAGAAGCGAGAATAATGGATTCATTATATGCAGCTAGGCCATTAAAGTCGATTATGGTTGGATAGGTAGGACTTGCGATGTGAGTTATGACCGGTTCCGTTGTATCACCAGAGTAATCAACACGCCATACCTGGGTGGCGTTTTTTGGCGGATCGCGAATGGTAGCAGAAGTAGTGTTGGCGCCAGTGATATAAAAGACGTTATGAGAACCTTCAGTGATTCCAGTGATACCCAAAACGTTGTTAAAGGTAGCAACGACCTGTTTTTCAGGGTTTTCTTGGGTTGGATCAAAGGCCAAAAGGCTTGCAGGTGGACCAATCTCGGTAGCAAGAATCACCCCATCGGATCGAACAACAAGGTTTTCCAACCAAGTATCGTTGGTCGCAAACTGATAAACAGTTCTTACTGGAAATTCTGCGGCGACATGAAGGCTCGAAATTAAAGATAGCCCAAGGCCGGCGAAAATTGATTGACGCATTTCAACAGGTTTCGATTGAAGATAGACAAACAGCGTGATGTACTAGAAACGAGCAGATAACCGCGCGAGGAATTTATCGAAGGCTCGATTGGGCATCCAATTTCAAGCGGTTCATACCACATATATATATATATATATATGCATGTTGCATTCTGGCTGCGTCAGTACGTATATGCGTTAGAATTTCGATAGTACATATACGTAATCAAATTAGAGCCACAGCCCATTACGAGATATTTCATCAGCTTTTTCGATAAGTAGTATTGGTCACATAGTATTTCAAGTGGATATCAGGGAGTAATATTCAAATGAATAGATTGAATTAATTTATTCTAATATTTTCAGTGCTTTTATGAGAGCTATGATCTACTGGCAAACGTAAACTAGCTATGAATCTTGGAGATGTAGGGGGCCGCGAACCCTCAGATCATATAAGTAGGCAATATGGTTTTCCTGATGCCAATATCATGCAGAATAAAGAGGCAAGAGTACCTCCTACCAAATAGGAGAACTTTTTGTTGAAATATACTTGACGGTTGGGGTACACCAAAGTACCACCTGTCATTCCAATTTGTGTAAGTTATAAAACATACTGATGTAACCTTTTCCAAATTTACCACCTCAACTTAAAGCAGCAGCTATTGAAGCATACAGATGACGTAAAAAATTAAGATAGAAATAAAAGTAGCATTGAATCCATTCTTGGTATAGAATGACAGGGCCCCGAGGGTCATATGCCGGGCGCCTTCTGCGGCGTAAAAGGGGGCCGCAGCCCGCCGAGTGGCTCGCGCCCCACATCCATGTAATAATTCTGCGACATACTCATGATCCTATACTGTGTTTTCTTCATCCATCAAGACAAGCGACCTCAATTATAACGCTGTACCAGGTTCTGGTCTGTACGCGGTGTTAGACATACGTTACGTCGGAGCTATGAGTGTTGTACGAAACCTCCGAGCTGAAGAAGACCCCAGGCGATGCTGCTTCAATTATGATGAAGTATTTTACAGCTCAAATAGCTTTGTAGCTAGTGATTCTCTCTGACTTAACAATTGGCATTGAACTGCTTTTTATTCTCATTTAACTTTTTAATAGTTAATCTTCTCTATATTAGTCAATTTCCAATTTGAAATCATTCTACTTTTTTCACTCTATCAGTACCCGGAAACTCAGTACAAAATTGTTCCCTGGTTCATCTACCAAGCAAACCCAGCTATTCCTTAACTATCTTCTTTATAATCATCATCTTCTATTCTGTGACAAATAGGAGGAAGGAAATGATATGGAGGTATACTCTATCTTCGGATGTAGTTGTCTTTGTACTTTGTACTTCGTACTTCTGTTTGGTACGCGTATTCTTCCATGGAATTGCCTTTCAAATTCGGTCCCGAAAATATGATTTCCTCAATTTAAGCTTTAAGGTTTGTTAATATAGGGTTAGGGTCTTCGGTAATGACTGACGTGCTCGGTATCAACCCTTGTAAGTTCTTCAGATTTCATTCATACCCTTTAGCTGCTCAAATTCTCGGGGCCGAGGAAATATCATAGTATTCTTAGTTATAGCTCCTCTAACACGTGAATTATAGTATCATTCATCGTTCTAAAAAAATGTTTTCGTAACTGGGAATTTGCCGCGTGCTAGTAATACCGGCGATACCAGGCTATATCCCTGATGAGACTACATTGAAGCTCAACTAATACTGATTTGAATATGATTGACGCTTGTGCTTTACAATTCGATCGGTTGAATACATATATATGTTCAAGAGAATTAAATAGAAATGTAAGCACCACAGCCAACTTTCTCATTCATTTTCTGACATTAAACAACACATCATGAGACGTTCAATCACAGCGCTCGCTACTTTTGCAACAAGCGCTAGTGCCGCGAACTAATACCACTGAATCACTTGTTCAACTTTATAATGTTGCCAATATAAAGGCAGCTTTACCCGCCGATGAGACTTCTGCTGGTATTACCATGGTCTCATCGCTCACATCAGCAAACGTTGTTTACAATGCAATCGATTCCGTCTTAGGAGGTGGAGGTACAACCGGGACTTAGAACTATTGTAACGCAACCGTCCACTATACTCACACTGGTTCAAACGACTCGATTTTCATCAGTTATACTATTATTGCTCCTTCCGCATTCGAGAATCGTTTCTATATTCAAGGAGGACAGGCTTGTTCGCTTTCTACCGGTCTACTTGGTGGTCCTACATATGGAGCCGTTGGAGGCATGACTTCTGCTGGCTATCATTATCCGAACTCTGCGTATAATGAAGTGGCCTTGCTCGAAAATGGAACCATCAACTGGCTTACTACCGTAAGTGATTGATCGAACTTGGCAAATTGGTGCCGAGCTTTCTAGTGCTGAGACTCAATACGATTCTCATAGCGATTCTTAGGTTCTTGATAACCCATTCACTGGCGACGAATACGTTACTAAGTTGATTGATTTGTCAAAAATTGAAAATCTGCCCAGCTTCGGCAATGTTACATAAGATAGCATGGTGGAATGGATGAATACAGGTATAATCAAGTACTATGATAGTTTGTAGACCACTCTCCCCGACCTCACCCAATTTCAGTCTTCAGCAGGAAAAATTCTTCCTCGCCATGGCGAAACAGACCCAAGTATTCCTACTGCATCATCAGTCCACTACTGGCCATCTCTTCGTTCTTTGACGTATCCAGATATGTCTGAAGATGACAGTCTTGCTGCGCTTGCCGATTGGTATGAATGATATTTAACCCCTGGTGCAGCTCACTGTGGAGCAAACACTCTACAACCCAATGGACCATATCCTAAGGATAATATGTACACCTTGATCAATTGGGTCGAGAATGGTATTAAACCTACTGCTCTTAATGCCACCGCTGGTGGTGATTCCAAGGAAGATGATGTTGTGAGCCTCTGCCAATCACCGACTCGTCCTCTTTTCCACTCGAACAGCAGCAGTGGATTTGACTGTGTCAATGACGCGAGATCTATTGAGACCTGGACTTACTCCTTCATAGAGTTCAAGGTCCCGCTTTACTACATTTGTCACACAAGATCTGGTGCGGGTGGAGAATGTGATAAGCCGTTATGGAGATTGGGTTCAGATGTATTATAAGTATATTATAAAAGGAAATCATAAGTTTCATTGCTGTGCTTAAGACTCTGAGTTATTTTTAATATTCGAGACTTTTAACTTTTCAACTGCATATACAAATATTTGAACTACTTGTAAATTGTAAAGATTAATTGGATTTGAAATAGCTCCATGGGACTAAGAACAAAGTTCAAAATGTCGCTATAGTCGAGAAAATTCTCGGAATGTAAGATTGATTCTTTGTTATTATATTAATAGTCTGTTTCATTTCTAGATACGCCTGATAAATCACTATTCCCGATATAGTACTTAAAGTTTACTGTCGAGCTTCCCCTTTTTCCTATTCTCTTGAGCTTTCCGTAATAAAGCATACAATGTTTGTAGCCTCGGCATTTCCAATCCATGACGCCTGGCAATCCGGATTGGATTTCCCAAGATAACCTCAAGCTCCATAGTCTTCCCCTGCTCCCAGTCTAATAACATACTTGGCTTACTTCCACTAGTATTCTTCTGTGTACTTTTCAACAACTGTTCAGAAGTTGCGAATTCCCGTGGTAGCTCGGTCCCCAGTATCTTTGGAGCTGTGTCTAACACTTCGTCCATGACACCTTTTAAATGAATGTAGAGCTCTGGATCGAGCGACATATCATTATTTGTGCTCCCAGATGAAAGCACAGCGGAGGGATTCATACTCGCATTAATGGCAATTTTATGCCATCTGACCATTTGAAGTTTCCAATGTGAGTACTCCTGGGCATCCGAAATGCCTCCTGTTTGTAATAATTTGACAAACATGTTGTTCCGTTGAACAGCGGTCTTTTGATCATCATTCAACTTCGTCGATTCAACAACACCGGGTAAATATGGGCCAATGCTTATTCGTGTCCATCTGTTATGCTTAATGAAACCCGGAGAAGTTTGTTCAGCGCTCACAACAGTGACAGCACTTAGTATGGTGGACCCCGAGAACCTTTTTGAATATGGTTCTTCAACACCAAGACCATTTTGGACCAAGACGATAGATGTATGACCTTTCCTCACGAGGCCCTCAAGGATCTCGGAATCATCACTAACATCTGGAAGCGCCTTTGTGCTTACGACAATAAAATCCCAGTCTTCATTCGAATCTCGAGCTTCTTGTGGATTGGCAAAGGTTTGATGTGGAATATACTTGTATTCTCCAAATTTTGGTGATGTGACATTAAAACCATTGGCGGTGACAGCTTTGTAATTTGATCGACATATAACGGAGACTTGGGTGCCTTGAACCTGAGCAATTCGAGATCCATAGAATGCGCCAACTGCACCAGCACCAATAATAAGGACTTTTATAGTCATATTGATATTTCAAGATCGGATAATATCGAAATTGTTGTTATGTCGTATTGTTGTAGATGTTGATTTGACCAAAAAAAAAGCCTCGGCACACCAACGGCTATTTAGTTCACCTGTTCGACACCCCCGCTTACATAATTTAATCATCTGTTGCCGTCAGTCAAAGCAACTCAACAAATACAATCTGGAAAGGCAAAAATTTACCTGAATACACCTCGTCATTCACCAGAGTAATCGCACAACATGCACAATATGCTCCTCAATTACATCTTCTACTCGTCATTTACGATATGCTTTTGGAAATAATTAGTTTTTCCATATCGCGCAGACTGCCCACATTATTTTCTACCTCTAAATACCCAGTGCCTTCAAGCTCGTGTATATGGGCTAATTTTTCTGAACCCATCTTAGACCAATGTGTACGATTCACGGCGAATGGTCTACAACCAGCAAACGACAACATGGTATTAGTTGACGGGCGGAAATCACATATATGAATGCGATGAGACTCAGGATGTATGGAGTGTGAAATGCGGTTCTCACACAGCACAAAGACTTTGAGTAGGTACCTGAATGAAACACTGGAAACTTTGATTTTCATGTCATTTTTCGCGCCCGTATGAAAAGAACAGACAATGGCAGATGCTACCATTGCATTCCGTCGAATATAGTTAAATAACCAAGAGTGTCGACAGAATTACCTGGGAGGATCGGAATATCTATAACTTGCCCTGCGACTTTTCGAGCTCCAAAACTTTCTGAATAGAAGGACGATTCACCAGATTTTCCACAAGCGCTGTGTAATTTGGGTACGCTCTCTTCATATTTAAACCATGTCCTTCTCCCCAACGATGAAACACGAAAAGATACGAATCGACGACTGTGAATGCACCCCCAACTGCGTAAAAGCCATTTAACTTTCCCTCGATCATATCAAAACAATTCTGGACATTTCTCATACCCTTTTTCTCAATACCCGGCAATGCTGCTTTTTCATCACTCAATCTCTCCGGTCTCAATAAGCCACCGAATGCATGAGCATGCAATGTTCCGCTAAGCCAATTCATCCATTCATACACTTTTATCGTTTCCATTTTTGTTCGTCCTAAAAGATGCATTTCGGGAGCGAATGAAGATATCGCTGTCGCAATAGCAGGAACCTCTGTGATGATTTCACCCTCAAGTGAGAGAACTGGAACGCGCATCTTGGGATTTATGGAAGAGAAGTCTTGAGTGAATTCTGCCGTTTCTTTTGTGATTAAGTTGGCGATTGATTCAAAAGAGACTCCGGTTTCGAACAGAAGAACATGAGGGCATAAAGAGCAAGCGCCAGGTGCCCAATAAAATTTAATCTCGGATTGAGCCATGACTTTGAGTGTTTTGAAATACTCGTAAAGAATAGGTACCGATTCTGGAGGATGAAGATATTGATCTTTGTTTTGCTCAAATACTTGGAATTACGCCCTGATGTTACTCCTTGATGAGTGCTTTAGGGACAGGGGCGGTGGCAGTGGGCAGATTCATGTACTCCAGCTTTCGAGATGAGTCTTAGGATTGAATCACGTAACTAAGTACAGGGTTATAATCTCTATCAGTATGACTTCGATTATTGCTTAGAAATCTATGGGTTTGGAATCAAGGGTTTGAGAAAGAAGTCCCTTGCGTCGGCTTAATGTCAATTTACCCCGCTTTCAAGCTTACTGCAGGTTGCATGATGTAAAGAATGACGAATAATATCAAAGTGGCTCACAATTCTTTATCAACGCAGCGGAAGAATATCCGCAGTGTACTCTGTGTTCGAAATCTCGCATGGCAGGCCTGATTTGATCGCCAGAGACAAGTACACAAAATTTCACCTATCTTACTCTAATTGCTAGTACTTTGGCGTGCCTATCCAAAGGTTTGTTGTACGAGTGCACCGAAATGAAAAACTGCACAATAGACGGTTGCTCAATATTCCAAGGAGAAAAACGACAAGAACTATGCAGGGGCATAAAATTTCCATTGATGAGTCGGAGAGAGACTTTGTGGCTCACCTCGCGTATTCGTATGCCAACATGTACAACTTCCTTGTCATGAAAACGAGATAATTTACGACTTGTTAAAATCACAAAGCAGTCTACATGTTAGTATTGTAATCTTTTGCACTTGTGACTACATAGAGAAAATAGACAGTTCTTTTCCCGTGCCAGTCATTATCAGAACACAATTCTGATATGTAGAAGCCTATCATCGATCACAGATGAGCAATTCTCTCCAGCACCCCATCATCGACGATTTCACTTATATCTAGTAAACGGCTCTTCAGATACGATCGATGTTGCTCTGGAATCTCAGAAACTATTGTTGACAAAGTCAATAGCCAACAAAATAAACTAGCCGTGCTAGCTTTAGCCGCAATTCTTCGTCCCCTGAGTATTATTTTCATACTTGTCCCTCTAAGCTCAACCCATCCCAGAACAAACGGTAGACTCGCGCAGAAGTCTAGAGCTAGTTTTTCCATGTTCAATTTAATAACATCTTGATTGAACTTGGTTTCAGGATTTGAGGACTCTAACTCGCTGTAGAAAGCTTTGAGTATGACGTCATTTACCTGAAGTCGAATAGCGCGATATTGAGCCCACATTGCGGCATGGCCGATTGAGGGATACAGATGAACAGTTTGATCAAAGATATCATTTGAGCCAGAGTCGTCATCATCATCCACTGTCACTCGAAATGTACTCCAATAATCCACCATCGGTACTTCTCTAGCCCATTTGACCAATTTGGTTTCCAACTCTTGTGCTAACACCAACACCCCGCGCACCTTTATGACCATTTGCCTACTTTCTGTTGCAGAAGTACCGTCAAGATCATTAGAAACATTATTCACACAGTATCTCAAATCGGCAACTTCAACTAAACATTGGTCAAGAACTAGACTTGAGCCTATCTCTCCAAAGAGACTTCCATTCTTCAGCCAACCTGGTATTGACATACTCCTGAGCAGAAGTGAACGAACTAATTGGCGCCTTGAAATCTTGTCTATCTCCGAGCCCGTATTCTCATGGGAAGTGCCAGAGTCGCTGCAATGAGCTGGTAAAATTGTACGGCGCAATCGATCTGGCTCTTTTTGACATTGCCGTCGTAAATTTAACATCGCAATTGCGCCATCATGATGAGTAAAAGCCTTCGCAGCTATATATTTGATGTCTCTGGCGTCTAATTGAGCCTTTTGGGCCACAGAATTTTCAAAATGACCTAACAGGAGAATAGTAAGAATTACTTCATCCATTATGGCTCTCTTCATGCTTCTCAGCGCTACGTTCGTCGCCTTCAGGGCTTGGGAGTATATCTTACTACCGATCAATAAAGCAGCAGAATTCTTCGCTGACCGCCCGAAGGTTGTATGGGCAATTGCAAGAATAGCGAGTCGTAATGTGGAACTAGTAGATCTGTCCTGAGATGCTTGTTCCGATGATTGAACAGGCCAAGAAGATCGGCGAATTGTTGACGATGCGAGGCTGAAAATTGAGGAGTGGTGAAAAGAGCCGACGCAGGGATTGATTGGGCTATCATGGGTATTAAGCAACGTTTTTGGAGCCTCGACAAATTGTCTTGTGTAGTAGGCAATGACTTGATCTTGCAGGGATGGTGCGGGAGGAGGTCGGAGCGATGAGAAGAGAACAGTGACACGTGGGGTGCTTGAAAGTGTAATTAATCCAGCTTTCTCTATCCTCATATTGATATTGCTTGTCTGTTCTTCCGACGCTGGAGATTGGAATGGTGATATTTTTTTTATCGACTTTCGCAGGTTGGGACCTCGAGGTTGTTTTACTTTACCACTCGCTGGTTCGTTTTCATCCAAGAACTTGTATTTTTGAATACCATTGTAGCCCTGACAGTCGATTTTTGCTTTTGTACAACGATTGCAGGATGGCTTTGTTTCATTGCACTGTGTTATTCGCTGTAAGTCTCAAGTCCAACGAATGATGATGAGATATCTATAAGACCTGCCTTCACCCGTCGTTTCTTGCATGTATGACATCCACGGCTCGGAAAGGGCATAGCGACTCGGTCGATTCCATATGTAGTTGGGAGTGGAAAGAAATATTTGGTGGTAAGTCGAAGAGATGTTATAGTTATCGTTTCCCCATTCTTCGGGTACTGGCAAATTTAATCACCGGATATAACATTAAATCCGTGAAATTGAAGCCAGTCCCGATGTGAAGGTCTCCGTGATTTTCTGAAAATCACGGAGAAGCCGATACGCTTGATTTCAATTGAATCACTCTGCAACTCTTTAGCTTTCGTGCTTTCTAGGAGAGTGCAGAATCCTGGACCTGCCAGTGATTTACGATCTAGCCCTTGCTTATATCTCTTACCCGCCTGTGAACTAATTGCTGAAAAGTAACAAAGCACAGGGAAATCATCATACCATACGCCGCAATGAAATTTAAAACCACAAAAACACTAGGGAGATTGCATTATGAATACCAATAACTAAGATACATGTAGCTAACTACATTAAATAAACACATACAATAGATAACAAGCTTTAATACCATTCAATCCACGAAAGGACAAGATCAATTATGCCAATTCCAAATCCTAGTAGGACGTCCTCCTCGACCACGACTGTAGCCCCGACTATTTCCTTCACCTTTTGGGCCGTTCGGCACGTTTATTTTTCCATCTCCAATGCCGCTACCACGACCAGCTCCACCGGTGATTATTCGAGGAATTGATGTTTCTATGCGTCTTCCTCCTTCCCTTCCTCTTCTTCCTCCTCTGCCTTCTCTATAAATAGCTCTGGTTGAAGTTCGCTCACTTTCAATCATCTCCGGGACAAGGATAGCTCCACTACAACGAATCTGGTCAACTTCAGTCTGACTGATTGATTCTGCCGTTATCTGTGGGCTAGTAGGCAATCTGTGTGCTCCCAGAATATTTTACTCGCTCTGGGTAGTTGGAATCAGAGCAGAGGACTCAGATGACCTGGATCGCGACGAACCAATATCGAGATTGGGAGTTTTAAAGATCGTTCCAAGTTGAAGAGATGGAGAGAAGAATATAGTTTGCCAATTGGTATCGAATGGAGTGTCTCCTTCACGGTAGGTTCTGAATCCGGCAGGAACAGGGGAGCTGTCGATTATGGTGTGGCCGGAAACGGGATCAGTGAAAGATATGTTTCCATCTTCTTGAAAACCACCAGAAATGGGGTCACTCCATGGAACGTAATACCAAGTACACTGGATTGGAGGACTAGTATCGATCTAATGACATTACTGAGGATTTTCAGGCACATAACAATGGCTGGTGGATGCTAGACTAACCTCATGTTGACACCAAAAGTGACAGATTTTAGCTTTAGAATGCTGAGGAGGCATTTCATGTTCATTGGTGGCATATACTTGATACCTATGATCGTGGTAAAAGCGAGTATATACTCGTGGGCCATTTTGGTGCGGATCAACGGCTTCTTGTGGATAGTAAAGGATTTGAGCTCCCTGATCTCCCTTGGGACAGTATTGACAAACATAGTCATAGCAGATATAGTTCGGAACCTTGTAATCTGCTGCTGGACAGATTACAATTGTATGAAGTGGTGCCAAAGGGACAGCTCTGTCTTCATGATTGATAATGTTCATTGTGTATTATTTTATAGAGGCTGAAAATTATGCTTTGTGTGAGGCCAGCAGATGATTTGGATCAAGCGGTAAGAGGCTGTTGAGCTTCTCACAGCTATTTTCAAAACCAAAATTGAATGTTGAGGTTTGGTTTTAATGTGGCTCTAAGGTCAATTGTTGCTAGAAAAAAACAAAAGTTCATGAAGATTATATATACTGGAAGAACTTGTTATGGACTGCCCAGAACAAAACTTGGAGAATTCTAGAGCACAATGAGTGGAGTACAGCTGCTCTGAGCAATAAATTTTGGGCGAGTGATAGGTCTTGAAGGATGGTACTAAGTTTTTTTGATTATTGTGTAAAATATTAGAGGTTGAGAGTTGAGGAAAAGCAGTCAAATTTTACACTGGGGGATATCTGAGAAGTTGGAAATTTTATATGATTGTAAGATTGCTTTGATTCCTTTCTCTGTTTATGGATTGGTCTTGAAGATATCATCTCATGTCTGAAACCGCGCTAGTTATTCATGAGATATTGGTGGATCGGGGCTTTCATACTTACGAGTTCCACTAGGGACCAATTTCCCAGATGTCGTGCTTGCGTGGTCTGACAACCACAGTGAGTCTTTGCAAACATTCAACCAGGAGAAGCCCTATGATTGAGACTTCCCTCACTTGAGCGCTTCTCAAAACAAATGTGAGCGATACACAATTTTTCACACTATATGCGAATACTTAACTTTTGTGACACAAAAATATCACTTTCACTTTCTCCTTTCGCCTTTCTTTAGCAACATTTGGAATTCATGGTCTCGGTGTTTTGTGAGTAAGAAAGTGATCTTTTGCAATGTCAAAGATCAGCAAGTATCGAGGAGTTAATATATCATGTCCCACCGATTTCTTATCTACACAGAACTATGTTGCCATACGAAGAGAAGTAGTGATGTCTCAAAAGCGACCCATCTTCCAGACTTGTCTTCCTTTCGGCTTCAATCAGATGCGCTGGTTTCATGTACAATAATAGGCAGGCTTGATATGATGGGGGCGTTGTGGAAATATAATCTGGCATATATGATCATCGAGCACTCTGTATCCCACCAAGTTACCTCTCAGTAGCTGACGGTTGTGAAATCAAATACTATGAGGTACTAATTGCTTGACTTTGAGATCACTCGAAGATTGCTGATGTTCAGATCGAAGTCAACGACCGTCCGTAGACTTATCGTACATAAGAGCACTCGGTACAATCACCTCCATGGCTAGAGTAATTTCAACAAGATAGATATAAGATCTCAAATCTTAGATTGTTTATTCTGGTTTCGAGATTTGATAACCTCTTTCGAAACATTCCACACGTCCAGACTCTGTTGAAATATATTATCTTCCCTGATTTGTATGTTCCCATCTGAGGCGAGAAATTTTACCTCCTTAATTGACCGTGTACCCCAAGTAAAGTCGTTACCTTTTATGAAATCAGCCATTGGTTTCAACCACTCTTTCAGCAAGACCTTCTCATTGTCATTCAAGAAATCACCGTTCCCAAAGAACCAAATTGACATGTCCGTCCCATGTGTGGCACCAACAATTTTAGGCAACCTTTGGTCCACACTTTCAGTTCTCCAATCAATTCTGTATCGATTGATGCTCTCTATTGGGACTTCAGAAGATATTGCGACAAGGAAGCCGCGCATAGTAGAATGTATTTGCATGTCAGCATACAATTTGCCAAAAATTTCAATCCAGTGCTCCTTGGGATAATTTGGAGAGGTGTGGTCCGGTTTATATTTGGCGCAAACGGCATTGGCGATACTTCGTGGATAGTCCCATGACAGACGGTCAATCAATCTCTCATAGGAATGTGGGGGAAACACGTTTTTATAGAGCTGAAATTCTTGTGTAAGATCCCCGATGATGGTTTTGATGCCAAGTTCTTTGAATCGTTTTCCAAACGAGCCGTCATAGATTTTAGTGAACAAATCCTTCGAGATGAACTCTCCATCGAGAACCGGACGAATAAAGACTTGCTTCATTTTCCCAACGGCAACTATTAACTCATCAGAGCTTTTGGTGCGAAGAACTTCTACTGTCTGTCTTCCGCTTAAAGACCGAGATATCCCCAAAACAGAAAGTAAATCATCAAATTGTTCTTGAGCTTCAGAAATCCGTTTAGGCTCAACCCCACATCCATTTGACCATTGAATAATTCTACGAATGATTTGGCGTTTAGAATTTGGGCCAATGTCGTACGCTAGTTGATGAAATGTGGAGTAAGAACCAGCGGATAAACCACCGACTGTGATATTCTCTCTATTGCCACCAAAGAACTCGATATTTTCATATGTCCATTCAAGCGCGGCTCGTTGATCCCAGAGTCCTAAATTTCCGGCTGAAGTATCGTCCCAAAGTTCCCTACCTGCTAGAAATCCAAAAACTCCGAGTCTATAATTGGGGCATACAATGATACATTTCACGTCTGTCTCGGCTAATAACGAAGAAGGGTCGTCTGAGTTGTTCGAACCGTATTGAAGGAAACCACCATCTGATTTTCTTAGCCATGGATTTTGAAATCAATGTGAAGATGACACCTACGAATATAGAAGAACACTGGCCAACCACCTGACGGTGGATCACCAAGTGGAATGTAGATGTTACACTGTAAACAATCCTCGCTAGAGCTGCCTGATGATACAAGTAGCGGAGATTGCGGGCATGAAACAGAAGGCTTATTGTAAGTCGGCGGATTATTTTCGGGACCAAATGAGAAGTTAGAAGGGAGCGGGAGCGGCTTTCGCCATCGTCTTTCACCTGTTGGCGGTAAAGCATATGGTACTCTTGAAAAACGATAACATTTTGATACGTTCGTAGTTTTGTCCTTGATTACAGGACCTAATAAAGCTCCCTTACCAGGAAGAAGTATACGAAGAGGTGGATACATGGTTGGCTAAGAGAAATTAGAATACGGAGACGCAGTTGCTATGAAGAGTGATGTTTGGTGATGGCTAGTTGAGGTTGACAAGGATGTGCCGAGGTAAAGTTGTAACACGGATAAACATCGGCTCAGAATAACGTCTGATCGGAGTGCTTACCATGTTATTTTGGCAAGATCATTTGAATTGAGCCTCCTAAATCACTACTCGGGTTCTTGTAAAAAGAAAAAAAAAGACAGTTCCTCTTGATAAAATCGAGTGAGAACTCATGTTTGGCGGGCAGTTTGGCTTTAAAGATACATCCATTGATCATTAGCCAGGTTATTTATATATAGGCATTTCGATCCACTGATGTTTCTATGCAGATATTCTAAGAAACCCCTACTCCCGAATATCTTACTGATACTCCGTAACTGCATCAGTAGTCGCAAATACCACAAATGAGAGAGAAGACAGATAAAGAAACTAAGAGGCTTCGGCAAATTCATAAAGCTCGACTCAGTAGCACAAGCAGATTCGAGTACTTGGAACCAGATTATTGAAATTTGACAATTGATCAGCGAAGGTCTCTCACTGAGTAGTAAAAGACTTAAATACTACTAAAATGCGAGATCAAAGCAGGCAGTTACAATATATCTACTACCTTTGAGGATAATCGAATCGCCCCGATGATATCTCGGCTGTCTGTTCGAGTTTTGCTCAAAGCTTCTAAGCTTCAATTAAATGATATTGACCGTTATTCCAGACTTTATCAGTACGTTTTTACTTTAAAATGCGGATGATCATAATCTGGTGTGTAGTGCAACAGTTGTAGACTTGGTCGGGAGGCTTGGGACTATTCGAAATCTGCTGGTGCTTAAGCCTATTGACTACATCTCAAGCTCCGAGAAATCCTGTATTTCATTTGGAAAAGCTTGAGCAAGAAGAATCTTATTCGCACTGACTCTGGCCTGGAAATTACAATAGATGATTTGAACCACAAGCAGAATCCTGGCAAAATATTATGACTGGTGATACTATTGTTCGTTCGTGAATTTGCACGGAATGGTCGTCACAAGTCGGGATCTGATTAGATTAGATTAGATTAGATCAGATAAGATTTTTCTGTTCTACGCCTGACTACACAAACACACAACACTAAATTAGATACACGCATTAACCTTGATCTTAACCGAATGTAAAACGGAAGAAGACGAAAAACACCCCGTTCACGTCAACTTGGGTATTGTATCCCATCAATCTAGCACGAAGAACTCAAGTATCGTCTGGATATCTCCGTTGAGAAAAGATTTCATGCCCGTTCATTGGATGAGAACTTTAGTTTCGAAGGATCAAACCATGGGACGAAAGTGCAGTCATTCGGTCCCAAACCTCACTTCTAGTGAAGATGTGATACAAATGGACATCTGATTAGATGCGATTGATAAGATGAGATGATGTACGATGCACGATGCACGAAGACTGAAGATTGCCTAAGATAAAAGGGCGACAAAATTCTATGATGTCCAATGCTCATGGCTGAAGTCGGCTGTTCATCATGCCGCATGGAAAACTCATTGCGGCGATGTAATAGAATTATCATTTAACGCTGCTAGACTTAGCAATGCGATACTACAAGGGAGGTTGTCGAGAGATTCTGCCAGTGAATTTGTTCGGCCAATCTGAAGGTTGTGCCTCGAACCAATTTTTTTGGTTGCTTGAATATGGTTTGACATACAGATAATTTCTTATACTCGTACATCTTGCCCCGCTATCCAGTTTTTAACGCTATGCACGATATTAGAGAGGATTCTCAATTCCAGAGGGGCAGATGGAGCTATCAAGTGTCAAACCACGCAAACTCAAATGCCACATTGAGTAGTAGTTTCTTCATATTGTCAATCTTTATTTCAACATTCATTGCTCCACAATGGCCTTGTCGTTCCCACTCAACATTTCTCTTCCAACATTCATCTAAGATTTTCGAGATAGAGCTTATGTCGGCTATAATTTTAGTGACCTATTTTTTGTTCTGTCAGGCTCACTGCATCGAAGATATATAGGTTTTTTCTATCGTTGAACGAACTTGAACCCAAACAGACCATTCAATTCATCATCAAAGATCTCTCCTCCGACCTTACACACGCTTTAGTCATACGAGACGACTATTCACACGATTTGATGATCTGATAAGATCGAAATGGGGATAAAGCCGGCCGCTAATTTGATTGGATCCACTCGCTCCATCAGATTAAAAATGTGGACGGACTTCGACCTTCAAATCTAGCTTGCTTTTCAAATTGCATGCAGCATGTTATTGACACCTATCGGGGGAAATGACCGAGGCATATCATCGGAATTTCATATAGGGTACTTATGGAAGCATGGTAGACAATTCCCTATGTTAGCCGGCCTAAAGCTGCGCAAGAACGGTGAAATATGCGTAGAATTGATATTGACTGTTCCTTGGCGCTCAAATTTTTCCTTTCCACTATCGTGATCTGGAGCATACTCTCTATATTGCCACTTCTTAGAATGTTGAGAATAAATACTCTTTCAATCTCTCTTCTCCATTCTTCGCCAATCGCTTCATTTTCGATAATCTTTCGGCTTTGAATTACTGGTTTCTCAACCAGTTAACGAACGCAAAATGAGGTTTCGATTCAATAATTTCACTCCAAACGAGGTACCGATTGCGGAGAATACGGCTCATACTTCATCTGTCGACGAAAAGAAAGTGCCTACAATCACAGCCAATGTTCTCTCGGGAGATAAAAACATGGTCATCAACAAAGAATTTCAGCATGGTGTACAAGCTGCCGAAGCCATCAATCCATTATGGACTAGAAATCATCTGATCATGGCCTACATTCTGTTAGTATAGCCCAAAATTATGAAATCGTTTTTGTCAAATGTTTTATTGATGGCATTTTATCTAGCATCTGGATTATTGAGTTCCTGTTGACATTCGCCTCTGGATTGACCGACACACTTACACCCTATGTAACCTCCTCTTTTCAGGCCCACTCCCTCACGGCAGCGACTTCCATGATCTCGAGTCTGATAGCTGGCTTCATAAAACTACCATATGCGAAACTCATGGATATTTGGGGTCGTCCCCAAGCTTTCTGTGTCATGGTCGCTTCATTTACTCTCGGTATGGTTATGATGGCTGGATGTAATGACGTTAAAACATACTGCGCAGCTCAAGTCTTTTACTATGTTGGGTACAATGGAATTGACTTTACGCTTACAATCTTGAGCGCCGACACGACCCAACTGAAGAACCGAGCCTGGTGGATTGCATTCTCATCTTCGCCATGGATTGCTATAGTCTGGGCATATGGACCTGCTGCTGAAAGTGTTTTGAGCACGATTGGTTTCAGATGGGGCTTCGGTATATGAGCCATCATTTTCCGAACTATATGTATACCTCTGTTCGAAATTTTCTACTATCATCAAAAGAAGGCCGAAAATCAAGGCTTGATTCAAAATATTGATAGTGGACGAACTTGGACTGAGCCATTTATCTGTTATTGCAGGGAGTTCGATACCATCGACCTATTGTTAATTGCTACTGGCCTCGCTCTGTTCCTCCTAACATTTAGCTTATACAGGTATCAAGAGGAGGAGTGGAAATCTCCGTTAGTCATTTGCTTCGTTATTTTTGGTGTTCTATTAATCATTGCGTTCGCACTGTACGAGATGTACCTTGCGCCAGTGACCTTCATTCCTTGGGGATTGATGAAAGATCGAACAGTTTTCTTCACCTACACAATGGTTGCTAGTCTTTACTGCGGTATATACCTTTCTTTATCCCCCAAACTTACTTCTTGAAAGGATGTTTAACAGTCCTGATCATTGGAAACCTACACAAGAAATCATAATTTAACAAAAAGCTGACTCGAATTGGCTTGGTATATCTGGGACTCTTACTTTTATTCCATGCTTATCGTCGTATTCAATCAATCTGTTACAAATGCCACCTATATCTCAAACATCTACACTATTGTCTCTTGTTTCTGGGCACTAGTCGTTGGAATTGTCATCAGATTCAATGGACGCCTCAAGTGGCTGGCTCTTTACTTTGGTGTACCTATCACTATTCTCGCCGTCGGCCTATTGATCAAGTTCCGTCAGCCCGATACCGACATTGGATATATTGTAATGTGCCAAATATTTGTTGCTTTCGGCGGTGGAAACTTGGTTATGTGCGAACAGATGACCGTCATGGCCGTATCCTCTCAACACATCCCCGCTATTCTTGCCATGGAAGCCATGATTGCCAGTATTGGTGGTGCCATCGGATCCACCGTTGCAGCTGCGCTTTGGACTGGCATATTCCCTGTGAAACTCGCTGAGCTTCTTCCTGCATCCTCTCAAGCCGACTTCACATCAATCTATGGTAGTTTGGTAGTGCAGTCGAGCTATCCACTAGGAAGTGACACAAGAAATTCTATAAAACAAGCTTATGGGGACACTCAAAGGCTGATGTTGATCTGTGCCACTTGTCTTTACTTTGTCAATCTTATTTCAACCATGTTCTGGAGGAATATCAATGTCAAGGATATGAAACAAATTCATGGTCGTATTTGGTGAGGTATATAATTGAGGTGGGGTTGGATTATTTGAAGCAGATGGCGATATACATGAGGTTTTGACACTGTTTGTGGTCATCATTGAGAATTAAGTTGGGCTATGGAAGCTTGTCTGATCAAGAGGAGAATAATTATAAAAGAAGACGAGAAAATCGTAATTTTAATTATTAATACATGACGAGACTGTGGTGATTGATTTAGTCCCTAGTTTGAATCAAGAGTCCATAGGCTAGTGGAATGTTACTTCTCGGGATTTTCACCTTGTTGGGACACGGTACCTCATTTACAGGTGGCCCTTGATTCGGTATACTTGACTTGTTTACTGTTTAGTAGAACTGGAAATTGAAACATCATGCGAACATTGAAAAACATCGGAGATCCACGCCATGATGAGTAAAGATAGATCAATTTTCCTGAAGTTCTAGCTGCCGTTCCTCTCCCCTTTTTTTTCTCCCGACTTCAAACCATGATAATTCCAAAGAAACTTCAACGCCATTGCAGCTTTATTGACTTCAGCTTTGACCGTTCATAAGCTACCAATGATCATTCTGCGCAAGCTATGCATGACGTACGTTTGCCAAAGCATGAGATATTGGGGAGTTCTGTGGAACTTACAAAGATCTCGTTTAGATTTACGGTTTCTTTCTTTCTGTTAGTGACTTATTGTCTACAGTTTCTTTGTGAACCTTTTTGCACCAAGACACAATTGACAGACGACTAAGGCGCAGTATGGGCATTTATACTGTGTCAATCCTCTCTTCTGGCCACAAGTTAAACACTTGAACTTTTTTTTCATTTCTTCCTTTGGCCAAAAGAAGCAGTGCTCGCAGCACATTTGCTTATCAGCATCCATGACACAACCTTTTGCAGCGAATATAATCTCCATCTTCAACTTATATTCCATCTCAGTCTTCTCTTTTAGGGTAGCTGCAGCATCTTCCACCGTCTTCTTCAACTCGGCTTTGGCGTCACGTTTGGCTTTTTCGGCAGCGTCTCGCCGCGCTCTTTCGAGTCGGGCAGCGGCTCGGTCAGCTTCCCAGGCAGCCTCTGTTTCTCTCCTCAATTTCGCTTCGCGTTCTCTGCGTTTCATGTCGGCCTCAGATTCAGCAGATCGATCATGACGGGGTCTTGATGATTCGCGAGTAAAGAACATGCGGAAAAATTGGTCGAACATCATCTCCTCCATCTCATCATACTCATATTCGTAGTTTTCTTCTGGGTGGTACTGTTGTCTATGTCCACTAAACATATTTGAAAGAACTGGCTGGTCATAGTCTCTGCGCTGACGCTCATCAGAGAGTATTTCGTAAGCAGCTTGTACCTATGTGCATATCAAATTAGCTACTTAAGTTTATGTGGTGGAGTATGAGCTGTAGCTTAGTGAAATATGGTGCGTTTAACGCACTGGATGCACTGGATAATGTTCCCAACTCACCTTTTGAAATTGTCCAGTGGCATTGGCATTGTCAAGATTCTTATCTGGATGATGGACTCTTGCTAGTCGACGGTACGATTTTGTGATGTCTTGTGCAGATGCATCCTTGGGGACCTCGAGAACCTCGTAAAGATCGAAATCAGGGGCCGAAGGCATTATTATAAGGACTTCAAATATCTCCTCCTTGTAGGTCGAAACTGGGGTATGGTTTTTGTATGTGCTAGATATAAATTGTGGCCAAGTTGATTTCCAACTGAGAATATAGAAACTGTGCGAAATAAAGAAGGGATTATACCATAGGAAGCACAGGTAAGAAAAAGTGACAGGTCAAAGATTGGATCTCTAGCAAACCAAAATTTGAATAATAGGCTTTGTCGTTTGTTCCGTGTATGCAAGAAGGATAATTGCATACGCTGTGTGAATAAAACGATTGCCTGATTGGCGATTTCTATATATCTCTTTCTTTTTCTTTTCGGTCTAATCTGCGCCATATTGATCACAGAATAGTGAATACTTGAAGTAGATATACAACTTACCTAGTCAATCCTAGTTGCGTAATTTTGTAATAGTCATATTCATTCTTCCAACATTCTTCTGTTTGAAAGTGACTAAGTAAGAGGACGGGTAAGTCTCCTCTCATCCAACAGAAAAGCAGAGAGGACGGCATTATTAATGCTCTAATTATGATAAAACATGCATTCAAAGGGTTCTCTTTGGGTCAAAGTGATACATACCCAAAAACACAATAATGCATACGTTGCTCTCTACCCGATTCTTTTGCTGATATGGAACATAACTCGATCTTTTTTTCTTTTTTTCGAATCAAATTTGTCACGCAAACATGCGATGAGTGATATTGAAGAAAAACCACCCCACTCCTACACATGATTATTCTGATTCACAATATTGATAAGTTTCATGACAAAAAAATACTACCAGATATGGAACAGTTTATTCAAGTTTATCTTGATTAGATTTGAAGTATATTCCTAGAACTATGACCATCAACTCTCAACTACCATAGCTATGAATTGTTTCAAATCCATAATTCCCAACGCCGCGTGCTCCAGTCTCCCGTAAATGTAACAGTGTGAAGCCGTTAACAATCTTCTGATATGAATTAAAAACCAGCTGTTTATATGCACAAGAGTATTACACAGGTCTCCCTTCCTTCGCTTCGCTTCGCTTTGTGTTCCAGATTTACCCACCATATATCGCGAATTCCCAGTCCTAAACGCCCTGTCCATGCATCATGTAACAACTTGTATATGCAAGTGAATATTGCTTGCTACTACCGTCTGCCAGTCACTTTCGGTCGAAATTTTACCAAAAACTACACCAACCGATATAATGTTGACAAAGGTTCTCCAACTTTGTCGCCTCAATCAACAATTTGTCAACTTGCTGAATATATGGTAATTCCTCCTCTGGCTTAAAGTCGTGCCCCGTCAACTTCTCCTTGACGCGTACCAGTACTTGTACCGCCCTCGTGTTCTGATTTTCGTGTGCCTCGATATCCTGAGGGCCTTGAGTCGTGGAATTTGTCCTTGCACGAGGACGTGAAGCTGGTGGTCCACCTGGAGCTGCTATAGGATCTCCAGCATCCGCAGTTAACGCTGCAGGTTGGACGAATTCGTCCATTGTTGAAGGCCTACGGTTCTGAGCAGCAATGATAGATTCCCGACGCTCTGATCGGAAGTTAGGTCCTACAGGTGAAGCTTCGCCATTCAATCGCCAATTAAGAAGGGGATCATGAATGAACTAATTTGTTAGCAGTGTGCCTGTAAAAGAAATAGAATTAAACTCACAGCCTCAAGAACTGCCATCAAAGACTCCTTGTTCTCTCTTAATACTCTCATCACATTTTCGCAGGTAATTCTAAAACTTCCCTCAATATTGCTAACTTCCATAGCATATGTCAACATTCTTGTTAATCTGAACGGAACTCGTTCGGGGTATTTTTCACGAGTCATAGCAACTTCGAAACAGTCTCCAAAATCGATATGAACGATATTACCAGTTATTCGATCGAGCATCAAATTCGAAGGATGACGATCACCAAGACCAAGAATGTATCCGACCATAGACATCACTCCTAATGATCTTGTATAGTTTGTCCGCCTCTCAAGCCAGGATTCAGAACTCTTGCTCTTTAGCCAAAGAACACGATAAAGATCTTGACCAGTTGTATTATCTAGAGCATAACCAAAGACTTCAACCTTTTGCATGAGTGTAAGATTGTCATAATCAGGGGCCATTTGTAACATGATGCGGTGCTCGATGTTGAGCAAGATCTTCCTACTTTCTCTGTACTCTCGAATGAGGACGTGTAGGGTATCGCTGTTAGGCACCCAACCAAGAAGACCGGAATTCTGGGACAATGGAATGGCAGGATATCTTTGTATATTAAGATGACGTTTATAAGACTCCGAATCGCTGGTGAGTAGGGTATTGCAGAGACCAAACAATTGCATGACACGTTCATCCTGTCTAATATCTTCGTGTCCCTTAAGACAAAAGACGTAAGCGACACCATCACTTCCCTTCAGACTGAGCTTTCTTGGACGTTGCTTGGAAGAAATAACACTAAAGTTGCTATCGAAATTGACGATCGATATGATACGCTTTCCACTTTGATACGTTCCAGGAACAGCCAACTCCAGATCATGAGCATTGAGAAGCTTGGGGGACACGTAAGCCAATTCAAGATTGTTAAGCTGCGGCAACTGGCGTGCGATCCTTCTGAAGACTTGATAGTATAGATCCCAAGCTTGATTGATATCTCCAAGATCCTTCGTTCTTTGGTAGGTAATGCACCATTCTCGAGCCTCTTGAAGATCACGACCGAATGTTTGAGCGAAGGAGATTTCTCGCAACGTCTCCGGGCCGTTATCGAGCATATCGTGCAATGGTGCGAGTGTGTTGAACATTCCCTCGATGTTGTGGTCGCCAAAGTATAGTCTGGATGCCTCTTCGAGACCTTCGTGCCATTGCTCATGCCATAATACTGCCACACGAATCAACTCTTTACTGACAAGATCTGCTTGATCTACCAATTTCGGACTGTGTTGTCGCATACTATCCATGATTTGCATGGCTGATCGTGAACGACGCGTATTGGGGGCGGATTTCATGGCGACAGTTAATGGATAGACTAGTGCTTGCGGGTGAGCTCTGCCAACATCTGCAAGTAAATTGTGAATGGAAGCGCGAACGCGAGCATTTGGTTGGTTGATGCGTGCAATAAGTTGGGGAATGACTTCTAACCAAGTGTCAACGCTAACAGAAGAAAATCCTTCGGTAACGGCTTGATTGACCTCTGCATGGCCACCATGAGCGAACCAAAGGGTGAGAAGACGCAATGTATCTTGCAAAGAGCTTCCCTGTGACAGAGCAATTGACTTGAAGAAACCACGAACAGCAGGAACAACGTGATTGACGACGACATTACCACCATTTACATCATGCAACTCATGCCCGGGGTCTGTCTGAACAGCCTGGACAATTTCAAAGTTTGCTAAAGCCCAAGCATGCCATGCCTTGTACCATTGTGGATTGAAGTGAGTGGCTGCTTTATACGATGCAAGGATATCGTTAAGGTTGTCATTTTGCCAATTACCCTTCTTCTGGGCAACCTGCCATTCTCCTTGTTTGAGACAGCACCTAGCAAGGAGTGTCGTATGGTCAGCCAAGCCCTTCGGTGTTAGCAGACTGTGAGCGTTTGCCCCAAGACCATTGGTGTATCCATTTCCATTCATCATCCCGTTTGTACCGTTATGAAGGTTCATGGCATGCATGTCGTTTATGATGCCCCCTTGAGTTGCGATTTGTGCTTGTTGTAGTTTCTCTGCCAGGCCAGATGTAAATATCTTAAGAGCTTCCAATGCTTGGGATTGCTTGCCTACAGCCCAGTGGAACTTCAATATTGCATACTGGACTGGAGCTTCAATATGTTTATTTGAAACCCTAACTCGTCGATCTCCGTTTGCACTCTCCACAATCTGAGGCAATACCACATCCAGGCTCTCATCGCCGCCCATCAGAGTTTTGAGGTGCTTTTCGGCCAAGCCCATTCGTCCCGACTTCCTACATAGGTTCGCGAATTTGATAGACATCTGCATATTCTCCATAGGAGTTATGACCAAAGCTCTCAACTTCAACATTCTCTGCCAAACCTCAACATTTCGTTGACATCCGAGCAAACGAGTCTCCCAGGTTTGACGCATAACTTCCTGCTTCGCTGGGTTGTTATTGCTCTGCTTATATATACTGAGTTCTTCCAACTCTGCAAGCATCTGTACCCGAACTACAACCGTGTAGGCTCTGTTATAAGACTCGCTAACCAAAGCACTCAATTCTGTATCTAGTCCTTCTCTTGCCTTTTGAACGAAAAGGGCAGCTTCACGAAATTGATTACGATGCAATGCAAGAATTGCGCCAAAGAATGATCGATCTGGTGTATGACTCTTCATAACACTTAAGTAATCGTCCATAAGATCCCACTTTCTGAGGCCCCAAGCAGCTGCTGTAGCCAAAGGAGCAATGGCTCTCTTGATTTCGAGTGACGAGGTGTGCCATTTATCCTCAGCCAAAGCCGAGAGTGATTCCCACTCTCCCAATGCATGTAGACATCTCATTTTACCCATTATAACATCGAAAGTCTCTGCTTGGTCTGGGAAATCTTCTTCGCGCCTCTTGTAAAATTCAAGAGCCTCTTCCCACCGCTCGAGCTTCTCGAACCAAGTCTCTCGTAATGTGATACCATCCTTGTAGAGTTGCGCTTTTCGTAAAATACCTATCGCGGCATCATACTGCTGTAGTTGATTGTTAATTTGAATCAATGCTTCAACGGCTCCACTAGTTTGATCTTGACAGAACTCCAGCTCCTTGTAGTGAAGAGCCTTGGCCCAGGCATGGCACCTACCAGCCTCTCGTCCCAGAACTCTTATATCGATTGGCAAGGCTTTATCGTCGTGCTCCATAAACTCTGCAAGGTTCAGCAAGATGCCCAAAAGATCGGGAGTGACGTGAGGCGATTTGATTGCCATTTCGATATTCTGTATCAGATCATCCTGGTACCCTTCGAACAGCTCTCCCCAACATGAGACGAAAGCAGAATTAAATAGTTCTCTTGCAAGGGGTGGATATACTGAAGCCAATTGAGCACATGATCTAAGTGCGTGATTTGGTGACTCCAACAATACAGATGCACTAAATTTTCGCATCCATTCCTGCCAATCCTCCTTGGTGGATTTCCCTGTTGCGTCCCAAGCAGCCTTCAAGTGGACAGGATTGCTATCCAGTTTTTTATTGGAAACATCTGAGAAATCAACCTCATCAGATTGATTCAAATAACGTTCCTCAGCACTCAGATCTTGAGGCAAAGGTTCTCCTTTTTGGAGTTTACTGACCAACAGTTCGTAGTTTTGATGCTGAATTTGGTGACTGTTGAGAACTTTGTTGATTGTGCCGGCGAAGTGTAGATAATCCCTTCCGAGCTGGAAAATTAGAGCACAAAGGGTATCAAGTGATGCCAATCTCAATGAGCTATCGCTACCAGCTAAAACCCTTGAGAGGGGGTGTATGATTTTCGAGGCGTAATCATTCAGGTTGACATGTCTTGAGATCTTACCGATAGTTTCAATAGCGGCTTTTCGGATAAATGAAGGTTGCTGAGGTTTCTCAAATACATTAACGATAACGGGCACGATCAGATGCATATACTCCTCAGCGCTAGGGCCAAACACCAGAAAGGCATGTAGCACACGCTCTGAAGGAAGTCGTCTTGTCGTAGTATCCTTTTCGAGTACGCCCAACATAAGTGGCAATAGGCTAGCCAAATAAACCTTGAATTCGCCTTCTAGAGATCTCGAGATAGCCTCAACAAGGTGAAGAATGTTGGCTTGCAGTGGCGGAGATTCATTCCAGTATTCTTGAAGTACCACAACAATCTCCGGTAAGTAATTACGGATATGCTGTCGGACGATGGTCACCAACAAACTTAACTGACTGAAGTATGACTCAAGGCGGGTTTGTGGAGAGGTTCGAATTACAGACAAAAATGCAGGGATGATCTTATCAAGGAAAGAAACGCATTCTAGTCCCAAGGTCCTGAAAATTGACATGATGGCTTCGATAACCATAGCATGATGTTGGTTTAGTGATGGATCCTTCAAGATGTTGAGAAGAGCATTTATCACAACAGTTGGGAAATATTCCTTATTGGAAGGTGTCAGCCCTGTCATCATAAGAGATATATCAGTCATCTGGTTGGACTCCAGACGTAATTGCATCTCTGGGGATCGCTCTTCAACTTGTTGATGTCGATATGGATCCAAAGCACCGAGAATACCCATTAGTTTGATAGTCTCTTGTCGCAACGGACCTCGTTGTGGTTCTCCCCGAATGATATTCTGCAAAATCTCCAAAAGTCGAGGGTATTCCAAATATGGCTTAATGACATAACCTGAGTTGCTTGCCAGTTGACCTAAAGTTCGTAAAGAAGCTTCACGTTTGGCAGAAGAGCTTTGATCCTGCAAAGCTTCGATGATTATAGGCATGAGCTGCTTGATGAATGGAATCATGCCCTCTCCTCCAACACAGGCAAGTTCACCGATAGCCTTCATAATAGTAGCAGCCACAGCTGGACTAGGATCGCGAGCTTTGGGCAATAAAACATCCATCATAGGAGTAACATATGGTTTAATCAATTTCTGTGAGTTTTGAACGAGTAAGCTAAGCAGTTTGGCGCTTTCCTCTTTATTCCTCGCTACGTCGGAGAACTCGAGTTCTGTGAGCATTTGAATGAGGACCTTTCGCAAAGAAGGAATGACATATGCAGGATTAACATGCGTCAAGCGACCAATGATTGTGATAGCAACTTCACGGATTTGGAATACTTCGTCATTCAAAGCAAAGAACAGAGTTCGGATGTTCTCTGCTTTAGCAAGATGGCGATCAAATCGTTCGTCAAGAGCAGCTAAAACCACTCTTCGAATACTAGGATCCGGATCTCCAACACCGACGGTAAGCAATTTCTCGATAACTTCGCTGACGACTTGAATCGCATGGTGACTCGTTTGATTCACAATAGGATCTCGGACGTAAAGTTGACAGCACGTCAAAGCAGCCGCCTCTCTGATCTCTGGGTTCTCGTCTTCAACATATTTGATAGCAACATCACGCACAAATTCGTTTAGAACATGTCCAGAAAAGTCAAAACTTCCTAGAGTGTTAAGGGCTAGCTTGATTTCGCTTTGGCGGTGCTCATATGCTTGTGGATCTTTTGAGTCTTTTGGCACGACTGGCGCAGCCGCAATGTTGTTTGGTGTAGGGGCTCCCAGCGGTTTGAATGGCTCGCCACAGAGGACCTTGCTCAACATGTCCAGCAGTCTTTCTTGGATGATAGGCTTTACTGGTGGTATATAGAAAGCCATATCCACCAAAGCTTGAGTCAACTTGGGACTTAGCTCACATGCAAATATGGGGTCTAAAAGTGCCTCCATATACTTGCTGAGGGTTTGCCCAACTGCGACTGCCAATCTGCTAATGCAATCAAAGACTGGGTCCACTGTGCCGAGTCGTCTCCTGAAAGAAATGATTAGCATGTATATGCACATGAAATTCCGATAGAACTTACGACTTCAATGACAAGCCTTCTCTGACATATATCAAAACGCCATCTAGGTAAGAAGCAATAGCACTTTTGACCGCATTGGCGATGTTTCCAATAGCCAAAAACGCGTCATTTCTATCTTTATCCTTCTTGAGCATACCAGATAAGAAAACCATAAACCTGTGAAGGTAGGATTGAGCAAACTCGGTAGGGGAATAGTTCGCCAATTCGGGTATCAGCATAACAACTGTTTTCCGAATCTGTGCGTCTCGGTGATCTTTGTGTCGAAAAACAATTTCGCAGACTTCTGGATAATGCTCATGCATAAACATACCACCTTGCTGAAGAAGCTCCTTAATCACAAGAAGGGATCCATGGATATATTCCACAGTCCCTTGCCTCACGCCTTGAACAGCTTCGTCGTATATTTTTGCTTGCCATGTCTGTCGTAAAGTTGGATCTCTCTCCCTAATTATCTGAAAGCATGCACTTATAGCTTCTGCTGCAGTCTGTCGGATGAGGAGTCGCTGATCTCTCAAACCTACCCATATTTGATCGAATATTAGTCCAACAAAAGTGTAAACCAGTGTTGGAGAGTTTCTGCCCAATTCTCGCAAAACCAGAACCGCGCTATATCGTTTTTCTTCAATTCGATCGGACTGCAAGTATTCCAGGGCGGTTTTGATCTCGCTCTCCACAAGATCCGACACCAACGAACCTCCAGGCCTACACATCTTCCCCAATGCCATCGCTGCCGGTTGCATAGGAGCAAGGTCCTTCCCCCTCAATATATTTCGAAGGGACTGTCCAAATCGAGTGACTCGTTGTCCGACCTCTATACCGTCAAAATCGACCAGCGCATCGATAGCATATATACCACCAGTTCGCTCAACATCTCCATGGTGACCGATGAGGCTGGTAATCTTTCCACTGACAATATTGGAAAATTCCGTGTATCGTTCCTGGGGAAAGTCTGCCAAAGCATTGATTAGTTCCCAATCCCATAGGATAATACGAAATGTGAACCTCACCTCTGGAAGCAACCTCAAGCAACTCTCTCAACTCTAGGGCCGCTCTCTTTCGTTGTTCATCGCTCCTACATTCGAATCATTAGCTATCAACACCGCATAACAATACACTCAGTTGCGTCAAGCTAACCGTGATCGTAAATCTGCCACAATGCGATTCAAAGCATCAAATGCTTGATTAGATTGTTGTGACATCTTGGCGTCTTTTCAGAGCTTCTCTCTCAATGGATGAGTTTGCAGTTCAACCAGCACAGTATCATGCGCATTCCATCCTCGCCCTCGTCCTCGTGCGGCTACCCGGCTTAGTAATTGTTTTCGTTGTTGTATTTGTGGTGAAGGAAACCTGCAATTTGATTATGGGCAGGCAGGAGTTTGAAATGCTCACTGTCTTGTAAGTACCTAGTTAATAACGGAAAGCTCAATGTGTTGATGCCGAACCGACGAGTTCGAGGTGAAAAGCACGCTAAATCACAAGTTCACTAATACGGTGCGTGGCGATAACGACCTTATCAGTGAAACGGTAAGACCGCCTCAAGAACTTCAAAGACCGCCTCACTCAAACGGTCAAATCATCCATCATTCCTACCGCGGAAAAAGGAAAAAGACTTATTTCATCTCACTCATCCACGATTCGCACCAGAAACTTGTTCGTTGTATATATCCAAGGTTTAGACTTATTACCGATTACAGAGCATATCTGTTTTCTCGTCATGGGTAATGATGGTGGAAGTATCCCTACTCGTCGCGAACTTGTAAAAGAAGCCGCGCGCAATCCAAATACTTCAGAATTAAAAGCTACCCTTCACGAATCACAAACACACGCCTGGACATATTGTCCCCTCTCCAACAAACCTCTCACTACACCTATCGTATCCGATTGCGCCGGGACGCTCTACAACAAAGACGCCATTCTCGAACAGTTACTTCCTAAAGACGATGATGTCCCCGCTTCAGTCATAAAGGAGAAGGAAGAGGTTCTGCAAGGACGAGTTAAAGGACTTCGCGATATTGTGGAAGTTAAATTCTCGACAGTCAAGGAAGATAAGCAAGAGAAAAAAATATGTCCTATCACCAGTAAGGAGTTGGGAGCTAGTACTAGAGCTGTCTATTTAGTGCCATGCGGACATGCGTTCTCAGAAGTTGCGATCAAAGAGTTAAAAGGCGATACATGTGTGGAGTGTAATGAAGGGTACACTGCGGATAATGTTATATCTATAATTCCCGTATCGAAAGAAGATATCTCGAGATTAGCATTGCGAGCGACTAAGCTGAAGGAAGGAGGATTAACACATTCGCTGAAGAAAGCTCCAGGGGGGAAGAAGAAAAGAAAGCACGCAACGGAATCAGAGTCCGCGATATCCTTGGCAAGTGGGAAAGGAAACTCTCCTGACAGTAACCAACCTCGATCAAAAGAAAATGGAATTGCCAGCAAGACCCAGGCTCGAATACAAGAGAATGGAAATGGGGCAGCGACACCAAAGTCAAATAATGGACCATCTACAGTACCTTCAGGTATCAAAAATGCATCGGCGGCAAACCTAACAGCCAAGGTCTTAGAAGAGCAAGAGGAACGAAACAAAAGACGAAAGTTGGGGATGAATGACAATCTTAAGAGTTTGTTTTCGAACACCGGATACAATGCACAAAAACAAAAGGGTGGGGATTTCATGACAAGAGGGTTTTCGATGAACAGTAAATCATAGGCAAATAGGGTACAGGAAAGATGGGAAAGCGTGGCGTTAGGTGTTGTTGGTTAGGGGGCTTGGTTTTTGGGATATCATTCCCAATTTGTACATCAAATACCAATTGACAATTGCATGATATCATTTCTTCCAGAGCAGTATCATAGTCACGGAAACTTTCGAGGGTGTGGATGAATCAGTCGTCACAAGCTTCCTCCTCTTCCCCATATCTATCAGAACCACGAGAGCCTCTCTGTTGGTACAGAATCATTCTCCATACACTAATATACTTACTATGTTTTGTGTCCTCACAGCGTACAAGACTTCAATTTCACTCTCAATTCTATATGCTTCCACACAAATGACTAGGGGTTTATTTTGCATTCAATCAAGCATTCTGGCTCTTGGGACTCGACCAGCCTGAACCTATCCCGAAATTTCTCTATGTGTCATATATACACCTACTCGCCATATTCCAAGTGAATTGCATCTCCAACCCTCAAGCTCTTTCCTCATATATGCGCTACATCATCGCTGTCTTTCTTGCCCATTCCACTGCTGCATACTGAAGTTGAGGTTGATCGAACGATTGCAAGCGATAATTCCGCTTTGGTCAATCATCTTGCTTCGTTTATATACTTAAGTGGTCTTGAATCCCCATCTAAGATCTTGCAGAGCAATACATATTGAGGAACGATGTTTAAGTACCGCATACGGTTCACTTTTTTACTCTATTAAACGACTAGCATCTGCACTATGTAGAATATGACTATGATGAGCAACTCAATGCTCTCGACACCGACGAATGAAGCCCGCGGATGGGCAACGTATCCAGTAAGTGTATTTCACCATTATCTCTATGTAACGGATAGATAAATTCAATGGGAGAGTGAAAATTTGATCGATTTGAAGCGAAACAGGATTTGGATCATTCTCCCACCCTTGATACCTAGTTTAACTACCCCTTCATAGCCTACATTGCCCTTCAAGCACTGCACTCGCTCACACTCCCCTCCTCCTCCTCCTCCTGTTCTCTTTCTCCCAAGCTCAAAATCCCCCTCTTACTCTCTAACCCCTTCATCGAAGCATTTTTCCGATCTAACCATATAAGCTTAAACTCTGCCTCGTGAAGCCCGCCTTTTACCCGGCTCAGTGACAACACGATGGGGTAAACGCCATAGTATTCCACCTATTCATTCGACCATCATGTCTCCGATGTTGACCAGTGCGCAGCCTGGTAATGGACTGATGTATTGCCAATTCTCATTACAATTTTTTGCTGAGGAGGTAAGAATTTGTAGACCCTGTTCGATATTGAAGAGCATGTTTATGGTTCCAATATCTGTGTAGCCGCCTAATGCGATCCGGGGATCTTGTGTAGATGATTGGGGACGACCCAAGTAGCATGCGTAGAGAAGTATCTTATTCCTTGTCTAAAGAGTTCTGGGACATCAGGGTGCCAGGTGCAAGACCCAGATATTCTTCAAGGTGGGTAAAATGCCACTCAGAACTGCATGGACGTGATGGAAGGACTGTTTGTATGAGAAGGATACGGAAGACGTAGTACCCACGGATTGTAGGTCCTAATTGTCTAATTGTATTCTGTCTAAAGAGCTAGCTATGTACAGGAAGTAGTAGGTCTTATATAGACCTACTGAAAGAGCTAGTCTCTTTCGCATTCGCCTAAAGCTTTACTACAGTAGCTGATAGAATTGAAGTCATTCACTGAAGTCATACACTGCGTTCACACAAGGACACTTTGCATTCTTCACAACGAGTTTCAATCGGTGAGGCTTTTGTACATGGTGAACTTGCTCGGAGTATGTCGTTTTGTCCTAGAAAGAACATTGATATGTTGTTGAGTCTGCCGTCGTCGATCTTTAATACTCTAGATGATTTGTGTCTAGAGGTATCATAGTTACGTCAATTGTCCATTTCTTCCCAAATTTAAAATATGAAATCAGCAGTGGGTGCTCAGATTAATGAATTACCGCCAGAATTGATCTCGGCAATATCTCTTGAAATATCGATCCAAGTACTGTGAAAGTTGATTTTATAATAGAAGACAGATCAACCAAACTATATACAAGTTCTAGTTTTCCTGAATGAGGGATTAAATTTATCATCAGACGTGGAAAGCTGGGAAGCATCCCGGGATTCCTGTCACCTACAAGTGAACGCTTGTATAAAGAATGAGATGAGATGCAACCTTACTCCAAAACACTTTTCTGTGGTTGATATGCGTATTCCTTCAAAACTTCACGATCAAGAGGGAGAACCCATCTTCTTGGCAAACCTCAAACAGCTTCTCAGAATCATCATTGACATTGTATTTGAGTTGGTTAAATGAAATATTCCAAATGCTGGCAACTTTGAGATCGGATGGAACTTCGGGACAGTGATCCAAGTACTTGGGAGTAGGAATGAGAATGTACGATTCAAGGACAACAATATCTCGTACATGTCTGTTCTTTGGTCAAGACCATTTGACGAATTCATGAATGAGTGTTGGAGCATGAATTAATCCAGCAATATGCACATTTTTCATCACATACACGCCGCAAACCTGCGTCAGTGTTGCAAAATATCGAGTGATGCCCATTTATCACATGGAAATGTCTATCATTCCATTCCAAAAGGAAAGAGTAACATGCGTAGAAAAGTGAACCAGGTATCAAGGCTGCGCGCTTGCGTCAGCAACCAGTGACACACATGTCAGCTTACACTACGGAGTTTCCCTCGAAAGAAAAAACTGCAAGAAGACTGTCGATATTGCCTTCTCCATAATCTCTAATCAACTTAAGATTTTGTGCAGGCTTTCCACGGTGGCTAAATCAGAGGTTTTAGATAAAACAATTCAAACTCACCTATCATCCTCCATCTATTCAATGATATATCATAAGATGAGTGGGGTTAGGCAAAGTGAGTGATGTTTGCTCTGTATTTTACCAAGCAAATAATCCAACACATATGGATCATCGATGAAATGTGTGGAATAATTGTTGATTTTTTGTGAAGATAGTGGGAATAGTGGAGCCTCTACCGGGAAGTTCTTCGATTCCACGTGATATCATCTTATATCATGAGATCAAATAAGAACTCTAGCATGGGAGCAAAGCCAGTATGAATTAGAGAGTGCATATCGATGAGACTTCCTTCATTGCTCTAGGAACTGAATAGAAATGGTAGACTTGCAATCTCATTTACCTGGAAGCATCAAACAGAATGCTGTTGAGAACTAAAGTGAGCCAATTCTCCAATCACACAGTTAGAAAGCTTGTTAGAGCCGCATATGATAATTAAGCTACCCAGGCTTGTCACTAGACCCCGCCTTTGTGATTATGATCCGTAAATCATATGTAAATTGCACGATTCATTGCACAAGCGAAGCAGCAGGCAGGTGTACATTACTCAATAGGATGTACTGATGTTGACATCTATCTTACTCTCGGCTTTACGTTTGGGTGGTTGCAAATGCTGCAATATATTTTAACATGTCCCAGAATACACACATACAATATGTAATTTTTTTGATCAACAACAGCAGATTTTATCCAGATACAGAAAATTGCATATCGACGAATTCAATAACTGTTGACATACCTTTTACAACCTGTCTCTAAATACTACCATTATATACTAGTTTTAGTATGACTATCCTTCATCTCTATCCAAACGAAGAGCAATCTTCCAAATATTCTTTCTATACAACAATATTAGTGCACTTCACCTCATTCGTTCTATCACTCAACTGTCAACCTCGTATCAAACCCAAACCCAAACCCATGAAACGTATGAAGACTATACTTTGACTAAGTACACTCACGATGTAGTACCCCGCATGCAAGCCTCCTTAGACTACTAATGTACAATCTCTTGTGCGGGGTTTGACAGCATGAAAATGTGTGCACGGCAGTTTAATGTTCGTACGAGCACTCGTACGAGAATGTGGATTTAACCGCGTTCCCTGATTGTCGCACTGTACTTCGATATTAATGGTTGATATCCTGCTTAAGATGAAGATGTGAAGTGAAAGCTTAGGAAAGGACGGGGGTACGTATACTTTTAAAGCCAAGAAGATTAGGTTAACAAAGCAGCCAGATAGTGAGATTTTGGATAAGAGCCATCAAGAAGGTATTGCCCATTCAGAATACAGTATGGACTCAAGGCACAAGATGATCATTACGTTAGCAGGCAGGTAGATTTCCGAAAGAAAGAAGAAAAAAAACAAAAAAACACAACTTGTGGTGGGCAACTTTCCCCGGATCTACTAGATCTGCCTACCTGATCCTCTTCCCGCTCTCGCCATTATCGTGCAATGCAACAAGCCTGATATCTTCTTCTGCTACTATGTATTTGACAGATAACGGCGCATGCCGATACTTGGGTACTTAACACTCTATTTAAACCACAGTTATACATGAGCCAAGATTATCCACGTAATGTTATATATCTTGACTTAGATATCAAACGAGAATTGAACATTTCCTGATATTCGAAAATTGTGGTTAGAATGGATGGGTCTATATTGTCAACTCGGCATGTGAGGACTTTCTCTATGAAGAAAAAGCTTTGCTGTAAGCTTATCGATGTGCATTGCCCGTACCTGCATTACTGGTCCATATGTATGTGTGCACTTTGAAGTAGTTCATAGCACTGCAGTTGCTGGAATCTAAAGCGGCAACTTGCAGCATCTATGCCTTTGCCAATTTGGCAGAAATAGTGGTGTGTCAATTGTTTAGATTGACGCGTGTTATTGCGTTTCCCATTCGGGATGGAACGCAAATCTCCGATGTTATGATGGTGGAAAGAAGGGATGATTTGTGAAAATCAAATTTGATATATCATTTTACCATGAGCAGCAATGGGACCGAGTGGCCTTGCAAGACTTCTAGAAGGACCAATACACCAAGGGTGCTTACAAAATTGACAAGCAGAACCCAAGGAATTGGAGCGCTCAGCTCCCAAGAGATTTCAAACGTCATGTTATTTCCCCCACCCCGCCTTCGCCCCGCTCGGGAAAGGGATCATTTCCGTGATTCTCTTGTCTCGGCCGTTCCATTTCTACCCGCAGGTTGTGAAAGGCCTGGGTGATCGCCATATATTAAGATGATTCGAACCGGGGATGAGAAAAGTAATTATTATTCCTAGCCAGGCAAATAGAGATGGTAGATCGTTCAGCCTGATAATTTTCCTGGCGATCTTAAGGCTTGATTGGTCAGACGGATCCTGTCGAGTTTGCCAGCTGCTTTGGCGTGAAGATGGGATTCATGAGCAACGGTTATGTATATGGTGTGCTTTAAGAATTCCATCGAACAGGGAGTTTGGATATTGTGGCTAAATTTGATAGTAAAAGAGCGTCTATGTGCCGTGTGTACGGTTTGTATATACTTTCCTATACCTCGAGGTTGATACTTGTTTGGGTAATTCTATCGAAGCCTGGAAGTTGGTCGGGACTCGGGCCCTATGAGTGGACAAATCTTACATCGGCTAGGATCAAGGGGTGAAACCTCGGTCATCCGTCACCCATCACTCATTGGGATTTCTTCCGAACCACTTGAGTTTCCAAGCACTTTGGCTCTGGTTAATGACTATACGCAGCATGAGTATGTGAATCAAAGCTGGAGATGAATGGTTTGTGAGCTTTTCGATTGATGTTGAGACAGCAAAGTAAGACATAGAATGCAAAAAGCAAGTACCCGATGGTTTATGATTTATGAGACAAGAAGTTGATACCGACTTCCCGAGTGCTTTTTGTGATAATAATGAACCAAGTGAATTAATTCATGGGGTCACTCTAGAAAGGGAGGGGAAGCGCAGTAGAACTTGGAGGAGGCAAATTATGAACGGAAAACTCTGGAGATGAAGGCTGGCTGGATGAGTTCATGAGATGACAATTGAACTTAAAATCCTCGTCAAGTAGTATTGTAATAACGAATTATCTTGGATAGTTCTTGACTTCATGTTTCATATAAAGATGTTCTTCATCTATATTTTGTACAACTGTACTCTGTACTTCGTACATTCTTGTTCTTACAGAGGGGTGATATGGACGTTAGCTAATAGTCGAGCGAATTATAAACTAAACTACTTTCCGAAAAAAGATGATTGGATGAATGTTCGGACCATGATGAGAGAGAGGAGAGAGGAAGAAGGAAAAAAAAAAAAGAGCAAAAATGCAATTGATAAGCTGTTGTTAACCGTCGAATATGTCTAAAATTGGTCAAGTGTCAGGTACGCTCAGATACTTTCAGGTACAATTGATATTTGATTCGCTCGCGGGTAAAATCCGTCCCGTGCATTGCATGCTACGACTACATGCTACGACTACATACTACGACTAAGTAGGTAGCTAGTCTCTAGTCTAATACCATAGTAGTAATACTGTAGTGTATAATATGCTTGTCGTGATCCATCAAGTCAGGCAAGTCAAGCAAGTCAATCAAGTCAGGCAAGTCAGGCAAGTCAAACCCTAGTTCACACCTTAACGTATACTTAACGAACCCTTTTTCGTGAATTTGACACCCCTTTTGTCTTATTATTCATCGACGCGAGGGTGTACATTTCTGAGTTCACCTCATCTCATCTAAATTGAAAGAAGTCAAAATCACATTACAATCATAGCAATTCTCATACGTGTGCTCCGTACTTCGTACTTCGTACTCCGTGCTCTGTAATACTTTCTTATTACGAATTTGAAACCCCGAATGAAGCTGGTTTCGACCCTTACTGTGACACACTTGATGCTCATCCCCCAAAAGCAAATCGTGATGCAAGAAAGTATAATTATACATCGACCAGTTCGAAGAAAAGTAAATCTCGACCTAGTTATCAATATCCTGCGAGTCCATTGATCAAAATCCCGAGCCATCTTATGATCATGATGATAGCAACAGACACATCGTCTTCGATTATACAATTGCTTTCCCACCATCCAAAGAATCAATCTACGGAGGAAATGGTTAGCCGTGCCGCTAGATTATCAAGTCTCAGTTTCAGGAGTATGCAGAACGTAGTTGCATCGAAGCTTATTTTCGAGGGCCGGTCGCTACATTCACGATATGCTAAGATAATAGATAGAGTTTGGGGGCACAAACTGTGGAAGGGGTTTGGCTATAACTGACCTATAAGACGGCTTGATCAGCGGTTGAACATGTATGGCAAGGGAGTAAGAGATCTCTCTCATCTCTGCAAATGCATTTTGAAAGATTTTAATTGATTCGCTTCATTCTACGCCGCTGCTTCACTTATATACGCTTGCACAAGAGTCATCTTGGTAACTGCTGAAGAAAAACCCTAGGGAGATATCACCACTTCCCATTGGAGGCTATACCCGCATACCACCTCACCAGTCAAATCATCTTCATTTAGCTGCCACAAACCCTCTCTGTCTTTGCCTCCCCCTTCATCGTATATCTTACCACCCGCCACCATCACCATTGTTTGTCGAGTTCACGGAGTCCGAGGACTGTGTGTACTCACTTGTTGTGCACTTCGGTCTTAAGATTGATTATCCTGCCATCGTGTAAGGAGTACATCTAGGCAATTCAACCCACTTGCTATCTTATTTTTATCTAGGTAAACCATAGACAATGCGTACTATTGAATGCGTTGTCACCATATGGAAATAATGTAAACAAACAAAATCATTTTAAAGAAATGGACTTTATCAGGGGTATGGCAGCGCGGTTCGAGAGACCAGATGAACGGTACAAAAGACCTAGTAGATGTAAAGAAAGAAATTTGACTTGGGTAGGGGGGAAGAGGTGTGATGTGTGATGTGTGATGTACCGGCGTAGGAAAAGAAAAGAAAAGAAGAGGAACGGGGGGTGGGGGGCCACATTTTAACCTTAGTACATATTGAGGGTGCAAGGTTCTACTTACAATACCTACCTTGGCTTGGTACCTACAGAGACCTAATGCATAATTCCCTTTTTATCAATTGATCCAAATCCTCTTAATTTATTATTCATCCGTCCATCCATCCATACATATCGATTCAACAAATTGATTGGATTGCATTTTGGCAAACTTTCAAGGAACCTTGGCTATCTGCAATGAGATAGAGAGAGAGAGAGAGCGAGAGTAGATACTAGAGAGAGAGACAGAGAAACTAAACGACGTACTGTCCCTCCTCTCCCCCATTGATCAATCAATCGCTCAGTCCCTCCATTCTCTCATTCCACTCTTTCACCCACACTTACTCCCATTCTATCCCTTAACTTTCACACCACATTCATTCTTTTTCTTTGGACGTACCGGTACCTTTACGCCAACCAAAGGGACGAAAGGGAAGAGGCACGCTTGAGACGGACGGCGGATTCGACAATAACATTACAATATTTCAGACGATACTTGACCCGCAGCATATTCACTTGCATCCAAAGCATTCATTCATTGGCATGCCCCTTTGGCAGAATCACAAATCTCAATTTCCTCTATCACCAAAAGACTAGCTGTCCTGGATATCTTACATTTTTCGTGGTTATCAATACCCGACTTTGACTTTTAAAACAGCGACTGCCTTACACTTTCCTTTTTCTTGTTCGGCCCCTTGAGAGAACCATCTCGAATTCCATACTATACAATTCGTGCAGGCCACTTATTCGACTGATTGACGGCATATTGACGAAGACATCTATCAAATCAGACTTTCCGTACAACTCAATTCATGCACCGCGAAACGAATTTCATTCCCTAGGGATACCGAAACACCCCAACACATCCATTACAATCTGTGAAGCACAACGGTCGATAGCATTCCTTCATTTGAGCTGTTCAACTTATCACTATTGGTAATTGTCAAGTTGCAAAACGAAACATCTCCGCTATTGGCAATCGCTCACAATTCTCGTCTGATCATACCCGACCCGTTACACTTCTTCCGTGCGTAGTTCACCGAGAATTCCTTTACCTCAAACAACTATCAAACTTTCAAGGCTAATGCTTGCATGTCAAAACAGCTTATCTACCATTTCCCCAAGTTTCTTCCTGTCGTCCACGCTTTGTTCTTTCGTCTCGAGTCATTTTTTTGCCTTCCGATATCTCGAGTTGAACGACAACCCTTGAAACGAGAATTGGGAAAGTTTCTTTACTAGATTTCACTCGAGCTTTTGCTTTTATACCTTTTGCTAGAATTAGGTTTATATTTTAAGAATTGGAAAGTTGTAAATCACAGTGTGAGACACTGGGCATCATGTTTCGATCCCGCAAGAAGAAGGATGCCAAGGACGCAGCAGAAGGAGTAGGTCGAGGATCCAGCGATACCGAGCACACGTTGGCTGTCAAACCATCAAAAACTTTTAGACTCGGGAAGAAGAAAGAAGAACCGGAACCAAAGTTGGAATTGGACCTTGAGAATGCTTTACCATCGTCGGATGACTTTCGAACAAGTCTGTTGATGAATGGGCTATCGGCTCGATTTTCCATGTTACGAGAACAAGATGATCCAAGTTCCAAAATTGGCAAAGCTAGTGATGACAGTGTATTATTTCCCAAGCGAGCTTCGAAGTTGATCGACTTCGGATTTCAAGGACACGGTCTTTCTGATATCGCAGAGGTTTCTTCAATACATGGATCCGTTCGACCACCATTCGCATTTTCTAGGGCCGATTCAGTTGCAGATGGCTATGGTACAGATGATGAATCCCTACACACTGGTAGCATTATGAGTCGACCTAAGCCAGGCGAGGGCAATGTTCTTTTCGGTGGTCGTCAAAAGATTTATAAAATTCCATCAGGATCGAAAAGTTCCGCCGACGGGGTTGGCCTTGGGGGTCGCGTTTTATATGAAAACGATGTTAGTCAATCAGCTTTCCAGAAATTGCGGGAAAAGGAAAGGGAACAACTATGGGACGAGCGAAACGACGATGAGGATAATACCGCAGACATATCAACAACAGAGCACTCGAGAGCAGGCTCACCACCACTTGTTGGATACAATCGTAACAGAGAAACATCATCTACCACTTCTTCTGGGCCAGTGAACACCAGAATTTCCACAGCTGCAACATCTGTCACTTCACAACGTACACCATCTTTGAGTGGATCTCACACACCCGTTTCAGCCGGAGGCTCTGTAACAAATTCTGGCGTGGAAAGGTCCGCAACTAAAATGCGCCGACTGTACGAAACTGGGTTGGACCAACACGTGCATGACCAACAGCACTCGACCATGAATAGAATAGACAGCTTGACCAGACAACGTGGTATGGGTGCTCAAACACCTCCGCTGACAATGCATTCGCCAACATCAGCTACCTCCTTTAATACATCTGATAAGTGGGACCGCAAGCCTGTGCTTGCCAAAGGTAGCATGCCTAATTTACGTGCTGCAAGCCCACCACCTAATCATAATCTTCCGTCCCCGATCAGTGGTTTCGATTTCGGCCCAACAGTTAAGTCAGCGCATTTGGCAGTGGAGCCAAAATCACAGTATGGATTTTCGAACCCCCCTTTGAGTCCTCCAGTCAGCGAGAATGATGAGGCTCCACCATCATCACAAGTCAATGACCGCGTTAAGGCTATGGTTATTGGCAGTATACATCCCAAGACTGGTCAACAGCATTATGAGAGTAGAAATCAGGCCCAGATAAAGAACGGAAGGGAGACACCGCCACCAAGGAAGCATTCCCCGCCGGGACCTTTTGTTCCACGGCAACAACCTGGCTCAAGAGCTCGAAACGACTCTAGTGCAACGCAAGAAAGCCATTCTAATCAAAGGCATTTCCCTCCTAAAGACCGCGCTCCCGAACCACAATCACCGAAACAACAACGAATTATAATTCCAGGGAGCGATACCGTTTCAGCACCATTCATGGGTTCTCCAATTACTCGTTCCGTAGCATCTCCTACTAGATCTGAATTTTCTGCCAAGGGAGGACCGATGAGTCGACCATGGGGACTACCCCAGCCTCGTAGCTTCCCGAATCTGAAGTACCGTAATCACAATGATCCATTAATGACACCACGACCCGATGAATCTCAACATCCAGCCTACCAACCACCTAACCCAGCACCTCGAGGTCCACAACAACCACTACCTGCGCCTCCAAGTAGTCCCCCAAGGACTCTGGAGATTAAAACCACCCCACCAGATGATGGTGAAAGATTGCCTGAATCTCCAGCAGATTCTCCAACGCTTCCGGGCTTGAGCGGAATGGTCCGTTCACATTTGCGATCTGACAGTGACAGCTCATCTATTTATGGGATAACTTCATCCGGATTCAATGACCAGCCATCTTCTGATCCTGTTGAAGAGCCTTCTCGTAAATTAAACGAGAGAGGAAACCCATGGGACATCAATGACTGGGATGAAACCCCAGTAAGTCCTTTGGCTAAAGTAAATAGCGCCGTTCCAGCACCTCTCATGGTAAAAGCAACGGATTCGAATGCCGATCCTGGATCTCCACCAAAGGCTGCATGGGAGAGGGAGATGGAAACACGCCATAACAGGAATAGAAGTTCGGCCACCCAACAGGAGCGTCAAGAGTTTAAAGATGAGCTCGCCCAACGCCGAAGGCAGGTACAGGAAAATCTGAAGAGCCTAGTGCTTGAGCCTGAGCGCCAGCCTGAGCGCCAGGTTGCTTCGCCCACCCCAGGATCTGCTGTACTGCTGAAAACCAAGGCCAGCCTTGGTGCATTGGCAATGAAGCAGAAAGAAGCTGCCGGTCAATCCAAAGCCATGAAAATGTTCGGAATAGGCAGCAGCCCAGTCGTACCTAACGGTCCTCCCCAACCACTCAAGCAAAGAATTGATGACAGCTCATGGAAGGAGGAAGAAGAGGAAATGCTTCGAAATGTCGCTAATTCTTCAACACCGCCTCAGATGAAGGCCTTTCGACAAGCTCGGAGAGATGCTCAACGCGATCGTGAGCATCAAATAGCTATGAGACATCAACAGAAAGGTGACGGCAATTTCAATGAGATCAACTGGTCGAATTCAAGACCTAGCGACCCTCGACAAGCGCATCCTTATGAGTCAAGACTAATGCAGGGAATGAATGATATGCCTAGTAATATGGCACCACGTCAAAGAGCTCAAAGTAGAGAGAGAAAGCCCCCACCAGTAACCCATTCCCAACGAAATGCAAATAGGGAGAGTAAGGGTAGTATAGGTACGAATCATTCCGGGTCACGACCTGCATCCCGTACTTCTCGTGATCGTTCAGGTTCTGATGCCTCTGGCCGATCTAGAAGTCGCAATGGTAGATACAAGGATGATTTAGCTAAAGCAATGGCCGAGGGAACGGGTACGTCGAGTCAAGGGGTTGTTGAGGATCTTCAAAATGCTCGCCTCATGCTCAAACCTACCGTGTCCGGTTTATCTCTTGGTTCATCTCCAAGTTTGTCACCTGGTGTTTCCGGTCGCCCATCCCCACTTCCATCCCCAGCGATGAGCTCGAGACCCAGGACTAACAGCAAACCACAGCCCTCGAGTTACTTTGAGCCACAAAACATGCACGCTCTCCAGACTGGTGATGCATTAGAAATCGGTATCTCACCTAGACCATCACCCGTCACCCCTTTCTCAGTAAATTCTACACCCTCTTTAGTTGATCAATCACCAATCAGTTCAAGATCAGCGACTCCGACAACATCTCAGGCAAATAGCCGTATAGCTGCTCGCAAGAAGTCAGTCACTAAGTCCGATATCTCGGAACCAACTTTCATATCATCCACTTCTCGCATTTCAACGATTAATCTTCCACCTGGATTAGGCCTTCAAAGTACTACGCCCCCGCCCATACCAGCAGTCAATCCAAGAAGAAGGCAGACGAGAGCCATGTTTGATGCGATTATGGGAAAAAAGGACCCTTCAGAATACCTTGAGAAAAATGAGATTCCATTGTCTTCGCAGAGTAACGAAGAAATGAGCACCTTCTCTGATGAAGAGGCAACACCCAGGGAGAAACACAGGCAGAGATTAAGAAAAAGTTCTAGCGAGGGAGGTAATCTCAATGCTAAGGCGAGGGAAAAGGCTTATAATGCACCAAGTCCGGCTATGCCAGATTTTTCCCCGGGACTTGGAGGCGTAAGAGGAACAACGCCAGTTCAGGATGGAACTATGTTCTAGTTGCGATATCATGGTAACAGCCCATGTTAATTTCTATTTATTCGATCTTAATGTTTTACATAAACTGTTTTCTCTGTACATCTGCCTCGCGGCAACAAAATAGGGCAGCGGCATATTGGAGTTTTGAAAACGGCAAAGAAGGAATTCGAATATGTGTCTGTTTGTTTCACACCAAAAATTGGAAAAACAATATCAACGGGGAGGAGGGACGATGAAATGGGAGGGAGGGAATGCGTAGCATATCGGGATAGCTTAATGGCGCAGCAGGACTGGGTTATTAGGGATGGGATTATGGATATTTAGTGAGCTGGCCGGGTATGGTGGATCAGGTGGTCTGTAGTTAAACTTGTATTAAAGGAGGATAGAGCTCATGCATTTCGCATTTGAGCCTTCATCAGATTCATAGGAAAACAATTGAAAAAACATGAACAATTTCTTGGGACTCATTATGAAACTATGATGTATATCTACCCACCACCTTCGAGATTATCTTTTGTGTAAGAATACGGAAGTGAGAACATCAATCATTGAACACATAACTGCATATCTCGACCATAACAAGCAGCACCCTTTTCGGGATAGTATTGTGTAACTTTGACTTTGCCTTGATCAATTGACTGGATCACCAGTCGGATGTGAATATTGTATGTTTGAGGTATGAGGTTACATCGAAGGTCTGTTCGCTAAGTTGGCAAGCTGGCATCTTTATATTGTACCCCACAAACAGCTTGAACTCAAGCTTATCTCGATTACCTATTCCAAATGTCATATTTCAACAATTTCTTTATATATTGACATTCATAAAATTCAACTTGCCTACATACCGAGTCTCGGAATTGTGTGAGAATGGTAGCAGCAAGAGCATTAGTGCTTCTAAGCACGATTTCTACTTCTGTTCTTGCGGCTGAAGCTTCGAGACCAAGAGGTGTCGGTCCTGAATGTAAGTAAACAAATGAAATATGAGAGTGAGGCGCAGCGAAGTAATGGCGAATTTGAACATTGTTCTTTGATTCTAGCAACTAAATAAGCAAAAAAACCCGACAAAGATGCCATCCCGCTGGCCATCTGGAGACCACTGTCGGAGGCTGTCTATCTGGGAAGGTTACAATTACATCAGGAAGCCCAATAGCTAATATCTTATTTCTTGCTAAACAGTTGCGAAATTCTACAAATCATCAGACAAATTCACATGTCTTTCAAACCCCTCCATTTCAATCGATATCTCCAAAGTAAACGACGATTACTGCGATTGTCCTGATGGGAGTGACGAGCCAGGCACAAGCGCCTGTACTTATCTATCCAACCTCTCCCCTCCTCAACCATTACAAAGCACCACTGGTTCAAGTCCACACAACACAAGTTTAGCCTTGCCAGGATATTACTGCAAGAACAAGGGTCATATACCAACTTATGTTCCTTTTACATATGTAAATGATGGAGTCTGCGATTATGAGTTGTGCTGTGATGGGAGTGATGAGTGGGAGAACGTTGGAGGAACAAAATGTGCGGATAAATGTGCGGAGATTGGAAAGGAGTGGAGGAGATTGGATGATATCAGGATGAAGGCACAAGTCAAGGCCAACAAGAAGAGGGATGAATTGGTCAATCAAGCGCAGAGGTTGAGAGCAGATGTGCAGATGAGTATTGGCAGAAAGGAATTAGAGATTAGTCAATTGGAGAAGAAAGAAGAGGAGCTCAAACAAAAATATGAGGAGGTGGAGAGGAAGGAGAGAGGGAAGGTTGTTAAGACCTCGGAGGGGAAGACCAGCAAGGTTTCAATTTTGGCATTGATGGCCAAAACTCGAGTTGCGGAATTGAGAGATGCTTTGACAGGTGTTCAAGCAAAGAAAGTGGCTTTGCAGAATAAGGTCAACGAGTTGGAGGGGATTTTGGCAAGATTCAAAGAGGAGCGTAATCCTAACTTCAACGATGAAGGTGTCAAGAGAGCAGTCAAAGCTTGGGAGGATTATGCTGCTACCAAGGATGCTACTGAAGCAGAAGATACTGAAAGTCAAGATGCTGCTGTGGATGAAACGGCTAAGGCTGAGAATGATGGGATTGAGTGGGAGACCTGGGAGAACGACGAGGAGGAGAGCGATGTTGACGCTCGTAAGTTATCTCTGACCCCTCCCTTCACTCCTTCAGTTGAGGCGAGCCCCTAAACACCCATAACTTGCTGCGCTTGAAGGTGGTAGTTATTTCCATTAGTCAGTCCCCACGGGACCAGCGAAGCATCATATTGGAAGATTTCTTATCCATTGTTCATCTCATCACTAACACAAAATAGTTTACAAATTCGAAGAATACCTCCCAGAATCCATCCGTGCCTGGGTTCACCAAAAGGTCACCGATCTCCGTATCATCCTCATTGAAAATGGTGTTTTGGCTGATAACGCCAATTCTGGCTCTGAATCTAAATCTGTCCAAGATGCCAGAAATGCTTACCAAGCTGTCAGCGATGATGTTGGTGCCAAGCAGAACACTCTTTCTGATCTTAAATCCGACCTTGAAAAAGACTATGGTGAAGATGATATTTTCCGCGCTCTCAAAGGCTCCTGTGTGTCCAAAGATTCAGGTGAATATGACTACGAACTCTGCTGGATGGAAAAGACGTCGCAAAAATCCAAAAAAGGTGGCGGAAACACTGGCATGGGTAACTTTGTCCGATTTGATAAAATAGAAGTTGATGAAGAAGTTGATGCCGAGGGTAAGGGGCTTGGTAAGGGAATCAGAACCACTTTGGTGTATGAGAATGGGCAACATTGTTGGAATGGACCGAATAGGGCTACGACCGTAGTGTTGGCTTGCGCTGAGAAAGATGAGATCTGGAAGGTTGTGGAGATGGAGAAGTGTAATTACCGGATGGATGTCGGGACTCCGGCGGTTTGTGAAAGAGCTGTTAAGGGAGGCCCTAAGAAGGATGTGAAGGATGAATTGTAGATGGGAGGTTGGGTATTGGTGAGAGAATTTTAGGTGGAGAGGAAAGAGAGGTGTGAAGGCTGAGCGTAGCCTGGACAGCTGGCAGTATTACGATCGTAGCTTAATATATCCTTGTGCTGTTTGTGAAGCAAGTGGAGTTTCTCAACATCTCTAATGGTTTACTCCCAGTCTAACAAGCGCATGTTTCAAGAAAACTTGGGCATTAATGCAATGGGATCTGAAATTCATGGGAACCTTTCAATACAAATCTTTGTCTTTGATGGATAAGTGGAAGCGTGTGTCTCGAAGACTAAGCGTGAAGATCTCATCGAAGAAGAGACAAGCTTGCGGCTCTTCTTCGAATACTTCGTCGAATAAGCTTCACCAAGCTGTAGCTGCAATATTCAATCTGGAAGCTCAGTTTCTATACACATGGAAAGGGTATCATTATAACAATTGGCTATGAGCTAGGTCATTTGGTGACTGTGACTTAAGAGGAGAGATTGTAGTTGACGCTTGGTCTGTTTGTGTTATGATCACATGACCGACCCTATTTACGCGTTCGCGTTTCACAACGTCATTTCTCTTACCCTCTCCTTATCTTATCCTTTTGTCCCTGTCCCCTCTTCTCAATAAATTCAATTACTAATCTATTCAAAACGTACGCAGGAGGAACATCAACGTCAATTACGGTTGATCATGAGTGGCAAAGCAGAAAAGCAACCTTTGGATGTTGCAGACAGCAACATTAAAGCGCCCCCTGCCCCAATACTTCCCCCTCCAAAGTCAAGAGACAAGGTCCCAGCCAAAACCCCCGCATCTGTGATTACGTCTTTTTTCCTTCATCCTTATCCATAATCTAATGCTATCACTAGAAAGCAGCTACGGATAACAAACGCAAAGCTTCTGAAATTGAAGAACCACAAAATCTACCAGAAATCGACAGTGATGATGAAAGACTTCATATCGTTGATCAAAATTGTGATCAAATTCGTCGCAAAATTCGCACCTTTCTTGAGAGCGGTGAGATGAAAGTCACTGAATTTCAGAAAAAGATTGGCACAAATAGCAGAAGTTACGGTGCATTCATGGGCCAAAGTGGCAAATTCAAGGGAGATCAGAGCAATGTTTACATCAACGCGTTTGTTTTCTTCAAGAAACGAGAGTATGACGCTCAGATCCTCGTACTATTCTTGCAGCTGATGAAAAAGTAGGCTACAAGGTGTCAAACCTCCCAAAAAGCCAAAGGTCAGCAAAGCCGAAGAACAGAAGAAGTTTGATGTTTCCGCCATTAAGCTCGATGGAGAATCCACAACATCCGTCCCTGTCTATGATAGTTGCGATGAGATTCGCAAAAAGATACGTGCCTACCTTCGCGAACCTGGTGTGACACAAGCTGCTTTTCTCCGTGAAATTGCAAAGACCTACCCCGAGGAGAAGAAAATCCAATCCAAAGTCTTGAATGACTTCTTAGGTAAGAAGGGGCCAAGTGCTGGAAATACTAGTTCTGTATACTATGCTGCTTATGTGTTCTTCGAGAAGGTGCGCATTAGAGATGGAAAGCCAAAGAGTAAGCATAGAGGAGAAATGGAGGAGCAATGGGCAAGCGAAGGAGGTGTAGATACGAAGACTCCAAGTTCTCGAGGCTACTTCTGCTTTGGCAATGAAAGACCTGTCGAGGATAAGTACGGTAAGGTTTCATTCCAATAAGTCTAGAGGCTTGGGTATGATGATGGCTTTTGTACTACTTTGAAGTTTGAACGATCACGCATCCTGGCTTTGTTGATGTCTGTACTCTATTTGGCGTTTGGTTTGATCGCGTCTAGGGGTTCGTTGGTGCCTGAACTTGCACTACCTATTCCTCGTGTTTGGATAGAACGAAAAGATATTGCGGTCATTGTGAATTGTATAACACTTCGTTAATATCCATCAATTCTACTTCTACTTCCCCTTTTTAATTTTCACATCATCGCGAGGCTTTGTTTCATATTGAATCACTGGAAAGCCATCACGAGTATTGAGAAGATCTAATGAGATTGGGGTAGCTGATCAATATCAATTACGTACAGTACATGGGTTGGTGAGCCATTCCGTGTGTGCGGGGTACCTTGCATCCATATCTTGTTGCCTTGGAATATGTAAACGACGACAAGCACAAGAATCGGTCCGTCCCGTCCAGTAAGAAAAATATAAACATGTGCTACTGCCCTGTGTAGTTTGACAAAGTTTAGTTTCTGATTATATCTCAAGTCCCCCCCCCCCAAAACACAAGAGACGATTGACCGGAGCAAGTCGCCCGTCATGCTCTTGGCTAAACATTCTTCGGTTCGTTCCCTGGTATTTCAGGTTGTTTTGGGATATCTGTTTACATCTTACAACACCATTGCCTTTGCATATGATTTTGTGATAATTGGCGGCGGGACCTCTGGTCTCGTGGTTGCCAATCGTCTATCAGAAATCCCCAACATTACCATCGCTGTAATTGAGGCCGGCTTTTCGGTTCTTAACAATACAAATGTCAGCAGTGTGGATGGATTCACATTAGGTCTTAACACAGCAATTGACTGGCAATATGCGACGACGAACCAGACGTATGCTGGTGGTAGAGTACTGGGTTACAATGCTGGAAAAGCATTAGGGGGAACGAGCACGATCAATGGTAGGTATTTCACTAATGAACGATATCTTATAGCCTTCAACTAAACAATGGTAGGAATGACATACGTGCGCGCAGCATTGCAACAAATAGATTCATGGCAATTTGGACTTGGAAATACCGGGTGGAATTGGTCTACACTCTATCCATACTACAAGAAGAGCGAGAGTTTTACGATTCCAACTCCATCTCAAGCAGCAGCAGGCGCATCGTATATTTCGACGTTTCACGGACAGAAAGGGCCACTTAAAGTTGGATATGCGTATGATCTTAACAACGGCACACTTTTCTCTCAAGTAGGGACTGCGTGGGAATCTCTCGGCGTCAAGAGAAGTCGGGATGTAAATGGCGGAAATCTAACTGGATACATGGCGGGGCCGTCTACACTGGACCGAGAGAAAAATGTGAGAGAAGATGCCGCGAGAGCTTATTACTATCCTGTACAGGATAGGCCAAACTTGCATGTGTTTTTGAACACTACTGCCAGAAGAATTGCTTGGGCCGGTAATTCGGGAGCAACATATACGGCAGGTGGTGTAGAGGTTCTAAACTCTAACGGGGAAATTGAGATTATAAATGCGACAAAGGAGGTTATTGTTTCTGCGGGAAGTTTGAGGTCCCCAGCGATTCTGGAGCTTTCTGGTATCGGGAATCCAACGTAGGTTCTTGAGATCATGGCGAGTAGGCGACGGGACTAACAAGTTTAGCATCTTGCAAAAATATGGTATACCGACCAAGATCATTCTTCCTGGCGTAGGAGAAAATTTTCAAGACCAGCCTAACAACGCATTTGCCTATGAAAGCAACACCACGTACAACGGAACAATGCCATATGTAACATATGCTCCATTATCTTCCATACTCCCGAGTGTTCCAGCTGCAAACCTCAGTACCTGGGCATCGTCAATATCTGCAGCAATCAATAGCTCCATTTCGCCTGGCGCCATGAATTACCTCTTAACCATACAAAATGATCTCATCAACCAAAATGTCCCTGATATCGAGGTCATCTTTGGGAACACAGTTAACACCGGGTCTGGACCCGGTACATATCTCTACACAGCCTTTTGGACCCTCTTACCATTTTCCAGAGGGAATGTGCATGTTTCTTCTGCGGACCCTGCCGTATATCCAGCTATTAATCCGAATTTCTTCCTTGTAGACTTTGATCTGAAAGTCCAAGTCGCCATTGCAAAATGGACACGAAAATTTTGGGCAACCAAAGCATTAGTGAGTGCATTTACGGAAATATCACCAGGATTTGCTGTAGTTCCGAAAAATGCTACGGATCTGCAATGGGAAACTTGGATCAAATCAACATGTAAGTTCTCCCCCTTGCGGTTTCTAGGCTGCCATTTCGTCTAGACTCTCAGGATTGCACTTGCTAAAAGAATAATAATGTAGTCAGTTCAAACAATCATCCTGTTGGCACGTGCTCTATGCAGGGAATAACGTCTGGCGGAGTCGTGGATTCGAATTTGAAGGTCTATCGTACCAGTAATGTGCGAGTAGTCGATGCGTCCATTCTGCCTCATCAGCTTAGTGGACACTTGACAAGTACATTGTATGCTGTTGCAGAGAAGGCAAGCGATATCATCAAGAACATGTATGGGTACGCATGAGAGTAGTTTGTATTGGAGTACTGTACATCGTGTATTTACTTTGTAGACGATGAAGAAAGGATGGTATGGTATGAATAACTTGATGGATCGAGGATCATTTCATTCGGACAAGACCGAGGAAGAGAAAATTGTTAAGATGGTCAGACTTTACGACTCTACCCCGAGTTACTTTCATTGGCTGATTCATGTATTTTTTGTTTACAATATCGATATTTCTGTCCTTGATTTATCTTCCCTAAGAATCGGTTATTTACTTCTAGTCAATTAGCAATCCTTCAGATCAGTTCAAGCTCGAGCTCAAGCTCCAAGAGCTGCTTTATTATATTCAGTGTGCTTGATTGACTGCTTTGACTGGCTCAACTACTCCATAAGGCGTTTAGGTAAATAACCTTATCATAATCACAGGCAGACTAACATGGCATTGTGGTGTTGTACGTAGTATAGTTCCCCAATATTTGCTTACCCCAAAACTCAATTCCGATCACATCTGCGGTAAAAACTTACCAGGTTTGTCAACGACATCCCCGTTTAGACCCCGTTCACCGTACGTGCGGTGTTGTGCATCGTCGTGCATATCCTTGTGGAAATTAAACTTTTGCAATGACCAGTGGTTAATTTTCTTTTTCTCCTTCTTATATTTCCCTGTTTATAGGGTTCACAATTAATTGGTAACCTAATGGTATAATATCCTTGTCGAATTCAATTGCAATATATTGAAATTGCTCAATTCGAATTATACGAGCTGTATAGTGGTAAAATTCGTGTTTGAATCATCGTCAGAATTCCAACCAAATCCTCTCTCGACTATCCCTTGAACCATTGGTTTGGATTTAATGGTGTATGTAGATATGTGTGTATGTGTGTGCCCTGAGGTTGGTCACCCAAACATTGTGATGCATGGTAATTACGGTTAATCGTGATGTACCTGGTAGGTTATGTCGCTCTGTACCACCAAAGTGAATGGACAGAGACAGATTGGCTAGAGATTGGATACATTTGGCTACATGGGACCGGATAACTGCAGGTCCACCGAGACTATCAAGACTATCTATTGTATGCATCTAGCCTTAGTCGTCTGTTGCTTGCTTTTTCATCAGGGGTGTTTTAGATCGACACCCCGCCACACTTGTCAATCAATCAGGGCGTTGAAGCAGCCTTATATCGTTCGAAAGTCGAAAAATTCTATTGTCGTTCATTCTGTTTCACATAAATCTCATAGAGATAAAACACAATTATGTCTATATCATCCGATATCATTAGATCTTGTTGTATATATCCCCACTTGACACGATTTCTCGATGTGTTGATGTATGGATTATATTATAATATAGAAAAAGTTTAACCTATGAATTTATCCATCCGTTCATCCCAAATATCCATCGTTTACACCTTACCATCTTGTTCTAACTGTGCCTCATAGGTTGCACTCTTGGCATTGATTTGATGAGATCGAGGCAAGTAAGATCAGTACTAAAGTCAGGGGTATGAAGGGAAATTACACAAACATGTGCCGCAAGTTTGCATCTTACCTACATATTACTTATGACTAAATATGGTTTGGTCCAAGGGAGTCAGTTAGATTATGATATTGATGGTTGATGAATACAAAAACATCCAAACTACCCACTCTTCATCCGATCCTTCGTCCGTCAAATCTTTTCTCTAATCAAGAATCAAGAATATCATCCTTTAGGTTTTATTGACCACCCACGCTCTTTAATACAACTCAGGCTTTGCCAACTTACACTCTTTCCAAAATTTCATTCATTAATTTTCTCCAATCTTCATATTCTTCTTTACATTCATAATGTTCTCCAAGATCTTCTCCCTTGCCACTTTGGTGGCCGCGGCCTCCGCATACACCGTCCTTACCCCAACTCTCAACTCCACCGTTGTGAAGGGTAAATCCACCAGTGTGACCTGGTCTTCCGTCGATACTGACGCATCCCAATTCTCCATCTACCTCGTCAACTTCAAAGACTGGCCTCCTACCGTCATCTCCCTCGCTCAGAATGTTCCACAATCCGACAAGAGCATCGATGTTACTATTCCCTGTGACGTGAGCAGTGATTACGGATGGCAACTCAACTTCATCAACGGAACTAACACCTACGTCATCTACGCCCAATCCAACGCCTTTTCCCTCACCGGATCATGCGTTGACCCCACTACCTCCTCCTCTGTTTCCGTCGCTACCACCACTGCATACGCGACCAAGAACTCAACCGTCACCGCCTTCTCCACCGCCACCACAACCGCTATCTCCAAAGTTATCGAGACCGTAACCTTCACTAGCCCCATGGTCTGGTTCGTCCAACCTACCTCTATCGGTTCCATGTGCGCACCCGCAAAGACCGTAACAGTCTATGCCGATGGACCCGCTCCAACCGATTGCAGCTCTGGCTCTGGCTCTGGTTCAGGATCTTCATCAGGAGGTTCGGGCTCGGGCTCTGGCTCGGGCTCGGGCTCTGGTTCCAGTTCTGGTTCTGGTTCTCCAGGAACATATAGTAACTCCACTACCAGCACCAGCAAACCAAGCTACAGTGTCCTTCCATCGGGTACAGGATCTGGACCAAAGAGCACCACTACAGCTACCACGCCCGTTTTCACAGGCGCAGCAACATCCGTTCAAGCTGGTTCGATGCTTGCTTTGATCGCTGTTGCCGCAGTTGCTTTGTTGTAGATTTTATCTTTTCTGAATTTTAATCAGGGATTGGTATGAAGGAGATTGATAGATAGATTGAGCAATTTAAGAGGAGAGGAGAAAAGATATCGTTGATCATAATGGGAGGAGAGAAAAATATTACTGGATAGATCTTGATGTACAAATAGGCATATACGGATACACAGACATACAGACAGACAGACATTTTGGTAGACGTCATATTGGTAATTGATGATTGAACAGTAATAATGATTAATGTCCTATCATGATACACACTGCAATTCCTCTTCCTCTCTTCATTCTGTCGTATCTATGAAACGAAACGCAACTACGGCTTTTACAATGACAAATCCAACAAATTGCAATCAACCGCGCATTCAGAAACGAAGCCCGTCTCTGCATTCATGATTTCGAGACTGTATCCATTACATGTATCAGTAGCCAAGTTGCCTCAACATGTAGTGCTCCGGTCCTAAGGCTCGAGGGTCTCTTATCTTTCAAAGATATTCGTCCACTAGATTGGTAGTGCTCGGACAATGTTCGTGAGATAATCGCCATAGTGAAGCTATCGATGTCAATGCACAGCTTGGACATTACTGTTATTTTCTCCGATGGCGCAAGTGCAAGGATGAGCTCTATATATATATACATATATTGATTTCTATTGATTTCGCTATGAACTATTGGTCATATGTCTAGAACGCGTCTTGTGCGTTTGATGTAAGTTTTCATCTATTCCTCTGAAGTTTTTGCTGCTGCCACACAAATTGGTGCTTGGGTATTTTCGACTTATCACGAAAGGAAAAAAAAACTTGCTACATGTGGAAACTTAGGAAAGCTTTTGTAGGTTCAATTCGATATTTAATTCAAAGTAAAATGGTATCAACATGGTAGTGCCACCGGTAGCCTATCCAATATCCGTAATAAAATCTAAAATCCATCCCGTAAAACTCCTGGAGTATTAATACAAGTTTCATAATACTCATACCCATCGCCAATCAGCGCTTACAACCAAACTCCAATGATTCCTATTATCTTTCGAAATTTCGACTTCTCAAGTCTTCATAAACCACTTATACACATCAAGCAGCCCATCTCCTTGCCTTTGCAATCCCTCCGCCACCCACAGCAACCGCCGCTACAAGAGCATCCAGCGCTGAGCTTTGGGTACTTGCATCTCCTGGAGCGATAAACGGTCCTGCCCAATTAACACCCAAGATGTTATTCTTTGTATTTCTGTCATTTGCCCATATACTCTTCGCATTATTTGCGATATATGTTAGGTAACTTGAATCGGGTGATGCTTGATGAAGTTTCTGGAGATTTCTCATGAAGATTCCTTTAAATTGCGCACCATCTGCTCCACAATCAGGTTCGCATGCGTCATGAAGGATTCCGTTTGAGTCAGAAAGTGCATTGATTGCCGCTGTCGCAATGCTTTTTGCGGTGCTAAGATAACTCGAGTCACCTGTTGCCTTAGAAAGTTCGACGAGTCCTCCGAGAACAACGCCTTGATTATAACTCCAAACGGTTCCACCGTTGTTCTGGCACGCACTTGTCAATCCATCATTGATGGTTCCTTGTGCATTGATCATTCCAGTCCCTTGAAACCAAGTCCATTGATTTTTCGCAACGGTCAAATAATTAGACCTATCGGATCCCCTTGCACGATTCGCAAGATGAGCAGCCACGCTCAAGTATAATTCGTTCGCAATGGCGTTTACATATGTATTTGGTTTATCCCACCAAATTCCCGCAGCGCCATTTGAGCAGGGTGTGGTGGCGCCATTTTTCATGTCGGCAAAAATATCCGCGGCCATGGTCAGATAGTCGCTGTTTCCTGTAAGATCGTACGCTTGAATCCAGCCTAATGCCCACCAGCCCTCATCGTCGTAATAATCGTTCAAAAACCCCGTAGGATTTACAGTTGTTGCTGCGTGTACTGGAAATTCACTTGCTAGAGCAAGACTTTTGATGGCGCTAGTGGAATCTCCATACATTGATAGATAATTATAGTCGGTCAATACGACTTTCATCATTTGTAGGTTGAATTTCTGGGCTTGAATAAAAGTGTTTGACATAACACTGGTGACGGCTGACCTGACATTTGAATCGATGGCAGCGAGATCACCAATAACAGTTAAGCAATTGGCCGAATTCCACCATCCTGTTGTGGTCCAGAGTCCAGAAGTGGTGTCGTACCATGTTTGCAACTGTTTGAAAGCAGCCTCTGCATTGGCAGTAGATTGCTGCGAGGTGGCAGATTGTGAGGTAGCTATATCAGCTAAGCCAAGTACACAACACAGAGAAACAAGCGAGCGACGCATCGTGAGTTTTGTAAAAGTGGAAAGAAGAGCCTGAGTGGATGGGTCCCAAATTACTTCTGGGAAACGGATTTTTCTCATCCTTTTATTCAGTTTCGTGAAGAGAGAGGCTAGGTGTTCCAGCACACAAGAGGTTCAAGAATCAATGAAACAAGGTCAGCGCGCGTTGAAAGTGTGGACCCAGCAGCTGTCAATATTTGCAAGACTGTGAATGGCTGGTAATATGTGCCATATATGTGTAGTTCGATTATGTTCAATCTCTAAGGTCTCAACTTAATAACGTAGTTTGAACATTTTGGGGCGAGGAGTCACGGATTTCCACAGGAAAGAGCGCAAATCAACGGCACAATGAAGATCACTTGATACTTAGGCGTTCAAAAGAAAACTTAAGGAATAGTTTGCATTGGACGAGCGAAATATCGTTTACTTGCCGAGGCAGGAGATGTCTTTAAACTGACAAATAGACTATGTCATATTGTGGTCATGTAGGAATGGCCTGAACAATTCACCTCCCCCATTTGACACTTTTGATTCTAATAGTTCGTGTGACGCATGTTGCGATTAGTACGTAGGTAGTTAGATAGCTTGCTTTGTAATTGTGGAGAAAGTCTTGATGTTGTACCTTAGCCATAGTGCTAGTCTGCTGATTCAAAACATTGAGTTTGTGATGTACGCAACTGAGCCACTTGACTCAAACGTGCATTGTTAAACCTCCGAGGCCCTCGATTGAAACGTTAACTTCGGCGCTCGAAACCATAAATCGAGTCGTAATTGAAATCCAGATCAAACAATAAATGAAAGTCTTTTCATTCTTTCAAATGTTTGTTCTTTTCGAACTTTGGCCTAAGCCGATCCGCGAGATATTGTTGTGTATTGACTCGTGCCAAGAGCATCTGACAGTGAGACAACAAAATGGGAATGGAAATGGATGTCACATTAGAGGATCAGATTTACTTAATCAGATATATCTACTACAGCTAGGTCGAGTGAACGACGAAAGGCTACTTCCGATCGACCGGTATGGGTATTCTACATAAAATGGTACCTTGATTAGCACCATTATTGTTCGTCTTTTCTATTCGTAAACCCAATTAGAAGACGCCATGAGAGGTTGGTCAATTCCGTGCGTCTCAATAGTGCGAGTCCTATTGAACTTTCGGAGTTTTGATACTTCTGGCGAGAAAAACAAAGTTTTCCATTGAGAGGTTGGAACTATAGACAACTTTTTGACCCGAGCGGGACTGTACAGGTATGAATAAAGCTGAGATCATTTGATGCTCTATGCGTATCAACCCTTTGCGATGTTGATAATCCCATGATCGAGATTGACGTAACGTAATCTTTTCCCTAGACTGTCGAATATGGCGCATGTATTATGAGCTGAAACGCTATCTGGAAGTCCACACTTAGATGCATATTCTAATTGAGTTGCATTTCTGCCATGCTCGTCGGGTAGATTATCTCGTCGTTACGCTTGCTCAATCACAACGTAGTCTTTGTTGTTGACGGCGTTGGTGGTGTTTGCTAGACGATATTAGATATGACTACTGGCTGCAGGTGTCGGAAGGAAGTACTCATACGTGTTAATCTGCAGAGCTCAAGACTTCAGAGTCTGATTCAATATAACATCCGGCGCTTCGTCTCAAGGTTAGGTAGCCTATTCAGACCTCGAAAACAAGAGCCTCCTCTCCCCTTTTTGCTCTCCAAGCATTTGTTGAAGCCAATAAGTCTCTACAACCCTTCAGGGCCCATCCCCAATTCCCCAAGAAAGTCTCACTAACTTCCCATCCCCAAATATCCCACGGTTCTCCCCAAACAATGAGGCCCGATTGTTCGTTCATGAGACCTCCAAATTCCACTAGATCATTACACAATTGATCTTCATCATAACTTTCAGCATGCGATAATAGGTTATCGCGCATTTGAGGAATTGGCCAAAGATCCAGCCATGGATGATGAGGGATTGTGCGCTGGATCTTTGTTGGACACAATGCTTGAGGACAATGCGCTCCAGGTACAAACTTTGTGGAAAGATCAAGCCACGGGGATAGAGGATCGATCGTACAGTCTAGCCAATCCAAGTTCCAACCTAATGTTCGCGTGTTTTTGATCAGTGCGCGAAAAACGTTGAATTGAATGAGGGTGAGAAGTTGATCCGTTCGCGGAGAGCCCATCGAATAATTCGTACGAGCTTCTTCTTCGAATTTGGCCAACATAAGCCGAATCTCACAAAATCCTTGGTATCTCGACACGCGACCTGTTGTCCATCGCTTTATATTTATATCTGCCGATGGTTTGGTAGAGCAATTACTTGATTGTTCGAATGCATTAGATTGCTTCTCATTACGGAGGTGGGTTATCGACAACGCGTTCGCAGAATATGTACTTTTGACTTCACCAAGGATTGATCGCTCTCGGAGCTGTGAAGCTTTAATCAGAGAATCGTTTTCGCGGTCTTCACAAGTTTTCGATGGAGCTTTACGTCTTTGACCTGCCAGGACGCACGAAACAATGAATTAGCGACAATCACTTTAGCAAATACCAAATCTTCACACCAACAAACCGCAGGAATAGATCTCACGGTATATCCTCTGGTTCAAGCGATTCTGTAATTTTCTTCTAATTGATGAATCGCTTTTTCCGGTCCAATCATCGTCCATGCATCTGGTCCCAGCCTGTTGAGACATACCTGTGAGCTCGACTTTGGGTGGCATGTTGCAAATCAGTTCCCGATGACAGTCTATGTTTCGTCCGAAAATCGAGAATGAATCTTTCGGGAATTAGTGATTGTTGTTTGGTGATGCAAACGGCGTCGGGCAGGCATATTGAAAGCGAAATCAAAACTCGTACGAGTAGGTGATAATTGAAGAAGCTGGAGTACTGGAGGGGTACGATTTTCGGTGATAAATTAGAAAGATCCAACCAAGAGCCTAGGATAGTGCTAAGTTGGAAGAAGGATCTTCCCCACGGGCCACAGCGAAGCCCACTTCGACTTAGTTCTATGCAGCCTGCTTATCATACGTCAGTGGCAGCTATAGAAGCTATTGACCAATAAACGGTGCTTCAGTGGGGGCATTGCGGGTCTGGCAGAATGTCAATGTTCTAGGGTGTTACAACCTGTAGCTTACAGTGGTCAGGGATTTTAACATCGATATCTAAAATCCGGCGACAAGTGTATGTCTATCTATGAAGTCAAAGAATATGGGATGAATACATTCTCTACTGAGGTGTACGCTAGATGATGCTCATGGACTTAGAGAGGTAAAACTCCGTCTGTATCTCCGAGCGTGTGGTACAAACATGGTAGGTAGATGCCCTGTCTAAAGTCTTGTCTAAGTATAAAGTTCCCTTCCTTCTCGTCTTCTTGATGTATATATCAGTGCCACAGAGTCAAGTTCTTCTTCATAACTCAACCCATCACCAATTCGACTCTAATCTCGATTTCACATACAATCATCAACATGGCACCACCATTCCCACCAGCACCAGCACCCGAGTCTATGCTCTTCCGCCATCGCCAACTAGCTCCAACAGCCAATGTGAGAGTTTCTCCAATTTGTCTTGGAGCTATGAACTTCGGCGATGCAGATAAGGCTCGTTTGGGAGAGTGCAATAAGGAAACTTCTTTTGAAATACTCGACACTTTCAAAGGTCTAGGTGGTAACTTCATCGATACTGCCAACGGATATCAATCAGGACAATCTGAGAAGTGGCTTGGAGAATGGATGAAGTCAAGGGACTGCAGAGATGAAATGGTTCTTGCCACCAAATATTCTTCCCCTTACCAGAAGCATCATCCTGGAAAAATCCAATCGAACTTTGGAGGAAATGGAACCAAGTCTCTCAGACATTCCGTTGAAACATCACTCAAGAGACTTCAAACCGAATACATAGACCTTCTCTATGTACATTGGTGGGATTATGCAACCACCATTCCGGAACTCATGACTTCGCTCAATGACCTCGTTTCTTCCGGCAAAGTCAACTATCTGGGTGTGTCCGACACTCCTGCTTGGGTCGTGGCGAAAGCAAACCAATATGCTAGAGACCATGGTCTCCGTCAATTTGTCGTATACCAAGGGCTATGGAATGCAGCCAAACGTGATTTCGAACGAGATATCGTTCCTATGTGTAAAGACGAAGGTATGGGCATGATTCCATGGGGAACTCTTGGCCAAGGACGTTTCCAAACAGAAGCTACCTTCAAGGAGCGTGAGAAAAGCAATCCTGGTCGTCAAGGCAAGCCTTCAATTTTTGAAAAGCGAATGTCTATAGTATTGGATAACATTGCAGCCTCCAAGAAGACCAATATTACAAGTGTCGCCATGACATACATCATGCAAAAGGCTCCATATGTGTTCCCGCTCGTTGGCGGTCGCAAGGTAGAACATATCAAGGGCAATGTTGAAGCCCTCAAGCTTGTTTTGACTGATGATGACATAGCCAAGATTGATAGAGCGAGTCGTTTTGATCCAGGATTTCCGCACACCTTTTTGAGTGGTTCACAGTTTGGCGAGGACCAAGATACTGAGCACGATATCCCAGATGGTGCTAAAGATGTCTGGTTAACGCACGTTCTGGGGACATTCGATTGGGTCGAGAGTTCCAAGCCTATCACGCCTTCAGAGCAGAGATAAGCAGTTATTTTTAGGGTTTAATTCCAATCTCTCAATACCGAGCGTGAATGAAGTTTGGTTAGTTATATAGAAGTCCAGAGTCACGAGCTTTTATTCCGCTTGAAGCTACTGTATTCCAGTGATCTTCAGAGTTCAAAAGTTTCCAATGTAACACTGGTTCTATATTCTACAGAAATTGATGAATGAATTGATGAACGACAGATTAGTGTTCGAAATGTGTGATCAAACTGGCTAGTGTCATGTCAAGCTCAATGAAAAATTGGGATAAAATTTCAGCAAATGTATATTGTAACTAAATCTGCCTTCCTTCTAGAATACAGAACAGGGGGAAAACCTTTTCGCGTAGTGCATACCGGTCATCATGCGACAGGATAAAAACCCCGCTTTGGCAGGAGGGCAGAATAAGGAGAGTTTGAATGAAATTCTACACGCGAAGGCGCATCTATATCGCCACACAAATAAAAAAGTTTCGCCAGCAAACGCACTACATAGAAAAAAGTAAACTTCGTTCATCCTCCCTGTACACATCCAAAAGTGCATACAGAATTAGAGGAAAGGCCCCGAGTGGGTTGCCATGTCCATAATGTTAGGGCGGAAGCTTGTGGTATACCCAGAGATAGGTACTGGGCAGACATGTAATGCCTACCCTGTAAAACCATGGTTCGAGTCGCGACCCAAACATAATCCCAATCAAACAATGTGGACATCTTGGCGGGGTATCATTGTACATGGAAACTTCCCCGTTCTTCGACGTAAAAGAGCTGTGTGGCGAGCTGAATATGTCGTACTGTGACGAATTGCTCGAATTGCCGTGGCTATATGAGGTTTCAAGTGGCCAGATGAGTCCGCCGTTGACTGATGTGCAGTCATCGAACGGTTCATCAATATATGGCTCGAAGCTATCCCATAAGATATATTCGTGGACCGACACATTAATTAACGTCGTATAATTGGTTTGCAAGCTTGTGGTGCTTGAATCCCAAGAAGAACTCCAAATCATTTCCATTAACCCAAGATAGGTATGATTATCAATTTTTTCCATTTTTCACTTGTTTTGGCAGTGGAAACCTTATAAAACTATATCTTCGAAATTTCTCTTGGTTAATTGACCAAACTTAAGTGGCCTTATTTGAGTGCCGCCCTGTAATATGTCTTTGCCGGTTATCATCACGGGTAAAGGTTTCTTGGCAACCTTGGTAGGGACATTCAAACTTTTCAGACTTCTCATGTCTTGTCTTGATGTGACGGCGCAAATCTTTGGGCAAGGCGAAGCCTAAACTCTTACAGAGTGGCTCGTTACACTTATAGGGGCGGATATGAACATTTGTGTGCTTCCTACAATACAAATATCAGCATGAGTTAGGGTTCGTATATCCGGGTGACATACTTCAAATCACAACGTCGTGAGAACTCTCTTGGGCACTCTTCGCACTTAAATCGAATACTGCGATTTGGTGGGGCTGGCAGCGATTTTTTTTTGTCGGAAGAATTGTCAGGTGTTGTCGGTGGGCGGACGGCGTCAATTGAAATGTGATTGCTTGGTATTAATGCTTCTTGTGCCACAGCAATTTGAGCAGCTGAGAGATGATCCTGGACTGGAAATTGAGGAGCCAGCGATGCAAGCTCCGGAGTTGACTGAATGCTGATGCTGGAGGCAGGAATAGAACTATCTTGAACCGGTTCCGGTGACAATAGCGGCGACTTCGTGAATGAATGTGGGGAAGTGCTAGAGTGACTTTGATTCGTGTCCGGGGACCAGCGAGGCGATGTCGTGTAAGGTGAAGAGGAAGAAGAATAATTTGAAGAAGAGGTAGAAGAGGGTTTTGAAGATGTAGATAAATTGCGATTTAGCTGCGTCACAGCTTTGGTTTCGAACTTTTGATATCCAGAAGATCCTTGGACTATACTGTGAAAATAAGTCGTATCGATGTAAATGTCGTTGTCTGATATGCCTTGAATATCTCTTAGAGAGACATATGAAGGGAGATTTTGTTGTGAAAAGCTTTCTAAACTATGGTTCCGGTAATTGCTCGAGATTTCTGGTGCGCGAAGACAAGGCTTCGCGCGTGAGAGGTCTTAAATGACTACTTGAGTAGCTTGATGGGACAAGAAGGACAAAAAATTGTCAACTTATCCCCACTGGCCCGAAAGCAGCCGGCGGGGTTAGAAACGAGATAGTGGAATGTATCGGATTTGAGCTTTTAATAATAAGATATTTTGTAAGCTGCTGTGATTTTTGATGAAAATTGAGAGAAGATCTCAGGTGTAATTATATGCTTTTTGGGTAAGGCTGCACATAGGCGCTGGTGGCCTCTAAGCCCGTCAGCCTCAGCCTTTTCTTATGTCAGAACCTGGAACTGGTGGGCCGAATCACAGGCTCGGGAGATTTCAAGAGGCCGCCCATGTAACAATTGAATTCTCCTATTGGATATTGCTTTTTCCTGCAATTGAACTAATGCCGGTTAAGTTGAGCCTATTGTTCAGGATTGCCATCACCGACATGCATAATTGAATATCGTATAGAATGGGGTGGCCTCCGCTACGAATACTGCCAATGAATTCTTCTAATACAAGATTTCTTAATGGTCCTAACTAAAGATGGCCAATAGAACTCAACTCAAATACAAAGGCTACCAGCTCTTCTACCTTCATGTCTGGAATTGGGTACCAAAACCAATAAGATAATAATCTCTGCGGCTAATTCTCTCAGCTGCAGACAGCGCATTTTCTTCTCCCTGCTCATGTGTATTATCTTGCACATTAATATCAATCTCCCAATCCACATTCGTGCTTGCAGCAACTGGAAGATTGGACTTTCCAACACAACTGAAGTGATCGGCAACATCGTCGACTTGCTGAGGCTTCCCAATGCCGATTCTTTCCATCCCTTCGCAAAAATCATCTGCAAGAGTTTCTTCGGTTTTTTGATATCTAACATTCCATGGTGCATTTTCCCTTAATCGAGCTACGAGACCTTGAGACTCACGCGTAGCCTCAGAAGTATCATTTGCAGAACAAGCTGGTTGTGTAGAGTTTTCTGTAAAATATTCTTGGACACAAATTGCGTTTCTTGGTCTTGGAATAATCTGACCTTGAACATGTCAGAGAACGGAATGAATAGAGAGCCCTAGAAGTGCTAGAGAATGGAATAAAGAGAGTAACAGACGTACTGTTGAAGGCCTTTGGGGAAGATGTCGATAACTTGTCGTCTTCCGGACTACTGGTGAGAGTATCAGTGTCAAGAGGCATCAACTGGTTCGCAATGAACATACCGTCTGTCAGGAGTTCCGCGCCCTATCGGACACGACAAGGAGATTTTGCTGTCAGCAGTCATGTTGTAGTAAGTATTCAAAATCTGAGATGGTTGAATAGAATTCAAAGGGGGCGCAGGATGAACTCAGAAACTCAGAATGCTCTTATCAGATGATGATACGTTTCTCATGAGGAGGGTAAAATTGCAACCTTATAAGCAAAGCGTTCAGAGGCCTCTACTTCAGGGGTTCTCCCGAAAAGCACCCTGTCTTGTACGTGTAACTATTCGATGGAGGTCTCGCCAAGTATCCTGAAGCCTAGCATGAGTTGGCACATTTGCCCACTTACACTTTCCCCCCTGAACGTAGAAATTTAGCTTGGAAATGTTGAAGAGGCCACCATCCAATCAAATTAGAGTTGTGGTACTGGTAGAGATTCTCAATCAAATCGCCTGATATATGTTGATCCTTTTTGCAAGTTCTCGTAGTGCATCCGTAAAGGCATATTCGTAAACGCATTCGCGAGGATTTCGGCGTTGCAATTTCTGATTGACCAAAGGCAATGAAGAGTGATGACAGGAGCGGATGGTCGTATGGTGAGAGGAGAATCCACAAAAAAATATTAAAGCTCATGGCTACAAGCACGAATCAATGAAGCTACATTTGACCCCTCTCAGGATAAACGGCTTTACCTCTCACTCCTCGCTTCATCTAAGGCGACTTCCTCCACAATATTCTTTTTCGTCTCTCACCCTCCGCCAACCACTATCTACCTACTGACTCGCTCGTTCCTTATGGTCACCCATATCATTACATCATTTTTATTTACATGCTGCATCATTTTTACATGTGCAATGACAGATGAACGTATCATACTAATTTTCAAAGTTTTACCGTACGGGTACCTGGTCTGGTAATTACTAATTCTCATTCTCTGATTATACAAAGGGGATATGCACGCTCATATTCATACGAGAAACCGTATAAGCAGTGTGTAGCCATGCTAGCTAACACGCATTCTGCAACCGTACCCCCAATTTCCTCCCATGATTACAAACAAGCGAGATTGTAGCCTTCAACTTGCTTATGTACGGCTAAATTTCAGTCTTACGCGAGTTTCCTAACAAGAAAGAATGTTTCAGAAGCCCTCAATGCAGTCATTTTACCCCCCTTAAAAAAAGTAAGCGAGACTTTAGCCTTGGTCATTGCTACTATCCAGTCAGGTAGCTGCCTTGCGCGAACCAAAAAATATGTTTACGGTCTATGCTGCCTAGATGATTGGTGAAGTACCGTAGCTTGCGCTGCAAGCGAGCTTTCATGGCAATTTCATTTCTGGTTATAAGGGATATTTTTTCCACTATTCCTCCTAGATCTTTTCATACACTACTACTTACAACCATCTACCAAACAAACTCTACCAACAACAAAAACCAATTCAAACATTCAAATAATAGCCTCGCATCTACCAACACTCGATAGAGCAGCCTTTACCATACCTAGATCATCTTCCTACAACAGCATGAACAACCAACGCGATTCTAAACGCAGAAGAGATTCTCGTTCCAGATCACCTCGCAGAAACCAACAGAGTTCCTACCGCTCTCGATCACCACTAAGTGATAATAGTAAAGTCATGACTAGGAGCTCACGCCCAAGAACCAAATCTCACCTCTTGAATCTACCAAAAGAGTTGCGGGATATGATTTTCGATCATCTGTTTGACTCCACTCGTCTCACATTTGGACACCGACAAATCAGATTTGAATACCGCAAGGTCCTGCCAGCCCGTAACGCACTCGCCATTCTCCGCGTTTGCAAACAAATGTACCAAGAAACTAGCAACATTTGGATCAATCGGGTCCTCTTCGACTTTGAGGATACTTTCCCACTATTGGACAAGTTCTCCCTTATACCTGTTTCTACCCTCAGCCAAATCCGTAATGTTCGCATTCGCATGAAGAGTGAGGAGCCTGATGCCCCTGAGACTATCGAGGACGAAGAGCAATTGTACGGACTACAGGTTTTACAAGGATTGCAACTTGACAGACTCACAGTTGTACCCGGGTGGGGCGACTCATACGCCGGTTGCGGAGACATCACTCGATTCATAGAAACAAGCTTCCCTTGCAGAGAACTTTGCTATCACACTCCCACATCATGTTTCCATGAGAATGATCAATCAACTTCAGCGGACGCAGCAGATCTCCTCACTAGTCGGATCAACACAATGGCCGATGAAATCCTAGACAGAGGTGAATTTGGGACAACATTTACCATCCAAATTCTGCAATCATCCGAGTCGAACAGCCAGCGCACTGGCGCCGTCTTCAAAAATTCTGCAACTCAAGTTTTGGAAGAAACCCCAATTTCCAAAAATGTCGATCCGGCTACTCTGATTGCATGTGGCAAGGCTTTAGATCCAAATGCCGAGACACTGGTCATCTTTAAGCCCACCGCTACCTCTTCCACTATTCCAGACGAGTCACTTGAAGGAGTCCTCAAGACCGTTGACGGAATCCAAGTTAGGAAGACCTGGAGAGATGACTTTAGGGATCATTATGTTCGGGATGCCGAACAAAATAAACCGGACATGAGAAACATAACCACTGGCGAACTATATCCATGGCCTTTTGAAATACGCAAGACTCATACCATCATTGATAGATATGAAAATGTCAATGATGTTATCTGGCCTGGAAAGAACGTTGACCAAGCGTGGGCAGGTGCGAATTCCACCTAGAAACTCTATTTCAACAGCCGCACAGCTCAAGTTCTCTTCTCACTCAAGAGTCTGCTCGACTGATTAATCTCCTCATCAGTTTTCCCAATATACGGGCCTCTCGACTAAAGAGTCATCATAACTAAAGGACGCATCCTGAGAAAGTCTCAGGACCCAACAAACATCATCTTGATGGTATGGGTAGCGTTATGGGAACAGAAATCGGAAATAAATTGACACTTCTTCTGTACTTCCTCGGGAAATGGTTACTAGTCAGAGGAAACATCAATTAACGACATAAGGGGCGGGAATGGGGTTCGGCGATAATTATAGGAAGGGATTTGACATTGAAACATGGCATGAGAAAAGAACGGGCTGATATACCCCTGTCATTGAGTGACGGATAAAGTTCTTTGGAGAGGAGGGTCGGTATCTTGTATTGGAGGAAATATTGAAATTTTATAACTTGATTGGGAAGGTAGTGGTTGAGACTCCCTGGGGTTTGGGTGGTGTATAGATAGTTTTGTTGAAAATAATCTCTTTTCAATGACTTTACCCCCATAGACTGTGACTATGATTATGATTGTGATTGTGATTATAGTTTTGATATTGACGTGCCCAAAAGAACAATTTTTAACACGAGAATGGACACTAATTGGATGATTGAAATAATGCGCTATGAAATGTAGGATGAATTTCATGCATCGTGTGAAGATCCGATTGGACACTTAATCCAGGGTATACAAATCCCAACACTTCAATTTTCTCCAATAGATACGTGTTAAACTGCGTTCAAGGAATGCGATATGAAAGGTTGACTTAACCCAGAAAGACTGACGACATTATTCAAGACCGGTTCTCCCTCATCTCATCCCAATTGGCTCATCATACCCTTAGTTCCTATAGACAAACGACACACAGTAATCTTTCCACATTAATAGATATCTGGTATATGTACATGATCTAGAAGAATACACATTTTCCATAATCTATGTACTACCAAAACTTATCCTCGCATGGTCTAACTTAATCAATTGGAGTAAAATCAAAACCAACAGGGGCTATTTAACATCCCAGCCTCAACCGTCTCGCTTCCAGCCTTAGGAGCGGGATATCACGCAACCGCAGCAGCTTCATCCGCATCCGGAAAAGTAATACGGAACGTCTTCTTCCAGCCATACAATCATGTTGTTTACCATTTCCGCCAATAGCACTGATTCTCCAAGCTCATAACATGGAATTCGAAGTCCGAAATCTAGATGCTGGCCGATATGGTAACTTGAAAGATGGTCATTCTCTGTAGCGTCCGCAATATTCCTGGGATATTTTCTAGGATATCGACATGAATAGGTACGGTAGGTAAAATTTCCTTGAAGTGAGCTTTTATCACGGTAAAACATATGCATGAAATAATACTCCCGACCTTGGCATTGATGTTGAAATGACTCGGGAATTCAAATCAAACACTCTGACCTGCTTCCTATCCCTTAGTTTCTCCATTTGGTCAAAATTTATGGAAGGAGTTCTTCCTGACGACATGCAACAAAGAAGCTCGCTCGAAACATGCTTGTGTGATTTGCTGTAATCCAGCTCAATCATTGCACATATCTTCCAGGATATTAAGCATTTTCTTCTGCAGCTCCACCAATTCATCCTCATCAATCATAACTTTCTCCCCCTCCGTGCTAGCCGTCCCCGCCCTATTCGTGGCATCATGCTTTCCAGGAATCCTAACCAACTCACTCTTCGTCCCAAAGAATGGTACTCCTAGATTCCTTAATTTTCCATTCATCTCTCTAACCATTTGAGTTTGAGCTTTGTAAACTTTCATGTCGAATGTCTCTAGCTCTCTTGCCAATTCTTCGGGACTGGTATTAGATGCCCCGCTTGATGTGGCCCCACCTACTGCTTTCCTATATCGAAGTCAGCTATTTGCATCACGGGAACTCAATCAACATAAGAGGTCAACTCACAACACCTCTTCTAATTTCTTTTGTCCTTCCTTCCTAGCGGCTTGTCGCTCCATAAGAGCTTCTCTTGACTTCCACCATTGCTCTTCATGCTCATGTTGCACTTTGATCATCTATGTATACGTGAGCTCAAGTGAAATACTATACAGCTAGCTACTAGAGAAACTCAGACTACTAGTAGCATATAAAACTAACCTTTCGAATTTCCTGGAGTACATGTTCGTGCTTATTCATCGTCCTCATAACACATCGCAAGCCGGCACTCCAGTCAATGATGGTAGCTGGATCAACGGCCTTTGGGTTATTGATAGACTGTACTTGAGCTTGAAGCTGACCAGATTCACGATGCGTCATTGGAGGGGCCACAGACTGAGGCCATTGTTGACGTTGCTGTTGAATTGCTTGACCATGTGACGTGATATCCGGTGGTTGAGCTGAAGCAGTTTGCGTGGAAGGTTGAGCTTGTTGTTGATTCTTAGCTTTTGCTAGATTTGCTAAAATTTCCATTACAGAAGCAAGATCTGGAGTTGTATTATTGGAAGACATTTTGACGAATTGATGAATTCAAATGTATGTTGCTTATTCTTTTTTTGATAGGGGATGATGTTGACTGGAGGAAGGATGTAAAGTCGCAAATATCGCAAAGTTTATGTTATATCATCGTCCTTGCAAGTATTTATATCATGAATTGTGAAGTTCAAATGCTTCTTGATGCTGATATCTATGAAAGCCGTATTGGAAACGTATGAATTGGCTTGGAGGCGAATTGAAGGGAATTGAATTGATACTCGAGTCTTGAATTATTCAAAGAGTTTCCTTCCATCATCCACCAAGTCTGTGTGGTATGCCGTATGCCAGAGTAAAGGTTATTGCAGGGATGCGGAATGACCCGCCGCTAAGAAATCCCACTGGTCATTGACATCTCGAAAAAAATCATTCGATAAAGAAAGTTCTATCGAAATCTCCAATTTAATACGACGAAACCACCAGATTACGATATTTCCAATCCCATATCCTCTTAATCTATACTTCAAAGGATGGCGCGCTCAGCAACGGATGCAACACGATTTACGTCGACGACCCCACACGCTGGCACAAAACCAAAACCCGTATCAAGAAACCCAGGACCACCGGGAGAGACACCACAACAGAGAGTTAGGAGGTTAAGGGCTGCGGCAGATAAAGCCAGAGATGCACAAATTTCGACTTTTGATAAGTTCCTTCTGAGGGGAAGAGTATGGGCGGATAAGGCGCATAGGTTTACAGCTTTCAGTTTGATTGGACTTACATGTATGATTCTCCCGCACCGTTCTCTGTTTCCAATTGGGAATCTATTGCTCTTGGTTCGACTCTGGAGGGCCTGGTAACTTAGGCTGTACATGTGCTAATTGGTTCATTTTAGTTATTGCCGGTGGCGTCACAGTCTATGCATTGGGAGATATGATGGTATATAATCGCAAAAAGCGCGCCGAGTTTTACGCGGAACAGAAATTCAAATATGCTATGGCACTTGAGAGTGCACAAACTGCCGCAGCATCTGGCACTGCAACCGAATCACAAATAGAGTTTTTGAACAGAGAAAAGGAGCGGGAACAGAAGGTCAAAATTGCGGAAGAGGCCAAAAAGAAGGCTCCTGGAGCATGGAAGAAAAGTAAGGATTGGTTGTTTTCGGGTCTCAAGAAAGAAGAAGAGGGAGACGATGTAGGGACTAGTGAGAGAAGGCTAGGATATGAGGCATTGAGCGAAGAGGATGATAATCTTGGGGAGAGGGAAAGTGATGTTCTAAGAGCGATCGAGGAGAAGAAAATGGCAATACAAAATAAGGCGAAATCTGCGTTTGAGGCAGAGAAAGAGAGACAAAGAAATGGTGGACCGCTGGATAGGATAGGGACTGATGGGGAAGAGCAAAAGCCTAAGTCTGGCGGCTGGACATCATTCATGATAAGGAAATGAGCAGTGGGTGTGGATGAGGAAGGGGGCGAAAAGAAAAGAAATAAATGAACGTCTATGTATCATATGGGATGAAGGTGTCTTGCATTGGGCTTGGCGTTCGATTCAATCTCTCCTGTTCTAGAACTAAGAGGTCAAAATGGCCAAGCCGACGTCTCTCACTGTTGATTTTGCTTACCATTCTCAAGCGCGTGTCAATGCTTCAGTGCGTTGAAGATCCTTAGATCCAACTGGACGAATATTTCGGAATATAGCATGCGAGGACGGGATGTCGAAATAAAAACAATTTACTATCGGCAAAATATGTACAGGAGGGTCTTGACCCCTTTTCCGTTTTCTAGAACCAATCTACGATTGTGCCAAACAGCTCGATGTCTTGAAAACTAGGGATCGTTACCGAACATAGACAAATATGGAAACATACTATAAGAAGCATGTAGAGTGCAGCACCGCAATGATCCAGCCAGATTTTGAAAGGGGGTCTCATAACGAAAGATGGTAGGTATCAACTTCAGAGAACCCCTTTCGAAGCTACTGAATGTTTTTAATGCCGATTCAACCAAATATTAGCCCCACCAACAGTAGTAGGTTCATGCTAGTCTGAAATTCTGTATATACTCTTGCCTCAGTCTCCTGAAGGAGTAAACAATGGAGCCATGATCATCACTCGGATATCGGAATACTGCGATGAATCCATTACCAAGTAACACTGCACAGCCCAGTCGTACCCGAAGGCTCGTGATTGGTCCAGCTGGTACTTCTTCTCCTTTTCTCTCGAGTTCGGTAGCTAGCACCACTGGTATCCAATAGTTATTACATTCATTTTTGCCTCACATCTTCCATTTGCACAACAGGCACTAAGCATAAACCATTCATCTGAACAAATTCCAACCATAAGATTAACCTTGATGATCCACCCCACTATTTCCACAGCTGTCAGATTGTCTAATTGGTTATTGGAGCTATATATAGCAACGCCAAGATGCTCTTACAAGCATAAATTGCTGATCTTCTAGAAAAGATTCTTCATTTTACTTGTACAAAGCAACATAAACAAATGACGTTGAATACGAACACTCCGAATAACCCAGTCCGATGTTTACACGACATCGAAAATACGAGAAAAAAAGACATCCCATATGCAAGTAAGTAGTTACTAGGTATGCAAGACGTCAGGGACTCGTAAAGATAGTAATAGTCGTTCTTGGCAATGGAATAAGTATCTCACGTTTTCCCTTCTTGCCTCTTCCATCTTGTTTCAATACATATTATCTAATCTACCTACCACTACCTACTTCACATACCCAGAGTTCTTCATTGCACTCTACACAATCGTTTAAATTAATCCCTATTTACATCATCATCATCATCATGAAGTCAACATCCATTGCACTCGCACTTGCGAGCACTCTCACCGGCGCAAACGCATACTGGAAAGGTTTCAACTCCCAAGCTACCCTCGGAAACGGTGCTTGTAAAACCCAAGCTGATTGGGAAAATGACTTCCGTCTCATCCAATCCTTTCCCGGTGGATTTGACAGCTTGAGAGTCTACGCATCCTCGGATTGTAACACTATCGCCAACGTTGCCCCAGCTGCTATTGCCACCGGCGGAAAAGTCCTCTTGGGAGTTTGGACCGAAGATGCCGCTCATTACGACGCCGAGAAACAAGCTTTGTTGCACGCGGTCCAGACTTACGGTTTCGATTGGGTCGTTGCTGTCTCTGTCGGTTCGGAAGATTTATACAGAGGAGATACTACCGCTTCCACACTCGCACAACAGATTTATGACGTTAGAGGAATGTTGAGCACCGTTGCCGGATATTCTTCTGCAGTACAAGTTGGACACGTCGATACATGGACCATGTGGACTGACGGCAGAAACACTGATGTTATCAAAGCATGTGACTTTATTGGATTAGATGGCTACCCCTATTTCCAAAACACTCAGGACAATGATATTAGTAAGGGCTCTGAGCTATTCTGGGAATCTGTAAATGCAGTCCGCACGACTGTTCAGAACGCCCAAAGTGGTGCTTGGGTTTGGGTTACGGAGAGTGGATGGCCTACTGCAGGTGCTCAAGAGAACAAGGCTATTGCATCTGTTGACAATGCTCGTACTTATTGGAAACAGGTTGCCTGTGAGGCATTTAACCAGGGACACACTTTCTGGTACTCTCTTCAGGACTTTGATGCTATCCCATCGTTCGGTGTTGTTGATGGAAATGGTAACCTCAAGTATGACTTGAGCTGTTAAGAGACTGGTTGAGGGGTGATGGAAATTGGACTGTCTATTGGTAGACTACACCGTATAACTTAATTCTAATGTAATTATACAACCAAAAATCACGATTAAGTAAAAGTGTAATATTCCTCGTGCGCGTTCCTTGACCGACCGGTTTTCATTACTGATTCTTTGACCATCATGAATACATCTAGAGCATAATCCATCAATATTTGCATAAGCAATGAAGAACCGATATAAACGCGGGAATCCATCTCACTGTCCTATGCTTCTTTCTCACTTTATTGGATCCCCCTTTGCTATTTGAATGCTCTTCGTTCCGCCCAAAAGAATTTTCAGACGTTCCGATCAGAATGCATATAGGGTTTCTACCTCTAGAATCTCTTAACTGAAGGTCTTTGTACAATCCTGGAGTGTGAGCGTCCAAGCTCGTCGAGCTACACACCTTTAACCGGTACCATATCACCATTAAACATCACCGCTTCAGGTTTTGGTATTTCTGGCTGTTGATCATTGCGTTGTTGATTGAAACGGTCATTCATCGATAACATGGATCTAGAAGGCTTAATTGATTGGTTTGGTATACTTGCTCTAGCATTATCGACTCTTGGAGTGATGGTCGAGTCATCCATGCTATCAGGAATTGGGCGACGATTTCTACCTCGCTGCATCTGGTTGTACTGTTGCTCGCTATTGCCATCTTGTTCTTGGTTACTATAGAAATAACTTGTTTGCCAGATCCGATATTGCTCGACTGCTTCCCGGGAGACTGGCGGATCGAAAAATCCCTTTGCGACTGAAAGTTTGAGTGGTGGCGGAGAATTCTCGTTAGGAACTGTATTGTTTATCAGATACATTCATCAAAAATTGAGAAAGTTGAAACACGTACAGAATTTCGTCCAGACTCGGCGCTCTATAATCGATTGGCGCACCTCTGGTGATAAATTGTTCTGTATTTCCTCAACATTGGAAAGTATTTCGTTGTAGACTTGCATGAATGCGGTCTGCGAGATTCCTTTTTCTAATGCGTAGATTAAAATTCGAAATCTCGTTGGGATCTGGGGTTCATTTTTGTAGTTGTCTTGGAAAGTCATGGTGATGCGATTTCGAGTTTTGATAAAGAGCATGAATTATTGAAGTGTAGGGGTATGTTGACCTGTATTTTGGTTGTGATTCGAGAAGATGAAAATCGCAAAGATGTTACCTCAAGGACGGTTAAATGACAGCGAGGTAAGCTTTACCGGCCCAAAAGATTATATAGGAAAGTTAATTTTTTCGACTAAAGTTGGGCTTGATACTTGAAGTTCCTCAGTGTGTTTCTAAATGCGCGTAGGGGGAAATTTTGAAGTTATCGTCCGCAACTTCTCCATCTAACGATCCAAAATCTACAACTCGAACCTTAATTCAACATACATGCCAGAATCTCAACCCTCGAACCTCAGACTATACCACAGTCTTACCAGAATATTGCACAGGACACTTCAAGCCGATGAATTCATGGATGTTGAAATTCCATTCTATCTTCTTCCGGTACCAACACGATCACACACAATGGTACTTCACCGGTCGGCCTTTCATATGCACCAAAGCATAAAGGTATATTGGGGCGGCTACAAAACCCCTTTACTCGATTCCAGATAGGTATTTACCGAGGTCAAATGACTCCCTCGTAGTGCCGTTGGTGGTGCTATTGCTCAACTCGAACATTAATGTACTACTTAAAATTTTCTGTTCTTTCCTGAGGAAAATGTACAAAGATTTTTGAGAGCTTCTTTAAGATATGGGTGGAAGTTTTGCATTATTGGTTACCCGTAAGACGTATCGATGCTATGGAGCTAGATGTGTTTTGTATAGAATGCTGGTGTATTTGCTTTCATTATTGCTTCCGAATTAATGAGTACATGTTGTGATGCTGGTGGATCTGAATAACTCATCATTTTCTGTGTTCCATGTGTACAGGATCAACGGATATTATGACGATGAGGTTTCTTTCTTGCCTTCTAGTAATTCTTAGGGGTAGCTAGGAGATCTCGAAAGGCTTTGATAGATACATTGGCTATCTCGGGGTGTTTCGAGTCCTATAAAAGCCGGAATTGGGATGTATTAGAGAGTACAAAGACTATTCGCCATCCGATCTCCAACTTGTCATACGAATTGACGATATCAAACAAGAAGGGTGTCCAGACAACAGGCAAAAGAACAGAACTTTATAAAATATCATGTCATGAGGAATTGATTGTAGCTTCGAGTTTAGCGCAAAAAGATTAATATAATGCTCGTGGGTCCATCAAAATTTGGATTTTCATCCTATCATCCCCACAGACTAAAACAAAGCCGCCACAGAACTTCAATGCGTAACATCTTAGACTTCAGGGAGTCCTTCTTGAATGGGTTGGCCCTACCTAGTAGTGAAATGGATGAAAATTCCACACATCGGGCACTTTTACCGCAATTATCAATTCGGAGCAATATGCTTTGACGGCCAAAATTATAGTAAATTATCTTGAGATGAAATGGACGGAAAAAGAAATGTGTTTCATCTGCGCGGATGATGAGACGAAAATCAGAAGGATATAATAAATGACTTTCGTGATTTCTATTGTTGAATCAAGCAACAAGAATTCTCTATGAGAAATAATCATGAATTAAGTTTTATCCTTCAAAGTTTCTTAGCCAATGAACTTCTAGCAATCTATGTGAACTTGTTAGCAGGGAGAATGAATTGGACAAGGGGGACTAAATACGTACCAAGCTTCGAAGTCGCTTTCCGTAAACATACATCGGTATAGCCAGCATACAAATACCTGCATTAATGAAACCGATAGTAGTAAAAACACCCCTGGCCCCGGCTGTCTCCAACCATCCATTAATAAAAGAGCTGGCAACAAATACCATAATCGCCTTGACAAAATTAATTGTTACAAATGCCTGATTTGCATCTTTGGGATGGCAATCAATCACATATGTGAAGCTTGCTGAAGTCGCAAAGGGCACAGCTAAGGAATTGATCGTCATGAATGCTACGGGCCAGTAGATAGGTAGTCCTCGTCCTACCGAGATACCGAAGCCGAAAAAGCCTATTGTAGAAAGAATAACTGCAGGTATCATCAGAGTTAAGCGGAACTCAGGTTCATAAACACCGTTGTTGTGACGAGACATGAATGCAGCAATCTTGTCCGCGGTCCAACCTGCCAACATTGTTGCAGCAATCCCCATGAAGAATTGGGGAAGATTTGTGAATCCGATTTGTGATGACGACAAATTGTAAGGTGGAGCCGAGAAAATATGAACGGATAGGAGAGAGAAGGATATTAGCCATGTTTGAACTAAGGCACCAGGATTAGCACACACTACTGTACAGCGAATGTTTGTGCAGACCTACATGATGCATAAATAAACGTACTGACAATCACGGCGGGGTAGACGATAAGAGGAATAGGTTTGATTACGGTTTTCCAAAAGCCCGCGTCGGAGACACGACCGTCGTACAGAGAAAGTTTTTCAACAAAAGTTTTCTTGGGCTCAATCTCCTGGATTTCGATCTCCATTGTGGATTTTTTCTCCGAAATATAGTTGCGCTCGAAAATTTTCCGCTGATATGAAGTCTCTGGAACTAAGAAGTACATCAAGGGAATGATTACTATGTAGCAAAGTGAGGTGATTCCAAAAGACGCGGAAAATCCCATGGTTTCGATAATTGCCCCTGAAATGACTTGACTGAAAATGATGAGCCAAAGGGCACAACAGAAGCGATTCAAGATGACTCACCCTAATAATACACCTGTAAGAATGGCCAGTCCCCATATTGCCAGCTTTTGCCCTCGCTGATGAACAAAAAAGATATCGGACACTGTGGAAGTAACCAGCGTTTCTACCGGAGCACTAGCTGCACCTTGAACTGCTCGCATCACCGTTAAAGAAACGAAGCTCTGACTTGATGTTAAATAATTTCTCAAGCCTTTACGGAAATTGAGCTTACAGTGGCATAAAATCCCCAGACAGAAGTCATTAGTAGGATAACCATAGATATGATAAATATAGGTCGTTTTCCCCACACTGTCGCAGCAGCCGAAGTAAAGAATGTGAATGTACCCGTAACCAAAGTCAGAACCCCCACCAAAGATATTGACACAGCATTGAAGCTGACATGATATGTAGCAGCTACTTCGCCAAATCCTGGTGTAACCATAGGACCGAGTCTAAGTGTTGTTAGAATTACTCTACTGTTTACCGAAGAGTATACATACGACACAGTAAGCCCAGAGGCGATCGAAAGAATCCAAATGATAACATTCTTGCGAGTTGAAGACCTTGCACCAAATTAGTGATATACGATATTTCGGATTTCAGTGGCAGATACCAGTTAAGAGGATCATTTACACTATCACTAGGTTGTGGGATGAGAATGATTGAGCCAGACTTTTTGATACTGGGATCAACTTCGACACCATCTGCCAAATCGACGCCTTTTTTGTTAAACAAAGTGGTTCCCGGAACTTTCGTCAATTTATAATCATCCAGCACACCCCAAGCCATGTTGATGCTCCCACGAATGAGTAAGTGATAGAGATGGGTATTGTTCAAGCCAGCTCGAATTTGGGTTTGATATTGGATGATGAAGTCAATCTTACATGAGTGTGATGAGCAAGTAGTATTTGTTATAGCAGCTCAAAAATAATTAAAGAGATCGAGAACGTGGAGGAGATTCAATATACGCAAGTGCCAAGTCGTGGTCAAACCCCGTCCACAAGCGTGCCTAAAGACGGGAAGGACCGTCACATATCAAAAGATAGGAATTCGGCAAATCAATTGACAGCAAATAGAAGGATGGAATCCACACTTGAGGCCTGTTTATATATCTGACGATTTATGTCTCCGCTGAGGTGGGAGCAAGGCTCGTTAGCCAAATGTGTTCCCTCATTGCATGAACTTCATTGAAATTTTCACAGGGTATTGTATCCCGATGCCACAGTGCATGTGGGGCAAATTGGACGAAAACTGCCACATTTGATGTGAAACTGTACCCTGCTACGGGTAATTTCTAGATGTGCGATTTTAGATTGTCGAACAGCGGGGAATGTGCAACACCTGTTGAAACCCCTGGCTTCTTACTGTCAAAATGAAAGCCATTTACCGGGTAAACTTAATTCAAAGTACGATTCAACATCTTGACTCGGGAGATTAAGGCCCTTGTATGACTTCAGCGTTTTGAAACAGCGAGAAGTTTGCAACCTTTATCAATAAGGGCAGGTAGCAGTTTTACGCGGTACCATTCCGCTCGTTCTAGAAGTCGTTGGGAGGTGCGGCAGTCTCGGATCGATCCAACCATCAAATGGGACTGCGATTTTCAGAAGAATGAATAATTCATGGTGGTGGTCATGAATAATTCAGCAAGTATACCTATTAGGTAGATAGTAGAAGTAGTAATACCATGCATCATTCGATAAAAATGTTTGAGGTTGATTTTCACGGCGGTCTGTGCACATTTCGTGGGGACCAAGTGGACGCTGAGGCTGAATAAGCACGATTAGGTTAATCTAGACGACAACCCATCATGAAATGATAACTAACAATCCGTGGAAAGTACCACAAGATGTCTGACATTACGGCAAGAAATCAAGTAACGCATAAGCTAAATTTCACTGAGAACTATGAGTATCTCAATAATGGGTTCTTGAGGATACAAAGGCTTTGTCCAAAGCTAAGTCCAAATGGCGAGATAACACAACGATTGGACTTGTGCGAACGAAGGTATGGAAGCTTTCTTGGATAGTGTAGCTCCTTAAAGGTGCTCTCTGAGTTGATAGCCGTAATGCACAAGTTATGGGCGACTGTTTAATATCTTGCACTCTTCGATGATAGCATCATGACCTTGCTCTTTGTGATCTCTTCAACCACCTACCGGAATATACTGTGAAGATTTTACGGTGAGAATCCTTGCATGCATGTCTAGGACTAGCTTGAAGCAGGGAGAACATTGTTTGCCTAGTGCTGATAAAGTTCAGCTAATTGCGATTCACACCAGTGCTCTGTGGTAAATTGGCGAAACCTGGCTTTTGCTTTTCTGATAGACAACTTGGAATTCTGGCTATAACCACTGGTCATTGGTCTGATTTCTCAAGCTTCACGTTAAACTAATGAAAGTGGTTGTTCAAACTCGCCAACTTCTAGTTGAAAAATGCCTTAGATACTACCATCAGTGCTGGCAACCTCCTTGACACTCTGCAATGCCTAGTGATACTAGAAGACGCCGTTTCCATTAGCAAAAACCTAAAAATATCCCCCACCGATATCCCATCAAAAAAATTGTCGCCAGTACTGATTTTGTCAATTGACTTTGTGTTCAACATTTTCCTATCTTTTGTTTGCCTTCAGCCCTCAATCCTAATCGCTCGACTGTAATAATTTCCCCTTCGATTTGCTGTTTTTCTGCGGATACAATGATCCGAGTATTTTTATTGGATAGTAGCATGTATGCAGCCAAGTGACTCGTCCACCCGAAGAATCGCGGTCCCATAGTAGCGAAAAACATCTGTTTAAAATATATGCACGTAATTAGGAGAATAACAAGATTTGGCAGGTACAGCTCCATATTGAGGAGACTCTGTATGCCAAGATTTTAGTATTCAATCAAAATTGCAAGCCTATCTTGTGACTAACCCACATGCGCTGGTATCTATAGAGTAAAAATTGATGAACTTGGGAAATATCTTGTCGGGTATTTTTGGCCGCAAAAATGCACAAAATTTGTTTGAATATCGACAAGTAGTGGAACTACTCGTCATATTCTCAGGCAATAAGGAAATTTATTATCATGTGCTGTTCGAGTAAATGTCATGGTACTCAAGTGCCCTCATTGTGGATCTGGGAAATGTCGAAATTAATGTGGTCAATTTCTTGGAGCCAGTGCCCTTGCGACAACAAGTCGAAATCACTAAAGTCACTCATAAATTGCTTGTAGTACCCCAGCATATTCCGAAGGTTCTCGAAGCTTTAAAACGTGGCGTTAGAGTGAATTACGTCCTGATCATTTAGTTTTGTTGTACATCTGAAAGATGTCGAAATTGACGTCAGAGTGATTAGGGAACTAATAGATTGACGAGCGCAAGTTCATAGATATAGTCTAAAGTTCATCAACGTGGATTGAAGGTGAATTATATTGTCATCAACTTCTTTTGTTGCATATCTGAGGAATATCGAAATTGACGTCATGCTCATCAATGACCCAGTAGATTCACGAGCGCAAATATTTGAAAATGAGAAGCCATAGACTAGTGGCGGGAGCTATTCTTAGTGTCGCGCTACTTCCCGCAGCACGTTTGGAGATGCTCGTGGTTGACTGGGTGTTTCGAGAGGTTGAGAAGTTTTGTTGCATATCTCAAAAAAAGACAAAGTTTCAGAATTCAAAATCTCAAAAGGACCAGTAAGTAAGCGAGCGCAAACTGATCCACGCTTTGCGCTCGTTTTTTTATTGGCCTCTTTGAATTCGATATCTTCGGAAATTCCAAGCCAGAGGTCTAGAACTCTGGTGGCTTTTGAGCTAATTGCCACTGCCGAAGCTCCCTGTCCTGTATCTGCCGCCTTTCCGCCTTCTCCACGTTTTTTGGCTTCTGAAGGTAGACATTTGGAATTCTAGACGTGCATCAAATCTTCTATAAGGCGGGATGGTGCCACAGAAAGTGAATTATGGGACGAATAAGTGGCAGGGTATCTTTTTGTTGCATATCTGAATGTTTGATCTCTTTCTTAGCGTCTTTTGAAATGGTTGGTTCTCGTTGAGCGCAAAGGAAAATGGAAGAGAAGGAAGTGACCCAAGCTTTGCGCTCGAGAATCTATTGGTCGCAGGATATATAGGCAAAAAATAGGTATTAGGTTGGAAGAAGGCCACACGTGATTAGGGTTTATGAGGTTGTGGCTTCGCCATTCATCTTTAATCTCCTAACTCGATTAAATTGGAGAAACTTGTTTAGATTCGACAACATATCTTGAGCGTATTCATTGAAAGCCAACCATAGACTAGTGCGGTCATTTCTTTTGGATCTACGTCCTGCGCAGTATTATACAATAGGTCGGGATAAATGAAAAAAGGTTTGGCTTCGATGAAACTTTACGACAGAAAATGGGACTGTGTGGTGGTTGGTAACGCGACTTTGGCGATCTATGACGAGATACTGAATACCTGGATATGTGGTATTGACTTTTCTAGCGACAAGGACGGAGAAACAAGATTGCTGTGAAGGCTTTCAGCTTGTGTGATAAAAGGGTTGATGGATCCGACGACAGGCGAAGATGTGGTTGATGGAATTAATGGGTTCCTTGGAATTCGAATTTTACAAGAAGGATCGGCTAAAGCCTATGGGTGTGAGTGATATCAATACACTATTGATACTCGGGGTGTTGTGGAATTATTGCGGCTTAGTGCGACTGAAGCCGAGATGAAGTCTGATCAGATGACTTTTGCGACAAGAATTGACTGGAATCCATGCAAGCCGTGAATTCAGATACGACCGTGATAGCTATGGATTTGAGAGCACTTGAATTGACTCACGAAACAAAAACGCAGATGAACTGCATCGAAGAACTTCCAAGGAAAAGATGATGATAGGTTATACCGGATCTCAAAAGAGTACAATAGCAGAGCTAAGCAGACATGAAGATGACTTTGATAGACCTGGCCTGACTTTATTTCGACATCTTGCGACAAATGTGAAGAGTGCTTCGAGTGACTTAACGGGGACTAGGGAAGAATTACCTTGAATCGTATGTTCGGTTACGACAACATCAAAAGAAGAGAAAATAAGACAAACGCAACCAGGACTGTACGATAATACTACTAAGATATCAGGGCCTAAACACTGCGCTGTGGTCCTGACCAATGAATGAAACGCCATTGGACACTGAGCCCTGACCGTGTCAGCCATTCGAAGGAAAAGGAAATCAATACTTTCTTGCAAATGATTCAGGGAACATGCTATATGATCTTCGGTTTACCTCAGACTGCCCCTTCGAGAAGGAATCGAATACTACACTGGCTTCGATGGATCTCGTCATACTTCACATTGACGAAGTATTTTGAATTTAGTATTAGCTGATGAGATAGCGCACGGCTAATCATGGTGACCTTGCTAGATTCGCTATGAACTCTGGACTGATAAATGGCTATGATAGACTACAGTAGTTAGTATCGAGGAATAAGAGTGGTGGAAGCCGATAGATGCTGGGGAAAAAGACTTGGAAGGCACACCCCTTGATGAAGAAACACGAACCTGGCTTCACTACCTGCTTGCCTGGAGAGATTTTTAAAGCAGGTGGTGCATGTTGGGAAAGCCGTAGATGGCTAGATTTAGAGAGGAAGGCACTTTTCAGATATAAAAAAGCTCGATAAACTCGGAATTTGACACAACTATGATTCGCTAAACTACCTGATACTTAGGACCAATGGTAGCGAACTGGAAAGTACAAATAGGCATAAATTTCGACACAGGGCGGAGCTGTGAAGAGGGCACAGTGGATGGAAAAAGCCTATCAGCTTTGTTAATATGCAGAGACCCTTGATTGACTCGACGTCGATGTTTGCGACTACAATACCTAAGACAAAAACAACCACAGCTTTGATATCTGCCACTTACGAAATTTGACATTTTTTGACGCAGTTTCCAAACTTGGACTTACACTGGCCATTTCTTCTGGCTGAATCTTAAATACTGTATTCTGAAAATTATCTGGAAATGATTGTGGCAGGAGATTGGAGGGGCGAGGATATGTGAAGGGCAAAACGGGAAAGAGGTACAAGCAATAATTGAAGAAGTATCAGGCGCGAGAGAAAGATGAGGGCCATACAAAAGGTAAAGGATGCGCAAGAAGAAAAGATAGGTGGCAGTCTGCTCGAAGAAGACACAAGGCTTAAACTCGAAACCAGCAAAGCCATTAACGCCTCCGAAAAAAGTTGACTAGAGCGCACAAGCATTTCAAACGATCGGACTGTGCCAATAACTAAGCGGAATGAGTTCGGCTGCAGACAAGCTACGAGGATACAATACTTCGCTGGTCCTTACAAGTTAATACATAGAAAAGAGAAGCCTCCTCACCGTTGGAAGAACTGGAACAAATGAGTTGCGAATCATCCTTACTGGCTTACCTGTGAATTTGGACGGACTGTTTAAGCTACACTATATGTGGTTCTGCAAGATCTCAAACTACGCTTATGACGGACTGGATACAAGAAAATTCCAACTACGCTATATGGCAACACTTCTTTCGGGTACCAACAGGAAAATCTCCCGAATCACAAGCCCAAATGTCGAGACGGCCGGCCGGTAGGATTTCTCGCTAAGCATTTGAGACACCATCGGGGTGTGGAATTGGCCTAATTTTCTGGACTAGAAGTAAGTTTTTGAGATATTAGGTATTCTGAGAATGCTTAATTCAATGACCTCCTTTTATTATGCTATATTAGACCCGGTATCGGGCCCGTAAAAACTTCACTTTCCAAATTTAGCTTCGATGCCCTAACGATTGCTTGTCTACTTTGATATGCGTAACCTAGCGAGCAGTCCTTTGATTCATACCTGCTTCCACTCTCAGATGCATGATTCTCTTGCATTGTTGAACCAAAGAACACACCACGTTGACACGAAGTAGTGTAGCTTTTGTACTCCACTATAACTGAAATGAAAGAAGACTGAGGCTGAGGACTGTGAGCAGATTCCAGGAAGTGAATCTGAAATGTGAGTCACAAGCTGTTGTTTACTGATTGGTAATTGTTCCAAGCCTACCTGAATTCTTTGAATAATTACCTCAACTCTCTTTGGCAGCGAAACCACAGCATAAGTTCAGGACATAGGAGCCCATAGGCTTACCAATCTAGTTAGTTTCTACCCCCAAAAACTGTGGACAGAGCTTCAATGACTAAGACTAACTTGATTGATTCATGGCAGAGTTGGTTTTCTCACTAGAAAATCATGATATGATTATATCAACCTTGTCAATCTTGTCTTTGCATCTCCCTAGTCCAGAGGAGAAAATCGCGGCTCAGATCATTGATCCTATAGAGACCGACAAGCTTGAAATATTCCACTGTTCTCCATCCTTGATCAAGGAGTTGCAAATCAAAATATGGCAATTCGCTTTTTCTCCTTCACGAAGAGTCAAAGTACGACCAAATCGCTTTTGTCTCCAAAAGGAGCTTCACTGCTCTTCATGCAAGTGTAGGGCCAAACATACGACTTCTTTGCCTATAACTCTGTACGTCAATCATCAAAGTCGAGAGGAGACATTCAGATACTATCGACTCGTTTGGATGACGCCAGAAACACAAGGCACTTTCAAAGGCAAAGTAAAATCTCTCGGCTTCGATCCATCACGGGACTTTTTATACACAGACATGTTCGACATGATGTGTTGTACTCGTTCTGATTAGAAGGCTCCATTAATCGCCGATCGATTTCTGAATAGAGATTCCTTTAAAGATGTAAGAGTCTTGGAGGTTCGCTCTTGGGAATGATACAATAGGATCGGCGAATCTCTACAAACACCATACTGTGTTGCACTGGAAGTCTTCACACAGCTTGAGGAAATACGTCTTATGCTACATCATCCATCGCAATACGGTCCAGAATTTTGTGCAGATTGTAGAAGCAGACATAAAGGGAGACCGTGGACTAAATCTATGGAAAAGAAAAGTATGAATGCGATGACCGCTTTTATTCAGCGAGTTCATGATGATGATCCCGTTGGTGAACAACTCGCTGAGTGGGGAGTACAAACACATACTAAACATGAGATTACGGAAGTTAAGATTCCAAAAGTTGTTTTCGTTCTATGGACTAGACGATGTTAAGTGGGCGATGCGCTAGTTGAAAGTCCAGTACACTTCTGGCTCCTCTTCATGGAGCGCTACATAAGTGATACTGGATTGATAGTTGAGATTATGCATGAGGGGTTTGGATTATGCAATGAGTTTAAAGCAGAATAGCGTTGACTTTTTACAACATCTCTTCACACGTGCAAATGCTTTCCCGTTGGGGTGTTTGAGGATTTTACTAATATGAAGAGACCTTTCGTAATTTCTTGGCAATGTTTTCCCAGGCTTCCCCTTCCCTGACTCTTCCTGCTCCACCATGAACCCCAAATACTCGTACAGCCTTTGGCATCCACCATTTCCTCGTGGCGTTAATCCTTTTGGTATCTCGAGAAAAATTCACAACTCCAAATCTTTGCTTTACAGCTTGCAATTCGGAAATGTCGAGCCTAGTCACCCTTGGTTTCCCTACAAAGTTCATCGTAGTGATATCGATCTGTGCATCTTTTGGTGGATTCTTTGAGTATCTCATCAATAGATCTCGTGAGTTGCGAGCAAAATTGGGCAATTTGAGATGGATGTAATTGACAAATGGTGATGTTATGTATGCCACGAAGACCACTGGAACAGCTCCAGATAGTAGAACTTCGACTTATATTAGTGTTTGAAAAAAAGAAGGGTTAAGTGATTTTTGATGTTATTGTTGCATTTAAACTGCGCAGAACTGGATGTCTTAGCATTACTTACCAGCAGGTGCCACCCATTCAGGTTCATCCTCCGCATAGTAATGTGCTGGCGCGACAACTAGAGTAAAAAATACAAATATGAAGATAGTTGTAACTTTCAAGCAGCCAAGAAACACTGTTCTTCCGGTCCCAGAATGATAGATAAGCAGACGTTCGGGGTATGCTATTTACAGTCAGTTTGAATGGTACAATGGAGCAGATGTACTGACCGGGCCTTTTGCTTGCATATTGTGGTGTTGGTACAGGCCGGGGGGTTGCTGTTCGCGGTGTTTTACTTTTCACAATTTGACTAGCATATCTGAAATTGCCTGCTCGAAGACATGATAATGATCTTTGGCTAGTCAGCCCCCTGGGCGCCGTTAATCGTGCGAGCAACATTGTCATTGCTTTTGATCACGGGTATGTCGAGAGAAAAGAGTGGCTTCAAGAAAACAGTTTTTGGAGCGAACTCTCAATCAAGCATTATTCTGTTTCTAGCCGAATGGCTGATCTAATTTCAAATCAGATCTTAATATCTGGCAGCTGTGTAGTATTTCAAATGTTCTTTAACTGGATACAACATAGAAATAAATTTGATATAATGGTCAAGCGCGCTTGACGCCACGGGCCGCGACATTTAGCCGCGGTCACTTATCTCGGTATCAACCGAAACAATGTAACAGATTACCGTTAGACTTTGGGAACGAATCGAGTTTACTCACACAACGTTTGGGGAAGTATGATATTGCGGAGATATTGCAGATAAAGACAAAAGGCGCTCGCCTTCTTACTCGGCACAATGATTTCTCAATACATCACAACAATCGCTTTCTTGATTTGCAGCATCTTGAATATCAACGTCACGGCATACACTCCTTTATCCGATGAGACATTTCATAGCCTCCCCTCTGCTGGCGCAGATTTTGATATACATAATGGAGCCATCCTTTCACCGATTTTGATCCCTAGAGTTCCAGGAACTCCGGGAATTCAAACTGTTCAAAGGCACTTCGTTGATTATTTTACAACGCATCTTCCGGAATGGACAATTGAATTCCAAAACTCGACTTCGAAGACCCCCGTCACCGGCGACAAACAAGTACCATTTGTCAATATCATTATAACTCGCGATCCTCCTTGGGCGAAATCTGGAGATGTTGGAAGATTGGCCTTGGTGGCACACTACGATAGCAAACTCACCCCTACGGGATTCATTGGCGCAACTGACAGCGCAGCTCCATGTGCGATGATCATCCATGCAGCCAGAAGCGTGGATCAGGCATTAACGAATAAATGGGAGGCGATGAAAACGGCAGGTGATATTGGTTTGGAGGAAGAAAAGGGTATTCAAATACTGTTCCTCGACGGCGAAGAAGCATTCCTGAGCTGGACTAATGACGACTCTCTTTACGGTGCAAGGTGAGAGATTTTCCCCAATCCTCAATAATCCTAATCTAATTCATTCAGAGCATTGGCAGAAACATGGGAAGGGACGGCTCATGCAGCTATGTCGAATTACAAAAATCCATTAGACTCAATCAGCTTGTTCCTTCTTCTTGATCTGCTTGGGCACGAAAATCCAAGCATCCCTTCATATTTCGAAACTACTCATTGGGCATATAAAAGTCTTGCTACCATCGAAAATCGTTTACGATGGCTTGGGATAGCTCAAACAAAAGTCAAGCACCATTTCCTTCCCGATTCCAGTCAGACTACCTTCTCTGGTTTCGGCGGTGTACAAGATGATCATCTACCTTTCATGGCCCGTGGCGTGGAAATTCTACACATGATACCTAACCCATTCCCGAGCGTTTGGCATCGTATTGAAGATGACGGGGAGCATTTAGACATGCCTACTGTAGAGGATTGGGCTAAAATGTTAACAGCGTTCGTTGCTGAATGGATGGATCTAGAGGGGCATTTCCCACCGAAGACACAAGCGGAAGCAAAAAAGGCAAAGAGAGATACTACTTCTGATAGAAAGACTGAACTGTGAGTTGTTCATGGTCATTTTGTAGCTTCCAAAACTCGTATTAATTTTGTAGTAGTAATGAGACTTAGGGATGTCAACTGAATATATCATTTCAGTCAGATTAATGTCTATTTACTTCGAGCAGATTTTCCTTGTGATTCCTGTTTCATTGTGCCGCAAAAATGTGATAAGAACTGAGATTTGCAAACATTGCACGAGAAATTCGCAAATCAGAACAATTCTTGAATTTCTAGGGTTTCTCAAGCAGGCGATTGGCTCTGTTACTGAGTACCGGAAATCTGCCCCCTAACAACCATCAAGTTCATAATTCTATTGCAGCTCGATGAAGCTGCAGAGAAGTATCACGAGTGGCATGAGAAACTAAGATGACTTCAGAACCGATAAAATAACTCTGAACCAGGGAATATTTACGATACAACATATAAGGCTGTTTGGTATCAATGATCACATGTGATACCAAAAGTAGGGAATTAAAGAAAGCGACTACGGGTTTCGCGTCTCTCTTGAGCACCCTTTCATAAACCCTCGCCTTTGACAACTGATCTATACCATCGCTTACCTCAAAGGACCATGGCACACTTCATTCTCAACTTGGTTCCATCGAGTTCGTATATTTCCCCTGCAATTCTCATTCCGTTACAAAATTTGAGCTCTCTCTTGGGTAATGAGGCATGGAGAAGGAAGTGGCAAGGGCAAAAGTTGCAGTGCCGGCATGAATTGATGGTGTAGATGGACATGTGGGCAGAAATATCGACAGAAGTGAGGGATAGGTCAGATAGTCATGATTTCGGTGTGTGCAAGTTTCTCTGATATCTGGAGTAGCTACATGGGGGTGGGATTACGTTTCCAATTGGCGTCCGCCGGGGCTGTATCATATGGGTTTGCAGACTTATCTCGAGTACATGGAATCATATGTTTTCACGATGCATGAAATTGGGTGATGCAAATGTTGCTGTGTGCGTTCGTATATGGGCATGGTTATGGCTTTCAGCCAGGATAGTTCAATTTTAGGCATTGAACAATTTATGTGACCTAACCTGGTCCAGCCTGGACCTCTCGAGGTTTAAAGTTCAGCGATTTCAATCTTTTGCAGCAACGCAGTCTTAACATTTCATCCATTAATTACGATTCTCACGATGCGGCCCAGTCAAGCTCAATTGTAGGTCCAGAATGAAGATAATATATACATAGGCTAAGTATGGTTTCCAAGAAATGACTGCCTTTGCCTGAGATCAGTACTTTAGAGAAACATTCGGTAGCAAGAAAATAATCTATAACATGAATTCCTACCAATATATGTACAGCGAATTGCCAAATTTCAAAACCACAAATTAGCACTTATCCCGACGCACCAGAAGTACAGGTAAGGCCCGTTGAAGTATCAACATTTGAGCACAGAAAAGTTGCAGAGCCAGATGTTGGAGCAACAGACCAAGACGAGAAATGAATGTCACATGTTCCAGCCCCTGGACAGTTCAGATTCGCTACATCTGGAGAGTATTTTGAGCTTGTCGTTCCTTTAAAATTTGTGAAATACACGTCTGTGACGGAGGCCGTGCTGGGAGTGCTGGCACAATAAGTTGCGTCTTCGTTGTAGCAACTTTGAATTTGAGCTGCCCAATCGCTGTTCTTTACTGTAACATCGTTGAAGGTTACGTTGCTGACGATGGCTGATCCGTGTGAGCTTCCTCCAGGATACAATTTGATCCCAACGGCTTTGGTAGAATTGACCATCGTTGCTCCAGTGACGTATACATTTGTCACTGAATCGGTTGTGCCTGCTTTGTTTCCAAGGGAGCCGACAGAGAGTCCATGTGATCCAGTACAAGTAATAGTATCCACAGTTGTGTAGTTTGCCCCGGGCTTGAAAGCTACACAATCATCCTGATTTGAAACTTTGATGTTCTTCAATGTAACAAATGTCGAGCTACCAACATCGAATCCATCTGTGTTTTTTGGAGCCGTTGTGGACTTTGAAGCTGCTGTCATTGTCAGGTCAGAATATGCGACATTTTTCGAACCTCCTGTAACACTAAAGAAAACATTGGGTGGATTCTTGACTTTGAGGTTCTTGATAGTGATGTGGGAAGATGCCCCGGTTATATAATGTAATGTTGGGCGAGCATATGAAGAGTTTATAGCGAAATAGTCGTATGCTGCTTGCCCATTTCCATCTATCACTCCGGCTCCAGTGACGGATTGAATAGTTGCTGTATTGATGCCATCCATATAAAATATAGCTCGCTTCCCTTCCCAAAAGTCTAAATCGTCTGAGACTTTGAGTGTACCTTCGATATTTATGGTGCACCCAGCACATCCTGTGAAGTCGACAACACTATTTATTGCATACTGTACGCCTGCTGGAATCTGAATAACTCCGCCGCTTCCGCATGATGAAATGGCGGCAGCAATGGCTGGAACGTCATCGGTCCCGGAATTTCCAGCAGAAGCAGGAGTACAAGTCGCACGTTTGGCAAGACTGACACTGTTCGCTTCTTTTCTCACTGCAGTTGGTGATGCATAAACGGATGAGAAGAGAGATGTTGCTAAAGCCAAAACTTTAAATTTGTGATGCATGGTTGCAGATTTAGTGGTAGAGATTGAAGAATAAGTCCAAAGAGCACGAATTTTATATTTACGGCTTGGCTATCTTGGATGGCTCAACGGGCTACTTTCGTTCACTTAAATGAATTGATCTATGTGGATCAGCTACTTCATGATTACAAAACTACCCTCTGAAGAAAGAGGAAGGAACATTCAGGGATTGTCCGTTTCTGGAGTATTTCCACGTATGGATATCGTATTCTTGTTACAAGTTAAGGACAAGATCAACCCCATATGTTTGTTTCGAGGCGCTTAAATCCATTTGTTTCATACCCCTTCATTACGTTCCTGCTATACGGGAATCTAAAATGCTTTTGATCTCCGTACGATCTGCGATAACTTTGCCTAAATCGTGGGGTCATGGATTGAGCCTAAATACAGGACCGTCATGTGGCATGTGCATGGTCACTATCGCCCTTTAAATATACCGAAAGTGACATATTCCTAGCCTGAAGATTGAATTGAAGTACCAACGTGTGGATTTTCAAAATGTTCCGTTGCCAATGCAAACGGAAAAATGGGGATTGATACCCCGTAAAATAAGCTTAATTGTGATATTTCCGTCCCATTTCCTGCGAGCACGAAGGGATGTATGAATTCACATTATTTTGACCGAGGGAATCAGAGAGGCAGGTTTGAAATCTCAATTGGAGCGGGTGAGATGTTGAACGTACTTCATTCCTTGGCTAAATCTAGAACAACGAAAGTATGTATAAATACTGCTAATCTTGCGTTTATGATACGCTACTCACTTGTCATCAACCGAGTTCGCTGTATGCTGTTGAAGTCTATCTCTGAGATCATGGCAACTTTCAAATACATCCCTAGTTTCTTACTTGCCATTCTTTTATTTGTCGGTTCTATAGATGCAAAACCTCTATTGCAAAAAAGAGCTGGCCGAACTAGTCCACCGTCTGGATGCCTAACAGTGAGAGGGAGTGGTACTCTTTCCGGCGAATATAGCACAGTTGGAGCTGCTTTAACTGCGCTTGGGTCGTCAACTGCTGTTGCATGTATTTTTATCTACAGCGGAACATACAACGAGCAAGTGACGATTAGCTACGCAGGAAACCTCACTGTCTACGGTTACACTACAAAGTAAATGCTCACTTCTAATTTTGGGAGACAAGCAACTAACTTGCGCCAGTACTGGAACATACAAAAGTAACACAGTGACAATTACGCATGGCATTAATTCCACCAATATTGGCCTCGATGCTAGCTCTACAGCAAAGATCACAAGCGCCGATTTCAAGGCTTATAATGTCAACTTTGCAAATACCTATGGAGCCGGAGTTCAGGTTCGCTTTTTCATCCAAGCTACATCCTGTAGCAGGAAAATTTGACTGACTAATATAACCCTTTCTAGGCCGTTGCTGTAACCGCCAGTGGAGACCAGCAAGGATACTACGGGTGCTCATTCACCGGCTACCAAGATACTCTGTATGCTAAGTCCGGCAAGCAATATTACTCGAATTGTTATATTGAAGGTAAGTTTTGAACAATTGGAAGAATACAAACTGCAAATGCTGACTACGAAAGGTGCTGTGGACTATATATTTGGGAATGCTGCTGCTTGGTTCGGTGAATGTATGTTTTTATCCCGGACAATTTAACGACTAAATAGACGCCAGCAAAATGTTCTAACTTCTTTTCAGGTACAATTGCTTCGAACGGAGGTGGTGCAATCACCGCAAACTCAAGGACACTTGCCACTGATTCTGCTTGGTATATTATTGACAGCAGCACCGTAAGATATCCCACCCTATTCCTCAAACAAATTTCTAAATTTTTGTAGATCACTCAAGCAGCCGGATATAGTCTGACAGGAAAGGTCTATCTCGGAAGACCATGGCGAGTCCTTGCTCGTGTAATATTTCAGAACTCTGTATTGACGGACGTGGTGAACGCAGCGGGGTGGACCACACTTGCCGCTGATGCTACACCGTATGTTTTACTCCATGGCTTTATTTGATGAAAAGTGTTAACATAAATTAGAATATTTATGGAATATGCCAACACAGGAGCTGGCTCAAGCACATCTGCGAGAATTTATGTGAGTTAAATAGCCATATGAGCGGATCAGAGGAAATGTACTTACTATTGATCTAGGAAACGGCTGCCACGGGAACCGTCAGTAAGACCACATTGTGGGGAAGTAATTGGGCTTCTTGGGTTGACTCTTCATATTAAGTTAAAGTCTTGAGAAAAAAAGTTGGATTAATTGTAATCAAGTAAATCTTTCCCTGGATAACTTATCCGATCTTGAAGTTCATAATTATAAAACATTTAGAACCTCATTTCTTTGCAATCACTTCTGCTCTAATTGACACACAACAACAATCATATCCATAGAGATACTGACCCCTTTTCTCGTCTCCAACACCGCTTTCTTGAACGCCTGTCTATACGTTGTTCTTTCCCCAAGCGCTCTCTCCGACACAACATATCCCAAATCCTCAAGGCCCATCAAATAATTGTCCGTTGTCATTTGTCTTATTGTATCATTACACGGAAGGCGAATACTGTCGACAACTTTCAAGCCTTGTTCATTACATATCTCTGCCAAATTAGAGATCCATCTGACCATCAAGAGGGGCTTGGTCAGTCATTTTCTGTCTGACTTGGGGATCTATAGAGTCAACCACTTACCCAAAAGTTAGGTCACTCTTCTTGCACATGTCTTGAAACCTATTTATAACTAATTCCATATTCACTTTGGGTGTGCGTTCGTTTGGGGAATGGGCACTGAAAGATGCAGAATCCATCTCATCCCACTGAAGATATCCTCCTGGCTCTGAAGTTTCATCCATAGATTAGCTCTCAATATTATAACCCGTCTCATCGAAGTATGATATGATGTAATTACTCAGCATAGCAGTGAGATTGTCTAGCAAAACTCCAGGATGGCCTCCTTTCACAACAATTGTGAAAGCCCTGATATGAACAACATCGAATTTTCCCTTGAGGTGTTCCGGCAATGGACCGAAAGCATCGAGAATCTCAAGGTTCATGTTTGAGGGAAGGTATTCTTTTACCGGAAAAAGTTCGCTGGATATGTCGAAACCATGAAGTTGCACATTGGGAGAGACTTTCTGTGACAATTCTAGCAGCCAATCTCTGCATTGATAAAAGTTCAGTTTACTGTTCATATTCAATGAAATTGTTAACAAAACACTTACGCACCGCCAATTCCTACATCGGCAATGGAGAATGTATCCTCCTTTTGGGGAGCCGTCGGCACGAGAATTGAAGGATGTAGTAGCCATCCCAAGCGTATGTTCCACAACAGATGTTGAATATGAAGTCTGTTCAACTTAGTCAAAAGCTTGCAACAACCTCTGAACAGATCTGGGACATAGCTACCGTGCCGAGTCTCGAAATCCACGACTAAACATATAATCCTCCTGAACGATATTCTCACCCATTGTGGTATCGGAAGTTATACTATTGATTAGAGTAGTGTAATTCAACGAGGTCTTTTCGACGCGATTTTGTCTGTTCTAGCTGAGTCAAAGACGTAGGAGGCTTCCACAATGCAGAAATATACTCTGTTATTATACTATTTCATTGACTTATAGTACCTTTGCTTGTAGTCGGAGGTCCCTCGTTCACGAGTATTCCTGCATGAGATCAGACTCAAGTAGCGCGTCTCGAGAATTGACCTTACACCTATGGTATGCCGTAGCTTATGTTGTTTTTGAGACTGATCTCCGATCGATGGGTGTCTAGTCCTGGCCTAACCATTTCCGTTGTTTAAATTCGAGAATTGCTTATTTGGTTATGTGATGCTTGATTTGGACAGCGTACGGAAGCTTCCATCCTTCCAGGGGGTGAATGGAAATAACACGCCATCTAGTGTGTATCCTGACTATTTCCTGGTATAGTTTCTCGAGAAATATATTTACACGGCAAAGAATCCGAAGCTGCATATAGTTTTGTCAGGGGGCCCAGAGAGTCAACGCATTGAAGACAAAAGATCCGTTGCGAATATTTGTGAATGCTCGGTTTTGATTGGATCCACAGCATTACAATGGTGCTCTGAGCTAGTAGGAATGTACGGGCTGCCTTTGATATAACGAAGTGATTGAAATTTATCTGAAAATAAGGGCCCGGCCAATACAGAAGTTAGTTTGAAGAGGACATGACGTGATGCAGAATTGCAGTTTAGGCCCCGGGTACATTGCCATCCTATTTTGCACGTGATTCTAGTATGGTATTCGTTAATCATTATTTATTATGCCCTGGGATAAATCCTTGCAAAACAGAGATAAGAACTTATATGAATAACCTCAGTCTAGTAGAACTACGAGTAAATTTCCATCTAGAGCTTCTGGACGCCTTGACAAATATGGAAGGAGGGAAACTTCCCATGCTCTTCTTTGAATCCACATTGCCCGGCTCTGAAGCTTGTACCGCCATTAAGTGGCCTAAGACTTATTAGACTGCGTTGATCCTGGAAATTCCCCACTTGTCAGGGACTTGGGGGCGCGGAGTAGTCTCTGTCGACAATTTTTTCCATGCATGTATTGTCCTATACTTTTAGGGCTGTGCCGCATCGCTTCTATCACCCTGGTTTTGCCAACTATCTTGAATATCAACCGGACATCTACTGATGTGCACATACTATGCCGGTCATATTTTCACAATTTTCTTCTAAAATCTCGGCAGAGAGATCTTTTAGCGGATGTTATATTCAGAGCATGAATTAATTTATTCAAGCCTGGTCGATAGTGACGATATAAATATCTAGGACTTTATAATTTCTAAGACGAGTACCAAATGCCGATATCAGTAACCGATGTAACGTTGGATAGTTTGATTTGAAGTTGGTATAGTAGCCTACTTGGATGGGTCATGAGCGGTTGAAATGAAAAATTTACGTCCCTTCCCGTTTCCCTGCAAAACCCCTTGACGACAATTCCTGGTTTTCCGGGTTTCCACGCGCGTTTCCCACCCTCAAATGGCTCTATTTTTCCTGTCCTTAGATGTTGTAAACAGGCTAAATACCCAATGTGGTGTTGGCAAATAACATGAAGTTGAACCCAGAGAGTCGGTATTAATCTATGACATGATAATTCTTGCAGTTTCTTAATTGGCTACCATGAATTTGCAGCTCATCGTACCAGTCATTGTTTTGCAGATAGTCTTGTTTCACGACTACGACTAGCTGAAAAGCAATTTACGCATTTGTATCCAGATTCATACCTTCAGATTCAAATCGTCTAGCATAGGTAGATAGTAACTTGGTAATTTCGCCCACTAAGGGGTAAAGTCCCAACCATTGGACTTCTCCTGGTCGAAGCGATGACTTTAGTCTGTGAACAGAAAACAATGACATTGATGCAACTCAAACTCTGCACTAGTCTCTACCACAATTTCATACTAAATACTACACCAATATGGATTTGTTTGGCCGTCAAGCAATTGAAGGTGCTCTTCCTCCGCCGTCTGGAGTCACTCCAAATTTTGTCAACCCACCCAGCATTGCTAAATATAATGTTCTTTGTCAAGCAGTCTGTGTGCCAGTAGTCACTGTATTCGTCATTATACGGCTATACACGAGGATCTCTATACATGGAAAGACAACTGGAGATGATTGTAAGCTTTGAAATCTTAAGTTTCGAGAAAAGTTACTGACTTGAGAAGATGCTTGCATAGTGGCTTGGGTAAGTCATCTCAGCGACACTCTTACTGAAGCACCAGAAACTCTGATTGGACATGCAGATTGGCGCCCTTGTATACTCTGGAATGGCATTATCCTGCAAGTTTTCAAGCAGGAGACACATACACAAACAACTCTAATACACGATAGTGAACCAGTATGGCGCTGGAGTCCATCAATGGGACGTTCCAGCTACAAAGATCAAAATGTTTGGAAAAGTGAGTTAAAGAATATATAAAGCAAATCTGTATTGACGTCGCATGAAAATTTAGTTTATATTGCTCAGATGTTATACGGGCCGCAAGTCTTTGCGACCAAGGTCGCAATTCTACTTCTCTTGTCTCGCATCTTTGGCGTCAACAATAAGATTTGGTGGGCGATACGAGTGCTAATCGGCTTGATGGCACTATATTATGTTCCTGCAACAGCAGCAAAGATATTCATATGCTGGCCGGTGGCCCATTTCTGGGATCCTCTAGCTAGAAAAGGCACTTGTCTTAACGAGAATTCCATATTCCTCGCCGATTGTGCCATGAGTATCATTACTGATTTCACGATTTTGTTCCTACCAATACCATTGATTTGGGGATTGAAGACTGGTACAATGCGGAAGATTGGAGTCTCGACTGTGTTTGGAGCTGGCATTTTGTATGTATCTTCCGCAAATAGTAATGCAGTCTAATAACTTCCAACAGAGCCTGTACCGCCAGTATTCTGCGTCTTTATGAAACGCTGCATCTTGGCGGTACTCTGGACAAGACTTATAGTCTAGTACCTATACTCCTCTGGAGGCAAGTGAAAGTCCTTTCCTGTCATTACAGAGTATTGGCTTATATACATACACAGTATCGCTGAGGTTAACATTGGCATCATCTGCGGTTGCTTACCACATCTCCCATCTTTCATCAAAATGATGTTCTTCAAGTCTCCAAGCACGAACGACTCCACAGAAAACAATAGTTATTACCGTCTGGAACGAATATCAAAACCAAAGCGCAACGTTGATGATTCTATAATGCGAACACAAACTAGACTGGACGATTCGGATGAGAGATTGAATGTGGGACAATCTACACTTGTACAAGTAGACCAAGGCAACAATATATGGCAAGGTGCTGGGACAATGAAGGCGAGAGAAATCGATCAAAGGATTTCTTAAGTTGACAGCAGTTTTCAGGATCAATATGTATTAGTGTTCCTGACAGGATTTCTTATTGCTGATCTCTGGCTTTTATCCCGATACCAATCCTGATGTTTGGCCAGCGATATTGTAAAGCTTGGGATGGTTTCTTTCTCTTGGCTTTTCTGGTTGTTGTGCGCTGGTAACCGGAAAGAGCAATGGCCCTTATCCCCAGTGATAGACAAAAGTTCACCAGCCAATCTTCGTATCATATTACATGCCCACAATGCAACATCTCCATCTTGCTTATTAGCTGGATTGCATAGCCTTCATCAAGATTGTTTTGCGTCTCCGTAAGGTCGAGAAATATATGTTATATAACTGGAAAGACCATATGCTCGAAGGCCGTTCGTTGACTTTCACACGGTTTAATGATCAACTCCCTTCCTGAGCTCCATGCCTTCCACATTCAAGAAGGTCTATGAATCTTCCATCCTCTCATCCATCAATCTCATCATTTCATCCTCTTCATCAATCTTTTTGCTATGACCATTACTAGTCCCGTTGCTTGGACCCAGTCCCGTCTTCCCCAATTCTTCCATGATATCATCTTTAGTGATCACCATCTTCTCCCCAAACATTTCTTTCCCCCTCCGTGCCACGCCCTCTAAACTTCTCATCCCCTCTACCAAGAACCCCAACTCTTCCCTTTCAACATCAAACACCTCCCACCATTCTTCTTCTGGCATTTTGACTCCCTCTTCCTTTGCCGCTAGATATATTGCCGCTACCGCTAATGCGCATGGCTGATGCGTTAAATATAGCATCTGCGGACTGAGCAACGCTGTGTTAAGATACTGTAATGTCCTTTTCGCGACCGCTTTGCCACTGCCATTTCTGTGCGCCGATGAAAATATATCGAGAGTTTGGAGATACGTAATCGCAAGAGGATGGGGAAGAGCGACGTGTGTATTGAATCCCAGACCATTCAGGACTTGTCCTTCAATATTGAGAAGTCGTGTACGGTAGTTTATATAGGCAGATTCGGAAAGATAGTACGACGAGGGGTTATTGTCGGGTGCGTAAGAATCTGTGAGACTTGCGGATTGAGAGAGGAGATAGGCATATACATTCGTTATGCTGCGAAAGGATCGAGGAGACGCGGATACTTTGGCCGTCAGGTAGAGGGTAGCTGCTGAAACATCCTGAGGACATGTTATTCTAGGAAATTAATGACACACTTCCAATTCATCACGTACGCTATATTCATATTGCATCAAGTCATCCACAAGCCAATATCTGTAGAGAAGAACATTTGCTTGAGCTGTGATATCTTGGGGAAGTCCAAGCAGAATGCCTGCGGCTTGCGTAAGTCGTGCGGTATAAAACCGAATGCTGTCTTGAAGTTCAGCTGGAAGTCTATTGTTTGAGGTATTTTGGTATAGTTGTTGAGCTGTTGCAAGAGGATTATAAAGGTGTGACATGGTTGCTGATTGTAAACAAATGAGGGAATGTAGGTTCGAAGATCGTTGAGGTTTGGATGCTAGAAATTGTAGCCTTTTGCGCAAGGCTGCCATTTTTTCCAACCACAACTTTAACACTGTGAAATGGCGAGTTTGGACTCAACGATTTTGCGACCTTTCATTGTCATTAATATCTATGAAATACCACTAGCACGAGAAGAATCTTAATTGTTTTATATCAAATGTCAATCTAGCTCCCCTTACTGCCTAGATGCCAGAGAGGCGATCCTCACTACATCAGGAGACTTCAGAAAACTCCCTACTGTTCGAGATGAATACCTGTGACCTCAAGTCCTCGAGCATTGTCCTTTGAAACTACCCCATTGCCTGCTTTCAAAAATTGAAGAATGGTATCAACTGCCCAGTAAACAGTATTTTCAATTGTGTCATCGACAGTTGTTCTAATAAACACGCCGTCGACATTCTCCTTTCCGGCCTCTCTTAACAACCAGCCGAATGAATCTTCATAACCCTTCCAAACGACTTCTTCGAAGTATCCTTCTGACTTCCACATCTGCCCAGGACATCTTCCACCAGCTGGAAAGTCAATGTATGGGAGTCTGTTCAATCTCCTCTTTTTAGCGACCTGCTTGCTAATAGGCAAGAATAGTTTGATATCAAACTCTTGCATCAAAGCTGAATTTGTGAGAACTATCTCTTCCTTTGCTCTCATATTTGTATTTTCCTTCAACACAGCTTCTTTCTTGAATTCTTGTCGCAAATTTTCTGATCGCCCTGCACAGCAGTCTTTGAATTTAGAGGATGCACCCAGCCATGAGCTTCTATCATCAGAAGGCAAAGCTCTGCTGAACAATAGGAATCCCTCAACGAACACCCATCCATAGTTATAATCTGCAACAGTATCATTTCTCAAGACATGATTAACTGTCCCTGAGGCCAAGCATTCTCTAACCTTTTTGCGCATGCTTTCGATCATCTCGGAATATTGCTCAAACAATTTCTTCTTGTCTGCGTCCTCTTTACATTGAACATCTTTTTCTGACTCAGCATTATTAATTTGCGCGGCTTGAACTTTTCGAAGAAGATTGCCAAAATTGACCGCTTCCATACAATCAGTATTTGGTCCGGTAATCTGTACATTTGCTTCCCCATTTTTGCCATTCCGGGCGTAGAAATAGACTGGATTATCGTTCTCTTGAGCAAGACTTTGTTCTATAAAATTTTCGTCATTAGGAGCGCTTTTGAAGTGGACCAATGGACAGTCAGCTTTCCGAATAAAGAAAGAGTCCTGGTGAATCGTGGTTGTAAAGGGGCATCTAGCTTGTGTATTGCTTAGATTATTTTTCTCTGATACATGAGGAGATTTGATGTCTGTTGAATCCTTTGCGGTTGGAGAAGAAGAAAATATTTCTGAAAGTAGCAATGCCAACGTTGTTTTGCCTGATGAGGAGCATCCTGATATAGCTACAGTAATCGCTTTTGGGGTAGTTTGAATGACACCGCCTTCTTTTGTTGATAGGTGTGGTTCTGGGGGGTTGAATTTCTCCAGTGATTCAACAGAGTATAACATTTCCTTTTGCTGGCTAGAATGGTAGAAAACAGGGTTGATGTTTGTGAATTCTTGAGACTCCATGGCTTGAAATCTTCAATTTGGCATGCAAAAAAGTTCCAATCGCTGTGTTATGAGGAAACCTATCAGCTTCAATACCCTCTACTGTCTATTAAAAAGGTTTAAACGATAGTGTAAATCGGCCTGATAGGAGAAAGCATTTCTTTGATATACACCGAGAATTGGAAGTTGTCTTAATATGGTTATTTTTACACAGTTAATCATAAAGACAGGATTGTAGCTCCAACATTCACGGAGATGGTTAAATCAACTGTGGTTTAAGTGCCACTATTCTATCGAAGTGTGAATTGCCGCTAAAGACATACTGAGTGAATCTAGGCAAAGAGTCAATGTAGTTATTCTACTACGTTATGGTCTTGGTGCGTGTTCACTCGGATCATCGGGCTGCATTAAGATTCCAACCATCGCTTCCTGGCGCCTTCTGTATTTAATGGCCGACCTAATGTAACAAGATAAATATGAACTGAATCCCCATATGCTTGCTATTTACAATTATCCAGAAAACTAGCGTTTAGTTTGTTGTCAGTTCCACATTGCTTTACAAATTAATCAAATGCAGCGGGAGAAATATGACTAGGAGGAAATCATTTGACGTAGATGTTTCAGAGGGGCCACATACAAAACCAAGACAAAAGCTTTGACGATCTTGAACTTCAAGGAAGAGACACATGTATACAAGTCAATTTCTTCTTTTATGAGCCTTTACACAGATTTATTGAAGGGACGAAATACACCTTGATGCAACGTTGAAGTGAGGGCAGGAAATGCAGCTTAGAAACAAGCGAAAATACAAGTAATCTCTGTCTATATGTTCAAGATACTGCTGACTCAATATGAAATCTAGCACGAGGCCTATGATTCTCTAGTCTGGTTGGCTGTAAGCTCTTTCGATCAAAAATTCTCTGTGAGTAGGTAAAAAAAAGGCAAATGGGTCAAAACTAAAACATTCAAAAACTGCAAAGGTTTATTCCTATGTTTGTTATGCAAATCCTTGATTTATAGATGTGCAATACTATTGGAAGTTTGAAAGGAGAGTCACATTATTTGAGCCAGCCATATGATGCCACCTTTGCCACTTTTGATCACCGATGAATTTCTGTTCCCGCCAGATTCATGTTCTCCATGTTACCGCAAATCTGAGCTCTTTGTGTATTCACTGTTCCCAGAGAAATCCTTCGATACTAGGATTGACTCCGATCAACTATAGATCTCATTATCAGCTTGGTTATTTCTGGCTGTGAAAGAGACTAGGCAGAATGATCAGGGATTCGCGTTTGAAGAACCAGAAAGCTTTCACTGACACCAACTAGACTTCACCTAAGATACACATGAAATCTACCTCCGGGGAGCTCTCCACTTGGATATCACCAGGTCTGGGGTATGACCTTAAAATAAGTATATTTTTCTTTTATTAGTGACTGATTGAAGGTAAGATCTAACAATTTGGCGTATTGTGTTTAGAAAATCGATTTTTTATCTACGGAGGAACAGAATTTGCTAAATTCAATATCTCCAGTTTCCTTGAAACATCAATTTATCTAGAGCTCGCCTGGAGCTGGATATCTCTCAAACCAGCTTCCAAAATAGTTAGAACATACAGCCGTGGGGAGAGTTGGTAAACCTCGTCACAACCAGCTCGCTCCAGTGCAAAAGGGAGCTCTGAATATGACTACTATTAATGATCCGATCCCAAATCCTACGTGTAGTTCATCAAATTGTTGGTAGCAAATGTGTAATGCAATCCCGAAATCTGTCACTTAATCCGCACATGGAAACATTTCCAATTCTCAATATGCAAATACCTGTCAGCTCTTCATGACATATCGATGACTCATACGATAAGATAAGATGGTGATGCCGAGACTCGTAATGTCAGGATCGAAAATGTCCAAATTCGAGAACACGAAGGACGGTTATATGTAGAAGCTAAGTCTAGCTTGATACAACAAGTGGAATTAGGCATTAGATAAAACGACAAGATGAACAAGCTACCAATGCCGAAGGCTTCGGCGTTACCACCCCACACATAGATGCATCCCCTATTTCGGCACCCCACCCTTCGAAATCAAGCGAGAACACACAACCGCGGACCACAAAATACAATTCAGGAATCGGAGATCCAAGCACTTCCAAAACGAATATGCGCAGACATAGTATTTAAGTGCAAAAACTGAGAAGATAATAAGCCGGATTATGATCACGAAGGAATGTATGGAAAAGTTCATAACCAAGAAAGTCAAAAAGTAAATGCAACCACGGCGAATCGAACGCCGACCTCCACCTTGGAAGGGTGGAATCCTAACCATTGGACTATAGAAGCTATCAAGCAGGTGAATGTTTACTTAATTCTGTGCTGGTATTTTAGATTCTCATTATATATTCCATGTGCTTTGTGGGTGGAGACATGTGGAGTCAAGTGAGTTGGTGGAGATCAAATTAGTCATATCCGTGCTTCAATGTCAAGGATTTGATGTTTAAATGGTGTAAGATTTGACCTTCCTCAATTTATAACAGATGGCCTGCTTGTAGCAAAGGTTAAAGGAGAGTTGTGATAAAATATGGCAAGACTCATCCGTAGAGCCCCTTCCAAAGTAGTCATGGACACCATAGCAGTTACCGAAAGTTTGCACTTTTGCCAATACTTCACTTGACTTCTTGTCCCAAGTGTGAAAATATTAGGCGTATTTTGTAACATGAATAATCCATAATCCGTTCAAACGTTCCCAAGATGCAATTATAAAACCGGTATGAATATTTGTCAACAAGGTTGAAACCATTTCCCATACCCTTCACATTCTATCTCATGGTCTAACGTATCAAGTTTCCCCAAAGACTTTCAATCAACAACTTCACTTTCTTATCGATACTACCAATTTCTTGTTGCTGTTTGAATTTCACCATTTACTTAATTGACTGAGCCGTCCGCGATGATGATCCTTCAAGGCCACCGCTCTAACTCCTTATCTTCTGACGACGAAGCCGCCATGTCTGCGTATCAAGAAGCCAGGCAATTTCCTCGACGAGATTCTAAGCCATGGACCCGCGATTCACCTTTTATTTCGTATAATTCGGAGCGACAAGCGAATCTTACACCTTTCAACACCATGCATATCCCCCGTCTAAATTCAGTTGGCAGTCAAGAACATCGCTCTCACATGCCTACTTGGGAGCCTCTATATATGGAAGATACTCCAGACAAAACAGAACAAGACGAGACGCTCAGGAGCCGAATCTCAACGGATGCCAATGGTTCGAAAGTACTCGTCAAGAATTCTTTCTCTGGTGGTGGTGACGGAGATGAAAGTAGCATGGACTACGGTTGTTGTGCTTGGAAGTTGTGCTTATCCCTTATGACCGCCAATTGGATGTCTCGTGCAATGTGAGGCAATAATTTGAATGCTACTAGCATTTTATGAGTTGCTATTTTGAGAGAAACAAACGAAAGAAGTTGTGCTCAACAGGATCATCATTCTTGAGGTGGATTAGGTAGAATTATTATCCAAGAAAAACTGATACTAATGGCTTCATTTAAATACATTATGAAAATTTGATGCCGATATTATTCATTAATGACACGTTTGGTGTTGCTTATAGAGTTTTCTATGGAAAGGGAAACATCATTGCAGTGAGCTTCGCATTTTCTTGTTTGTGAAAGCAGCATGACCTAGGGTGAAGTCACTTTTCCGCAGCTCTGTCTTTCGCTTGTCTTATTTAACGGACCACATCAGCGATAATACTGATGATCTCCGTCGGCCATTTTGTTCCTACTCCCTTCCCCAGTTGCAAGTACCAAGTTACAAATCTTCCAAAGTAGGGGATGTAAGATTCTATGTACTTCATCCGTTGTGTCATTCATTGATCCTTGCAGAATTCTGTCAAGTGCCTCTGGGATATTTTCGCAAGAAAACAGATTTGCTTTATTGACTATTTTTCATCGACCTTCTGCTTGTATTTACTTGGAACATTTCATGAAAGAACGCTTGGATATCCTGCATAATTTTTACGAAGAAGCTATTTCTGGTTGCGAAATGACAAAAAAAGTGAGTAAACTGGATGGGGTTGATGAGTTCATGGTGAATCAAAATGATTCTTCCCTTCACAAAATTAGAGATTCCTTTATCAGAGCCATGAGTTTTCAGCGTGCTTGCTTATGTTCGACGGTTTGTATATTTTAGTATTGCAGCTGCTCACCTGTTCGAGCATGCCATTCGCTTTTCAGTTTGAATTCTAGTCAAGATTTAATATCACTCAGCAGTGTTCCTATATGAGAAGAGCACCTGGAAGCACTCAATTATTTTGATATTTCACATTCGGCATTATTCTTCTCGTCCTGAAGCCATTCAAGGAGTGAATTATTCAGGATGATTTGATACCAGACCTTTTAAGGTTTTGTTGGCATGAACTGGACTCAGTGGTTTCCGTGGTTCTCTAGAAGCAGCAACTTGTAGCGATGAGAATTCTATGAGCATAGTAGAGCAGCTCTTAGATTTATTCATTTTTTGACTATACTCGGTAGTGGTTTCATAAATACGGAAAATAGCGCGAGAATACTTAGTCGCGTCCTAGATATTCACTTCTGTAGAAATTAAAACGAGATTTCGTTAATCTCCCTTGATCGTAGGCGTACAGATCGCAGCCTCTGGATTTCACCTGATATGATACAGCAGCTTCAGAATTTGTGAATTTATATTGATTCGCACTTTTGGAACTTTGAACCTGCAACTATTAAAAAGTAAACTCCATATCTCAGTGACCAAAATTTACATTCCCACAACGCTCAATTTCGAACAACTCTTTCAACAGGCAAACCTTTCAAAATTCCGCCTTTCACTATTAAATTCTCGAATTAACACACTCTTATTTGACAGATCATTCTACACATTCTCACCATGAATTCCACTACCATGAATAAAGCTTCTAGAGATGCTCGCTGCACACCGGCTTCCACTTTGTATTCCTCGAGAGACACCCTCAAGCATGACATCGAGTTCGACAACAACGATGAGCAGCAACCTACCAAGCGTGCTAGACTAGAGGAGGTTCCGGTCACACCACTCAAAAATTCAACCAACCATCCCCAACGAAAAGGTCATGACAGATCTAAGCCAATCTTATTTACAACTTCGCGCATCGAAAGCTCCACTAGTCATATCTCTGGAGGTCTAACTGATGATTCTCGTGGCCGTTCTTCCCCTTCACCTCCTACCCATGATCAGCAAATGATTGAGTCAGTCGCCCAGAATATCGCATCCACAGCTTCTCGGGATGTTTTGAAGGAGAAAGATCAGAAACTTCTCGAACAAATCTTTCAGCAAAAAGACGATGAAATATCGTTATTGAAAATCAAGCTTGAGGTCAGAGAGGAATTTGATATTGAGGCTGCTGCTCGTGAAGCAGAGTTAAAAGACACAGTTGAGAATTACCGTTTAGATGCCGAATATTGGAAGGAAAGATCCTCTTGTGGTCTTGAAAGTTGTAGGAATTTGCAAGAAAAATACGGGAATCTTGAATTCAAGCTTGAGGCAGTTAGCACTGAGTTAAAATTGAAAAATGAAACTCTCGAAGCCGAACACGAAGCAGTAAAGGCTGACTTGCAAGAGAAATATACTCTTGCAGCAAAACATGAGACAGAGAAGGCTGAGTTGCAAGAGAAATACGACACACTTGAAGACAAGTACAAAACACTCAAAATTATGGGCATTAATCAGGCTTCTTATGTACTGTACGAAGGTCAAAAGATGACAATTTTCCCGTCGTGAGGAGTTAATGCTTCTGCTAACTTTTCTTAGACTCCCGAGTTTATATCGGTCAATCACGATGAACCACTTTTTACAGACGAGGAGCTGGCAGAAATGATAAAGAAGCTCGCGGATAAAACCACTGCCAAGATACAGAAGGCTCTGGATGACCTCTCTAACAATGACGTTAAGGAATACGATACTCCTATCCAATCAATTGAAGTAGTTCCGGAAGATATGAGATTCAGCAAACTGCCTAAAGAAACTTCTCATGCAGTCTCTAGGTCATCAAGCCCAAAGGTACCAAATATTCTCACTCTACCCTTGAGGGTCTCCAGGAGGCTACTTCTGTTTTTCTTTTGCTGATATTATGATAAATTCAGATAATCGGCTCTTCCATTCCTCTTCGATATGTCACACCGTCAGTCACCCCTATTTCACCGGATTCATCCAACACTCACGAGTCTAATTGTCGCTTGTGGAACACACCTGATAGACCAATTTTTCCTGGTCCAATTGAGGAATCTCCCTAGCTGCCTTTATAAATCATAGTCAGTTACCAAATCTTGTCCTACACTTCCTTGTAAAGATCGCAGCGGCTAATTTGAAGATATACGCAGGTGTTAGATCATCCATTCGATCATTATGCCCAACATATAACATGAACCACGCGATCAACGAAAAAAAGAATCGGTTACGAGGAATTATTCAATTTGCCCAGAGGGAGCCAGGAAGCCTTAGGAGTGGCTCTCCTAAGGTGGATTCAGCTCTAATGGGCATATGAATGATTCCAAGTTTCCGATCCCCGTCTGCCGAACGCCCAATATTGACGGCCCATTCGAAGAAAACTCACCACCAAGAATACCCATTTCCTACAGCATAATCGATTGCATCGACTCGAATGGTATCTTTGAGTGCCTTTGAGCTTTGAACGGAGACGTCCTGACAAAATTTGAAGCACCTTCGGACTCTATATCTTGTCCTTGTTCCCAAGCCACACTTACTTGTTACTTTGTTCCGGCCAATCTTCCTACCTCGACTCTAGTACACACTATACTACCAAACACAATAGAACTACACACATACCTTGGATTCAAGATCCATCAAGTTTCACAAATCAATCTTCCTGTCACATCATTCTCTGTCGGCTCTGTTCCGGTGAATGCCTCGAGATTGTAGACACCCATTTGCCTGTCTTATGGCCACATTCGGCTGTGATATTAAGAGTCAGATGACTTGTTGACTCCAACCACTATTTACGATATTCCGGTTTCGCAAATCGATATTACCGTTCGAAGCGCCAAATTTCAAGCTCTGCGGTCTGAAATACCCTAACTTGCACGTTCACCATTTTACTGTTGATATTTGGCACGATTAAGAGGCGCGATTCTCTCGAATCCATATTTTTAACCAAAAACATTAGTGGAAGTTTGTAGTTTACCTATAGGAATCTCCGGTGAAGACTACTTTGATATGTTTTGAATGGTTCTCTAAGTCTGTGGTCTCAATTCCAGGTTCATGATGATGGCTGTGACAAGAAATTTTTGGTCACTTTTTTATGGTTCTACTTGTACATTGTTCTTGATATCCATGGCTGAGATAGAAATACCACCGATGGCAGAAGTTTTATATAGTACTCACTGCATATCATATCTTGTATAGAATATTGATTTATATCCAAAAATCTATCCTATGCCATGAAAGATCTCATCCATCTTGTTGCTCTCTATTTTACCCACTAATCATATCTCATAGAATGGCCCCTTGTCTCTACCTATAGTTTCAATACTGGACCCTCTGACGATCATCTCACTATAATGGTGTAAATCCAATCAATACTGTGCCTCTCTCTCAAAACATGGCCGCAGCCTCATGACTTCAGCATACCACGAGGCTGGACTCATATCTGGGTGTCAAAATCTATCAGTTTACAAGTACTATTCACTCTCTTCACCAATCAATAACGAGAATTGAAGGCAGAGTAATAAACCGTATCCCGCCTTTCAATTCCAATTAGCCACCGAAATTAAGAAATTGGGAAACGTGCTCATACCTTGTGAGCTAGGCAACAGTATGGCTGTAACTTGTATATGCAATTTCCTGTGATGAAGAATCTGTTAAGCCATATGAGTGAATTAAATACTTGAATTTTCGGTTGTTCCCGAGATGAAACACACAGCGGGATCTCCCGCAGCTTTCACTTTCTAGTAAGCTCCTCCTCCCCACTGCCACCAAGAGCCAAATAATCTCTCGATACCAGATTGAAGCATTCTTTATTGTATAAAATCATCCTATTAACATGATTACCATGAATGAAGTTACTAGAATAATATTAGAGCTCCTGATCTTCCACGATTAGGCATTGGACTTTCGTTAGAAAACCGCCGTAGAACGCTAAGCGAATTGATTGTTTGAAGTGAATATATATTATCAAAAGCCTCAAAAATTGAATACTGCCAACGCTAAGCCGATCAGATTTTTCATCAAGTTTAATTAGCGGGTACTTTCTTGCGCACAAAACGATCCTCTTCCTTCTCAGAATTTCTCTCAACCTCCATCCCCTTTACATCCAAATTCTTCAGAATCTATTCAAAGCATCAATCATACTTGACAACCGTCGTACTACTTGCAAACATTCAATCAATCTCGCTAGTACCAAATTGCAACGCACTTTACGCATTCTGACGCTTTTACTACTTCTCTTTTACTTTCCCACAAGGAAACTCTTCTCTCTCGAAAAAAGACTACTTCTTCATACGTCCCATTCACACAGAAGTCTTTTTTTACTTTACGTGTTATACAACACCATACAACAATAATTTCACCAATCACTTCTTCAAAGCACTTCGCCTCTCAAAAGTACTTGTTAATTACTTCAAACTACAACTCTATTTGCAAATCCCTCCTCTTTCTAACATCAACTCTTAAACCTCATTCCTCACGAATCATGCCGCCAATCACGAGATCAAAGTCTCCTGTCAAGAAGACATCGGAAGATCAAAACCGAGCCTCCTCTGCCGCAAATATCTCCAAAAATGTTGCACCGGTCGCAAATATGCATTTATCTCCCAAGAAAGCTCCAGCTAAAAGCGGGAAAGTACGATCTAGCGGTAACAATGGAGTAAGTTCCATCTGTTTATTAGTTTCATATTCTTTGATACCCGATCATGTTCCCCTATCTTGAACCCCATTCCACATTTCATCAATGTGAACATTTTTCCTTTCTGGAACTTCAAGTCTTCATTTTGATTTTGTCATATTTTTTTCATTCCGCACACCATGCAACAAGACATTGTCGTGGCAGTGTTTTATTTGATCACATACTTTTAATTCCACGATGACACTTGCTGACTAGATATTTGTAGCTTTCTGATGCCATGGTTCCAACTTTGGAACCGCTCTCTCCTTCCAAGAGAAAGAGAAGCGCAAAGACTATCAGTGGTGACGAAGGCGTTGGCGAGCATTCTTCTGAGCCTGTGAAGCGAGCACGGATTGAGAGGAGTGATGCCCCTCGTTCCCATCCAAAAAGTGGTCAACCTGATTTGGCTGCCACAACTTACCCTCAAGTGGAGAGGGTAGTCCTTGGTCTTGAAGACACACCAGTATTTGGCACTACTGGTGGTGCTCCCAAGGAGGAAGTTGATGCTGGATCATCAAATTCCACACCTTCTCCAAAGTCAGTCGAAAGCACGGCTGCCGCTCCAGTTTTGGTCGACGAAGAAGAAGGTGCCATGGCAAAGGCTCCAATTTCTGCGGTCACTGCTACAACTGGCCAAGCCGATAATGAGAGTGTCGCCAAACAGCTTACACCCCACTCCACTGCCGATCTTACAGACCCTCTGGCTGCCACAGAGACAGAAGCCTATCTTCCTGCTGCGCCTCAGGATTGCTCTTCGAGCGATCTCGAGGTTTCTAAGGAGGAACTTGGCCCTCCAAAAACCGGCGCAACCAATACCTGCAAGTGGGACGAGCTTGCTACCAAGTTGGAAGAGATTGCTGAGCTGAAAGAAGAAATAGACGCTACTTGTAAACAGGAAGTGGCATCTCGGACTGAAAATGATAAAATCAGAAAGAGCATGACACAGCTTTTACAGTCGAATCATAAGCTCAGACTTGAGAGAAACGACTTCGGACGACTTGCTCAAGAAAATCAAGATCTGACCCAAGAAAATATACGTCTTGCTGAACTGGTTCGCTGCTTCATTGACGAGATTGAGCAACTCAACAAAAGAAAAGAAGAGCTTGAGGACAACGTTCAAGCGTGTAAGGCAGGTAACAGGGAACTCGTTGAAATCTCTAAGGCACTTCAGGCCCAATGCAAAAAGAACGCGACCATCGTTGAGGAGTACAGGGCCGCCGTCAATGTTCTTAACAAACATGTTCCCGCCTTAACTCAAGATCAAGACGAACTCCAGCGAACCAGGAAGCTTCTTGAGATTGAAACAGCAAAGAACAAGGTGGTAAAGGATTCTTTTCAGAGTTCAGGTCGTTCTTCTGCCGCAGACGAGGTAATTCCTAGTATCGAAACAGTTGATCCAGCTCAAGAAGACATGTCCCACGGAAATCTTGGTCGTGGGGAACGTGTCCAGGAAGGTCGCTCCCGTCGTTACCGCACGTTAACTCCTCATTATCGTGAGGAACTTGCCCAGGAGGGTCGTTCTCGTCGCTATCGCACACGAACTCCTGACAGCAAGGGTAACAACAATGATAGCGTCAACAGCGGCGACGACAACGCTGATAGTCTTCCTCAACCCGGAGCTCCAGCAGGTGTAATAGCTGGCACTCAACAGTCTGATCGAGCTTCTGGTCTCGCAAAATTTCGGGGTTCATATAGATGGGAGTGTCACCATGACCGTGGCTACGATGGAAATAGATGTCGCCACTGTGGCGTCCACGTTCTTACCGAGGGGGTTCCCGAATTTGATCGTGATAGATCTGTTGCTTCTGCTGCTTCTGTGGATGATTTATATGGTGCATCAGATTACGAAGAAGAGCGCAACCGTGCTAGCCCTTCTTATGAGCCAGCGGAAGCTGTTATCAATGAGGCTGAAGCTGTCACCAATTCTCAGGATGAATCACAACCCGAAAATTCCCGGTACCTCTCTGAAACACAGGACGATGAGGATAACGACCAGCGTGATAGATCTCAGCATGTCGATCCCACAACCCTCTCTGGCAATGAGGATGATGAGGGTGACGAGAGTGACGATCAGCAGGATATTTCGGAACACAATAGTATCCCAGACCTTCCTGATTACGAGGATTACGAGGAAGACAATCAACAGGATCGTCAGGAATCTCCTCATCCTACTGCAGCAGTTGAAGAGACTTCTTCTGCTCCACCAAATGTGTCCAGTTACTTCAAACCTGCACATCCAGGCTGGGAATCCCCGAGCGTTCTCTCAACACAGTCTGCTGTCAATACTCCAGTTCCTTCAACTCCATCTTCAGTAAGTGAGAGCGCCACAGTATCACCCCCACTTCCAACTGTCATCACTCGTTCTGGGGCTGCAGTTCAATTTGGAGCTGCGACAACCTTTGGTGTCAGAGGCTCCACTGGATCTTCTTTCCGCTTTGGGTCTACAAACTCATTCGGAGTTCCAGCCTTGTCGGCAAACAGTCCTTCTGTCGTCGTCTCCCCCGAGGAGAATGATGCTGAGGAGGAAAAGCCAGCCGGTCAAGAGAAGTAAGTCGATATCCCAGCCTGCCTAACCACCAACCAACCCATCTACAACATTTGTCACCTTTTAATCATCCAGACGTCGTAGATGCATCGATGAATGAATGATGGTCTCTTGTACCTGAAAGAACTACGCTGCCTTGGGTTTGGAACGCTCTTGGTGGATACTGGGTTCTTGATGGGTTCCATACAAGAGACTTTTGTTCTTGATCCTGCACTCTTCGACGCCATTGTCGACTCTTTATACTGGTTGGTTGGGCTCGCTTTCGCACTGGATCATACTCATGTTGGTAAAAATTCTCTCCTCTCTCTGGTGTCTTCATCTTGTTCAAGGTCGTTTTCCCGGTACGACTCACTCCCACCATCAAAATTTTGCGGCGAGGCTTCATGCATTTCAGGCCTGAAAAGGTCCATTCGGAATTTTACCATCAGCAGCGGTGACGGCTATGTGAACTTTCACCATAAATTGGTGTATTCTAAAGAAAACAGAAAAACTCAAAAAAAGTTGAAAACAGAAAATAATCACCAAAAAAAGCTTACCCTTCCCTTTTTTCATCTCGACCTTGTTATCTCTTCATCTTCTTTGGTCTTTGGCTCTCGATCCTTGGTCAAAATCAGTTCTTGAATTTTCCGGACATTCTGCAACTCCAGCATAACATCCTTTGGTTGGTCTAACCTTCTCTCTTTTCTAAAGACCTTCCGACATTCGTCATCAGCGAAAATCTATTGGGAGTCCTCTGACAACATGAATCCGTCTACATTTAATCAAGTTTCCTGACATGGTCATGCAACTTTTGTCGGTATGAACAACCCTCGAAATTTTGACGCCAAAGATTTTCCACGGGGAACCTTACCACCTAACTTATTCTTCGATTCCATAACCCTTCTCGATATCGATTTACTTCGACTTATGCACTCGTTTGCCAGCGATGTGTTTACGAACATTGGATTTTCGCGCCAAATGTTATCCACCTAAACATAACCACCACAACAATCATAACCATATCACTTTGGACATTTGCATTTTCGTGGTGTCCACGATGGCCATTACGTCTTCGTCCATGCCGACTTTTCTTTGGACACTGATCTTTTGAAGTCCTCAGAAATCTTAACACCACCTTTAACTTCGCAACGTCGGAGTTTTCCTACTCATGCCCTCGCAGCAATGCTGTCAAGCGCCTTCTCGGTATTTGTTTCAACAATGTCAAAACCAACATCTCACCTCCAGTGCTGGCACTGACGTCAGAGACACGGACTGAATCCCATAACGATAGTTCAGGAAAGAAACCCCTCCTCTCAAAAATGATTTCCTTGTTTCTTCATAGTGCGGTGGCGATCTAGTAAAGTACCCCCAGCAGCATTCGGATTTTTCCTGCTTCGTCCTTCAAGGATCGTATCTCGGTTTTGGCTTTCGTACAGCGACGGCGATCCTTTGTTTCCCCGCACCCATCTAACTTCATCCGGAAAGGATTTTTTCTCGGATTCTTTCTATCACCAGCGTCAGCGATCTAGTAAAGTACCTCCGCGCCCATTCGGTTTCGTCCTGAAAAGGACTGCACAATTTCGGGCTATCGGCGTCCCAAAAATCAACGGTTCCACCATGTCCAAATCACTGGTGTCGAAAAGTACCACAGACTTACAAAACAATCACAAAAACAATTCAAAAGAGAAAACCTTCAAAAAAAAAATTCAGTGCGTCCTTGCTCGCTGTTCTGGTATCAAGCTCTCTCTTCAAGTCAAACGTTCTTGATACCCACCTGGATTCCGACCCACCACCCAATCTTTTTCCAACAACCCCACCACATCGATTCTCGCCAGTTCTTGTCCATATAGAAAAGTAGTGGCGACTACAACGGACATGTATCTCGGAATAGATAGGTCCATTTGGGGCACGTCCGCCTCAGATGCGTTTGATTTTTGTTTCCTAGGTTCGGACGCGTGAAACCCCACATTTATGTTGAAACGCTTGGGAAGGAACCCAGGTTAGTTCCCGTATGATGAGGGTGGAGGACATGCTCAAGTAGATGATTGGGGGTGTCTTGAGTTTTTGGGTTTTCAGATTTTGTAATGTTTTATTGTATTGTGGCTCTATGGTGGTGGAGCTCTGGTTGTATGGATAGTTTTTGATATTGTCGGTGGTATCCAAAAAGCAGCGTGTTGCTATTAATGGGGGATTAGTTGGTGCAAAGGCTTACGAACAAATAGAGTGCGAGATCCAGATAGTCAGAACCCGGAGAGAGCCAGGAAGCCTTAGGAGTGGCTCACCTAAGGTGGATTCAGCTCTAATGGGAGGAAGTGGTTTGCGCTTTGTTTTTTTCTAGATATGGGATCTGGAGTTTGGGGGTTGGGAGATGGTGAGTTCAGGTAGATAGCCTTTTGTTCTGATGGTTTTCCAGAATGGTTTATGAAAATTTTGATTTCACAAATTACTCGTTTGCTTTGAATGAGACTGTAAAACACTTGTGATGGTGATGTGTGCTAGTGATATATGATTGAAAGTCAACCTCAAATGCGAGTTTAATGACTGCTGAACTAAGAAAAGCTTACGTAGGTACTCGAAGCATACCTAAAAATCGATTTAATATTGAAAAGATGAATCGGCAACTTGCCAAAATATCTTCAACATCCAGTGATCCTGGTTGTACGCTGCAAAGTTCTCTCAAGTTTTTAAAGTGAAGTCGCTAAATTTGAAGACAATGAACACAAATCATGGGAAACAATTATTTTATTATTCATTAAATCATCAATCGTTACCCATTAACTATGCAATAGTTCCAAGATCGTAATGCATACGTAAATTCATGGCGGGAGGAGCCAAGGAAATTGTTCCCTTTTGTCCCCTCGATCTCTCATCTCTCAACATCATCATCATTACGAACTCTGCAGTTCGTATCCCAAAGATCCTCATTTTGACCCTCGATTCTACCTCAGAGATTCTTATCATCTTCCCCAACTCAATTGTTCGTCAGCTTGACTCTTTCTTCATAATACTACATAAACGGGGTCGATTAACTGGTCTCGAGAGCGTATTCCTATACCCATTCTTAAAGATTTCCTTCCTAGATAAAAAGATACCGCCTGTGAGCATTCTGCTACTACAGACATGACCTCATCGGTCTTTCTCATCCCTCCCCTGTCGTGGCCAAGTCATCGTGGCCTGGCCGAGTTTCTTTCGATTATTGATCGTTCAAAATGAGTGTTAATGTTTTCACACCCATCAAAGCTCCAAATAAAACCGCATCTGCCTCGAGATTTCAAGCCAGAGTACAAGTAGGAAACTCCTATTAGGCCCGAACTTGGATGGGCGAACCCTTTTGGTTTGGCCCGCCCGTTTTGATGTTCAACAAAGTCCGAATTGGCTTCGGCGATTTTCGTGAATTCTATGTACGTTTGCTCATTGCGGTCCTTCTATGATCAATCCCATGGCAGTCCTCATAGATGGTATACAGAGCCTGGATCCATTGATCAAGTGCTGTCTCGGCCGTTGATGTCACGTGTAGATCACGTGAATCTGATCGCAGACCCTTTCGAATCGATTCGTAAGCCTCAATCATAAGCAAGATCTCTAAGCTTGACGCTTTATTTCCTTGTTCCATGGGATGATGATCTTGTTGTAGTGATGTTGATAACTTGCTTGTCAGAAGATTCAAGCAAATCTGCAGGCTAATATCCTGATCCGATAGAGATGTCTTGTCTGATGGTTCGCATGTTGGGGACCCTACTTTCTCGACCCCGAAATTGTGATCCTTCTCGTCCCTTTTGAATATCGAACTATTCGGTGAGCTTCTTCCGTCAGATCCAACAAGAGTTTCGCAATCCGAGGCTTCAGATAGTGAGGTCGCGTTACGTCTGCAAAGATCTCGCAGACTCTCTTGAGATTTTATTTTCCTTAATGTTCTCTTGACCGGAATGAGAGGTAGATCAAGATTCCAAGAAGATGATATACGTCGTCGCGGTAATGTTTTTTGATACTGGTTGGCAAGCCATTCTGAAGAGTCGTGTTCCATCGCTTTCTTTTCCAATTGGCCAATGAAAAAGACCGGGGTTTTAGCTCTCTTTCGTAAACCCTCCATTTTATGGGTAGAACTGCGTTCGTCGGAAGAATATATACTAATTGAATAATTCGACGGTATACGACGAATGCGATAATTATTCATGTCGTTATTATGTTGAACTTGAGGTGGATATCTTGGAGATTGTATACTCATCCGTAATTGAGACGGTGGATAAAAGTTTTGTTCATGTTCTTTCTCTCTCAAATCCAAGTCTCGACCCGCACAAGTAATCGCTACGTCATTGTTGCCATTCTCATCACCAATTGTTTCGTCTTCTTCCTGTATCAATTTTAAACCGGGTTGTACTCTGAAGTCTGACGCTGTCAAAACTTCACCGAATAGATGAGAAGGAGGAAGCTGATCCCTAGGTAGATCATTGAACGTAACTTGTTTTTGCGGGCATTTTGCTTTTTTGAATTCTGTCGGTCTTGAATCTTCTGAGCTTTTCTTAAGGCCCAAAAAGCCTAGAATACCGGTAAACGATTTCATGATGAAGGGGTTTGTTTGTTGGCGTTTCTCGCTTCTTTACAGTAGTTGCACGACTACAGCGTAGAAATCTTGATTTGACAACAATCAACTTACAACAAAGACCTTTCCTAGACAGCGGGGAACTTGGATGCATTATATGTGTTAAGTGTTATTCTTCTGACTTCAGAGCCGAGTAGGGGGATCAACGAGTTATACCATCAGATGATATGGCAAGGCAATTGAGCTTTGATATTGTAAGAGTGAGAGTGAGAATGAGAGTGAGAGTAGGAATTTAGAAGGCTGGCTGTGGCACAACCATTTTATTGAACGAAATTAGTGATTAGTGTAAATTGTGCTGTTTGGTTGCACCATCAATACGAACTTACATGCAAAGAAGATGTTGCGAGCATGTTTTAACCTACACATTATTTACTTGACCATTCGTCTCGACGGCCATAATGTCCTTTTGCGTTTTCGTGGCTGATTGTTGCTTTGCGGTATGGTCCTTCCTTCGCCGATTAGATCTGCTTATAGTTCAAATACCAACTTTAATCATGGGCAAGTTCGTCGAGCGTATTTTCTATTTGATAAAAAAACGGCACGGACTCACCACTTTTATAATTCATTGAGATGGCGCAAATCTTCGAGGAGCAAAGAAATGACAAAAGTATGTTTGAGGCTGGAAAAGAATTAAAAGTGCATAGTAGAAGAGGGGGAACTACATTTCTTATCATATTTCTTGATACGACTTTGTAGTGATCAATTACCGATACTAGCGGTGCCTGTATGTACCCACCCCAAGCCACCGTCATTGTATTTCTGCAAACACCATCTCACGAAATTCTATAGAGCACAACTCGCTGGGCCACTGGTGAATGGGAGCACTCTTCTTAATTGCCTTTTTATAATATACTTAAGTTGTAGTTCTGCCCCTTCGCCAAGGCCAACCATCATTGGATTCACGGATTCGTGAGACAATAAGAAACTCGGATTTGAGAATAGCTTTCAAACCATTATCCCAAAAGCTTTAAGGCTATACAGGAATGTTTACTTTATATTAAGCAATCAGATTATAGCATTTGATCAAGATTAAACAGCATCTAGATTACTTGACCAGTTGTTAATTTTCGCATTAAGGGAAGAGTCCAACGGAATCGTGCATCCACTGCTGAGCCTTGACATCGACCATCAACGACTCGCCGACTTTGAACTGCGGCACGATACGAGCTTGAGTGGTTCAGATTTCTACATCAGGAAAATCGCAACACCTCAAATCACGATAAACATGCCTCAAACTCGAGACCCTCTGCTTATCTCGTGTACTTTGTGATCTGGGCGTCGGAGTAAGCATGTCTGCCAATACACGTGGAATGGATGGGACGAACGGAGTCGGTCTATGCACAGAACTCTCGACGCCGGGAAGTTTACTTGACATGCCGAGTAGTAGAGTTAATACTATAATCTCCCAAATAGAAGCTAAGATTAAGGTAAGGCGATACCTCACTAACGCTTTTGCGCCGCTCTTGATTGCTGCACTCGAGGTCTCATGGAACTCAATGTATGGTTCTAGCACGCAAACAGCTGCACGGTGGACACGCTTTCTTTTAATTAAGAAAGTCAATCTACTCGATCACTGACAGGGCTGAAAAGTATCACGGGGGTCACCGTTGTGTGATATCAAATTTCACACTAAATGAGGGGTCTTTCAGCTCCCACTACCGGCACCTTTAACCAGGTCATGAAAGAGCGATTTTTCACACAAGAGAACATTTCAGAAACTATTGACGTGCTCAAATTCTCTCGACACAAAATCTCGATTGTTGTGTCTGGACTCAGCAACATGTCTTCACGTATTCGAGGAATTGCGTCTGTACACAGCATGTTCCGGGAGTTTTAGGCGCGCGATGACCCTAAGCAAATGATGACAGTTGCCATAACCTTTCCATCCTTCCCATTCTGGGGGCAGTTTTGTTTGGTATAAGTCCTTGGATATAATTGACATTGACCAATATTTATCTACTGCCCTTTATCATATAAATTCCTAAAGTGGAAAAGAGTGCATAAGTTCCACGCCAATACCAATGCCATCAGGTGACAAATTTCGATTTTCCTTTCTACCTCCAGGTAATTATATCAGAGATTCATTTTTTGTCGCGATTTATTTTCATTTACTAATATAGCCCTGCCTAATCCCATCATTATCAAAATCATGGAAGAACATTTAGAAGGAGTTTCCAACTTGCTACCTTATGAAATTGTTGCTCGTTTCCCTCTTGGCTATTTCCTTGAGAACATTGCCGTACGATCAAATGGAACGCTCCTCGTCACGAATATGATTGTCGGCCAGATATTCTATGTTGACCCCAAAGATAACGATCCCGAGTCTACCATTCGGTTGCTACATGATTTTAATACTACTTCAGAAGTACTTCTAGAAGACGACGAAGAAACTTGCATTTATAGCTCAAAGAATCAGGCAAAAGCAATCGTCGAGCACCCAAAAATCGCCGATTTATTCTATGAATTCTCCGGTGTACATGGAAAAGCTGATACTTGGGCTGTATAGTCCTTGGACTTCCGTAGCTTCGATCCGTCCCGTTGAGGTGCTACAACTGTGGTGGAAAAGCTCGCGGATATGCCAGGAGCAGGATGGCTCAATGGTACTACTATAGTTCCACAGACGTTGACTCTACTGATGGCCAAATTCCAGCAATGTAAAATATTTGCGTTCGATTTACAAACGAGAAAAGTTTCAATCTGGATTGAGGATGAAAGATTAGGAATGGTCGCAAATCGGCCACCATGGCTTGCACTCAATAGCCTGGAGTACTTTAGAGGGCAGTTTTTCGGAACGGTACTGATCGTGGGACGCTCCTGAAAATGCAAGTGGATAAAACCGGGAAGTACAAAGCAGCAGTCTGAAAGTTGTGGTCAATCAGTTGATCGGGGATAATTTTTCATTCAATTGTGAAGGGAGTGCTTGTGTAGCTACAAACCCGGCACATACAGTTTTGAAGTTTGTCAAAGTCGGGATTGAGCCACAAAAAGAGGAAATGCTCAAGATCTTAGGTGGACTAGATAAGAAAGAGACGGTAGGACCAACTGCTCTAGCTTTTGAGAGAGGAGAAAATGATAGTGACTGCATCTATGTAGTGACATGCGGCGGAGTCGTGATTTTATTGGCGATAATGGACCTGGGCAAGCATTAATTGCAAAAGTTTGTGTTGGAGTGAGAGGTGAGGCATAAGAGACTTCGAATGAGTGTTAGAAGTCTATTAGAGGACCCAGAGATACAGCATTTGAGATTCATACTGTAAATCATCATCAAATATACGTCTTCACATCGCAAATTTTCGAACACGAGTACACTTGCAGCCCCTTCTCTGCTGTTTTTGCTCAACTTTATTTCTAAATCAATATTATGGACCCCTTCACAACTCACCAAGACACAAGACTGGGGAACTAAAATTGCTTGCTACATTTCTCCTTAAACTGAAACCTCGGATCAAACGAAGAAAGCCAGCTTCATGCTACGCATACAATATTCTTTAATTTCTTCTGCTCTGCTTCCAAGAGAGATATTTCAACTTTTGCCGTCTTTGACTTGGGCTACTCCTCGTGCTGAATCTATTCCAAGCACAGCATCCAGATAATCTTAATTTTTCAGCTCTAAACCCAACAATTGTTCAACATTGGAATGGGAAAAATTAAGGGGCAATGATTTGAAATTGATGCATCTGCAAGAGCGCTTGAACTGCTGTACTTTATCTCATATGACTGAATCATTTTCGTGACCACCCACACACAAGAAGTTGTCGGGGGTGAAAGTCCATTTGAATAGTGAAGCTGCATACCTACGTTTTGACCGTTTAACGGCTGACCTCGGTACGCCACCCTTGTACCCGGTGTCCGTCCTGATGTAACTTTGCGGAGACCGACCTTGAGAAGATTCACTACGCTCACGAGAGTAAAACCCGAACATTACATTGTGCTCATCTCCGATGTGGTTGTAGTATTGAAAAGACCTATTGGGAGACATTATTTACCGCTTCCGTCTTCTATAGGATGTATTCAAGAAACAGGCAGGTGGTCTTGGAACCTCGGGGAATTTATCACGTACGCGAGACGCCTCACGCGCATTTCATCATGACATTACGTGAAAATATTTAGACGCGATCTTTCAACTTTGACTGTCTCACAAATGATCCGATCCGGTGCTCCCCTCTCGTATCCTTGGTGTTGGTCATTCGTTCATACATATTTAACGTTAGGATTGAGTTTGGCATTAATCTCCGTTATGCTTAGCGCTGTTCCTGCTGATCATCGCGGTATGTCGCCAAATCATCGACATGGGTTCATATTAGGTCTTTGTTGGTGCCTCCCATTCACTCAAATAAATCCACTTACCCCAGGCGCCAATATGTGGAGAAACCTACAGGTAACTGTTTAATATCTAAAATGTTGGAATTCGGTATCTCGGGTCATTGAATATCATGGACGAGATCAAAAAAAGGAAATGATCTCATCTGTAAGGAAGCAGCGTTCCCATATAAAGGTGTGAGCTTGGGCCCAAAGGTACAGTTACGAGCATTCATCAACATTTCTTTCCAAGTGGACAACAAAATTCTACTCTTATCTATTTTGTTCGTTGGCACCATGTTCTGCCGCCCTTCTCTCTACAGAAGATCGCATTTAGTACCATTGTTACTTTGCATCTTTGTGTTTACAACCTTGGTAAACTCTTTTGCACCAAAGGACTTCAAATATCCCATTCAGAACCAGTTTTTCTCCAGGCAGGAGGACGCCAGTGCTGTTCCAAGCTGGCAGAAATATGTCAGAGCTCCCTCTTCCAATGACATCGCACCTCAGCGCATTGTTAATGCCTCCGGAGATGTCAACAATCCTAATGCTCTCCTTCGACAAGGTGGTGGGGTTACCACATTGACTAGAGCTAATGGATCAAGTAACGTTCCTTCTATTATTGTTGACTTTGGACAAAACACCGTGGGATACCTGAATATAAACTTTGCGGGTGCTTCCTCAACTCCCCCCGGTATTCGACTTGCTTTCTCTGAAACTTTGACATATCTTTCCAATGTCAGCGACTTTTCACGATCAAACAGTGTTAGTGTATTTTCAAACCTTCTCAACGCACAGCTTATATTGACAGTGACTTAGGGCGAAACCATCACTCCCGGATCTGATCAGGTATGATATTCACTGTGCTTCTCTATGACCACTACTTGTCTCTAACTGCAGACTGTTCAGGTTGCTGTTGATAGCCAACCTTATACCTGGACTGAAGAGTACGGGTGTCAAGAAGGTACACAAGTGTGTGCGGACGGGCTTCATGGCTTTCGATACGTCAAAATCTATCTCGATGCATTAGCCGCAGATGCACCATATACAGCACCATATGGAGAAGTATCCATAGATTATCTAAGCTTGAAATTCTCAGGTGTTCATGGCACACCAAATACCTTCACTGGCTGGTTCGAAAGCTCCGATGAGGATTTCAATCAATGGTGGTACGATGGTGTATACACCAATGATATAGCAACCGACATCTTCCTACAAAATTCTAGCGACCCTCGAGGTGCCTTCAGTCCAACTCTCGATGGCAAATTGGTTCTCCTGGATGGAGCAAAGCGAGATAGAGACCCATATGTTGGCGATGTTGCCGTTGCTGGAAAGACATTGTTCTTGTCGCATAATGCACCCGAAGCATCTCGTAATATTCTTGCAGATTTGGGTGATCATCAACGTGCTGATGGATGGATCCCCCCTGCATCAATGTAAGGGAATATTTCAACCGTTGTTCAAGGGTGCATACTTACTTTCTAATAGTGGCAGCTATGATCTTCACCTTCTCGATTATCCGTTGTGGTGGGTCGTCAGTAGTTATGATTTGTTGATGTACACCGACGACAACGATTACATCACAAAATACTACCCCAATATTGTCAAAGTCCTGGACGTATTCTACCCATCTGTCACTGATAACGGTACAAACCTTATCTGGAAAGGAGTTGGTATATCGGGAAGTTACGGCGATTACGCATTCCTGCCTCGTTTTGGTCCTGTCACATACTACAGCGCCCTTTATGTCCTTGCCCTCGAGAACGCTGCTGTAATTGCCAAATCCCAAGGCCAATCTTCCGATGCTTCTCGCTGGCTCGCTCGTGCTAAAGTTGTATCTGATGCACTCAATTCCAACAATTTTGACAACTCAGTCGGAGCATTCTTCGACGGACAAGGTCCTCCCTGCGTCGGCGAAGCGTTTTGTAATACCCACGCTCAGGACGGAAACTCTATATCTATTCTCGCTGGAGTTACCAATTCCTCTCGCTCCAACTCTATTCTCAACTACCTCAATACCGCGAATAAGCGCTTTTACGGCAACTCATTCTATGACAACGACGTTCTGCAAGCAGACTTCTCGCAGCGTGTCTATGCATTCATATCTTTCTTCGAAATATCCGCTCGATTCAAGACCAACCTCGTAGCAAGCGCCTTTGATGAAATCAGAAGATTGTATGGTTGGATGGCCAACAACGATCCCAAAGTTACTATGTGGGAAGGTATTGGGCCGAATGGAAGTCCATACGAACAAGGATTCACAAGTATGGCTCATGGATGGAGCACGGGTATTGTGCCTGCAATGAGTAACTATGTCTTGGGTGTAATTCCTACAGGACCCGGGTTTTCCACATGGAGTGTAAAGCCATATCCGGGTGATCTTAAGTGGGCTAAAGGTCGAATTCCCACTCCGAAGGGTCCAATTAATGTGTATTGGAGTATCAATGCCAGTGGGTGGTTTTTGATGAGTGTAGATGCTCCTGCTGGTACATCTGGGTCAGTTAGTCTACCGATTAGATCTGGTACAACTGCGAAACGCGATACTGCAATCGAGATTGATGTTGATGGGGAGGTCGCATGGAATAATGGACCTACAGCTTTCGAGGCGCAGTTGAATGGGGACGATGGATACATTACTTTGAGCTTGGCGGGTGGTGCTGTTCATAACATTACGGTCAAGGCTTAACGACTGGCCTGATCTCATTTCCTTTCTTATGTACTTATTTGGAACGAACTTTCGTGTTCATATCAAGTTATGGTTACCTGGATTAGGAGAAGGGCCTTGAACCTTTGTGGAATACCTGATGAGAAGCTATCTGGTAAATAGGGTTATTGGGCAGGTTAATTGGCGTGAGCATTATTTTTTTAGCAAATGGATAATCATACCATTCTAATAGGAGCTTTTGCACATTATATATTTACCACAGTAGTGACACCGCATATATATTACGAATCGGCGAGCTTTCTGGGCCAACCGGTGTGTTGTTCGGAACATGGGCTCGGATATCTTGCAACAATCACGCAGAGAAGATCATATCCTATTTCAGCACATCCCCAGATTTTAACCAAAATTAGGCACCAGCACAGAGGAGCATTTTCTAAAATTGAATTTGACAAGAATTAGGGTGCGAGGTAATTACGGATGAAGCGGGATCCTACTTCCTTGCTAAGATTTGTAAAGTGGGGCCCCTTTCTATTTTAGTTTCTAATACTAGGAATATGCCCACCGTCTCTCTATAGAGTACAATACATTAGAAAAGTATTTTGCTAACAAGCTAGAGACTGTTCAAACATGTGTCAATCCAATACCCGTAAATGAACATTCCTCATCATAAACCGTTTTCTTATCCTTCCCATCCATTCCCACTCTATACACCGCACCCCCCAAATCTGTCAAATAAACATGCTTATTAACCGTGTCAAGTTTCAATCCAATCGCTTCATGCAATTGTCTCGTCAAGATTTGATATTCGTTCTTCTCCTCGCTACCCTCCTTTAGCGCTTTTAGTGAATTATCCCCAAACTTTGCTGAGTTCAGACTATTTCCTCGAGGAGGATCTCCTCTATCGGTCCAATATAATGTTTGTGTATCTTCGTCTATCTCGAGATCAATGGGTTCAGGTAGTTCTTGAAACAATAATTCGATGTCTTTTCTAGTCGAAGCAGTTTGGCCAGCAGGCATCTGGATATTGGCGCGGAAGATCCGACCTTTTCCCCCTTTTGAAAATCCTTTTTGCGTCCAATAAAATTTTCCTTCTTTGTTGTTTATGGAAATTCCCACACACCATTTCAGTTGATCTTTTGCATCTTCTGGATTTTGCCAATCGCCAGTCTGGATAATGGTTTCGTGTTCTGATCCGTCGAAGTTACATCTCATGACTCGTAGACCCTCGCGGTCACAGAAATATAATTTAGAAGCGGCATGATCAATGATCAATTGTTTAGGCGTGTGAACTGCTCCGGATGGAATTACGGTCTTAATGTCACTCCCGTCGAGTTTGCATGATTGTACTGTTCCGTCGTTGGATGCTGGGATGCCCATGCATGTCCAATATATACGGCCAGTTTTCAGAGAAATGTCGAGACCGTCTGGGAGATGCTGACCTGAGACTAGAGTTCGAAGTTCACGGCCATCGGGGGAACCGACCACGATTCGACCTGCATTTAGGGTATCGCTCATGGAACTAAGTCCAATGTCTAACATATATCTAGGTCTGTTAACTTCAGTCTCGTGAATCATGGGTGGATCGACCTACAAAGATGGGGCATGTAAATTCTCATGATGATCCTTTTCTTCGCCTGTAACTTTTGTTGTTTGTCCAGGAGGATACAATCCGCCCTTTCCACTTTTTGCACCCAACTTTCCCTCTTCCAAATAATTCTTCTTCAAGAAATCGACCGTGTGTTCCGAAGGTAATCCCCTCTCCTTAACATAATGTTCCTCAATAAACGCGACCGTATCCAACCCCACTCCATCCATCATAGCACAAGGGCCCATCCCCTTCCCACCCCCAAACATCTCTACCCAAACCCTATCTAATTCCTCTGGAGTACTAACACCCTCCGCAAGAATCATCAAACACTCTCTCTTGACACTCGCCCAAACACGATTAAAGACAAATCCCGTGCTCTCCTTCTTGGCAACAATAGGATGCATACCCACCTCTTTCAACTTCTCTACATACCACGGAAAGACTTCTTCCGCCGTCTCTCCATCCGTCATAAGTTCCACAATCTTATTATCTGGAGGCATCATGTAATGCGTATTAAAAATTCTCTTTCTCGTATCCGCACCCACTTTCTCCAACATCTCCGAAGTTTTATAACTACTCGAGTTACTAACCAACAACGCATCTGGATCACACAGCTTCTCCAACTCAGCAAACGTATCAATCTTCAACTGCAATTTTTCAGGCACAGCTTCAATAACATTCCAAGCTCCCTTTACTGCTTCGGCCAAATCTTCATGTGCAGTGACGGTGCCCGGAGATGAGCATTCGATAGTGGATGCGTAGATGGAGATGTTGTTTTCGATGTAGTGAAGCGCTGCGTTGCGTTGTTCGGCTGAAGGGTCGCGAATTCGTACATCCCATCCTCCAGATGCCCATGTGCAGGCGATGCGACGGCCAAGGACTCCACCACCTAGGACGGTTATCGGACGGTTTTTGGTGGTGGGAAGTGTGAAGGTCATTTTTGGGTCTTGGGGAAAGTTGAGTCGAAAACTATATTGGAAGGATTACTGCGGAGGGAAATTCAATTAGAATAATTTTAGGGAAAAGTCTTGATGGAATTAGTATAGCTTTACTGGTGATCTGCGTATCAGCATGTCTTTATCAGTTATTTAAGTAAATATTTATATATGAGATGTCGTCTAAAAATGACATAAAATCCACAACCCACGCACCCTAACCTCCCTTCCGAACATTCCACCAGTCCTCGGTATGATGTCAGAGCCGGCAATTGAAAGTTAAATGTATCTATTCGATTTATATCAAGCTACTGTCTGAGCCTCGGTCAAGATATCTGAAGCTATCTGAAGCTATCTGAAGCTAACGCATAACTAATGTGGGGCCATGCCGGTCGGATTTAAAGGCAACTAGTTCGAGATCTGGCCAACTGAGTTTGTTACAATACATGCTAGTCATCTTCATGCGGGATTTTTGAAATCCATAATGTCGCAAATTTGTATGTTTTTTGTATCGTACGTGTACTCCGGATAAAGCGGAAGATTCTTTGTATTTGAAATTTAAACTTTGACGAGAGACTGAAGGTCGGATATACAGCGGAAGCGAATGGAGGCCAACGGATGCTCAGTTTTCGGCAGAGGTCGGAAGACGTGGCACGCTTCACGCACAATCCAAACCTCTAATTTCAATCAGAACCAGAATGGTAGAATCCAGCCTTATTTAAAAATGATAAAATTAAACTAAATCTAAAACGTGAAGACCTGGTCAGGTAGTTTACTGACAGCTCTTGGTTTTTGCCAACCTAGCTCTACCAAGCTAGTTTTCATCGAATCAACTAACCCCGGTGGACCACATAGTAACACCTTACTATCATCGCTTGGTTCTGGGAAATATTCCTTAACCATCTCCTTAGTTACGTACCCCGTGGCTAACTTCCATTCCTTGGACGGCTTAGATAATACATAGTGAATTTTAAGATTCTCAGGGGATTTCTTTGCGAAATCGTCTAATTGCTCCCGGAGCAAAATATCTTCCTCACTATTATTACCGTAAAGAAGAGTTACAGATGTTTCATCCGTTGGGTCTTCACATATTGCTCGAATTAACTTGTTCAGTGTCAGCTTTAGTTACGTATAGAAGAGTAGATGTTATTACCTGATACATCGGTGTAATTCCTGTTCCTCCTGCAATCATTCCAATCTTTTTCACCATTCCCTTTCGATATCTCATCGCGCCCTTTGGGCCGCGTACTTCAATTTCGTCTCCAACCTTGAGATGCTGGAGATATTTTCCAGTGAGGAGTCCATCTGGATACATCTTTATCACCAGTCGGAGTTCCCCTGGATCGGAGTTATTAGAGACGGGTGTGTATGATCTACTGACGAGCTTCCCGTCGATTTCTGCTCGAATGCTAATATGCTGCCCAATAGGAAGGCCGAGTATCATATCATCTTTCGGAAGTTTGAACATCAAACGATGAGTATTCGAAGATAGTTTTTCCTTCTTGACTAAGGGTAACTTTTGATAGTTTTCCGGTTGTAGATATCCCTTGACTTTTGTGATTGGTTTGGCAATCTTGACAGATGGTTTGTAATGTGATGGGTACGAATATGGATTTTTGTGAGATCCCGATAATGCTTTTTCGAGATAAAGTCCCGCTCCTGTCACAATTGATAGAGTAGCAATACTCGAAATAAGTACACCTTTCCAAAATCCTCCATGTTGTGCATGAAGCCACCCGATTTTTGGCGATCTCGAATAAATTTCATAGCCTATGAAAAGCGCAGATCCAACTGAGAAAATCTTGAGTCCAGCCCTACCAGCGGTCATGAGCGGAGCTTCGCTATTGAAGTCTTGATCTTCTGATTTGGCTTTCAAATCTTGTTTCGGCATAGGCAATCCCCTATCCTCATCTTCCTCATCGGGTGCCCCTTCCAACCTTCCTATCAAAAAAGATTCCATGGTTTCTCGCGCATCTGCCGAGTGTCCAACATCTTCAAAGGCGACGGTAGAGTGCTTGCCTCCAACTTCGAGCAATGAATCCGCTCCACCAGGATGGTCTTCAAGGTAATTTGTCACATCGTAAACTTCAGAAATGTCAGCTCTCGACCGACAATGTGTGAAGTCAAGTACGAACCGTTATGATGGATGACTAGCCATAGATCTGACTTTTTGTTATGCTTCTGAACTTCACTGAGAGAATACTGTTTGATTTCACTCATGATGATGATGGTAATGTGTTCTGAATGGCTAAGTTGAGGAAAGTGCGATCGAGGACTTCTTCGAAAGACCACAAACAAGATATCTAGTTTATGGAGAGGAAAGGGGGAAGAGAAAACTAAATCTCTAAAAGACCGAGATGTAGCTATGAATTATCTCCGTTGACGCCACTTATTATTGATGCCGAGGTCATTTCAGGCTATGCAATGCCGTATATGTGGAGATAACCTCAAATTACAGCGACGCTTCCACAATCAGTCCGAGTTTCAAGGTTTCCTGAGAATCGGAACAATCTTCAAGTGCATATAAAAACAAACGAAATTTTAGCCAAGGCCAGATGGCTCCACATTAACGACCAGAAAAGTCCCAGAAGCTTTTCAGACTAGTATGGAAGGGTCATTCACGGAGACCCACCAGTCGACTAGCTGTCGATCTGCCAATTGCCGTTCCGACGACTAGCCCCTTTAATCGAGGCCGTATGGGCTGTGGTCCAATTATTCGAAAGCTATTTGAGTTTCTTGATTGAATTTTTACCACATCTGGCGAAATTGATAAAGAAATGTACCGAGGAACCGCGGCTAACATCTAGCGCCACAAAAGATTCCATGTACATGGTAAACAAATTACGACTTCATTGTCTGGAACCACAACACGCATTTGAAATTAATTCTGTTGGTAAGTTTGCTTGGTGGATATATTTTGAGAGTATATAGTTTATAAGTTGACACTTGATGTCCCGGAACTTTTAGCAAGTTGATATACCATCAAGCGGGCAATTGAATCATTGAGTCCTCGTATCCCTTTTCTAGCTTGATACTCATCACCCCCGATTTGCTTCATTTTTTTTCTCTATTTTGTCTCCTTGTATACCAAAGTATATATAAAAATCATGGTAAAGAAATCATTTTTCTTAGTGGGACAGCCACCCAGGACATCTCAAGCACTTGAGGTGGACCTTCAAAATACATTCGAGTATCTGCAATACACTGTCGCTCAAAAGTTTTCAATTGCGGAACCATCAGGTGAGTCTGCAACATATGAATTGGCTACGCAAGATTTAACACAGATTCAGGAATCTCGTTTCAAACCGATGAAGATGGAGTTCTTGATGATCTTGATAACTTCGTAGATGTATCTTCTCCAATTGGTATTCTGATTGATGGAAATCAAGTCAGAGATGTTCCTGGACCAACAGGCCTTCCTATCGCTGGAAGTTATTATGAAGTGTATCCCGACCATCTCGGAAATCACCAACGTTTGTTTGAACAATATGGGCCAGTGTTCAAAACGACAGACATGGGTCGTACAGCATATTTTACAAACGATCCTAAGGTGGCCGATGTCTGTTTTGGAGAAGGAGGTTACTGGTCGAAAGTGATAAATTCCGATCATCCTCTTTATGGTATCAAGGATCCTATGGCAGGTGTCTTCCTTTCCGATACGGATACCGAATCATGGAGAGAAACACATAAATTCTTAGCACCGGCGCTTAGCCCAAAAGCTGTCAGGCATTACACACCTCAAATGCAAGACACAGCGGAACAAGCTTTTAAAGTCTTTGATGAACTGGACAAGAAGGATGAAGCTTGGAACGTATATCATTATATGTTCAAAATGGGCTCTACTGCGATCGGAAAACTAGCTTTGGGAATGGACATGCATCATTTTGACTCGATTGATGCACCCCTTCATGACCTCGTTAGGACTGTTGGCAGAAATTTGGAGCTTAACAAGAAAGTTTCGACAATGGGGGATTGGTATTCTCATATGCCATGGGGAGCACCAAAACAATTGAAGGACAATAGAGCACACGTGCAAGAATTGATAGAAGAAGCTATCAGAAATGTTAAAGGTGGTGGAACAGAAGATTTACCCATGAAAGATGCCGCTTTGAAGGCAACTTGTATTGTTGACTACTTGGTGAGAGCGACTGATGAAAAAGGTCACAAGCTTGCAGAAAAATACCGCAACAATGCGGCACTAGTGACTGTGGGAGCTGGGTTTATCACTACGGCTTCACTTCTCAGTTGGCTCCTGTTTAGCATTGCTTCATACCCCGGTAATCAAGAACGCTTGCTCCAGGAATTAGTTGACCACGATATCACGAACGATACAGAGTGGACACCTGACCTTGCAAATTCATTGGAATTCCTCGGGATCCTTATCAAAGAAACACAACGTCTTCACAATCCATCTTATCAACCAGGTCGTACCGCTCTCGCAGATGTAATTATTCCTGGTGGTTATCGTATTCCGAAAGGCTCCATAATGATCATTGCCATTCATCACATCCACAACAATCCCAAGGTTTGGGAGTCTCCAGCAGATTTTGATCCTGATCGTTGGAACACAGAAAAGGTCAAAAATCGACACAAGACCTCCTATGTGCCATTTGCTGCTGGTCCTCGAATGTGCATAGGTTTCAATTTCGCATTGCAAGAAGTCAGAGTCATTCTTTCGATGTTGGTGTATAGATACGAGTTTGAAAAGACGGGCAACGAGCCAGTGGAATATGATCCGGAATTTCAACTGATCCGTCCTAACAACTTCTACGTAAAAGCCCGAAGAAGAACAAGATGGCCAGAGAAATCGAAGAAACCCACGAGTACTGAATAGATTCGAGATATATGTCAATATATGGCGTTTGTAAGACGGAGACAAATTAGCAGAACATATAATTTTAGAACAATAACATATCCAAACTCCGAAAAACACTATGTTAGTACCAAGGTACAAAGTATGATGAATCATCGTGAAAGAGTTTTAGGCAATGTCTCGTCGATGCAAGAATTGATTGAGGTTGGAAATTGGAAATTTAAAATGCTTAAAACTTAAACAAAAAAAATTCAATACGTTATAAGAACTACAATTAGCTAAAGACGTCCTAATTGATTGAGACTACTCGACTGTATACTTGAGAAAGGGATGTCAGAAGCCGATTGAAATGCCACTTCTCGCCTCAAAGGAGCCCTTGCCCTGTTTTGAGACTCGTAGAAGCCATAATCACGTGATATGAAGTTAGACGATGGGAACAAACATCAGGTAGAGGATGTTTGGTTGCCCCTAATATAACACCAATAACTACACTACCTATCATCACTGTCTACAGATATCGATGTCGCTTTTCGATGTGATCATATTTTACAATATAATGAAGTTCGCACCGATCTGTATGTAAAAGCCGGAAATTTATTTGATGACTTGACCAACGTCATGTGACTTAAACTTTCACCGCTTTCTTCCATTCCTATTATTCTTTCTCATCTCCTGCCGAATTGAACTGGATGCAGCATTTTATGATCACACCATCAATCTTTTTCTTATGGAATCGATGTTTCAGTCTGCTGCCATGATAATTGAAGCCCAATTCATCAGTACTTCAGTACCTCGTTCACCGTAAATATTGTCGTCGCAAATTACAGGCCAATGAACCTTTGAGGTTCCAACTTCAAGGAATGTATTCAAAGAATGAGTACCTAGCTCTTTGGATTTTAAACCCGCAAACGACGTATTTCTTTATTCAAATGTCCACAAATTGGCTTTATTCACTCAGGATCATCATATGCATTGCTCTTTCATTATTATCAAAGAACATTAACAATGCAATTTCACGACCAAGGAACTCGAGGTCAAGGACAAGTGTTCTGTCCAAATCGAGGATTTAGTCCTTGATATTTCTCTTTCGTCCTTTGAAGTAACAAAGAAATGATTGGAAGCTTCAGTTGCTAGAGCTCTGTCTTCTCTTGAAATTTTTGGCACTTCCTTTCCCTTGTCTTTGTATTTCCATCTATTCAGATAGTATCTCCGTCTTCATTCCCTAACTTCTTCACAATCAACATCTTCCACTATGGCAGCATTCCCGCCCAGGCGATCCTTAAGATGCATAATCTTAGATCTGAAAGATTATTTCTTGCCTCCTCCCGTGGAACCAGTCGAGGTACCTGTTGCTCCTCGGAATGCTAAGCCTCTTTCGGAGCAGGAAGTTGCTCAATTACGACGCGAACATGCTAAAGCTATTGATAAATATTTCGACGAAGAATTAGACAAGAAAAACTATGACGAACTTAACAACAAGAGTCGAAGTCTACAATGGATGCCAGATATTCGCCCTGCGGATCGTTTGTGGCAGCAAACTCGTGCATATTATGCCGAGCTTCTCAAATCTGAGAGAATATCCGATGTTCTTGATGACAATTATGAAGAGGTTCAAAAGATTTTGATCAATCCTCAGGCGTGGAGTAATGAAGTACAAGCTGTTAGAGATGAACAAAGTAGAGAATACTATGAGAACATTGGCCCAGGTGGACGTTTTGATGGAGAGCTCGACAATCTTGCAACGAAAATGGCAATGGTTCACTTTGGTCTTCCTGTGGCACCAATGACATTGAATAATATTATGGTCATCACTCCGGATTGGAAAGATGATGAAGATGACGAAGAAGACCCTGCACCTTCCCCCCCTCGGACACAGAGAATTTTCTATTCCGAGAAGCCTCTAGAATTTTTAGATTCGTATGTCGAGAGATCCTTTGGATACCAGATCATCCGACGTTCGTTATTAAAACTTCCTTGTGATACATGTGCTAATATCAATAGGTCCTCGAGTAAGCATGCGAGGTGGCGCTGGGTCTATCGAGGAATTAGACCTTGCAAATAGTAGCGATGGTGAATGGGGCTCAACCGTCATTATGCGTGGCGGTGCGGATCGTCGTGATCGCGTCCCTCGACTAAGAGGGCTTTACCTTAACCTGCGGGGTCCAAGCCCTAGACACAGGTCTCGCCGTACACATTTGGTCCAAAAAGAATTTCTTAATTCAGCTCATAGGCTTCTTGGTATTCCGAATGATAGGGATTTACACTTCTTTGTTGATATCTATCGCCAGGTAGATCTACGTAAGATTGATAAACCACTACAAATCTCGTATTCAATAGCTTCACATGGAGATTTTGAAAAGAAGTGGCCAAGCATTGAGGAGGTCATTGGCAAAGTTGATCACGACCAGCTCAGTATCATAATTGAAGAGCGCTTTCCTGGTGAAGTTGCTCCTATGTTCTACGAGGATTTAAATCGTTTGGCAAAAGAATTCCCAGATGATGATCAAAAAACATCTCAGCATCCAATTTATTCGTATTTTGGAAAGAAATCTACCAGACCAACATATCTTGGTTTCAAAGACACCGTCACAAAACTCTTGAATATAGATCCGAGATCAGATTGGTCTTTCTTGGTTGATGTACACACTGAATATCGCATTTTACCACCCTTGCATTTTACCAGAACACAATACAGGAACGATTTCCTCTCCCTTAGGGAAAAATATCTTATCGGTGCTAGTAAGAAAACAAGCGTTTTCGTGCGCAATATTAGTGGATACGCACCCTCACAACACAATGTCGTCGAACCACCTCAAGATAGTCAAATAGTCAGGTTATACAGTCAACAAGAAAATGCGGAGAGTTACTGGAAAGTACCCTTGAGCCTCAAACCCGCAGTGCCATACTGTCTAAATCACTTACAACCCTCATTTGTAAGAGCTTTCCTTGCTATTTACGGTCAAGATCGTCCCTCACGCAATCCACGACTTTCCACAACACAAGAAGGGGTTCACGAACATGCTCTTAATTTTGGCGGTATGGAAGTAACCCCTCAAACTTGGGAGTGGGTTATTGAACGAGTCATACAACAGAAAAATCTTCCAAAATCTGTTGCAGAACCTGGTGATGATCCCGATGCTGTACCTGATGTTAATTTGTCGTGTCAACTCACTATAACAATTCCGCCTCATTCAGACATGAGAAAAAAGCCCGAAGATACAATATACCTCCATCTCATCGGCGATGATTTCCAGAGGGATGTTGCATTTGAACGCAATGAGTATCAACATATTTACAGTTTTATTTCAGAACGCTTGAGAAAGGTTCATCGACATAGCCAGAATTCAAGGTTTCCGCACGGTAGTCTTGTCGCAATTTGGTTCAGTGCTATAGAACGTGAAGAGAATCTAGCGCCTGTCATTATGGAAATTAATGAAGATTTGCCAGATGCCGATAAGGGCGAAATGATTAGAAACGCTTTCCTCGGTCGCGTACAAACTTTCTCAAATGTTTGGTTCCGTCCGGAATATCAAGTTTTCACGCTTCACGATAATGCCGAAGGTGAACGTATCTGGCAATGGGATACTACAGATGAACAACACAATACCTCCCTGGAGAACTTCAGAGCAAACATGAGAGAAATGTATGATGACTGGGATCATGCTCTTGACTCAAGTTTTGTTTTACTCCAAACAAAGACGAATCGTTCATTTGCAGTGGATCGAAGAACCACAGAGAACTACTGGAGGAGATACATATTTGACTGGCTCACAGAAACCGATATATTCATTGAGCGAAGACAAACTAGACCTTTTAGTGAGTTCCGTCATGCTCAAGCTGATACGACTAACTAACACTTCACAGTACAACCTGATACAGTTCCTTGGGGCTATAGACATACTCGTCAAATCCCACCTCCTCCTCCAGTGGATCTTAACCCAGTTCCTGTGGCGCCTGTCGTTGAAGCAACACAGCAGCCTCGTATCAACAAGACACGACTCATTGCATCCGTTGCTGAAAAGGCCATCACTCCAAAGTGGGAGACTTGGATGACAGATCAGCATCGTAAAGATTCATTACAGCGTCTTTCCTATGTCCAAGACCAATCTGTCATTGAGCCGGGTCTTGATCCCTCAGCACCAACATTTGGGCCTAGTAAAGAATTGACATTAGGAGTTTCTCTTTCAACTCCTACAATTTATACGCAACGACTGACACCTACTGATATTTTAAACCTAGTAGATGAAAATCAGAAGTTAAGGAATGGCTTGTTAGAACGATCTCACAACTGTCTCATCTGCTCTGTGACCATGGCAGGCTATGAGCATGCTGAAATACAACGACATTATGGACAGCATCTAGTCCAACTCCAAAAAGAGGGACGATGTCCTCTTTGTGAGAGGGAGTCGTGGTCGATCATGACCATGGAGCAAAAGAAAGAGCATCTTGAAACTCATCAAGTAGAAACAGATGCCGAAATGATTCGAAATTTCTGGAATGGTATTGAATGTCCTGTATGCGATGCCAAACTGAGTGGTTTTACAGCCGAACAAGTTCTTCGCCATATGGCAGACCACATACCAGGAATCGTCGAATTCTGTGACAAATGCGGGCTTCGCACCGCTATTTGTACTCATGCCGAACTAGTTCATCACAGGTACGTATGCCTTGATCAGCCAGATCGTGGACCACTTGATCTAGAGCCTTCATTCTGCGGTGATTGTGGTCAGAATCGTACCGCGGAGGATGAAGAAGAACGGGGTCGGCACGTCATAAATTGTACCGCTAAGAGTCGACGCGTTCAAGATAAGAAGTTCTGTACCAAATGTGGCATTGATAAGAGTGCGTGGAGCAACGATGAAATTACAACGCATGACGAACATTGCACATCTCCACAAGGTTTACCAAAGGCCTTTTGTTTGAGATGCGGCACAAGGTTGCTTGGTGCCAGTGAAGCTCAATTGGATGACCATAGAGTATACTGCTCTGTTAGAACAAAAGAACCGGAGAATTTGAGACAGCGAGTTGAAGGTATGTTCGCTATATTTACTTATTGTTTCAATCTACATAACCCTTCCCCAAATCTACTTTCCTCCATTCCATTATTTCCATAGGGTATCAAGCTGATACTCCTTTCTTCCTTCCAGACCTTGAAACTCTCATTAAGCGTATCTGGATTGCACCTCGTCCTCTTACGGGTCCTATAACCATAACTGATTCACCCCTCACTATTCAGAGCTTCAGGCCCGAACCGCAACACTCAATCGTATTGCGGCCAAAAACGCAGCCACGCTCTCCTGGATCACCCAGCGAGAGAACGAGCTCGTCGAAAGCGAAAGAGCTTTAGCCGAACGAGAGTCCAGGCGTCCTATGGAGGAAAGACGAGCGTACTCTGAAGATAAGAGTAGTCTTGGACCATGTCTCTGGTCTCGCAAAGGTTGCAAATATCATACGATTAACCAGACGCGTAAAGAAATATTTGCACACATGGCTACACATTTAGTTGCCGATCAAAACAAAAGTCTCCCATTTACTTGCCCATTCCCTGGCTGTAGCAAGCAAGTCGCCGTACCCGGTTCAGATCCTGATGACAATCTTCTCGTTGTTGACCATTATCGTCACCGCAACTATCAAGGTATCGCAGATGTACACAGCGTTTCTGGGGGCAGAGATCCAAACGAACTCAAAGATTTGTTAGATCATTTCCAAAAAGCCAACGCAATGAATGCCCGTACCCGCCAGCGAAATATCACACCACTTCCTGGGCCAGGCCAGGGACAAGGAGCGGGTGGATTTGCTGGCGGGTTAGGAGGAGGAGGGCCCAGATTCCAGTACCCCGAATCCAACCGTCTTAACACAGGCTACGCGTATAACCACACATGGCTACATTCCGACGACGAATTACAGCCAAGTATCGAAGCCGATCATGTGAACTACGGAGAAAATGAGACTCTTTTCCGCGCCGGCGATTACGAGCCTCCATCTGATGTCGAAACCGACGCCGGAATCGCGATCGAAATCTCACAGCCAACACCTATCAGACGACACCGATCCTTTGCAGCTCCGGTAGATTCATACGATAAACCACACTCCACATACAAACCCAAATCGATCAGCCAACCACCTGCACTTCCATACATCCCCACTAAACGTAAAGCATCCGCCACACTCCCAGAAGAGGACTTATATCCATCTTCTCGTCGTACGACGCGTCAACGCACGGCGATCCAGAGTCTAAGTCCAGAAATTGAAGCCGAGCCCGTGCGAAGATCGAGTAGACAAAATCGAGGACGAAAATTAATGCATGGTGTGGATCTAGATGGAAACGAAGGAATAGCAAGAGGAGTAAAGCCCCAGGACTGGAAAAACTTGATGAGAACGTATGAAGCCGAGACGTCGCATATACATCAGTATGAATCGAGTAGTGATGATAGTCCGGAGCAGGAAGCACAAGTGAATGAGGAGGAGTCGGGAGAAAATGAGAGTTCGGAACAAGTTACATCGACAACCACCTCGAATCGGAGTCCGAGTCCGAGACCAGCACGTAGACTGACGAGAGCGAGCGCTAGGTTGAGCAGATGAATATATGTCGAGATGTCGAGGCTGTTGGTCGGAATGAAATTGTGATTAATGATTACACGCACGCCGGTTTGACTTTTTGATCCGAGAATTGCGATTTTGCTTTTCGTTCTTTTTTTTTTTTTTTTTTTTCCCTCTCTTATAGTCGTTGATATTTATCTTGTTCCTCTCTTTCTATTTTGTCTTTCGCTTTTTGTATTTGTGTCTTCTGTGTTATGCTATGCTACCTCGAGCTGTTTTGGATGTACGAAAAGATAGGAATAATAAGTACCATGCATGACATATTATATATAATTTCGTCAATCTCAGAATCCCAAATTGATGAGTGAGCGAGTCTATAATTGAGAGTCGAGTAGACAGCGAGTAACATGTCTTCGTGATAGACATGTCATCTCTGGTACATATATCAATCAACATTTCATCCCACATTCAACAACTTTAACTCCCCTGTGAAATCCTTTTCATAACCTAAACGGTAAATATCCCGTGTCCCACATTTCTCTACACGTATGATTTCCTAAATCTTCTAATCTTTTGAATGTAGAACTATGAGTTATTTCCACACATCCTATCACGCAGTCGAGATTTCCAATAGCTCAAATTAAGAACAAATCAACCAGCAGAAACTTTCGTGGTCCGTGTAATTCTCAAATGTTGTATTCTTGTTCGATATTATGTTTGCATTTGTGTTTGGAGACTGAGAATCTATGTCTAGGTTACCGATTCATTATGTGCGTGGAGATCTTGTATACCGGTGCCACATGTCTAGGATATTGCCAAATCATATCGCATCACCTATCTCATCCCATCCCATCCCATCATCCCATTATTTGTTTCCATACTCTAGGAACATTTAATCTACGATGTTGTTGGCGCGTACATCTTAAGCGATACGATATTCACTTTCCAACCTCACCTCTTCTCCCCATCTCCAGAAATCCACACCCCTTCCAACCCACCCTCAGCATTGTCCCCCTCGCTCCCCATCCTCTCCTCTCCCTCCAGCACATCCCCATAAAGCGACATTTCCACCAACGATTCCCTCGGCGGCCAAACCCAACTCACCCCCACATAAACCACCACACTAACCACAAACCCAAACAGCCAATCAAACGAGTAGAGATTTTTCGCACCTTGACTAATCCCCACTGCATCTGTTTCCACCCCCGTTTCCTCATCCGTCTTCAACGCAATACTATACGCCAGCCCCGGCAGATTCGGACAAACCGCCAGCAGCAACGCCAAGAGCGCGCGCCAGTTAATCCCATACCAATACCTATATCTCCCATGCGGATCATAGAGCGCAGGAACATCAAGATGTTGTTTCCGCACCACCCAGTAATCTGCCGCGAGAATCCCCGCAATGGGCGCGAGGAAAACGGCGTAGCCGCCCATGAAAGAGAGGAAGGTTTGGGCCGAGCTGATGATTTTCCAGGGGACGATGACCCATCCTCCGACGATGGCGGCGATGATGCATCCACGCTCGATGTTAATGTAGCGGGGGAAAAGAACCGTGAGGTCGTTTGCGGCGCTGATGGAGTTTGCGGTGATGTTTGTGCCGACTTGTGCGATGTACCACGCGGCGGCTGCGAAGAATGCGGCGGCCCGTCCGCCGTGTCCTAGATCTAGCCATTTGGCGAGGATTTCGAGGGGGTTCCATAGGGGTTCTCCGTAGATGACTCCGGTGGCTGAGGTGGTGATTATACCGATTGTACCACACAGGGTGAAGATGAGAGGGAGGAAGGGAAGTTGGATGAATTGACCTTTGGAAGATCGTGCGTAGCGGGAGAAATCGGGGATGTTGCATGATAGTGTAGCCCACGTGCCTGTGACTGACGACATACAGGAAAGCCAGAGATATGCTTTGGTGGATCCAGAGACGGTAGGTTGGAGGTCGAAGATGGATCCTGAGCCGCCGGCCTTGTGGATACACCAGCCCATGGTTGCAAGTGCAGCAACAGGGGCTGCAATGAGTTTTGTAACGAAGAGATAACGGAGACGAGTGGGGGGTATAAGAAGGAGTGGAAGTTGGATTATCGAGAAGAGAAAGTAGCTACAAGTGATACTGTTAGTATTATTTCCTTCATCATAGTAAAATAGCATACCTAATCATTCCCTGCGTAGTAATTCCCTGGTCTTCCGGAATATGATTCGGCACATTCGCATAACTAGGCCAAATAGCCAATATCATAATCGTAACACACTGTGCTCCGCTCGCGCTTACTATACCCAACCAAAACATCGCCAGTACAGATCTCGAAATGATACAGAAATATGCAAAGTAAAATCCAAAAGATGCTCGAATTGCTACTGAAAATGGGATGTGAAATTTTGCACCGATGGCTCCGTTGAGTACCACGGGAATTGCAACGCAGATCGTTCCTACTATCATCTTTCGCATTTTTCAGTTTTGGTCTGATGCCTGATGAGAGATCCAAGTCATATAAAGAGATATCAAACAAACTCACAATTGGAATCGCTTCTCTCCATGTCAAACCCACGGCCAGAATACTACTTGCCGTCTCCCAAGTGCCCAGAGTGATTGTATCAGTTGCCCAATACCCCATCCTATATTATAGATAATCAGCCAACACCCCAATCTACTCCATCCATCATCTCTTTCCCGAATCAACCCATAATCATCCAGCATTTCCATTACTCACCAACTCTCAACACATTCCCACCAAATCACAAATAAAAACTCACCAAGTCCACAAAGTCCAAGTTTGATTTTCCTTCTTCACCGGATCCATATCCTCATTCGTCCAAACATTTTCTGGCGCCAACGCACTTTTCTGTTTCGGCAATTCCCATGCCTTGACAGTTGTACATCTTTCCTTAATCTGTTTTCCGGTAGGAACATATGGTATCGAAGTGAAAGAACGCATTGTAGCTTTTTGACTCTTCTCGACGACAACAAATAACCTCTTAACCGTAACTAATAAGTAGCCCTTCTTTCGCTCCGGCCTCGAGCTTCAAATCGCACGCCAAAGCAAGAAACTAAAGATCGAGAACGACAAAAGACAAGATGAAGAACCTGGTTCTGGGTCTGTATAAATACATAGTTCATGCATTACCTTATCTCACCTGAACCCAAACTTTACCCAGAAGGTTACTTTCTGTCCATTTGTAGAACCCCCTCCTTCCCTCTCATCGCATCTGCATATCGCATCTGCATATCGTGTGCAGTGCGATAGATATCGAACCGGAAAAGGATAAGCAGAATGATAAGACTTCATGCAGAGATATGCAGAGGCAGATGTATTCTTACTAGGGAGTGGCCGATCGCGAGCGAATCAGATCAAAATCATCCGACAACCTTGCACTTGCAGATCTCAAACAGATTTGTGCAAGATGAGATAGGTGTCTTAGAAAAGCTTAATACCATTTCATCTTCGAGCATCTTCGACCATAATCTCATAATCATTTTCCAATATACCTCACTCGAATGTATATGGTGATCCCAACCGTGATTATCATGTTCTTTCCTCAGCATCGCATCAAGGACCCTCCCTCTCTTATCATCCACCGTCAATTTAAAGTTATTTTCACCTCAAGGAATTCGAACAATAGTCTCGACCACATAAGATAGACAAACTCACTCTAACCGAATCCATATGATCTTACACGCCCGCCTAGCGTACATCATTCGAGAAACCTATACAAGCAAGCACCAAGCACTGAAAGATCTCCACACCGGGCACTCCCTCGATCAATGATCTCATCAAAAAGCAATTCTCAGCAGCCATGAATCAGAATTCCATGACACTGCCAAGAATCGAAATGAAATGACATGACAGGAAGCCACCTACCGGGGAAGAATCTAAGAGTATCCAGCTTAATTTTTACTATCCCTGATCCTCATTTATCAGATAATAGGAAGAAAGAAATAGGAAGGAAGAAAGCAATAAAGAAAGAAAGCAAGAAACTCTGCTAATATAAATGTATAAGTAACAGTCGCGAACAAACAACACTTACCTATCACCTCAAATCCTCTCCTCGACCCCTCTTCTCTTTCTCATCATCCCGTTCTCTCGCTCCCCTCTCACCCCTCAAAATCACAGTCAAGGAGTGAAATCACATCACATAATCGTTCATAACACTCACTACCTATGTAAGGCTACCTACCTATTCACACAGTCTAAAAATCCTCAAACCTCTACATCATGACTTTCTCACCGGCTTTAAACAAAATATCACGAAAATTTCTTGTGGAATACATTTAACCTGGCTAAATCATGAGCTACCTTTGGATGTCACTTATTAAAAAATGGTAGGGCATGAAATCCGCAATCTGATTGCGAGAGAACGATCACGGTGTTTCAAGATTTATCTAGCAGCTGCAACATGCATCACGTATTTAAACGCCCAAACAAAGTAGCAAGATCAAAAGATCAGAAAGATGGAACCAATGATCACTCAAACAACACATCACGGGAGATAAATGCTTCACTTATAATGCTCTTTGTTGTACACATCTCTATACTATCACAATGCATCCCTTCCACTTCAATACATGCATGATGCTATCCTCAAGGACTGCATCTAAAACACGCTTCCGCTGAATGCAAACTGCTAAAATTACAGACTTCGCTACGAGCCCTGACTTGAAACGATTTACTGTTCCTCCCCATCAGAGAAATATTCGAATTCGTTGGGCACGGTAGCTTCCTCGTCACCCTCATCGTCTTCATCGACAGCGGTCAATACACCTGCAGCTGCAGCGGCTCCGGAGAATGCACCCGCAGCTTCACCTTGAGCATGGGCTTGACGACGCAAGTTGAATGCTTCGTTGCGTAGATCCCCGAAAGTTGTAAACGTTGCAGCCTTTTCGACATTGACCTTCTTGACCTTTTCTTCGATTAAGACCTTCTCTTCTTCGGGCTGGGTATCAATCATTACAATAACGCCCCCAGTAGGTTTCTTGACTGGCTTGTATCGACCAGCTGGGAAACTAATGAACTTGAGTTGAGATGGTAAAACTCTTGACATGTTTTCAATCTCATATCCAACCTTTTCCTTCTCAAGTTTCTTCTTCAAGGTCTCTCCAGGGGTATCCCTTTCGGCTTCATCCTTTTTCTCGGAAGACTTCTCTTCAGTGTCTTTAGATGACTCATCTACATCCATCTTATCATCAGCTGAAGAGGGAAGTTTTGGTGTGGCAGGAGTTTGATCAATATCCATACTCTCTCGTCGTTGGGCACGCTCTTTCTTTTGTGCTCTGCGTTTTGCCTGGGCGGTTGTCGATAGTACGGCAGTTGCAATCAAAGTTGGTGCATCCTCAGTCTTGACTTCTTGTTCTGGTGGATAGTCGAAAAGGCTTGGACGGGTAGCACTGTGGAATTTGAAACTTGGAATCTCCAATTCGCTGTTCAAGCCGATCATAGATGTAGGTGTAAAGGTCAAGGAGAGGAAATGGGTGAATGGGAACCAGTACCAGTATTGTGTAAAGACTGCCATACCGACAATACCTGCCATGTTTAGGTTACCGGTTTGAGTCTGTAATCCGATTGTGCAATTACGTCCTCCAGCATCAATTATACCCAATGCTAATGCACAGCCAAACTTGGCCATAGCGTCTTCATGGCGATCTGCAACGACCTTCTTCAAGGTTTTACGAATTTCAGTAACCTTTGGATTCATTGCCTCATTTTGTTGGACCATGATCATGGCGAGAGAGATCAAGGCACCCTGTCGAACAAAGTCTGTAGGGTCCTTCATCATAGGCTCAAGCAAATCGATAGCTTCATCAAGACCAGTACCGGCACAAGAGATACCAAGAGCCATGGCGGCACCGTATCTAACATGTGGATTGTAAGATTCGGACAAAAGTTCGACCATACGTGGCACGCTTCCGGGCTTGCGGAACAGAATGAAACCCAAACTCATGACGGCAACACGACGAACATCGTCGTTCACATCACTGACGGCTACATGAAGTAATTGGCGAACAGCCTTGTTGCTTCCTGTACCGCAGTATGCCATAGCTACAGCTAAGATACCACCATAACGGAGAGATGGATCTGCGTCTTTCAATAATCCCTCAATGAGATCATCAGCTCCTTCTTGTCTGCCGTACACAACTAAGGCCATGCCGAGAGCAAGACCTCGAATAGTCTTCTCGTGTTGAGTGTCGTGAGCATAGAGGATCATATCTTGCAAAACTTTCTCATTGCCAGTTCCCAACATAATGAGACCAATTGCAAGGCCGACAGCCTCACCATTGAGTGCGGAATCGGTCATAAGTACGTTTTGCAAGTTCTCGAGAATTTTTTGATCGCCTGTAGCCATACCAGCAATACCCAATCCTAACGCACCACCATGCTGGATAACCTCTTCCTGGGTCTCATTGAAGCTCTTCTTCAAATACTCCAGGGCATCGGCGCCATGGTTGGCATAGATCAAACCGTAAGCATAGAGAGCACCACCCTGACTATAATGTGAACCTGTAATTGAAGAGGGTTTTGGTAGATAAGGTTCCAATAGTCTCTTGGCTTGTGAAAGATTGCCACGATGAATAACACCAAGAGCAGCAGTAGCAGAGAACTTTGACCAGTTGACTGCCTTTCCTAACCAATCTAGATTGTCGCGGAAGAATTTGTCGTTGGTTGTGCCGTGGTTCATAAACGCGTTGCAGAAGGTAACAGCTGTGTGGAAGATCGAGTTTCGACCTTCAAGGCTGTCACGAACTTTGTTGAGGATGCTGAGGTCGGTGTGGTTATTACGATATAAGAATTCAAGGTTAAGTCGAATGGTCTCACTACCATTGAGGATCTTTCGGATCGAGTCATAAACCTTGAGTTGTTCATCTGAGGCACCTTGGGTAGAGTCCCCCGCTTGATCATTCAACTCTCCTAAGAGCTGATCGGATTCTGTTGCTACTCAAAAAAATCAGTAAAGAACTCAAGTATAGAAATAGAGTTTACTCACGCTCCTCCGTAGATGGCTCCTCCTCCTCCTCGGTGGCCTTCTTGGGCAAAGATTTAATAACCTTGGCGAGGAATTCTTGAGTACCATTATCGTATAGGTCGAAAGCGATCTGGTATGCGATAGCAGTAGAAGTTTGATCATTCTTAGCCTAGACAAGGTCAGCCTCATTCCAGATAAGACGTAAAGTTACTGTAGTTTCGTCCAGTCAGTGTACTTACCACAAGCTTTTTCAACATTGCCGACGCGTCTTCGTCGATGTTGAGATAAACAACGCACTTTGCAATTGCGAAATAATCGGGAGTTGGTATATCGTTGAGTAGATCCAAGATCAATCTGAGTATCTCTGTTCGAAGCCCTCTCTCTTGTACGACTCCCATACAAATGTCCAAGACATATTCCATCAATTCTTCTGTTGGACCAGCTGTACCTTCGGGCAGCTTCGATTTCGACTTCTTTTCATCATCACTAGCACGCTTGATGACTCTTCGTAAAACCTCCAAGTTTCTAGCCTCGACTGCAATTCCTACCACTTGTCTATATCTCCCTTCGCGTAGACAATTCTCGAATAGTCTCTCCACAATCTTTTGGAGCGCAATTTGGGTAGTACGATCTGGTAAAATGATAGAATCCGAATTCTTGCCTTCTACTACAGGCTGTTCCAACATGTTATTGGTGGAGGCTCGTGATAGAAGGGATTTTGATGGTAGAGTAGACTGGGAGAAAGGCGTAGTAGGTGAAGTCAACGCCGCCGCAGCAGCGCTGATGTCATTGAGCCCACTTGCGAAAGTAGTTGCGAGAGTAGGTAAGGCATTGTCCCGTTTCTTCTCTTGTGGTGCCGCATGGTGTTGAGCAGATACACTGATATAGGTGTCGACACATTTTGAGATGATGGTTTCTTCGAACTCGCCTGGGTTGTCGAGTTGAAATAGATCACCCGCTCCGAGAGCAAATGACATACTTTCATTGTATGCTTGTAGGTGATAGTAGACCTTGGCCAACACCAAGGAAGCTAATCGTCGCTCAGGGAAGGATTCATCTTCGTAGAGCGCCTCACTGAAAAGTGGCCAAATTAGTCCCGAGTTGGTCATGGTGATGAAGATATCTTGAGATGGATTCTCTGCGACGAGATGGATTTAACTTACATTTGAGAGATAGAACCTGCGACCTCTGTCCATAGTGTATCAATATCATCATTCAAAGTTTGGAGAGCAAAAACCTTGAGCTCCGGTTCTTCATCTGAGAGGAAGCCCAAGACCCCAGACGCTGAAGTTAGACTCGGCATGATTGGTGAAGTGGCGTGAAAACAGAAGAGATCTGAATTTGAAGAGGTTGAATTATTTGAAATAGGTTAATGAAAGTTAGTCTTCAAGAATATGAAGGACTTGAAAGAGATTTGAGAGAGATTTGATGGATTTGATAGTTGAAAATGAGTTTGTGCTGAGTATACAAACCTTGAACGGAGCAAGCGTATCGATTACAACAATCAGGCACACCTTTTGGCACGTCAACACTCAAACAGCTTCAACTACGAATTAAGCTTAGTGGGAAAGATGGGAAGGCGGGATTAGCTGGCAGTAATTTATAGGTAGGGTTGGTGGGTGGTAGGGTAGGTGGGTAGGTCACAAATGGAGGATTATATAATCAGTTGAAGCTCAGAATAAGGCTGAGAGGCTTAGAAGAAGACAAGGCAAGGCAAGGCAAGGCAAGGCTGAAGCTCACCCGTAGTACACTCCGTATTATTTATTGTACCTCGTGAGTACCGGCACCAGTGCGTATGCTTGCCCCCTTGCTTGTGGGAGATAGAGATAGCTAGCTGCTAGGCACCGTACCTACCAACCTGTGACCTCCCTATACAGAGCACCTCCCTCCAGCCACTCCAGTATCAATGCAATCAAATCATTTCAGTTGTATATATTTGCATTGGATATATTGCCAACGGCGTATCTATAAATACAGTGAACGCTATATATTTATAACGAACGATTCGTATAATAAATACCAATTACAACATTTTGAAGATATACTTTAAATCATCTCATGCTGTAACGCCTAGAACACATACATACGAATACCTCCTACTGGTTATCTACCTCCGTCCCTCCCTCCCTATCTATCTGCCCATCTATCTAGCTACCACCCACCTACCACCCACCTATACAACCTATACTCCATCTCTGTCCATACGTTGTTCCATCATATGTAAATTTTCAAAGACCACAAACCACATACCACAACCACAAACCACAACCACCAACTAATTATCATTATTACTATTATTATTATTATTATTATCATCATCATCATCATCATCGTTCTTATTTGTCGTGCTTCAAAACTCCAACCCCCTATTCATCATCCCAAAACAATCAATTATTTATCGCAAATATCACCACCCAAAATAAAAAACCTTCCAAAATGTACTCAATATCTACTGTAAACTTTATAATCCTTTAAATTTCCAATTTTGGCCCATATTGTCGAGATCCCCCCCTCCCCCAAATTTACTTGGGTTGATCCCGCCAATCTTCCCATTATTGTTTGCGTAGGTAGCTAGTTCTAAACTTTTTTATCCTGATACGCATTCTTTGTTCGAATGTGTTTGCGCCTGCCTCTGTCTATCCTTTGCGCCAACTTCGTTATCCCATACATTCGAGAACGAGATCAATCCAACGAGACAACAAAATTCAACATCATCGACAAATGAGCCACCGGTGAAAGATTGGAAAGAGATATTGAGAGTGTAGCTCGCGTGGTCAGTAAGGGTGTATATGGTGGTGGTGGTGGTGCTGCTGTTGCTGCTGCTCCTCCTGCTGCTCCTGCTCCTGCTACTGCTACTGGACAACGAGTCGCAAATATGGACCTTCGTTCAATCATCAATACGGAAAATGGCGAAGGGGCTCGATCGAAACAAAATGCGCCGACACCAGTTACTCCAATTCAGACGGGTCCCCCATTAGGGCAGGCACAGCAAAGCTACAGAAATTATAGTCATTCGTCGCAAGTCTCGCCAGGTCCGGGCAAACATGGCTCACAATCACAAGAGTACGGTTCACAAAATGGTGGGCCTTATGCATCGCCAACTACCTATCAATCAACTCATCTCAATCGACCGCCTCCTCCTACTCCCATTCAAGCTCCTCCTCCGAATGACCTTCGTTCTCCAATTGATTCTTATTCGGTCCCCTCACCTTATCGGCACACTCCTACTTCATCAATAAGCATTGCCGGGAGTGGACAATACCCGTTCCCGCAAAGTCTTCAAAATCCACAAAGTCCTGCTCAACGTCATCAATATCCTCCTCCAACTTTTCACCACTCGCAAAGAGAAAGTTATTCGCAGGCTAGTCCAGCTTCTCATTTACAACAACAATATAATTCACAAATCCAACCATCGCCAGTTCCACAAACCCCTCCGATTGGGATACCAGGGGCTAATAATCACTATTTTCAACATCAAAGATCACAATCTTCACTTTCGAATTCTACACCCACGTCAGCGCACAGTCAGCAGCAGCAGTATCAAAATCAATTCACTCAAGATAGTCCTATACACACGAATCAATTACCACAGAATCAGTTTTCGATTCAGCATCAACGGCAACAATCTCAACATTCTCAACACTCTCAACACTCTCAACCTGGAACGCCTTTAGGCCCTCCTTTACAAACACAACGCCAATCATCCGGCGCATTCATACAGCCTACTAGTCCTTATCAGCAACGAGCAGCACCCGCGAATCCCTTCAACCGTACTCAATACAATCAAACCTCTCCTGCGCCAGCGAACGCCTCGATTCCACCTCGAATGCCAACTACTCCACAGAGTGCTTACGACTCTCAAAGGACCTCAACAAGCTCCACGCAACAGAGATCTTTGATTGACCGGGAAAGAAGTCTCAGTGTCAGTCCCAAAACACGTTTACCTAGTCAGACAAGAGGAAATTCAATGGTTCAACAGCAACCGGAAGAATTTAATAATTCTACAAAACGTAAACTAGAAGATCGGGAAATGTCTTTCGATGCTCCTCAACGAATTGAGCAATATGAAATGAAACCACAAATCAATGGCGATCATCGATCTAGCTCTACAGCTGCTCCTTCTCCCCAACAACCACCACCCAGAAAGAAGATTCGTTATACTGAGCCACCGATATGGGCCCGAAGTGCCAAGGGAGTAAAGGGTCTAGGCCGTAAGAACATCAACGGAAGACAACACACTCCTCAGCCATCCGCGCAGGGTTTACCAGCTACACTAATCAAGCAAGAAAGCAATGGTATGCGTCAAGCATCACCAGCAGTTCCTCGACCTGTTACAGGGAATGATTATGATTGGGATGGTCCTCTCGGTCCATGGGAGCCGAGCATATCTGGCACAAAACCACCTGCGGAGATGACGAGACTAGTGGCAGACTTTCTTTACATGCACGTTGTTAGTCGAGAAGATACCGGAGAGTTAGCCAGTCATGGTGTAGAAATTGAAATTGAAGCAAAGCTAGGGCAACTTGTCAGTAAGGAGACAAACGTGAGATTGAGTCTGCCAGTTCGATCGGAAACAGTACTTTTGGATAATCAGTTTGTTGCCTTCAAAAGTACAATGACAGAGGTACGTTACACGAATCTGATATTATTGCCCCGCTAACAATGGTATAGGCCCAGCATAGAGGATTGAACGAATTCTTAAACAAGAAAGTCCAGGAGTGCATGCCAGCTAATAACAGTCAGTCAAAACGACGTGTTAAGATTGACTACTTGCATCGACGTGAGACGGATAAATTTTATGAGCTTCCTTCTGCAATGCATAGCACTCTACCTCCTGCTCTACGGGCCTTACTTAACCCACGTTACTCTGTTAAAGTTCGGGTTACACATGATCAGAAGACTGGTGAACCTCTAGCCAAGATTATCAAAGCTCGAGTAGCAGATTTGGACCTCTACTTCCCTAGTCAAGCACTTGATTGTCGAATTAGTATAAATTTTGAAATGAAGTTTGATGGGAACGTAGAAGAAATTATTGCTTCAAGTGATGGAGCTCAAAGACCGGATCGCAACAAGGATCGTTTGAGTTACAGACAATCGCATTATCAAGTGGACCTCACTCAAGTCACACAAAACTTGGTATCAAATGTAAGTCTTTTGTACACCTACCCTCGCAAGGATATTCACTAATGATAATAGGGTGTATCTCGAACTGAAAAAGAACACGAGCTTGAAATCGAACTCTCAGCAGCAGCTGTTACTGATCAAGGCACTAAAGCTAGAAATGGCGAACCAAATGATTATTTTAAACTAGTGGATGGTTTCATAGATAATGTTCGATTATTGGCCAGAACAGCTATACCCATATAGACGGTTCTGGTGAGACTCGTTTTTAGGACGACATGAAATCAAATACCCTATTTTGTTTATGGCACTTTACTTTTACATCATGGCGTTTGGGATTGGGGAAAAAATCAAATGCGACACATCATAATGGATGTGTGGAAAAGATCGCAATGACATTTTGGTGGTAATCTTTTTTTTTTTTTCCAACGAAAGGCAAGAGTAGTCCCCAGATTTACTTCTTGCCAATATGCTATCTGCATTTCGGAGCATCATTGGCTGGCTGCACATGGAAGGAAATAGTAATTTGGATTTGAAGAAATGGATGGTTTCTATGTTATCATTATTTTTATTGGGAAGGTCGGGGAGAAATTGGGAGAGATTGATCTGGGGATGACTTCTGATGATGGGATGTGTAGATGAATAAAAGGGCGAAAGAAGGAAAGGGAAGGAAGGAAACTTGTTATGCTTGATTGATAGCTAGCACGATGATAAGATCGCTAGTTTGATCCGATATGCCATGCATACCTAGGTAGGTATGTATATATGGTTTGTAGATTTTATATGTAATAATGTATGTTATGTACTTGTCGTGGGGTTTGGTTTATGTGTGCGTGTATGTATGTGTATATGTAGATACTAGATGGATGTTGTTGCATCAACACCTTTCTTTTTCACTTGCCTTTGATTCCTTGCCTTGATTCCTTCTGCCTTTGCTTTTCTTCTAATTCAAAACCTCAAACGCTACCATCCTGCCGCCGCTACTACCGTCACATCCTTTCGTTCTCTCTCTCTCTCTCTCTCTTTGAAATTGAGACTCAGAAGTTGAGAGGCTGTAGAGAGAGGTTATGTTTTGGTGAGCTTGGTTGATTGGTCGGTTGGTTGGTTGGGTTCTTAATGAGGTTTCCTCGTGGAAAAACGGGGATTGGAATGAGAATGGATTGGTGTGAAGTTGGATTGGTGTGAAGGTGATAATGGAAGATTGATGGAGAAATCGGGATGTGAGAATTACCAAATAGATTTGACCTTTTGTTTAGAGAAGATTGATACGCTAGATTTTGAGGTTCTTGCTGAGCGGATGCTAGAGTTGGAATTCGGGGGTTGGATTAAGTGATAGGGGATGATCATGTTGTTTACTGTGTAAGTATTAAACTCTTCTCATATGGAAGAATTTCAAGAAATCAGAACGGGGGACTTATGTTATATTCGACGACGAGTAAAAAAGTATAGACTATTCATCTATTGTATTGACATATACCTTCAGATTTGTTCTCTACACAAATATTGAAGGGACTGACAATGCCAATGTGGTTGTAGAAATTTAGCCAAAAATCAAGAAGACTATTCGAGGCCTTTTCAGCGACGATGAGGAGCCAAAAAAAAGTTTTAATGCCTCCGATTATCATTATTGTTATCGCTGAATAATATTTGAAAATATAGATACTGTTGTTTCATTGAAGAAGCATATCTAGGAGCTACAAATCCAATGTATAGCTCTGGCACTCTTCTATCCGATGGATCTAGTTATTTTGTATGTGGATAGATAGACAATAGCATATGGATCAGAACGAGAACGTCGATTTTAAAAGCGCGGGGGATTCCACCTTTCTGAAGATCAGTTGATCTCAAAATTCTCTATGCTGACTGAAGAACAGAGGGAAAGTTTATTCGACTTTTGTTGTTTCAGATAAATATGAAGATAGACATAACAACCACCAACAAACGGAAAGAAAGTCTAGAACTTTAGAGAGACTGTACTCGTGCAGCCAGAACCACATAATGATAATCTACAAGAGGATTAACTGCTTTTCTTGGCGGCGGAGTTGCGTTACACTCCTTCTGACAACGTAGTGTGCTGCACGAATACTGTACGATGTTGAATACCGATAGATTGGATATCATCACTGTAACGACCCACGCTTTCATCCACACATGCATGCATACATATACATACATACATACATGAAATGGAACGTTGATGGAACAAATCCACTGTGCGAGAGGAATGATGAGCTCATAACATACACATCCATCAAGTTTGCCATCGAAATGTGCGAGGACGAGGTGAATGGCAGATTCAATGAAGTGTCAAATAGATTATATCGTAGTCATAAGAAGCACGCGAGCATCCCCATACCGAACAGCAAACTCTAACGCCAAATTGTATGGGAACTTTCGGGTAGTAATTGATGGATGTATATGGAAAATCAATAAGGGCTCCGGAAAGTAAGAGCGAAAGGAGTAAGAAGTCGACACAAATAAGAATTCTTCCAGACTTCCCAAACGAGAAGAATTGTGGAATCCAATTAACTGTAAGCGCTGGAGCGGCTCGAGAGCGGTTGCGGGAATGTAATTATATACTCATGCTAGGGATACTAGGGATAATCATACTAGGCATAACTTAATCAAAAATCATAATAAATCCCTTGATTGCCGTCTTTACCAATAGGATATTACCCCCTTTTACAAGTTTGAAAGGATTTTACCGGCTTGGTACCGTCTTGGGTGCGTATCTCGTGCGTATCTACTGGGTACATACATAGCCATAGTAATAGTCATAGTAAGTAGGTAACCTAGTCAAGTCACTGCCAGTAGCTCCTTCCACTCTTGCTTCTGCTGCTCTACTCGTAAAGAGTATTATTCAATTAAGGTTCGTTGCGTCGAACCATTTTCCTTGCAAGCAAACGGTTTTTGATGTTGTTGTCCGTATTGAAAGTCTCGATTCGGTTCCATGGATGATTGACCTTGAACCCTAGCTGGCTGGGTAGACAGAATCACCATTAACCAAGCCTTCAACGCCCCCAAGGTAAGCTTACGAATATACAGGCAATCCCTCCACCGGCGATCTTCACCAGTCTGTGTCCATTTTTTGAAAGGAATATGCTTGTGCAAAGTAATACGGAGGGGATGATTCCAAGTTTTAGCAGCCCCGCAGAATTTGCCAGCATTGCTATGATCAATATGTTATCGAAGTGCCTTCTTACTTCAACCGTTAGACGCCTTTAGCTTAACTAGCATTCTTCCCTTTGGATCTCATTCTTTTCCTCCTCTCACAACTCTCCTCAGTTTGCTGCAATTTCGTTGGTGCGTCAAAAGGCCACGAAAATCTTGCGCATGTAGCTCTCACCATGTTGGTGTCTTACACAACTTTGCTGTTCAGAGAGGATGACCACCACCAACAAAAATATACAACCAGACGTGCGCTTTCCTAGAAGCGACGATAAGAACCATGCGACTATCCGAAGTAGTGAAGTTTTACCCTTTCGACGAATGAGCGCGGTAGATAAGTCTAAGAACCCAACACTACAGAAAAAGGAAATCAAGTTTCGTGCCAGATTACCCAAGGTGAAGACGGGATGTCAAAATTGCAAGTAGGTGCTAGCCTCATTATATTATCACCCATAGCTGTTATATCATACCTAACAAGTGTAAAGAATTAGAAGAATCAAGTGCGACGAAAAATTGCCCGGCTGCTCTCGCTGTTTTAAATTCGGAATTTTATGTAGTGGATATCCGAAACAACCGGAGAAAATCAAACCCAATTCTCGTCAAATTGTGCCCATCTTACCCAAGGGAACGATCTCTGACATAGCACAAGGATCCATCATTGAATTGTACCTTGGACCTCGATTTACGGAAGAGCTTGAGAGTAGGTATTTCAAACACTTTTGTGAGAATGTTGCGGCTGGATTAGCAGGCCCACTTCAAACGAGTGTTTGGTCCGAGATCATCCCTCAGGTGTGTGAAATCGAGCCATATATTGCACATGGCTTAGTAGCACTCGGTGCATTCAGCAAGTATAGCAAGGAGATCAGCCATGGAGGTGAATCATCAGATACCAAGAAGCACTTTGAATACGCTTTGCGAGAGTATGGAAAGAGTCTACGGGGCATGCAGAAGGCGATTGATGGGAACGTGAGCCGGAGTCCAAGAACAGCTTTGATTGCGTGTATGTTAGTTTTCTGTATCGAAAGCCTACAAGGGCATCAAGCTTCCGCTTCTATACACGCAACTAATGGTATCATGATGCTTCACGATTACTATCAAACATCAGCAGCCGGCACCGAATTCGCAAAGGAGAACGTCATAGGCCCTGAACTTCGAAGAGCTTTCACCGACTTGGATTTACAAGTTTTACACTTCCTTGATATTCGCCCACCAGCTCACCACGTTATCATCAAGGAACAGCTCAATCGATATTATCTTCACGGGGCCCACATTCCAACTTTTCAGAATATCAAGGATTCGTACGAATATTTACAGATGATCATGAGAAGGAATCTTCATTTCATTGATATAGCGAGGAAACTACTTTTGAAGGCTGACTTTCAAGAACAATCCACAGTTTTCTCACCCAAAGACTGGGAAGGGGCTGCAGATTTACGCCAAAATAATAATCCATGGACTCAACTAGAGCCACGATCCTCTCAATCTCCACCTCCGGCATCACGCGGTACACACTCATCAGGCCAAATGAATGGGGAGGATGAATCTACAGCAATGTCTCAAGAATCTCTGAATCCGTCCGATTCCGGCGTCGAAGATGATTCCGCGGATCCCTGTATGGATTATGTAGCTGCCGCACACTTCCCGCCCGAAATTTTGCAAGAACGCGATATATATCTGGCCGATCTGATGCATTGGGAAAAAGCCTCCGAATCCATTCTTCAAGAATGTCTCGCATCTCCTCACCACTCGCAAGAATTTCGCACGGCGGCTCTCCTCAAAACTCACGCTGCCGCTAGCGCCATTCGTCTCCACGGTTCCTTCTTCATCGATGAAATTCAATACGATCAACTTACACACTATTTCCAAACTATCATTACTTATTGTACATACCTGCATCCTTATTACAGCACCTCATCCTACCACACGAATCTGGGTATCCTAATGCCGCTCTTCGAAGTCGGCACGCATTGTCGCGCGAGGATATTGCGAGATCAAGCAATCGCAATGTCGTTTGTGAGTAAAGAATATCGAGAGGGGGTGTGGGATAGTTATGTCGGCGGCTTCATCTGTAAATGGATTCGAGATCTCGAGGAACCGTGGCGAGATGAAAATGGACATATTCCCGCGGATCGAAGAGCGAAGATTGCGGGGTTGAATGTGGTGGTTGAGAAGAGGAGGGCGCAGATGTTTTGTTCGCAGAGGATTGGGATGGGGAGGGAGAGTGTTACGAAGGATATTATTGTTACTTGGTGATGGGTTTGGAGGGGGGTAAGAGGGGAAACGAAAGGAGAATTGGATGGTCCGAACTGGACGGGGGATATATTGTCCTGGAAGAGACAGTCGTATGTAATGTAATGTATTGATTGTGGAATGATGGCGAGTGTGTAAATATAGTATATAGAGTATGATAGGATATGACATGATATGATATGATATGATATATTGAATCCAAAAAAAAACACACAAGAAAACACGACATCGCAGAAAAATAATAGATTTTGCTAGCGACCATACTCTTTCTTAATCGATCGATTGTATCAAACTCGCTGAATCTGGATATATATTATGTATCTCTCTATCTCTCTCTCATTCTCTCTCTCTCTCTCTCTCTCACAGCAATATAATATAACATAATCTAATCCAATCTAATGGTAATGGTATAGTAAATTTTTGAAGGATATCACCACCATCACCACCGATCTAGATTCTACATTCTACATTCTACATTCTAGATAGAATGAAGCAAGCAAGCAAGCAAGCAAGCAAGGAAGGAAGGAAGGAAGGAAGGAAGGAAGGAAGGGAACTTTTACTTTACTTTACTTTACTTTACTTTACTTTACTTTACTTTACTTTACTTTACTTTACTTTACTTTACTTTACTTTACTTTACTTTACTTTACTATATCTTATCTTGTTTTATTTAATTGCTTATGCGAAAAACATAATCAACTCTTTTTTGGGGGGGGATATTCGAAATAGAAGTGTGCTTCTTCGACTCTATTGATTTTTGTTTTATTGTTTGGCGGGGGGAGGGGAGTGAGAGGGAGGGGTGAGAAGGGTGAGAGGGTGTAAGAGTAACAATATATTTGCGAACATGCAGATTGGAAGGGAAGAGAAGAGAAGAAGTAGGTCTGTTCGATAAATAGATAGATAGATAGATAGATAATACGTTCACATGCATACACATGGATACATTTTGCAATTTTGTCACAAAACGCGCATACAAATTAAATTGGGTATCATTCCATTGAACTAACTACAACAAATTATTCCATGCCCTTGAACTTCAAGATTCCATTTCCAACCTGGTTTTTCTTTCCCTTCTTCTTCTTCTTGCGTTTCTTGCGACCGCCATCTTCCTCGTCACTGCTATCTGCTTTAGCATCGCTATCATCACTGTCTCTTTCCAATGCGTGTTTTCCACCACCGCCCATGACATCGTCTTTATCTTCGATATCTTCTTGTTCTTCTTCCTCCTCTTCCTCTTCTTCTTCCTCAACCTTTTCTTGCCAAACTTTAACCGTATCTCCACCCCCAGAAATAAGTCTTCCTCCAACATCAAATCCAACCGCGACAACCGCCTCGATATCATCATGCTTCATATCCTCCACTACCCCCTTCGTTCCCCCAACCCGCACAATCCTCACACTGCCATCTCCACAACCAACCACCACACATTTCCCACCATACCCACCCTCCAATTCCTCCGGCATCGCAATCATCGCATCCAGACTCTCACCCCCGGCCTTTCCACCCCCATCAACAATAATCCTCTCGCTCTGATCATCCCAAACTCCCTTTTCCCAAAGCGTAATAACCCCATTTCCATTCCCCACACAGACTTTTTCTCTTCCATATTTTCCTCTCGCAGGTAACCCGCCCACAAAAACACTACTCAGTAATTCCTCTTCCTGATCTTCACTCTTGACAAGTACTCCTCTCCTGAGATCCGTAACCGCCAATGTAGTTCCTCCCGTCGTGATCCACTGTTTACTAAACCCGCTCGTGCTCATTTCTGTGGGTGGGAGTGGTGATAAACTAGATATGTAATCATCGTGTGGATAATGTGTCTGGGCCGGTTTACCAGATTTGAAAGAAGAATTGTCGCGGAGATCGTAGAGATGGAGAGCGCATGAATCGGTGGCTAGGAGGAGAGTTTGGGGAGAGAGGGCGTGGAGAAGGGTGGGAGGATCGAGTTTATCGGTGTTGGTGTTGGGGATGAGGATTTTGGAGGTTACTTGGCCGGTGGAAGATGCGGCAGCTTTGAGGAGGGAATCGGTACCAGCGGAGTAGAGAACTGAGGTTTGGGTGTTAGTATGTGTCAATTGTATCGTAGAATTTCAATTAAGATGCAGATGTCAAATGAGATTCCACTTCAAATAGAAGCATAAGAAGAAATTGGAAAACAAACCTTCGCCATCATGACTATACCCCAAAGTCCTACAACTTCCCTTGTGCCTCCTAGTTCTCCATTCCGTATCAATGGTACTAGTCCCCGTGCTCACTACACTCGTATCTCCATCTTCATCCTCAGCGGCAGCTTCAGCAGCCGGTAATCGAAAACATTGTACATGGCCCGACGAAAGACCAACCGAGAGAATGGGTTCGGTGGGATGTAGAGCTTGGGTGAAGAGCTCGGAGCTGAGAGGTAAAGTGCAGAGGTTTTCAAACATGATGGTTAGATGTTGATGTGATTTTCAAAGGACTATAACATTATCTTAGTGAAATTGAATCGATTTCGGATCCAATTGGAAAATTTGGAGGAACAATTGATTAAAACTTTCTTTTTCATGAAAGAGAAATTTTGACGAGGCTGAGGGCGGGAAGGCTAGACTTTTGCGACGGAACGGGATAGGGCTCACCGGGAACTAAGGCAGGCCGACCGGCACCTTGCAGCTATCTAATCTGTAGCTTCTTTTACTCTACAGTCAAACATCAAGCAGTTCAAGAAATTCATTATCTAACAAACTATTTCGATTCTCCATTATTGAATCAAACAAAATATCTCCTCAATGCATATTTTACTACACTTTGAAACCCTTTGAACCATCTACTCAACCTCTACTCAACCTCTACCCACTTTACCCCCACCAATTCCGGTTTCTTCATCTGTAACAACAAAAGAATCTCACTATCCCATACACTCTTCTCTGCTCTTTTTCTTGCCTCTTCAATACTCTCTCCCTTTTCAGGAACCACCTCAATCCGATGTTTCCTAAACAGCGAAACCATCGTCGCCACAAATTCCACCTGACCGAATTTTTTCCCCGGACACGCGCGTGCTCCTTCTGACCAGGGAACATACGTACCTTTCTGTGGCGAGAAGAGAAATTCTTCTTCTGGTGTTGATTTCGGGTTGATCGATCTATTGGGGAGATTTGCCTCCTGAATTCGAGTTTCGGAATCTATATCTCGACTCAGAACCCAACGATTCGGACGCCAGACAAGTGCATCAGGACCCCAATACTTTGGATGCGAGTGCATTGCGTTGATATTGGGTATCACGCGCGTGTTTGATGGGATGATGATGGTTTTTCCATTGAGTGTGAGAGGTTGCGGTTCCGCACCTGTTGATTTAGCGATTCCGATTAGGGGGTTCAAGAGCCGAAGAGTTTCGAGCTGGACCATCTTTTAGTTTCTCTCTACCAATGTATGAGAGAGAGCAAAACTTACCAATACCGCTAGACAACGATTTAATTTCGGATAATACTCTTGATATTTCGATTGAGGATCATCATTGACAACCACAGCATGTATCTCCTCGCGTATCCATTCCTGAACTTCTGGATTGGCAGCAAGGAGATGCAAAACCCAATTCATCGTGATGGCCATGGTATCATGTCCAGCGAAATTATACACAAATATATTGCCATACACTTCATCCTGTGTTAATCCTCTTCCGCCCGTGCCCTTATCTCCTGTCAACTCAATCATTTCATCAGACGCCATGATTAGCGAATTAATGAGATTTCGACTCCCGGATTTTCCTTGATGTATAACTTCCTTCTCCTCTCTTACCATAGTCTCCATATGATCCCTGAAATCCACACAAGCTTGACCCAAACGACTAAACCTCCTCGGCAACCATTTCCCACTGAGAAAATTCGGTCCAAAAACTAAAATCATCAAAGCATTCTCCAAAATCAAAGCCAACGAATCCCGATAATTAAACATATGGCCCTCCTTAGGAGATTCCGCCGCCTTCACGAATGAATACGGCTTACCAAACCCGGCACCCGATAGCACATGGAGAGATAGCGTTCTCGTATCTTTATGTGTGCGACGAATGGGTGTTGGTAGCGATTTCCAGTATTCTAGTACTTCGTTTGCTTGGGTTAATGCTTGGGTCCATACTGTGCTGCTATTTTGCTCGTTAAATTGCGCGCCGGTGACCTTGCGTTGGCGTTGCCAGTCTACTCCGTTGGCCCGGATGGATGTTAGTGGATTGTTTATGAAAAATGATAGGTACCACCATAATACAGATATACGTACAGTAGAAATATTAGGTCCAAATACATCCAACATCGCTACACCCCACCCCAAAAATCAAATTAGCCAAAACCACCCCCTCCCTATCCGAAATCACCATCCTCTTCTCAACAAAACTCCCCAAAAGAAAACTCACCCAACATCTCCGCCGGTCGTGGAAACCCATCTCTCCTTCGAAAAATCTCCCCAAACGCATCCGCATCACAAACATAAACCCAATTAAACCCCGGCGTCACCAATACCACCGCATCGCCCTTCTCCCCATGCACACGATACTTGACGTAGTATTCCCAGCCCAATTTTCCATAGCGCGTGATATCGCATTCGTCGTAGACGATGCGGATGAGAGGGAGAAAGAAGCGTTGGGTGAGGACCCAGAGGGGATTATCGGGGCTGGAAGGGAGGACGATGAGAGGAAGATGGGTTTGGAGCGCGGTTTGGTAGTTGTGGTAGAGGTGGTAGGATATGTAGAGGGTCCAGGTTAGGGGAGGGAGAAGGAGGATGAGGAGAGTGTGCATGGTTTTGGGGGGAAGGGGGGGTATATTAGATTGAGAAGGAATAGAATGGAATGGGATGAGCGTGTTACACCGTTGTAGCAATTTTGTAGTGGAAATGGAAAGGGGGAGGGGGAGGGGGAGGGAGAAGGAAAATCTAAAATGAACACTGATTATATTGCATATGAGAACCAACAGCGCCATGTGTTGGTAAACTTGTTGGAAACGGCACCAATAACCATTGAGTTCCGGACTGCATTTTTTTTTTTTTTTTTTTGCATAAATATCGATGCAGAGCATATCAATCTACTTAATTGAGTATGTACGGGGTGAAAGCTTCGAAGCTGATCGATTCAAGGTAAAGTTCCCTTGAGCGATACTTGAATCTTATCGAAGATTCATTTTTTTTTATCAGAGATGAAACAAATCTGAGGTTTGTGATACCTCAATGATTATAAGAGAGCTAGGCTTTGACCAGAAGGGCGTCTGATACAATCGCGATCGTCAATGAAAAGTACATAGTAAACAAATTATATTGCTAAAATCATCATCGTTCATTCATTTACACCCTGCAATTTGATCGCATCAAGCTAGTCGGTCTATTGTGACCCCAATATAGCAACACTCCATCCTATCTGATCTTCCTCGAGCTAACATCAATGTTCACTTGATTGTCAAAACAACAGCTAGCCAATGATGAGGAGTATGTTCAAGCAGTAAAGCATGTTCCTCGACCAATGCATACAATTAAAAACGAAATTGCATCCCCCAACCTAAACTCCCATTCATATTCATAAATCATTCAAATCCGACCTCACAATCCACCGTCAAATCTTTTAGCAAGTGGACTTCCCACCTTCGGTGCCCACTGCAAGCTCTTCCTCCTAGCAGCCATCAATCTCATCATGACACTCTGATCTTTTTCCTTTCTCAAGAAACTCATGCCGTCTCCCGAGTTTCCATTTCCACTGCTCTCATCCTCGTCAAAGTTCACAAACTTCTTATTTCCACCTGGAGCTGTCATCTGTACCAAATTATCCTTCTTGAAATAATAAGGTGTTTGGGCGCCTGGAGTTTCAGCACCCCACAATCCTTCTTCCGCATATGCACTGATTGTTTCCGGAGCGGGTGTGGCGGGAACAGGGCTCAACATCCAATTGTCGTCACCCAATTCATCAACTTCACCATCCTCATTGGAAATAGGTGATTTTTGCCACTGTGTCGATTCTCTTCTCTTAGATTTGAGGGTAAGTGGTGTTGTCTCTGGATAAGTCAAGGTTGAATATGTGGATTTTGCAGGTACAGTTGATGGAACGAGGGTGCCGTTGAGATTCGCAAGTGCACGAGGTTCCATGCTCTTACGACGACGTGCACCTCCTCGAGGGACCATGGCTGTATCAACTGCATAAGAAGCTTCATCAAGCCATTGATTTTCACGTTCGCAGCTATTGACCTTGTTAGTAAACTAGTATAAATAAAGGTGTGCCTTAAGAATAAAAAACTCACTCTAAAACCCAGCCAACACCAACACAAGAAACTACTCCTCCAGTTTGTCTAGCTTTCTCGAGTGTCCTCTTTCCGCCATCTTTAAAAACAATATGAGTGATTCCAATTTTGCTTTTGTCATCACTATTTGGATTCCATGACCATGTCTTAACACATTTGGCGCCCATCTGTGTAAGCAATTCAGTGAACAGACCACTAGCATCAGCGCCTTCAGTGGTATGTACATCAACAAATACTACAGCTCCCTTCAAAAGTGCATTGTTGAGATCAGGACGTGGTGTACGAGCTGGTGTGGCGATTGTGGACCAACTAACAGTTTCTGACTTGACGGGGGTAGCGAATTGTTGGCTATCTGCACTCTCCGTGGATTCCTGCTCTTCTTGAGATTCAGATGTACTCTTGGTTGGTGAGTATGAGATCACGGTATTATTACGAGACAACGAACTGGATGGGCGCACAGCTGGGAGTTTCGAGCTACTAGCGCTTCGCTTCGTTTGCGATGGCCGCATTGGAGTTTCATGAGCATCTTTGAGCGGCACTTTTGCGACGGTATGGAATGTTCTCTCGGTCAAAACGCGCTTAGGGGTCGTGAAGGCCGAAGCGGCTGGTGCGGTCGATGTGGTTGGCGATTGAGGCGCAGGAGCTAAAAGTGCGGGATCGATTGGCATTTCATTTTCATCCCCATATTCTTGGCTGGCTTCGGAGGGACTAGGCTCTTCAAGATTGGCCACGATGGTCGTTTCATGTTCTTCATCTTCGTCACTTTCTTCGTGCGCCTCTGCAATTTCATTTTCGTCATCACCTGCCTCGAATGCTTCGGGATCCAACATCGACAACTCATCAGCTTCTTCTGCAAGGTCGAGATCTTCCTCGAGCAGTTCAATATCCTCAAATTCTGGCTCACTTGTCTCAGCTTCAAGAGCATCAAGTGGAATAGATTCGTTTTCTGCCATGTTGAGTTCGTCTCGAATCCTCATCTCATCTTCAAAGTAGCTACTCTTAGCTGGGGAAGCGACAGCTGGAGAAGCTGCAGCCTTATTCAAGTCGGCAAAAACTTCGTTCGCCGATACCTTTCGTGTGGGTGAGGCAGGGTCAACATCCTCATCATCGATTTCAGCAAATTTTTCAGGGCTTGCTGCCATCCAGGTACTCAATTGTTTGGCTAAAGGAGTGAAGCCAATCTTTTCCTGATTGAATCTACTTGAAGATCGCATCGCTGATTTGATTGTAGTCATCTTAGGAGTCTTGTTGATGTTACCAAGCCGGACTGGTGTTTGTGGAGAAGAAGCGAAGTTATTAGTAGAAATCTGAAAGTTGGCAAGCGGGGCAAATGATTGTTTTTTAGCCGCAGGAGCAAGCTCATCTTCTGAATCTGAGTTGTCATCGATCGGTTCTTCGCGGAGCTCAAACGCACTGCCGGTATTCTTACGAGGAGGCGAGCATGGCGGTGTGGTGCTCTGAGCTCCGATATCATCGACTACTTCATTTATATCTTCAGTGGCCATTGGGTCATCAAATTGTTCCTGAGCAGCATCCACGACAAGTTCTACGGGTTCATCCATTTGAGGTGGAAGCTCAACCGCAGGTGACAAAGCTGGATCAGCAGAGCGTGGCATAATCGATGAGAGTCGACCGGAGAATTCTAGGACAGGAGTTGGCAAATCGTTTGTTTCCTTCGAGATTGGACTGTCATTAGAAACATTGTTTTTGATGGCGCTTGAAGGAATTGGAGGAAACATCGGACCAGGACGGATTGCGCTCTTCATGAGAGTTCTCGGGGTTTCAAATTTTGAAATCTTGAAGGTGCTGGCTTTTGGAGTGGCATCGAATATTGAAGTACTCTGATTGGTTCTGATCGGTGAGCCAGCTTCATCAACTTTGGTAGGTGATTTTGGTCTGCGAGCTGGCGATTGAAGAAGAGATGCTTTGAAAGGAGATGCGGTCGTTGAAGGTTCTGGTGCAAACAAATTGGGTTTGAAAGGCGATCGCATGCTATTTCCAAATTCAAATCTTTGAGCATTTGATTTCAATGTCTCTTTGAAAGGTGATGATTGTGGTGGGCGCCGAGCAGGACTTGCCATTGTTGATGCACTGAAAATCTGGGTAGGTTCCATTGAAGGCTTATCAGCAAAAGATGTAGGTATATCCAGTTTCTTCTCTGCAGTTTGTGGGGGTCGACGAGCTGGACTCATCATACTAGATGCGTGGAAATCCAGTTTGGCTCCTTCTATGGGGTTTTGTGTTGCAAGGGATTTCGAGAAATCAATCTTTTTCGCAGTATCAAAGATACTTCCGGGTGGTTTGACAGGACTCTTCATCAACGATTTCATTGGAGTCTTTACTGTTGTTGATAATTCATCGTCTGACGACTGTTCCTTTTTCGCATTAACTTGTGTCGCTTTCTTCGGGCTTAACGGTAATGGTTTCTCTACCTTCTCGTCCTGGCCAGGCTTGGCTCTAGCACGAGTTGCACGAGTTGAAGCTGTTGCAGATGATGCAGGCTTTCGAACCGGTTTTGCTCGCAGCCCTGAGACTGTTTCTGCAGCCTTGGGCTTTGCTCGTGAGGTTGGTAAAACATTCTCTTTGTCTGGTTCCTCAAACTTGACCCTCTTTTTCGGTCCCATCGCGCGTGAAATCGTAGCAGAAGGAGCACGTGTGCGGGTTGTTTTCTTTGCAGGTTCCTCAACCACAATTGATTCCGGTTCCGCCTGAGATGCAAGCGCATCTTTCTTTGGTCGACCCCTTGTAGGTTTGGCGGTCGGAGGGGCTGGCGCTTCGATTGTAGATTTCTTGGGTCGACCTCGAGTTGCTTTTACGGGAGCCATGGTCTCCTCTACCTCCGCTTCCATTTGTACATTGGCTTTCCTCGGTCGTCCGCGAGTGGCTTTTGGTTCTGGTTTAGTCTCTTCTGCTAACTCGTCGTTCTGTTCTTCTTCTTCCTCATCTGCTCTAGTCTTTCTCTTCGCACTCGTTGCAACTTGGGTAACCTTAGCTACTTTCGATACGGCAGGTGCGATTTTGGAAGATTTGACTCCAGTGTCTTTCGCTGATTTTGCGGCTGCTCTCGCGCGGGTAACACGTTTCGGCGGTGATGGATCCATGATTGCAAATTAATCGGCTTGTCGAGGTTAGTAAAAAATTGGGTTTGATCTCTAGATAGAGTTACATTTGACGCGGTTTAAAATAAATGTGAGTCTTGAAATTGGGTGAGAGTGAATGTAGATTTCATTCAGGAAGGGAAGTAAGGTAAGGATTTCAAGCTAATGCAAGGATAATTATTGATAAACATTTTCACGGGTCCTGCGTTGGCGGATCAACGATTGCGGGTCACGTGCCGAGGACAATCTTCAAGCAACACGTCATCTCAGAGTGTACTACAACAGAGTAAATACCCAAGACTGGTCTCGCTTCAACTTCTTAATTGAAGTCTCGAGTCTTGAGTCTTGATCATTGAAGTCTTGTTGAAGTCTTATTGAAGTTTTTTCTTCAATTGCAAGTTGACGATGAACACAAGTCATCACACATACCAATGATCTAGGTACAGTGGCTGAATAAAGTAACTTGTCAGATATAAGGTCCTACTTATGCCATAGTCACATAATAAGCTTAGATGATGCTACCGCATCACGGTTGACAGTTGACAGTTGAGCTAACAACAAGATAGTGTTGCGGTCAGTCCCTTGAGATCAAGACGAAGTTTAAAAGATACCTACCCGGTATTATGACCTCGGTGATACCAAAAGGAAGAAACCAAAGACTAATAATAAAGCGTCAATCTCTCTGCAGGCCTCTTCAACGATAAAAATACGATTTGCCGTTCTTTATCCTCACAACATGAATATCAAATCCAATACACCATACTCTTGATCCTTTGCCATGAACCAATCTGTCCAGATATCAACATGAGGTTCTCGTGCAACTTTGACCCTTTGCACAAGGTAAAGCAGTTCCACAATTTCTCTTCGGCCTGGATCATGCTATCTCATAGTGACCTCATCGACATCAACACGGGAAAATGCATGGAAACACAATTTTCAACTAATTAAATGCAACTCATCAACTCACAAATCATAAAATTATAAAATGTTTGGCCTCAGGGTTTTGTTGTTTTATCATTTGTTCTGGGAAGAGTGTCACACAGCGCACAAATCGTTTTGCGCCACCACGCAACTGAATCGCTTTTCTAAATAATTTCTAAACACAACAAGGTATTCTCAAGTGCAGTCAAAGCTACCATTTTGATACTTCCTCTCTCTCTCTCTATCTCTACGTCTCTCACCTGCTTGGTCTGTATGCTGCCACCGGGCAAGAAGGAATGGCGAGCCTTTTCACTGCAAACCCCGCCGATCCTCCAAGTCCTCGAGATGTAGTAGGCACCTATCGTCAAACCTTCGAAAATCGCGTGTTGGAAGGAACACTTCGGCCTATGGTGGTACCATATAATCTCTACGGTTTTATACTGCTGGGAATATATCTTTGTGTGCAGCATACGAATCGTCCAATTTTATACAAGGCGCGGTGGATTGTGTTGGCTACTATAACATGGTTTCAGCTTAAAACACTATGGCACACGAGCAGCACAAACATGGCAATCAGTTTCGTGGCAGGCTTGATGAGTGTTTATGGGATTGTTACAAGCTTGACATGGTTGTTATTTATGCGGCCACAGTTTGATGCTAAGAGGATTGAGAGAAGGAAGATTCGGGAAAACAAACTCATCACAGAAGATAACGAGCGGAAAACCACAGCATATAAAGAAGGCACAAAATCAGATGTGAGACAGCGCATTAGAGTAAATGGAGAGAGAAACAAACTTTCCTCTGGCTCAAAGGCACCAAACGGCAATGATATAGGGTCGCTTCATGGCCAGTCGGCCGCAAATGGGATAACGGAATCTCGGTACTATTGGCAATCGTACCCAGATAATATCTGGGAGAGATTGGACTGGGTATCAGATTTGATCATCAATTTCCGTGGACCTGGTTGGAGCTGGGCAATTCCCAATATACCAAAGCCTCCCCCATTTGTCTACGACAAATTAGGAGAACCTGCAGATGAAGCATCAAAATATGATATATCTAGAACAGGGATCAAGCGCTTTAACACAAGAAGTGAAGTCTTCAGGGCCCAAGTTCCCCGTTTCATTATTGGGTATTTCTTACTTGACGTTGTCAAAACCATCATGATGAATGATGCATATTTTTGGCTTGGTCCCAACAATTATGCTATGCCTACACATGTTGCATTTATGTCTCCAATCATACGCTCTTTATATCGTGAGCTTTTATCAATGGCTGGAGTACTCATTTCCTTAGATATGGTTTTTCTTTTGGCCCCTCTTATAGGGTGTTTACTTCTCGGCCCATCCTCATTCATGGGTCTCAGGGGTGAAGCATGGTACTACCCCACCACATGGGGTTCTTTTTCAGTCATTGCAAATAAAGGCCTTGCTGGGCTGTGGGGAGGTGCTTGGCATCAGATATTCCGCCTCATATTCTCCTCACCAACAAATTATTTGATCACAAATGGATATTTAGATGCCAAGTCCTCAACCACAAAGCTCATCGCTTCGTTCTTTGCCTTTGGTATATCTGGAATATTGCATGCTGGCGGTAGTATTTCTCAAATTCCTGAAACAAGACCATGGAATCCACCTAAATTTTTCATGCTACAAGCTGTTGGAATAATTCTGCAAACTGGCTCTTGTGCCGTCTTGTCTCAGTACATCAAGAACACCCCGAGACCAGTGAGACAAGCGACGAATGTCGTCTATGCATTATCCTGGGGTCTACTGACTGGATGGTTGATAGCGGATGACTTTGCTCGGGGCGGAATCTGGCTATATGAACCCATTCCCATTTCATTACTTAGAGGATTGGGATTTGCTGGTAAAGATCATGGGTGGTGGTGTTGGGAGCATGTAGGGCTTGGATGGTATACTGGGGAGCATTGGTGGGAGAGTGGTATTACAATATGAGATGGTTAGAATTTATGATTTACGAATATTGCATATCATGGCAGCATGGAGTTCGAGAATCGGAGTCAATCATATTTGAGGAATAACAAATCACGCATCGAGCAAGAGACAATCAACATAGGGAAGCAGGGTTTCCACTGATCCGAACCGCAACCTAAGAATGTCGGGTTATTGTATCTCTTTGGTGCATCAATCCTCTTCATGGCTTTACTCATCTTTGGGAATCCACGGCTTTTTGAATGTCAAACGCTTTCAAACCTGCACTTGAGTCCAAATTTAAGAGATCTTACAAAGGTGTACGTAGAGGGATTGGGAAATCTAAATAATTCTAATAATATTGTTGTTCGAGTCTATAGCTTATCATACATATTGACTAAACAATTCTACACTCTCTTATCTTCCTTCCTCCCAGCAGTAGACAGCCATTTCACAAATAGTGGATTTGCGTCTATTATGAAATCATGACAAAACAAACACAGACCCCTTCTCAAAATCACTTTAAAATCGGATGCGAATATCTTATCATGTCATTATTTCTCATACTTCCGCTCACAAGGGCTTAAAGTTCAGCCCCAGCCTGTCAACATTTGCCGAACAGAGAACCGCGAACTTGAATCAAGGTTACCAATTTAAATTCATTCATACTTTAAGATCCCGGATGAAAGGGGAGTAAAACATTTCGTCAGTTAATAAGTATACTATTCCATCCCCACGAAAAGGCCAAGTTCCCCATCCCCACAATCTGCCAAGTAGAAACATACACGGCATGAATTTCGTTTGCGTTTGGCTGTGCATGCATGTGTGTGTATGCTTGGCCACGGCAACCTCTCATGTGTCTTTGCTACCTTATCTCCCCTACACCCCCGACCATGATCAACACTAATTTAATCAACCCCCGACATGCTTGGTAATTGTCTTTCCCAACCTCAATTTGCCGATAGATAAAATGCTCACGTTCGGTACTAATCTCCTTACATCCAACTAAGTCATGTCAACCTCCCGCTTTCGTATTGACTGACATACTCACACTAGCCAAGAGAGTACTAAGTAGCGCCCACACGATTAGATACGTGAATTCTACTCGCTTCAGAACTGAGCATGCGATGTTTAGTCTGTGGGGTAGCGACATGTGAAGGTGGACTGAATGTGGAGTGTCAGGTTTTAGCGCAAGGCAAACCCCGCGTTTTCGCTTCCCCAGATTATTTCAATTCTAGATCTTGTTTGAAAATGGGGGAGGTGGAAACCGGAGCTATAAAGCATTCCCTATCCCCCGTCGAAAGGGGGGGCATTATTTTTTCATTTATCGGTTACTTTGGAACTGGACTATTTTTCCTTCGATTTTGATATAGAATACTATTGCCTCGTTTTGCATTATGGGACCTCAAAATATTAATGCTGAGGAGAGAACGATTGGCGTGGAGTCGAGAGATGAAAAACCCGGTGTCTTTCATGAAGAGCACGCAGAGCATCTAAATAAAGGCGCCCAAGCAATTGCAGAGAGAGGCAACGAAGCGACTGATAGGTTAGTAATCTGCAATGTTCCTCGCCTTATGAAATCCTTGCTTATTCGGATTATAGGCATGGCCAGTCACTTGTTACATTCGATCCCGTTGCGGAAAGAAAGTTGAGATTAAAGATTGATTTGATGATTGTTCCCACCGTGGCATTGTTATATCTATTTTGTTTTATTGATCGAGCAAATATTGGTGAGTTAGAACACTTCTCTATCCACATCGAACGATGCTAACATCGACGTTTCAGGCAATGCCAAATTAGCAGGGCTCGAGAAGGATCTAAACATGAAGGGATACGACTATAACAAAGTCTTATCTATCTTCTATATTTCATATATTCTCTTCGAAATCCCCGCGAATATGGCTTGCAAATGGATTGGCCCAGGATGGTTCATCCCAGGAACTTCGTTGGCGTTTGGAATTTGCTCCATTGCCACCGCATTCGTGCACAACATTCACGCGATCTCAGGCGTTCGTTTCCTCTTAGGTATCTTTGAGGCAGGAATGCTACCGGGTATCGCATACTATCTTTCTCGTTGGTATCGACGGTCTGAATTGGCATTCCGTTTATCACTGTACATTGTCATGGCTCCATTGGCTGGTGCATTTGGAGGTTTGCTCGCCTCGGGGATCCTGAAACTTCCAGGCTTCGGCTCACTTCACACTTGGCGAATGATTTTCGCCATTGAAGGTATCATTACCTGTTGCCTCTCACTCATTGCCTTCATCACCCTGACCGATCGTCCTGCCACCGCGAAATGGCTCACACAGGAAGAGAAAGACCTGGCGATTGCTCGTGTTAAATCCGAGAGAGTTGGAGCTACCGAAGTCTTGGATGCATTCGACACTAAAAAAGTCCTTCGTGGTATCTTCAGTCCAGTAACCCTCGCTACATCCTTCATTTTCCTCCTCAACAACATCACCGTCCAAGGTCTTGCTTTCTTCGCCCCCACAATCGTGAAGACTATTTACCCCAAAGCCACCGTTGTCTCTCAACAACTACACACTGTTCCGCCTTATATTGTCGGTGCATTCTTCACAGTTCTTTTCCCGTTCCTCAGCTGGCGCTTCGATCGACGCAACATCTTTTTGATCGCAAGCGCTCCCTTAGTGATGTGCGGCTACATCATGTTCCTCGCGACCACCGATTCCCAAACCCGCTACGGAGCCACTTTTCTCATCGCCAGTGGAGCTTTCTCTTTTGGTGCACTCTGCAATGCTCAAGTTGCTGCCAACGTAGTCTCCGATACAGCGCGCTCCAGCGCAATTGGTACCACTGTCATGATGGGTAATATTGGAGGTCTCGTCTCCACGTGGTCGTTCTTGCCCACTGATGCACCCAATTATCATATTGGAAATGGACTCAATCTCGCCACTGGAACGACGATATTGATTTCATCGATTGCATTGCTCTTCTGGATGAAGATGGATAACAAGAAGAGGGAAGCGAGAGATGTGGATGCGGAGTTGGATGGATTGAGTCAAAAACAAATTCAGGATTTGGATTGGAGACATCCGGGATTTAAGTGGAAGCCTTAAATCGAGCTGAGGATGTGGCTCGCTTATTGTATCTTGTTTTGTGTATTAGCAAGAGTTTTTTTTGATTATAATTTAGCAGGCGATTAATAACGAATTTTATGTATGTTTTCATATCAAATGCCAATAGTAAGGTGCTATATGGCAAAACGACTCAACGGAAATTTATAAAGAACGAGCTATCCATGTATACAACATTAACGAGAATCTCACATCTCGTGAAGGGACGAATGGAATGATTGTCCATTCAGCTACTGATCTATGCTATTCGTAACAGGTTAGAATCATGCAAACACCCAAATAATAAGCACAAAACCTTCCGATCCATACTACTAACAAATCAAAACAACATCAAAGAAATATAAAGGAATGACAAAAATACGAGAAAAGGAAACCCCGACCAAACAAACTTCCATCGGCCCCCCAAAATGTTTATCTATCATCCATCTGTCAAGTGACTGGCGAGATAGAAAAAATAATCGCACTCCAAATCTCAACCTGCCAAGTTATCGGCTGGAGGAAAGGATTCTGGGTATTGGTCCATATATTTCGCTCTACTGTAGTAAGAAATAACCATTTGAAGACCGCATTGTTGAAGACAACTATGTAATGAATCATTAGCAAACACTCTTTTATTCTAGCCACCCGCAGATATAATATGTGCATGCCACATCGGGAGATACGAAACTTACTATTGAACGCGATAGCTCATGGTATCACCAGTCGCAGCCGCAAGTCTCGCTCCACAAAGAGCCATGCAATTGTACTTTCGGAACGTTAGTTTTTTCTTTCTTTCTTTTTTTTTTTGGAATTCGTGAATTGAAATGTTGCTGCGATTTTATATGCTTACCAATGCCTCGTAATTTGTGAGACGTTTTTCTACTTCAGATAATTCTCGAGGTGTCAGGCCTCTTGATGATGATCAGTATGGTATTTGACATGCGTTATGTTGATGCAATACTTACTGCTTGGCCATCCAATCTTGGTAGTCGGCTAGACTGGATTCTCCAGATTCATCGCGCTTCACGGATGAAGGTTTGATGCTGGAATATACGGTTCCGTGTTCATTGGTGCTAATGGCGTACCATTCGGGATCTTGTCGTTTCTCGGTAGGTTTGATGTTGGAATAGATGGTGCCGAGTTCATTTTCGCCAATGGAGTAATAGGTAGAGGTGTCTCGTCGGATTTCCTCGCTGGGCAATGTAAGAGCAGTTATACTGCTGATGAGTAGAAGGGGAATGAATGATAGTGTTTTCATGATCGCTGCTAATTTCAGAGATAATTGGTAGGGAAAAGATGATATATATTTGTTTTGGATGAAACAGTTCAATGTCTGGCTTGTGATATTGATGTAGAAGAAGAAATTGTTCAATATGAAAGTGCAGCATGGCGGTTATATACCCTTTATTCGTTTGGGAATTTCTACATTTTTGCGTATATTCCTATTGAAATAACTTCATATGAGAGGATTGTAGAGACAGTAGGAGTGTTCGATTCTCACGAGCCTGATCATGATGCTAAGATCATTGATCTCACTCATCTGCTCAATAATCATGAACGAGCAGACAATGACAACTGCCACACTGCCACCATTGTTTCGATTCCTTCCATTCTCATCACTGCCACCAGTAGTTGGGAACGGATGGCGAGATACGAGTAGTGCTAGGTATAGGAGAAATAACTTTAACTTCACGAATTTAGGTGTGGTGTCTTCAGAACAGTCCTTCGGATTGTTTGAAACTCCAACATTGTATGAGCTGTTCAAGTTGTATAGGAATCAATCAGTGGTCGTCATAGTAAGATCTTAGTGTATTAGAATAGACAATCCTGTAGTGATGGTGCCGCATGTGCCTTTTGTTTCTCCGTTGGCTTACCACAATCGAACAAATTAAACACTCCACAGAATGAGATTTGGCTGAGTGTTGCAAAGGTTACCAAAAGTCTGCCTTCTTGATTAAAATTCAATGGTGTCCCAAACCTTAAGTAGGACCGTACGAGGTCGAGATAATTTCGTTGAACTCCGTCCCCTCGTGATTGGTTTATGTCAAGACTTGGCCTCTATCCAATATGCAAAGCATTGTGAGCCCCATTGTAGTGAAGATGCAAGAATATTCGCAGCAGGATTTCCTCTTGTTGTGCGAATACACGTATATCAACACAAAATGCTAGGATACATGAGTATCAGACTTAGGTACGAGGGATTCTCGAGACGTTGGTTAACTAAACCTTATGCTGCCTTCGATGAAATTAGAATAACAGAAACTACATAGCCTCCATCTTTGAAACTATCAAGAACATCCCAATGTGAGACTTTTCTCACGGGGTTAAGCCACCATGATTTCATCGAAGACTGTAAAGCATGAGACTATATCATCCTTTGCAGCTAGAAGGTTTATAAGACATCCCTCAAGACCCCTCAGATCTATACTCATTAATACTATCTTCAACAATAAACACTTCACAGAGATCCCGCAAGTTCGACTTATCAAGCTACACTTTTTCTGTTTGTTCTACATCCAATCACTATCCCATCAATCATCATGCGATTCCTCAGCGTCATCACTACCCTCTCCTTCACCACAGGAATCTACGCTGGCTGCTTCACCAGCGGTATCAATGGCGGCGCAACCAATATCAATCCTTATCTAGGAACCATCTGTAACGGACTCTCTGGAAAATATGTCAAAAATGAGCAGCGTCACCAATGCGTCATGGACAGCGCTAGTGTCCAATGGGACTTTACCCTCAAGGTATATCTAGCTGTCCAAACGTGATGATCATGCAATGCTAAAGTGAACTAGTATATTGGATCCGATGCTTCCAGGAACATTGGCTCAACTGAGTGCATCAGTGGTATGCAGAAAGAAACCGCATGCGGCAAGGGTGGATCTTCTTCCTACGCAAATTGGGCGTATACGTAAGTATTCTCATGTTCTTTTTGCTTTGCCGCGAAATATAAAAGGATGGGGGCTATGGCTAACTGGGTGCTAGCGCTGATCCAAATGCCGGTTCTTGTTATTCGATCTCAAAGTAATTGAGTTTGGATCTCGAACTTGTCAGAAATTGCTAAAGGAAAACTGCCGCACTTGTGTTGGTGGTTGGGGAGATATTGTGAAGTCCTGGATTATGCTCTACACATTTTACTTGTCTTGCGATAGTTATTGTTTTCACCAGGTTGCTTTTAAACCACACACTCGTTTGGTTTGTCTTTGTATTCTTATATTTCTTTTTCCAAGTTGTTAAATCGTAGGCTCGCTAGAATAGAATTGTTTCGTCATCTCAGCGTACTGTGTTCCGATATTGACCTTTGAAATTCGTCGTATTTGCTGCTCCTGCCTGATGCTGTAGGTGCAGGAGAACAATGCCTTATCACTGGCTATTCAAAATTACTTGGATCTCTACTCGTATATTCCTCTGTCTGTAATATCAACAGTTGGTGGCACGGAAACGTACATGATTGGTGTCAGCACCAACACGACAGGGAAGTTCCTCAAGTGGCTATGGGCCACAGCCTAGTGCTACTGTGTATTTGATAATTGAGACTCCCCCATTCCATATCTACTCTTCTTCATACTCTACTTTCAATCTTTAATTCAATATGTCAGAACAACTTAGCCAGGTCACTGATACAAATATCACCGACGAAGCCCAGAAACTTGATGACTATAGCGAATACAGCTGGAGCATCATATCCGAAGTTACAGTTCGCACTCATTATCCATCTTTCAATTATCCCATCTAACAACCTCTCCAGGCGCGATTACAAGGCACGCCCTACGCCAAACGATGGCGAACCAGCATGGAAAAATTTGCAGTCACCCGATCGATCTCTGATACACAAAAAGAACTCGGAGAATTGGTTACCAATGCACCACTTCCACCGGATCTACTCAAGTCCAAGATCGAACCTTTCCTCAGTATGCCTACCAGTACGCAAGAGGAATGCGATGCTGCTAGATTTAGGCTTCATGTCATTCTTGATGTGCCTTATTATGAGTTTCCTCCCGGTTACCCAACGACGTATGAAATGGAGGTATTTAGAGAGAGTCTCAAGGTAAGAAATTGTGTTCCCAGTATCTTGTTATGATATGACGTATTTAATTCTTACCGGCAGACGCATTTGGGTTCAGAATTAGAGAATCGATTCTGGAAAATCTATAATGGATTTCCGGGAAATAAAGGAGCTGATACAATGGAGAGTAATGCAGCAAGACATGATTTGCTGGAGTTGCTAGGAGAGAATGAGGAACTTGTTGAGATGTTCAATAGATGTTGGCCAGCTGGAAAGTGGGAGATTCGCTTTATACCGAGTGGAAGTTATGGTGATGGATTGTAGATTTGAGGATTGGGGTGTTGTGCTTGGACGAGGACGGGATTTCTTTTACTCTCATGACGTTTAGAAGAACTTCCAAGGATATAGACTCTTGAGGTGGAAACAAATTTGAAGATATATCGATGCCGTGAAGAATCTCACCAGGATCATCTTGTACAAGTTGAGACAGAAAGATTCCTATGCCAGTATCTATATCTGCTATTGTGTAGAAAGGGAACAGTTTGGCAGCAATGAAAGAATGAGTAAGATGCCCCATATGGCTGGAACATGAATCAATGATCAAGCAAATACATTTGAGAATTTATAAGTGTAGAAAAATACTTCCGTAGCGACTCATAAGGCCAAACTGCTCATTTATCATGATTCTTTACAAGGTGTTGGTCTATAATAAGTGTTCGTCGACGGGGAAGTCCTGAGAAATTGTTGACCTACCAGACTCGGATTCATTTCGTCTTATGTTTTCAGTTTAGATATCAGACATAGCTGATGTATATAAGGGGCAAGAAATCAGAATTTTCGGATCTATGATTGAGAGAAGCGTTGTTGAGTATAGAGGTCCAAGGAATATATCTAGAAAATACGATCTTATCCCCACCTTCCAACGGTTGGTATACGAATCCACAGAGCACTTATCCAACATCCAACTTTTAACCCTCAGATTCAATAATTGACTCAATCTATCTCCTCCCAACTCTTCGCCATTCCCACAGTTGCGATTGCCACTTAACATCCTAATAATCACACGATTTGAAGCAAAGCCCTACATTATCAACTACTTACCTCTCATGCTTTACTCTTGGAATCCGCACACGAAAATAACACCAAAAACAAGCACAGCAAATATCTATCCATGAACCAGGAAAAAGGATCATATACAACCACCTCTCATTCAATTTCCTAAATACAACTAACAACTAACCGACCAACTAACTATTTAAAACAAAATACCTCCGTCATTATATAAACGAAATGAATATCCAGATTCATATTTCTCTCGACAATTATCTAATCCTTTTCCATTCATCCATCCATCCATCCATCTTTCTGTTTACCATTCATTGACTTTTCCGATCCTCTGTCTCGCCAACACCGAATTGCTTGCTGCTCAAAATTGTACCGAAAGAAGGAAAAGATAGGATAAGATAGGTAAAGTTTTCAATCTAGAAAGGAAAATAAAACTCCATATCAATGCCGCCTTCCCAGAAAGGAGATCGCTCTCGAAGTATTCGTTGAAAGAAGAGAGAAGGAAGACATGAAAAATGAGATATTTGGCTAATCTAAACGAAAAAGAAAAAGAAAGGAGAAAAGGAAGAAACATTGAAGAAGAATAAGTCTCCATACAATAAAGAAAGGAAATCTTGCCCAAACTCCACTATTCACAGAAGGTATTCATAAAAAGTCATCATCAAATCAAAATGTGGTATCAAACCCCGCCCATCCATCCATCCATCCATTCATCAAACAAGTCATCAAGTCATAATCCACCAAGCTCTAAATCATACTCCCATTAACATTAACCTCATACCCCTCACTCTTCTGTTTCAACGCCTTCGCCAACATCAACTCTCTCATCCAATCAATCCTCTCATCTCTACTTCTCACCGCAAAATAATGAGTTTTATTATTCGCTCCTGAATTCGCCACGCCACTCGGCATCAAGCTATCTCTCTTCCTCAACTTCACACCCTTTTCAATCGCCTGTGGGATTAATTGGAAAGCAAAAACGTCAACTTTCTTATCTCGATCATTTCCGCGTCCCATCGCAATGTTAACTCGTTTAAACGCCGCGTTGAGTTTAGAAGAGGAGGCTAGAGATGAACACGCAATGGCGTAATCGTCAACATCGATGTATTCTAGAACATCCAGCGCGCGAGCATCTTTGTGCATGGCGAGAGTGGTGCCGCGGAGTGTAAAGTGGTGTTCGTGCCATTCGTGGCGAAGCATCTTGGTGCGACGCTTTTTCATCCAACCAGCATAGGAAGGTGTATCTTTCTCTGGGGAAGAGGTGTTGGAAGAAGATGTGGAGGAGGAATGGGGTGGTAGGGGTATCGATGTGGTGCTGTGAGTTGGATTGGGGTTTGGGCCGCTGAACTGGGCCCACGGATCGGTTGTAGAATAGGCGCGGATAGAGGTTGCGATACCCGATGGGTGTGTGGAATCCCTGGTGGTGTTTGAACCTTCTGGAAATGTGTGGGCTGGTTCGTTGGGAAGAATTTGGACTTGGGCTGGCTGGGAAGGCTGGGTTGATTGAGTGGCTCGATATTCATCAACGCGGGGAAGAAGTGAGGGACGACGATTGGAGATGCGAGAAAGACTGCGTTGAAGAGAGTTGGCCATCGAGCCGTTGGTAGCTGTGTTGGTGATTGGGCGGTAGGTCATATTAGGTGGAACGGACTGAGAAGCCTCTCTTGCGACAGGACTCATGGGTACGGCGGTAACAGGCACGTCCATCTCGGAAAAAGGGGTACCAAATCGATAGACAGAAGGAGAGCGTGTTTCGTTGCGGAGCTCTGGAGAGAGTGCTTCTGCGCGGTCCATGTGATAAGGCGAAAATGCGACTGCGCTGTTTGGAACGGCAGTTGCACTACAAGGACCATATCCATTGGCACTCTGGGATCTGATGGGTTGTTCAGGACGAGGTGGAGGAATAGAAAGTTTAGGCAAGCCCCTGAGGCCTGCAATAGGTCCTTTTAGTGGTGGAAACATTTCATATGGAGGGGTTGGAGGTTGTTCGGATGATTGGCTGGGTGCGAGATGCTGGAATCTGATGAATTGCTTCACATTATCTTGAGGATCACGTAATCCAACATTTCTAAGACTCTCCTCTTCTAGATAACGAAGGGCAGGAGTAGAGCCGGGACCAAGAACATCTGAAGATGCAACAACCGAAGGCACTGCATCGGAGATTGGACGAGCTGTAAGAGCATTTCCTGGATCTCCAGCAACAAGTAGCGAGCCACCTTCTATTCCAGCTATTAGTACTAAACTCAAATATTCTGTCGCAAATCGAAAACGTACCTTCGGGACTGATTGGATGATCTTTATTGAAAGCAGCGATCAACCGTTGTTGTTTCCTCCACTTCGAACAATTCTCTCCCTTTGAGCATTTGTGTGGTTTCGGCATAAGTTGTTCGATACCCACAATTGAAATAGATTCTAAAGGCAAAACAGTCTCGTGTTTATTTGCTCTTTTTGAAGCCTTGCGCCTTCGAGATTGACCTCGCTCTTGATTATTCGAATAATTATCTTGTCTACCTCTTTCCGATATGTCTCTTCTCAAACGGAATTCTGTGGCTGGAGAAGTTTCTTCGATGGGGGTAATTGGCTTAGGTGTACTTGGAGCACTTCCTCGCAAGATGTGAATCTCGTTCCAAACTTTTGTTCGTTGTCCAAATGATGAGATACCCAGTTCTCGGAGATCCTCGAATTTAAGAGTGGTCAGAATCGCACCGGAAATGTCATTTTCTTCGAATTTCTCGACAATCGACCATTCAAAACCTGCATCGTGCATCCATCTTGCGACTTGGCGTGGTGTCCAGTGTGTGATATCGTTCAGGTTCAGTTCCGCGATATTTTCGGTCAATAGAGACAATCGTTGGCGCCTCGTAGGACTATCTGGTGAGATTGGTGTAGGCGGAGTGACTTGGTGTCGCGGTGTGAGTATCGATGGTTGTGGACTTATTGGTGACATTTCCAAAACATACTGATCCGCGATATCCAGCGACGAGGAAACAGAGCTGCGAAATAAATGTGGTCCCCGAGGTCCTTCGACCGGCTTTTTCGGGCCCAAGTCGAAATTGAAGGATTGGAATTCATTTGTGGCCGAGGTGGGTGTAAATACTTCTTCGTAGGAGGATAATGTAGTTTCACTCGCTCGACCTCCCTGAATAGTGACATGTCAGTACGAGAGATAAGAAGAATGAAACGTTGTACATACTGATCTATAACTTAGACGTGGGTAGTCCAAGTCTTCCTCAAAATCCGAACCATATGGAGCCTCTTCTACATATCGTGGGGTATCCTGGTGGTCTTCGAATTCCTCACCATCGCTTACATCATCCTCGAAGTCAGTATCGAATACAGTTGCGGAGGATAAGGGTCGCTCAGGGCGATGCTGTGTTTCTTTGAAACCGAGAAGAGTATCCCGGGGTTGGTTCACGAAACCTCGTTGGTACATATCCAGCCGAGTGTCGATGGCTGTTAGGGGGGTCGTAGCCTACATTCATCGTAGGATTAGTATGATACTTCCATATACATGAGCATATTACTGGCATAGCCTCATCAACTTACCATACTGCCTAGTACAAGGGCGGGGGTGTCAATTGATAACTCGGGCAGTACAAGAATACTTGCAAGACTGCTTGCTTTCCCGTTGCCGGGGGTATCTTCTATGAGCCGAAACAAGACCAGATGAAATCTTATGAACCGAGATAACGATAAAGCAAATTTGCAGCAAAAACCAAATTCAATCTGACATGAAAGAATCGTAAAATTTCAAAAGGATCAGAAGGAGGAATCGGGGTTAAAGTCAACGGCGTCTAGGACAGTATATGTATCGCTATTCTTGAAACGAAACGATATATCATGGGCCTCAAGTCTATCAGAGCTCACCAATGGGCAGTATAACGTCCCGGCACATTTTCTATAATGTGAACTGTGCTCAGCATTCCTGCATGGGGATTGTGACTATTCTTGGGAAATAATGCCACACAATGCCACAAGGCCCTCGTTTGTTTGCCTTTGAGCCATTGAGACGATCGGGTTGCGAGCCTTGCGACCCTACATCGCAGGAAACTTAGACCCAATAAGGAGATTATGCTAGGGTAAACATGCAGAATGCTCACATCCTCGCATCTCTCACGCAGGACAAATGAAGTGGGAAAATAGAAGACGTTCCAATAATATTCAAGCTTGGTCAGATGGATCCTGCAGAAAATTTCCATGATTGGTTCTGAATGGTCGGGTAGTTCTGCATCTACGCGCCGAGTCACATCTTTCTTCGTTCATCCTGGCTAACGCACATAATTCGTCAATTGAATGGTTTGATTCGTCCATTGAAGGATGATTTGCTTACTCTGTATGATTGTTCATGATTTGACCGAGGATGCCCAGAGAAAATCTGTAAATCCAGACCCTTTTATTTTTTTCACATCATCCCGCCTTTTTCATCGGGCTATCGAGCACCGGCTTGTGTACCTAAGTATGTAGTCTCGGGACTAGAAGAAAATCGTTTTAGTCCATGAGGCCAATAAGCAATTGAAAATGCCTTCTATTATCAATATATTGAGCATCAAACTACCTATATCGAGTGAGAACTATATTAAGTGGAAAATTCTCCAGTCTCGTTTAGACTTTTACGGTGCGGTCCGTTGATGAAGGGGCAATTACTCTAAGTAAAATGAAATTTCAAGGTTGAAGCTTGTTGGAATGCTTCAACAATGTTGTAAAATAATTGGAACCGCTGGTCTTAGACATTACAAGCATGAACACTCACATCACCAACGGAACTGCAAGAAATATGTACGTACGGATTATCGGCAGTGTTGGATGTTGTTGGTTGTACGTGATGATAAGGAATGGTTCTCAGGATTATCGCCATAGCTAACGTTATCGCCTACAAAAAGAATCGTATCACCGTCAACATCGACAATGGGGGAGGCTGTTTGAAAACTTTGAAAACTGGAGAAAACCGAATCCTTCTTTCTTCCCATCCTTCCCTCCCCACACTTCCCGAAACCCCGAATAACGATGGCAATGTATATGCGGACCAGAAAGATCCTATCAGGCATCTAGAATTCTGTTCACTTGTGGAGGCAGAGAGAGAACTCTAAAGGAAGAACCTACTTTCACGACTACTAACATGTACGATACCGAGCCCGAGCCCGCTACAACGTCAGGAAGAGTAGACTATCGATGTAAGATTCTTAAAAGAGGGTATTCCGATGTCCTGCCGCTGCCGGCTATTCACTCCTGCAAGTACCTATGTATCTAGTTTCCATATGTGATGCAATATAGAAATAATCAGCGTCGGCACATGAATATTACATGCAAGCAAGAGAGGAGAAAAGCAGGACTGTGCTGTGCTGTGCCGTGCCTGTACTTTACCGTCGCATGCGTTTATCCAAACCAATTCAGGTCCGGAGTGAAGAGATAACATTCAGAATCAATCCTTCCGATGATTCCCCTTTGTTGGATAAATTGTTTCCGCGCTGTAAGATTCGTCACGTCTGTACGACGCCCTTGTCCTTGGGTATTGTTTTCCTGTTGGACATTCCTCCAAGATTGGCCGGCCATGATTGTTCATCACAAATTACCTTAGAACGGATTTCGTACATACTCAAATCGATTCGACTATCGCTGTCGCAGATTTGAAGGATTCAATTTGCCCCTCATTCGTATCTATCAATTGTTCAGCGTCCTCGACACAAGCCCCACGTATCACGGGTACGCGTGCAAGTCATTGACTGACATACATTGATTGATTGATCCGTTAGCAAATTGTCTCAGGCCTCACCGTCTCCATCATCTGCGCAAAATGGTGCATTGTAAGTACAAAAGAAAAGACCATATGTATAGAAGTGGATATAATGTAAACAATTTTGAAAGTACACATGATGTAGGTTACATTGGTGGAGTTCGAAGTATCGATTTTCATCTGCAGTAGAAAAATCGACTTTTTTTTTTCTTCTTCTCTCTTAGCAAATCAAACGTTAAATTCGGCCTGTGTATGTCGAGATCCTAGCCGAATAAACACAGATGCATCAATGGCCTCTCTATCTAAGTGAATCTATATTTTCTCCCAACCAATTGCAGATGAAAAGAGCACTCACACCATCCTCACATGACTGTTTCTTCATGCGGGTCTCCAAAACAATGTGTTCAATCAGACAGGTCACTTCAAGAAGGACCGAAGGTTACTCACGGAAGTTTTGGTGTCCAGCACAACATATAATACGCTCCACCAGGGTGAAAGTCGAATAGTTGAGAAAACGAATAGAATCATGAAAGATGCATATTGAATTCGTTACTGGCTAGCTGACCACAATTAGATGGGTTTCGGGTAGATGCGCAGTATTCGAAGTCGAATCGCACATCAAGGACCAAGAATTTTCGTGATGCAGAAGGAAGTTTTCTTTGGAGAATATGACAATGGGAATGGGATATCAAAGTTATTGATTGTTATCACATACGAAGTACACAAGTGTGCTGTACGTACCTACTAAGTATACATGTACTCTCACAGGTCCGTCCGCTCGTGCGAAAACAGATAAGTTGGATTATTCAAGTAATATCCGCTTCATTTGAAGATCGTGAATTCAGATCACCAGATCCGTTATGCACTTTTTACTTTTGTTCTCCACATCAATTAATATGGAGATGTGAAGTTGAGCATGCTCGTGCATATCTAGCATATCCATAAATAATCTCCATATCTTAAAATTTCTCCTAAACGGTAACCTGGAATTGCGGAACGCTTTTAGTGCAGTGTTCGAAATGGGTAAAGTTCTTACGAGCTGTCAGATGGAAGTTTAATTTCCTAGATATTAGCTTTGGAGCACTGTCTCCCCCATTCTCAGCAGAAAATGACGACGACGATAAACTTGTAAGGAATTGTTTTTGTCTCGGAAAAATAAATAAACTTTTTAGTAAGGCAGACATATTGTCAGCCACTATGATGATATTGAAGTTACGATTTATGAAACTCTTACACCCAGGAGATGGATCATTAAGCTCATCCTAACCCAGTGAAACACGAGGGACAAGAACGTCAACTTGCCTGCCAATATCAGACGATACTGGTTGGAATGACTGAAGGAATCTCCTTTACCCACTCTCACCTTTGGCATTACGGTACTCCAAGAAACTTCAGTGAGCCTCAGTAATGTCAGCGTGCCTACCGTTCTCGGACAATACTGGGATCGTGGAGAGGGACTCCTTACCCGCTCTCGTGGAAAGCAATCTCACATTCTAAGAAGCTTCAACACCAGCCTCAGTAATGTCAGCGTACCTACCGTTGTTGGAAGATTCTAAAAGATACTAACATCGGAAACGGCATCTCTATCCACTTTTGATGCCAGTCCCTCGGTGCCTGCTGAGGCTTCACTTTCAGCCGCAACAATCCTTTGTCTACTTGAAGCTTCTGATTCCTGCACCATAACTGAATTGAGCGGTTTACGAAAGATGTGAAGAGATGCGGGCAAATATCCTAGTTGCATCCTCAACGCATATCACATCATCCTACATGCAGTTTCGTTGAGTGAGGATTCTAGGGCCAAGTGATATATGCCAAAATTGTGAAGATATTGTTGTCCACTGTCCTCGTACAGGTCCAAGCTTCATGTGTTATCAGCAGAAACGAAATTGCGCTCTTGTTGATTTCACAAATATTGTAGATGGGGATGTTATTTTAAGATTGACTTGCTTGGGATGATAAGGGGCGAAGGCTTTTGTTGCCTCGATATCCTTCTCTAACCGAGACCGAGCTTCTTCATCTATTCCAGATTGCTAGGGAATAGGGGAGAAGGCGCAAAAATGGGGAGAAGCTGCGAGTGTAAAGGGATGTGCACACCAACGTTCGGAGGAGAACGTGCGTACCTTGGATAATTTGTAGAAATGAGGCAAGTTTAACTTAAAGTTCTCATGTTGATGATTTTCGTATCGCCTCAGCCTTTCTAGGCTTGGTGTTTGTTGTTCATATGGGGACGGCGATGATTAGCATATTCTTAGTAAAAAGTCAAGCCACATGGCTCGAAGATTGTGAATTTTGGTGTGGGGGGTGAAGGAGCCTCGCCGATCCAAAAAACTCCGGGGATCAAAAAGGGTACTACAGACGAATGCGAGAGAGACTATTGAAAATGTCGATTAATTAGTGACAATTTCTGCAAGACCAACACATGTGAAATGTCCAAAAATAACACTACATTGAGAACAGGATATGTTGCTAATTAAGGATGAATGTGACGAGATATGAGATGGATACAGCAAAAAGACCAACTGATGATCAAGTGATAGGTTGAGAAATGATACATAATTATTGACAATAAGCGCTTAATTCATACCATTAATAGGATTTTGGTGTGATGGACAAAGGATTGTATTGGATGTGATGAATAGATGAATTGAAGAAGCTTGGATCATTATGTGACATTTCACAACTACCTGGTAGCTTTCAAGTATCTACTGGGTTTTGTTCCTAGGTAGTCCCCTCCCTGGTCATACTGCCGAGGAAAATCGTGTGTATGAGTCTGGCACAGATGCATCATTGATCTTTTGACAGAGAGGGAGAAAAAATACCCCTACCTACTGTTATTGTCATTTCAAGGGTCACCTTTTCAGGTTGCATCCGTGTCCTAATCCTTCCATCGCGCATTTGAGTATTTGCATGGCCTTGGCTACCTCCTCCACTCTACCCGCCGTTTCCACACTTTACACACCCCACTCCATCAAGCTTGAGTCAAAAGAACTTACTTGATTCTGCACACAAAGAGATTCACCGCTGATGATCAATGGAGATTAGGGAAGTGAAGCCATAATCGGGTGACATAAAGCCTGTAGAGTTAGGAACTTGGGGGGTCATCCTAATTTCTGATGAGACAAGCAGCCAGTTTGTCGTAATATTCAAGGTAGTTACTGTGTGTGTGTCTGTGTGTGTGTGTTTGTGCAACTTACGGGGAATAGAGAGCATGCAGTCAAGAGTTTCTCATGCAGAGAGAGATAATAGTACCTTGCACAAGCAGTACATTGCGGGGTGGGATGTAGTATTGAAAAGACCTGCGTCGCTACCTCGATAATTATCCTAACTATCCTAGTTTATCTACATATCAGTTCGTCGGAATGCTTGTCTAGTTTTTCACTATGACTATGGTTTCGGCCGTATCTATCCAATTTCTTCCGATTAGCTTTTCAATTGTATACTTTTTTTTCCTTTGATCTACACTAAATATTTCACCCCTTCGTCAGTAGCTTTCTTCGTCTTCGCTTCCATGAAATGATTGAGAACCCTAAACATTCCGTAAAATACTTGATCGTCTCGTGCTGTATTACTTTGAATTAAGCTTGAACCACTAAATCGTCTAGTTGCACTGGCCCAGAGTTTAGACAATTTCCTTCATACTGCTTGATAGCAGGAAACTGTCAACCGTTGGCTACGGGTAAAGCCGCTCTTTCCTCGCTAATGCAAGTGGTCACACTTAATTGAATGACTTCTTCGAATCACAGTCATCAATCCACTCTTCAATTCCCATCCACGAAAATCGCAATCACTATTATCATTATTGAAAAACAATTCAGGTATTTTGAATGGCTGCATTCTCATCACCCTGTCGTGACCGATTTCCGCCCAATCTTACTTGACCGCTATTTGTTACAATACGATGAAGTTATACGATTATACCATTATACGATTTGCTACTTGGTACTCTTTGGAATTGATGTTAAAATCTAGTATTGATTGAATTGAGTGTAATTTCAATCCATCACATCTCGTCATCACAAGTATCCATTCACCGCTGAATGAAGACAACTTCACGAAATTATCATGCCGTTGACCGTTGTAGAAAACCATTCCAGCATATTCAATTGGACCACCATGTAGAAGTAAGCACGGGATTACGGCAGAAGAGAACTACTCCGTACATCGTACAGTATGTAAGGTGCACATCGGGATTCGGGAGGTTTGTAAATTATTGCATGAGGTCTCAGTGTTGTATGCGGGCTGGGGTAAAGTAAAGGAATTATGCTGCGGATAAGCAGGCAAAGCAGATATCGATTAGAAAAAAGGCATCGGTACTGTGGATCCGTAAGTTGGCGAATGCTACCCTCAAGAGAGAGAAAAGGTACACTCTACCGTTCAATGGTGCAATAGGAAGGTAATGCACCACTTTTTTGCGGGAAGAGGGGATTCTCCGTCATTGTATGTCGGTATCGTATTGGTATTCGTCTCTTTTCAGGCTTTGGTAAATTGTTGAACTGGCCCAAAACGAAGAAATACAACGAATCAACAAATAGGACGCTTCAAGCAATCTACTTTTCATGTACAAGTACATGGATATTTATCGCGAAATGGCGAAATGCAGGTGTCCTGCAGAAATGAAGCATAGACCAATATCTCTTCCAAAAGTGTTCACCCGTTGCACAGAGAGCAGGTTACCCATAAATCCATGAGAATTACATGACATATATTCGAGTTTATCGAGTAACGATCAAGCGAGTAAGAAATTGTGGACAAGTCAAGAAAGCCTGACAAAGAAAGAAAAGTCTAAATCATTTAAATGTCTACCTATCACATTTGACACAGCCGATCATGACTTGTCGATCTATTCACCTAGAACCCTTGAGATCATTTGAGAAGTTTAACAGAGAGCATCCATCCATATTCAAATCAAGAGAAGGATGAGATCATGGATCCTTAGGGTAGGTGCCAGCTATGTTCGATTGTGCTATTGTACGATATGCAATATGTTATCGTTCCATCGATCCATCGTGCCAGTTGAATGGTATTCGTAGTACAAACACATGCAAGCAACCAAGTACACCAGGAATGGGAGCAGGAGGGCAAGGGAGAGGAGAGGGGAGTAAAGATAGGTGGGGGGGCCGACTTGGAGTAGGTTGCATAAGAGGCGCCTCGCGAAAATAGCACAAAAATCGCCTTCTTTTACCGCTGAGTTTCCCCACTGGGCCAGCCACACCTGTTCCTTAACCGACCCATAAAAGGCTTAGTGCAGTAGGGTTTCAATAACAAGGGGGGTGAAAAGAGAAGTACAAGGGGCACGGAGAAGGATGGGATCAAATGCAGTTACTATGACCAGGGTGCTGGTGGATACGGCATTTTGTGGAACTAATCCCAATGCATGGATTATCATCATCTTCACCAATCATGATTTTTGAAGTTATCCATAATGGTATGTTGGATAGTATTTCCTAATGTTCCTTTAGGCTCGTTCGTGAATGCTGCCCCCATGCAATGCGGCCACTTTATGTTACTAGCCTTCTTTTTATATTTCCTAGTCTAATCCTGTGCCTAGTGCACAACGGCACCCACCTTTCGTCAACCATTCCTCAATGGGAAGTATCCTATATTCAGACCTAGTTGATATCGTCCTCTCATAGGGCCAAAGGGGCACCAACTGGTAGCCGCACGTGTGCATGTACGTTCGTGGGCGGGAATATGAGCCAGGTAGATGAATGCAGGAAAAATAGCATCACTCCATTCGATATCCAGAAATAGATTTTCCAATTCTTCCCATGGCTGAAGATGATTATTGTACATCTTTTCGACATCTTCATATATAGGTCATGAACATGCAACCATTACCTCACTTTCTTCATTGAGGCTCTCGAACATCGAAACAAAAAGGTCAATTTCTTAGTCCCTCTCCCCCCGCATCGTCGTCGTTAGATTGTTGTCTCTACCTAATTCAACAGCTATCACCTGCACAACCCACTCATTTACTCAAGGTCAAGCTGGACTTGATTTGAACCGACACTCATTAATTTTATCAGTCCCCCCCGGTCTCGCCAATCACCTACGCTACTAACCCCAGTCTCTCATCGCAATATCACGCACTTCGAACCGAACTCACACTCTCGCCGCCCCCACTATTATCTACTGCTGGTACAGTACAAATACAAATGTCAACACAACCCCCCAACGCTCAATCAGCAATCAGAACGACGAACGTCAACATGGCTGTCGCTCAACCCAAACCAAAAGCTCCCAAAGCTGCTCCTGCTACCAAAGGAAAGATGCAAATGCATAGACGATCAAGGACAGGTTCGTTCGACTTTAATTCATCTCAATTCGATATTCTTTCTTGGATATCTCTCATCGTCCGACTTTATATACTGACCTTAGCTATCAAGGTTGTTACACATGTAGATTAAGAAGAAAGAAGTGTGATGAAGGTGCCGGCTCTTGCAGTGCTTGTAAGCATCTAGGTTTACGATGCGAATACAAGAGACCTACGTGGTGGGGAAACAATGAGTTGCGCCGCCAGCAAAAAGAGGTTATCAAGACTATCATCAAGCGAAAGAAGCTCACGGAAAAGACAACTGCACCATCTCAAGCTCAAACACAACAAGTTATGTCATCAAGTATCGATACCCCTCCTGGACTTACACATTCATTGCCTACCTCTGCAACATACTCCGACTCCCTAGACCGCAATCGATCATCATCAATTGATTCTCAATTATCTCTCTTTGATTTCAATGCTCCTCCTATGGCCGACTACACTGCTTACAATGCGCAAATGCACTCATCGCATTCTCAATACGCAATCTATCCTGAATACTCGCCTTATGAGATTGATGTAAAGACAGAACGACAAATGTTTGTTAATGATGTTCCTACTCGCCGCGAATCAACCATCTCTACCTTTAGCACGTTCCATCCACCCCCACCACCTGAATCTATGCTACCATCCTTCCCAATTGATCAGGAATGGGATACTGTATACAATGAACGACATGAAGTATTGGCAGAGGAAGCATTGAACATGAATCTCTTCGATTTCTCCCACGGGCCACCATCATCATTCCGCCAAGTTGCCATTGAATTGGACGAGGGTGACCAAAGACTTCTCGATCATTTCGTCTCGGATGTTTTACCTACCATATTTCCAATTCTCGAAAGCAATCAACATGGTTCTGCACGAACAGATTATATCCTCCCAGCACTCCAAAGTAACAAATGCTACCTACACTGTTGTCTCAGCATTTCTGCCCAACATTTCAAATCCACCATGAACATCCAAGGAGAACAAATCGACAATGATATCATGCGCCACCGATATGCAACCATCTCCGAACTTTGCGAAGCTCTCAACCGCGACACTGATCACGTATCGATATTGGAAGCTACATTGGGAATGATCTTCTTCCAATGCTCGGTGGGTCGATTCGACGATTCCCTACCCGATATTCCATGGCATCAACATTTCCAAGCTGCCATTTCTCTTGTTCAGAAACTCGAATTGCCACGTCTCGTTACCGAATCGCATGATCTGATGCCTTTCAACATGACTTTGACGGCTTGGATCGATATCCTCGGTTCGACCATTCAAGGCCGTGCACCCACATTTGCTCACACGTACAGAGAAAAGCATTTGTCGCAAACCAATTCATCTCTCGGCTTGAGAGAACTCATGGGCTGTGAAGATCGCGTTTTGTACCTCATCTCTGAAATCGCATGTTTGGAAGCCCTCAAGAACGATGGCATGGATGACATTCAACTTTGTCAACACGTCCATGCTCTCGGCGATCAAATCGGGCTTACGGAAATCGGTGAAACCGGACCCCGTGTCCCATTCAATGCTCATGGTATTCTCAGTCCCAAGCAATTGAGCAAGAATATGACTGCTGCCTTCCGTCTCGCGGCTCGTATCTATCTCTGCAGTCTCGTTCCCGGCTTCTCCCCAAGTCAAGATAGCTGTGTTGGGTTGGTTAACAAGCTCACCCAAGCACTTGAATACATCCCCGCTGGAGCCGGAGGCTATGATCGTAGTCTCGTATGGGTTTATCTCATTGGAGGATCCGTCAGCACTACCCATTCTCCCTTCCGTCACCATTTTGCCGATCGTCTCGCTGCTCTTGGAGATCTCGCCAACCAAGGGAGTTTCGGTCGCGTATCGACTCTTCTCAAGGAAGTCTGGAGTCATGTGGATGGCAGATATAGTCCTGGTGGTGGTGAAGCACATTACGTCTCCTGGAGAGAGGTAATGCAAATGAAGGGTTGGGATTTCTTGTTGATCTAGAAAACCTGACTTGGATATCTTCCACTGGTATGGAAGATGGGAAAAACTTCATATTGCAGTGCTATGATATAGTAGCGATACTATATCAAATCATCACGCCGGGCATTGAGCCCATCTAGTTACTCACTAGACCCCAGACGAAATGAGATTTTCATGAGACATGAAAGGATTAATGGACATGTAGTACTACGAGCTACGAGATGAGATGAGAATGAGAGATACGTATACGGTGTTAAGAGTTAAGAATCATTGAGATCAACGAGGAAAAGAACAAGATGATGACGAGGAAGATTTTCATTTTGAAGTTTTTTTTATTAATTGTTTTCGAAAGCATACCATGGATTGCATTATCATTATCATTTGGGCATACCCCATTCATTTTTCTCCTTGGCAAGCAACGGCGTTACGGCAGATTAAGAGAGATTCAGAGATATATGTATGTGTTTGGAATCACGAGAGGAAGGGAGGAAATACCAGTCAGTGGGCAGGCAGGCGTTTAGAGGCATTTTGTGTATTTCTTGTTTTTTTTTTGTTTTTTTGTTTTTTTGTTTAACCTACATACCACCGTTTACTTAACTTTCTATCGTTGAAACATTTATGTATATTATTAACCTAGCTTTTTGGGAATGAGAAGAAGGCTATATAGAGCTGGAAACTTGAGGGAAGGAGAAGAGATGAGGATCGGAGATGCTTCTGGGATTATTTGTATAGGGTTCATATTATAGTATTTGCATATGGGTTGAGCGCTCACGCTGCTCCCCTACTAGGGATTGGGTTGGAATTGGAATTGGGATGGATGAATAAGTAAGAAATAGGAATTTTTAAAATATTCAAAAGAAATCGGAATTGAATTTGAGGTGTGATGAATGAATACTTGATGTGAGATGTTTTCTTAGTGAGAGATTTTTTTAACTTGGGGAGTAGTTTATCTGTAGTGGTATGGTAGTATGGTATGGTAGTATGGTATGGTAGTATGGTGTGGTAGTATGGTGTGGTAGTATGCGATCTATTATCTACAAATACGAAATGGTATTAAAATCCATCCTTTTCTATCTTTTTCATTGATGGATTCCCTCTCTCTCTCTCTCTTGTGGGTTTCAAGAGCAATCGAGATAGGTGATGATCGAAGGAGGAGGAGAAGGGATTTTGAAGGGAAGAAGAGGGGGGAGGGGAGATGTGGATGGATATGTGTATGGGTATGTGAATAGGGTGCAAGAGGAGGTGGAAGTGAAGTTTAAATGGAGAGGAGTAGTGGAGGATGGATGATTGAGGGGAGAGGGAAGGGGTGGTGAGAGTGAGTGTAGGTGGATGAGGGTTGAATGGAAGATGGGAGATGGGAGATGGGAGATGGGAGATGAATGCGAGCTTGAGGTGTATGAGTGTATATGAGACGAGATGAGCGAGGTGAAATTTCCGAGAAAATATGAGGAGTTGTAGTTGTGGTTGTGTAGGACAGAAATCTTTATACTTCAAAAATAAATAAATATATATGTACATATGTATATATATATATATAAATCCATCGATCTTGTCCTATGATTCATTCATACGTAGCATGAGTTTTGCTGGGACATTTTAGGCTATTTGTATCCAAGTATTTGTATGAATATCTCTATCTGTAACATCGTCGATATAATCGGTATGATGATGAGTATGATATAATCTAACATATATATATGTATATATATACACATATATACAAACACCCATCCCGTACCTGCATTCCACATTCCACATTCCACGACCAACACACTCAACCCCAACTCTAACCTCTAGCCTCAGCAATAATCTTCTTCTTCGTATCCCACTCACACCGGATCTAGATGCAGATATATATACGCGTAGATGCGAAGATGCGACACATATCCCTCACATTAATAAGTTTAACGAGGTTGATTGATTGATTGATTGATTGATTGATTGATTGATTGATGAATTACTAGATCTAGATCTAGATATTTGAAGACTCAACTGGTGTAAGGAGGGTAAGGTTATGAGGGGGTTTTATATGAATTTTACTTTACTTTGGGTGATGTTTTGTTTCCTTGTGGGATTATGAGATTGCTTACTCTACTTACTTACTTACTCTACTTTTTTTTTTTTTTTTTTTTTTTGGAGAGATTGAGTTGGGAGATTAATTGATTATTTGTATGGAGTTATGTGTAGGTGTGGAGGTATGGAGGTATATATATACATGTATTCAGCCAACTCCTGCGGCTTTTCTTTTCGATCGATGTGAAGGATAGATATAGATAAGATACACGTATGATTGATAGGTATTTACTTGCAAAGCCTATGAAGATTACATCTATCTACATATGCGAATAGTTGGCCTGTTAGCTGCTGCGGACTTTGTGTTGGTGTGTTATAAGTTATGCAGTTTCCAAAGGAAAGGGATGGGGAAACCAGAAATAAAGAAAGAGAGAAATATGTCTAGCTGGTTGACTGGCTGGCTTCATGGTGTTGCGGTCTTGGAATTGATGTATTATAGATCATGGTCATTTCTTACTGAGAGAGATAGAGAGAGAAACTCACCATCCTCACCCACCTACGCATTCATCAATGTGATATGAAGATACATATACGTTAGCTGATACCAGCATGGCATGGCAGTCAAATAGTCGGGTCGGGTCCGTTCCGCTGTGTCAAATACATACATCTCTCTTCATAATAGGATTGAACTACACCTATACACCTTTCTTCACAAGTAGATCAAATCACCAACCTTGCCGAAAACAGAACATATTAATAGTTGATTGATTGATTGATCGATTGGTCATCGCTTCCACATCTGAACTACTATACACCTACACGAAATTGTATGTAGGACTACCGGTACTGTACATTCCACTCATCCCTCCATCTTTTCCTCGCAGTTCCTTTCCATTCCTAATCAACTCGCTCCAAACTCCCTGTACCCATCAATCCATGTACAAATAAATTCACGACTTCCCTGCTCCTCTAACAGCCGCAATCCAATCCTCTTCTCCCATTCCTTCAGCACCAATCCCCTCTTGAAGAACAGCCAAAATTTCGTCATCGTTACTAACACTATGAAGTTTACTTTCCAAAGATCCAAAAAGTGCAACCGCCGCTCTAACCAATACTGAATCGCCTTCAAAAACTGTTACGTCCCACAATCTACTCGCATTATCAAAGGATATCGAGCTTGTGAAAAGAGATACAAATGTATCACGAAGATAGACATCTGGATTAAACTTTAATTCATCTGATGTGAGATGAGAATGAAGACGTGGAAACTTTTGTGATAGGGTGGTGAGGAAGAGGCTATAAACACGAGAGATGGCGCCGGAGTCATTGGTATGGAAGGAGAGAGGAAGAGGTCGATTAAGAATATTTGAGAGGGCTTGAAAAGACGAAGAAGGATCGGGAAGGTTGAGAAGAAGTATGGCTGCGATTGTCTACTCTAGAATTAGTTTTCCATTTGTAAAAGTAAAGAGTAAAGATGGAAAAAAAAAGAATTTTACTTACACTTGTTCCATGTACGTAACCCACATCACTCCTGTACATGGAATAAGCTTTGAGAACATCCATTAATGCCACATGCAAAGGTCCCTCGGGTTGAAATATTCGTAGTTCAGGATATGTTTCCTTGACATCTCTCGCAATTCGTTCAAGCCAACCTTTCTTCCTCTCTTCTTCCGCACTTAATTGAGAACCGCTCTTAATTGTCGTTTCCAAAGCTTGAGCTCTTCGAAGAGCAGCAGTATATGATGAATCCGATAATCCCAAAGGATTTCCAATTGCTCTTGACCATACGGCTCCACGACTTCTTGGCGCTATACCTCTCCACCACAGTTCTCTCGTTCTTCGTTGTCTTATCACATCATCCCAATTGGGTAAGACATGTTCTTCCCAAATCCTTAACAAAGAACTTGCTGTGTCATCTCTGCAAGTTGATTTGCTACGTTTTTCGGATTCTCTCTGACGTTCCACTTTCTCTGCTGATGCCATCATCTTTTGATATTCTTTAAGATGTCGTCTTTCCTCAGCTGGATCCTTCGGCGGAAGCCATGATGGTCTAGTTCTCGAGAGAACAGCTTCCTTCTCCTTCGAAATAGGTAGCGGATCAATCATAAGTTCAGTTCTTCGTAATGGAGGTAGTTCGGCGAATGATGACTTCACTCTTGTTGGCTTGGCTGAACGATGGTAGTTGTGAGTATCGGAATCCCTTCGTTCTTCATCTTCCGCATGTGCTTCTAAAGCTTCTGTCAAAGCCTTTGCTTCTTCACTCAAATCCGACAAAGCTTCGTTCCAACTCTTTGCCCGTGGTTTATTAGAATTAAAATGATTATTTGAAATTTGTCCCGTAGTTACTCCTCGTGTCATGATCGCTCTTGGTGATCTAAGTTCTCCCTGTTCTGCCGGTTTGGCAGAAGTTCCATTTCCAAGTGGCTTTGTTTTCTCCTTCACAGGTCTCTCAGGACTCGTCGATGCTGACGGTGCAGCACTCGTTCGTTCTTGTGGAGGTCGCGGCGATATCGGCACATTTTCCAACAGACATTCATCAGGTACATCATCTCCATCATCCTCATCACATTCCTTTTCTAATTCTTGTGTAGTCTTTCGTTCTCGATTCGAAACCCAACTGCCTCTTCTTCCTTTCGCGGAAGCTCCGGATATGCTACTCCTTGGACTTGCGCCAATATTTGGACTCAAACTTCGCTGTCGTGTAAGTGTAATCGGTAACACCGGTGCACTGGGACTACTCAATCCTCTTCTGGTATTTGCTGATGAACTGGGTACAGGCACAATTGCCAAGCCATCCGATGCCGCATTCCTTATCTGTGACCTCAATGTTGGATAACCCTGACGACCTTTTGTAGTTGATGTCAAATCTCTCGGAATTCTAGCATTTCCTTGTGTGGTAGACATGGGAATTCGTTGTTGTTGTTGTTGTTGTCGTTGTTGCTTTGCTTGACTTCGCAGGTCAGTTGTGAATGTTGACGAATATGGATTTGTCGACATTTTGACTGCGAATTCCCCAATATCCGAGTCAATTCTTGATTCATCGTCGAGTCCAATTTCTTCGAAATGATTGACGTCGGAAAGAATTTCATCGTTATCGGATTGGTACGAGGAATGAAATGAGGAGGATTTCGAGGATTTGGATCCCGTTAACTCGGGAGGTGAACCAGGCATTGATGTTGGATAACCCGCATCATTTGAATAGATCATCGCATCTTCAAAAGATGGAATTTGAGGATAGTGGTTTTCTCGTAAGGTAGCTATTTTGGCGGTATTGAATTGAAAGTTGGGATGAAGTGGAGGAGGAGGAGAAGGTGGAGGCGGTATGATGATTGACCGTTTCGAAAAGATGAGATGATACCTGCCCCCCCTGATTATGTTATGTTATGTATTTGTGGATTGTCGGATTTTGAGGCTTGTTTCGAAGGAAGACAGGAAGGAATGGAAATTGATTTAAATCCGAATCGAATCTAATGATTTATTGACGTCGAATTGAATTGAGAAGTGAATTGGTATGAATTGAAGTAGAACAGGAACTTTTTGGAAGGTTGATTGATTGATTGATTGATCGATTGGTCGATTGAATGAATGAATGAGTGAGTGAGAGTAGTCAAAGCAAGGAAATCAATAAATAATGCTTCTTTAAACAATTAACGATTGTAATGAATGAAATTCGTCGTAATGGTGGCGGGTGATGGAGGTAGTGAAAATGAAGATGATATTATCGTTGATGTTTGATGTGGATGCGGATGTGGATGTACCGGTATTGTATTATAATGAGTGTTGTTGCTGTAGAAGCTGTCGGTCGAGTTTATTCTCAAATGAAAATGATATTTTGTTTTTGCTCTTCTTTGGTGAGGGGGGGGGGGGGGGCGAGATGTAGTTTATGGGTTCGTACTCCGTAATGAATTCGTTTCTAGATAAGGAAGGAAGGAAAGAAAGAGTGAAAAAGCAAGCCAAGCTGGTGCGTTGTATAATGGAAAGTGTTGGATGGATAGATGGGTGAATGAGATGCTTTGAAGCCAACTTTCTAGATACGATCGATTGAAGAAGTGGTGATAAAAAGCGTAAAAGTCGAGTATGAAGTGAATTCGGAAGTGAAGAGGAAAAAAGTAATAACTGTATAATAAAAAAAAAGATTCAATGTCAAGAATCCACAAACAGCAACTGCGATGATGATGATGATGATGATGATGGTGGTGGTGATAATGGTAATATAATATAATAACAATAATAACAATAATGACAATAATAATAATAATAATAATAATAATAATAATAACAATAATAATGATATTTACAACAGCAACAACCAAAAAGAAGCCCTCAAGTATTATTTCCCACTTTCGTAATTAACAAGGATAAGAGAATTTCGAGAAGTCGGTCGCGACCTCTTCTCCGTAAGGATTAAGTTGATCTTTTAACTTTTTAATGTGGTCGTAATGATATTCGGTGGATCATTCCAAATGCTTCATTTAGCAATCGGTGGGTCGTGGATTCATCTCATAGATTCATAGACTCGTGGAAGAAAAGATTCGAACAAGCTGGGGATACTACTCCCTCCCCTGATTCTGATGTGAGATGCGTATATATATATATATAAGATGTGTATATATAAGATATGTATATGTATAAGTTTATATGTATCTGTATATAAGTATAAATATAAGTATAACTGATGAATATGTGAGTATGAGTATGAGTGTGAGTATATGAGTATAAGAGTAGTATATATGTATCTGGATACAGGAAGATATTCAATTGGAGGAAGATGGATAGATAGATAAATAGATAGACAGACAGATAGACAGCCAGACAGATAAATAGGGTTAAGTAGTCAAAATAGTCAAGGCAGCCAGTCAAGAAAGTCGAGGAAGTGAAGGAAGTCAAATATAAAAGTTTATCATTCCATCGAATGGATCCCTCCTCTCTTCTCTTCCCCTCTTGAAACATCTCTTATCTCCCTCTCCATCCATTGCATCTCCATGTACACTCTCTCCGTCGATGATCATCACCATCTAACCATCCAAGTGTACTCTCCAAACCCAAAAGCAAGAGATGCCACCCACCCAAGTGACTCCCTCTCCCGCAAGTAAACCAGTCTATCGCCCCCGTTGCTACCGATCTCTCAAGAATTAAGTTTAGAAGTCGAGAAGTTTGGAACCCGTTCCATCAATGATTGAGCAACTAGTCGGTAGTTTCGTAGCTAGTAGCTCATGGAGAGATAAGAGATCAAACACATCTAAGAGCGGTGAATGCCAAATTGGATGACGGAGCAATCGAAAAAAGATACATGTATCTTACATCGAAGTGCATGCAATGCATTATGACAAACTCGACTCTTTAATTAATGATGATGGACGGCCCAACTTGTTTTGCATGGAATGCGATTCAACTTTCGTTCCAAGGCAGAGAGACTTTTCGATTGTACAACTAATCAACTAATCAACTAATGGATAACTAACTAGCTAACCAACTACCTGGGAACCAACTAATGCTAATGAACTCACCAGACAAAACAGACCTACGACCTACGACCTACGACTTGCGACCTACCTACTAGAGTATCTACTAACAACAGTCTTTCCCCAATGGAAGCTCTCCACGGCAGTGTTCATAATTCATTCACCCACACACACAAATACGATAAGCCAATGAACCGAAGAGAAAGGGGAAATGGAAGGTAGACAGGCACCATGCAAAATCCAGAGAGAATATAAAATGAATCGAATCAACCACCACAGTCGTTACCGAGAATAATATATAATAGATTAAAAAAAGGTACACCTCGGAAATAAATCCAGGCACCCTACACTTTTCATTCGTCAGTCAAATGCAATCCATGGATAGGATAGAATAGCTTTCAAATCAAATTCAAATCAAATTCAAATTCAAAATGTAAATCGGCACACCGTTTTGGCTGGCTGTTGGTAGGAAGTACGTACACACATACTACTTGAGTCCTGGTTTTTCGTTTAAAATATGAGAGGGAGAAAGAGAGAGAGAGAGAGAGGGAGAGGGAGAGAGAGAAGAATCCAACTTTCCCTGCTTTCTACAGAGTAGAGGAGTAGGTACAATCCATTTATCTAACTAACTAACTAATTATCTATCTACCCCTCCCTTCCATCAGCAAAACAAAAACAAAATCACAATCACAATCACAATCACACAATCACACAATCACACATCCAAACTGCAATTTCATATCTAGGTCGGGTCTTCTCGACTACCGATACCGATTACCTACCTATACTAACTACTACCTAGAAACCTACACACTAGATACACCTACATGCCCGTCCATCTACGTAATCCTCATAAGCCACCCACCAGCACCAGCACCACCACCACCACTACACCCATCCATCCTTATTCTTCCTTACCAATCAATCACTCACTCACCCATCCATCCACCCAATCATCTAGATCCCCTCTCTCCACATACATCAACGGCACACACATATAAGCACAAGCGGGTGACATATTCATCTAATAAACATCCCATCCCATCCCTTCCTCTCTCCCTCCCTCTCTCCCCCATCCATCCACAAATTACACAGCACACCCAGCCAAGATACCTCCCTCAACATACCTTAACATATTAAAAACGTGTTTTCCTCATCTATTCCTACAAGGAAGAGGCTTGCTAGACAGCACCCTATCATTCATTTGTGCTATGCTATTCGTCTATCCATGTAGGGATTAATACTTGTATTCCCAGACTGATATAAATACACACAAGTAGACATGGTATAACATGGTATTAAATTGAACACCTTCATTTTTTTTCCCTTCAATAATCATGCTAGAGATTTCCAGGCTGAGTATTTCTTTCGCACCTCCTTCTCTACTCATGTTTGTGTTCTATAAATGTATACCTACCAAAAAAAACTAACAACACAATACAATACAATACAATACAATATTTCCATCCGATAACCCATTCCATCCCAACCCATTCCATCCCACCCACTATTTACTCCAATTTCCATCTTAAAATGCTCCAGTAAGTACCATCAGAAAATCTCGCAGATCAAACATAAATCTATTGCTAAGAAAAAGGGATGGTCGATGAGACTCGATGGTACTAAGCTCAATCCGTTCTAGCATTCCACCCAGGCCAGCTGAAGGACGAATATTATTCTCCATCTAATTTCGGTACGTCCCCCGGAGACAGCGGGAAAAGACGATACACGGTAACACGGTACAAGTTTTTTTTTTCTCTCGCTCATTCGTTAGGTCTAGGCCTCAAAAACTACGACTAGCTATTGCGTCCAAATTTCCTTTCGAGTTTCTGGCTACATGTTGCTTGGTTCGGATTGTGATCTTTGGGTCGGCCTTGCTCCCGAAAGAGTCATTTTGACTCTGGTTACTTTCTTGTGAGACTACGCACTGTTAAGTGTGTGTACAATGTTTAAAGTGGTGACCTCCTGTATGTTTCCCGATTAAAAGGGTTTTCTGGAAGACAGGCATGGAAAGGATCTTTGGTTGGGTTTGCTGAAGTATTGACTAATAATACTAGTGCGGGCAAAGTTCGGTGGAGGCCTATTGAGGATTCGAAAGGGGAATGAAGCTTCAGTAAAATGGTTCCTCCTTATGCGAATGCAAATGCGGAATGCTCCCATTCAAAGGATGTATCAATCCTCGACGCTTATTTCAATCGTCCCGCAACGCATGGTGTAAGACTTGGGATCTTCATTCCGTATGTGTTCTCGAAAGTTCCCATGGCTCAAAAGAATTTTACACCCTGTTGATCCTCCTGTCCGAAAACCTGGGCCTTTCCCCTCTTCACCAGTATCGCCAATGCTTTTTGTAATATTTCCGTATCTAAACCGTGGAATTCTGTTACCGATCCATCCATTAGCATATTCCTCTTCAAACCCAAAAAACCAGAAGACAAAAGAAATAGCATACCAGCACCCCTCCCTCCCTCCCCCTCAACCAACTCATAAAGTGTCAGCACACTCCCTCTCTGTCCCGTCTCATCAACCCATTCCTCAATAACTCTCGCCCATTCATCTACCTTCCTCCACCAAACCCAACATATATCTCCACCTACTTTTCCATTCCCCCCTCCGCCTATCCACTCCACTCTCCCCTCCTTTCTCATGAACTCCAATACCTCTCTCAGTCCCTCTTCATCCAATCTCCTATTGATCCTCTCGTTCTTAAATAACTCAGAAGACAACAACGTAGAAACTGTAAGACGAAATAATCGATGAAAAGCAAAATAGGAAAGGATTAAATCGCTCCATTTGCGAAGCTGCGCATGGAGAGTCGAAGAGGTAGGTTGAAGGGTGAAAAACGGGGGAAAGGAATATTCGCGGGGAAACTTGAAGGTTTTGACAGACGTTTGAGTTTGAAAGGTACTCATTTTGAGTTGGGAAATGAGTTACGATGTGATGGCAGTTGCGATGGAGAGTCAGAGGTGGGATCTTTAATGGAGGGGAGTTCTGTCAGCCTTGTATGGTCCATGCGTATCAAGGCTTAGTCTTAGTTCCCGTGTTGAAGTCATCATTGGTATCTCATTTCTAGATTGAAAAATCGAATACAAAACATAAAAAAAGAAAAGAAAGTAATAATAATAATAATTCCTAAATGCCGAAGAAGATAACTCACTCCATCAATCAAAGGGACGATTTTCCAAAATGAACAATCAAACATAAATCAACAACAACAACAAGGTACCACCTTCAACAAACTCCCTCTATCCTCTTTTACTCTTTCTTCCCTTTCGAATTCATCCTCCATATTTTACCTACACAGTAGGAAATCCTAATAATTTGGCCTGGTTAAATGTAAAAGCAGTAGCTAGAGGATACGCATTTAGGAACGCGTCAACGCCCTTCCCAATGGAATTCTCACTAGTCGATACAGTTCCATCTGAAAGCGTAACATTATTATTCCTAGCGGCCGGTCCAAGGTCATTATCAAGGTAGCTAGAGACTTGGGAGAGAATGGTCGAGGAGCGGGTGGTTAGGAGGTTAGTGAGGTACGTGCGGTAGGTTGATGCCCACTGAGAAAGAGGAGTGTTAGCTTTTGTTTTGAAGTTGAAAGGAGCAATCATGAGATACTGTTGGTGGGTAATCGATCAAGGATAATACATATGACACAATGGTGCGCAAAGAGATGATAGGTAGTACTTACGTCTGCTTTATTTCCACTGATGGTGGTACTATTGGTAGCTCCAATGACGGCGTCGATATCAAGTAGTGCCTTGTAAACACGAAGATTGGTGCTTTGGAAAAGATTGGCAATGGCATCGTCGTTGGCTATGGCCATTGCCACGGCTAGTTCTGAAATATATGCTAACTTCTCATCGTTGCTGTTATAACTTTGTTGCAATTCACCCGTGAAAGCTTGTGCTTTGACAGTGCTTATCTTTTCGTTTGTTAGTTATATATCTTATGAACTTTGGGGTTGAAAAAGATACCTTTTGGTCTATTCCAGCATAGTCTGGATTGGTATCACTGGGAAGTGCACTATATCTATGTTAGTAGCCGTGGAAATTCGAGGAGGTAATCTGTTGACTTACTTCCAAATAGTCTGTAGCCTAGATTTTCCTGCATTGCCAATGTCTGGCTGATCAAAGATAGCCTTGAAAGCTGCACAGTTGTTGCTGTTAATTCTACTTGCGAAGAAGTCTTGCAGAATTTTTGGATCATCTGTAGACGACGATATTAGCCTGATGCTCCCATACTACTTCTAAAACGGAAACTCGATACTTACAAACACTATCTACATCAACGGCTAGAGATTTGTTAGTCAAGATTTACAACATAGTTGAAGAATGAAACTTACTAGGGGCGTTCGCTTTCCAACTAATTTCAGACCCAGCCTTTGCATACCCAACCGCATTTGAATTTATCAATTGAGAAGCAAGTGCTCCATCGGTAACTTTTGTAAAGCCAAGTGCAGGACAGATCGTTGCGTTTACAGGTGTATCTTGTAAAACATACCAGTATTCTGTTCGAGTGCCTGCTTTGCTGACCAAAGTGGATGCATCTTCATATAGTGGGTTAGCTAAATTACGGTCTTTGATCATTCGTGGCTTCCGCGAGGTATACATACCAGGAATAGAAGGAACATCCACCGAACCAAAAACACACAAATTGGCAGCGTCAAAAGAAGTAAATGATCCTGTGGCTCGTTTGGATATCTTGGGGTATAGATGAGTAGTGGATATGCGACCGGCAATTGATGGTGGCAGTTTGCGAGATTGCAAAGTAGTATCGTTGGAGAGAGAGGGTGAGATATCGCCAGAACCGGAGTATTGATAACATGTAGAGCAATTTCCTCCTGTGGTGGCAGTACAAGCGGGAGATGAAGCAATTGGTGTGGATGATGGAGCTGACGTTGATGAAGCAATGGCAGTTTCGATTGGAGTACTTTCTGTAGTGTCTGGCTGGGATGTTTCAATTGGATCAGGTGTTTCAGCTGGTTCGGGGGTTTCGACTGGATCGGGTGATTCGGTTGGTTTGGAGGTTTCGACTGGCTCGGATGGCTCAGTTGTTTCCGATGGAAATGGAGATGGAGTAATCTCAGGCTTTACGGAAGAGGTGAGAGATCCTGTAGAAAAAGCATGCGAAGTAAATTCAGACTCTGATATCGATGGAATAATTTCGGAAGTGGATGGGTTGGAATGAGCAGGTGTTATCTCGGGTTGGATTGAAGATGTTAGAGAACCGGTTGAAATACTTTGAGAAACTGCTTCGGAGATAGGAGATGAAGGAGTGGCTTCTGAAGATAATGGCTTGGAGGGGGAAGGTGTAATTTCGGATCCGGCGGAAGATGTGAGGGCTTCAGAGGAAGTACTTTTAGGGACTGGCTCGGAGACAATAGTTGAAGAGATTGTTTCGTGAACCGAAGATTCCAAGGGAGGTGGTGTGATTTCGGGCTGGATGGAAGATGTGAGAGATCCGGTAGAAATTACTTGGGATGTGGGGTTAGAGAGAGAAGTAGAAGGTGTAATTCCTGATTGTTCGGGAGATACATGAGATTCGGTCGAGATTACTTGCGAAGTCAATTCGGATACTGAATTAGATGGGATGGTTCCAGAGGTCAATATCGATGAAGGAGATGGAGAAGGTGTGATTTCGGGCTCCGAAGAAGACGCGAGTGAATCGCTCGAAACTTTAGAGGTGATTATTGATGCCGGAATTGTATTGCTCTCAATAATGTTACTAGAATGCGCAGCGGAATTGGTTGATTCGCCAAGACTCGAGGAAATAATGGCTGAAGAACTGGAGGCTGTTGGCCCGGGTGTTATTGCGGGGATTGAACTCGAAGATAGGGATGAGAGGGAAGATGTTTTTATCGTGGATGAAGACTGGATCTGCGCACTGCTTGGAAGTTCTGATATTGCTGCCGGGGTGGAGGGGCTAGCGGGTGTTATTTCGCTGGATTTTGGAGATATGCTTGATTTGGTTGCTGGAAGGGATTCTGGAGCTGACGCGGGAGTCGGTTCGAGGGTATTTGGAGTGGAGGTGGAGGTGGGGATTTTTGTTCCGCTCGAGAGGGAACCGGTCGAACTGGAGGTATATGAGAGACCAGATGTGTGGATACTGCTGCTGCTAGATGAAGAATCGGTTTGCGATATACTTTTCTGCGAGGAATTTTCTAGTGAGATGGGTTTTGTAGAGGTGGATTGTGAGGGAGTACCGGTTGGCTCGGGGAGGTGGGAGGATGTCTCGAGGCTTGGGTTGGAAGCGCCGGGTGTGATGGTGGGATTGTTGATGGAAGTCACTTTGGTTGAGGAAATGGATGAGAGACTGGATAGAGATGTTGAAGTGGAAGAGTGAGATTGAGAGTTCGAGTTAGTGCTACTGCTAGTGGTAGTACCGCTTTCCTTTATTGATGTTTGACTTGAGGAGAGACTGCTTGAAGAAGAAATCTTGGAAGAGATGACGCTCGAAATTGTGGACTTTGAAGTCGTTTGCAGGATTTCTGAAGAGGGGCTCGTATCCGCAGTCGATGATTGGGATGTCATCGAAGTGGTTACTAGAGGGTTCGAACTCGTGGCTACAGAAGTTGTTTTGGGGCTCTCGGAAGATAGACTGGTTAGACTGGTCGAGGAAGTACTCTTTGTTGAAAGGTTACTGGAAGTGGTAGACTTTGAAGGAGTGACTACCGAAGTTGTTTTGGGATTTGTAGAGGATTGGCTCGTATCAGCTGTTGGTGATTGAGATAGCGTTGGGGTGGTCACTAGAGGCTTTGAACTCGTGGCTACGGATGTTGTCTTGGGGGTTTCGGAAGCCATACTTGTTTTGATGGTGGATGTGGACGGTTTTGATGTAGTTGGGGTAGTTTTAGAACTAGTGGAAGTTGCTGTCGTTTTTGGAGTTTCTGAAGATACACTTGTCTTGATAGTCGATGATTTCGATGTAGTTGGGGTAGTTTGTGTGGTCTTCGGACTCGTAGGTACAGGAGTTGGAGTTGGCTTTGGAGTAGTTGTGGTACTTTTTGGACTAGTAGTTGCTTGTGCCACAGTCTTTTTTGGGCTTGTTGTGACAGTTGCTTTAATAGTCTGCTTTGTAGTAGTCTTACGAGGCTTTGCTTTTGCAGCGTCCTCCACTGCTCGGTTCTCTAGATTTACAGAGAGAGTGGGTGCTTGAGGATACAAGTCGTTGCTGATTGTGTATATTTCTCCATTGTCATATGTTGAGCTTCCTCCATAAGTTCCTGGGTTAGAAGACTCAATGCACTGGGAAATGATATCCTGGAGTGCTTCCGTACAATGATCCAAAGTTGAGTTGAAGCTATCACTGCGCTCAAAAGAGATCTACCTCTATTAATATGTCGAATTGAATGGCTTCTAGGTGTCTTACCTCAAAATCTGAGAAGCTGACACTTCCTGAAGCCTTCCCTGATACATCCATCGAGCAAAATTGCGAGATTTTACCTTCAGAATCGAGAAATGCAGCCAATTCCTCCCCGGAAGCATCACCAGAAGCTCTAGTTTGGTCATTGCAGACTGCAGCAAAAGAAGTAGATATAGAAGAAAGAATGAAAGCGGTTCTGAGAACCATATTGATAGAAGACATGGTAATGACTGAATGTGACACTGGCACCGGAAAAGAACGACTGGAAATACCAATGAAAGAAGTTTCATAAAGAAAAACTCATGGAAAGAATGAGATTGATTTACTTATTGCCATGGCAGGTACTTTCACATATCTTTATATGCAATACTAACGAGTGTGGTTTTTTTTAAATACCCCTAAGATCTCTATTATAATTTTCCATTTTCCATTGCCGAAATGATGCTGCAATATCTAACGGGATGGATGAGAAAATAGGAAGCATTGAGAATCCTACGACATGACGTGAGTATTACACTTCTGAGGCACAGCTTATAAATGTTACCAACGAACACTTATACAGTACTCTATCATAGTAATGAGATGCAGACGAGTTCTATGTACAAGGAAAAATTGATAGAATAATCTCCCAACATTGTCGTGGGTCACTCGGATATACTGTATTGTATCGAAGCGCTTGCTTGCTTGCTCGCTCATGGAGCTTCAGTTCTATAAATTGAACTCACTTAATTATCGAGAATCCATAGTATGTATGTATGTATGTATGTATGTATGTATGCATATATGATCGTTCAGTTCAGTTCAATCCATGCTGCAGCATCCGGTCCAGTCTCTACCAATAAGGCTGAACCAGACCACGACATGGAAATTTCCTTCACCAATGTTACATATATGATTCGAAGGAATGTACGATGCAAGCAATCCTCTTACCGAATGTACGGACCCGGTTTCTATATAGAGAAGTTTTCGGGGTTAAATATGGATTTTGCTGTAATTTTCTCCGAGTTTTTGGTTGGGGATTTGGAGGGGGGGTGGTTGATGATTGATAGCTTTCTTTCAATTCGTGAATGTGATTGGGATTTTGGGATGTTTGAATGTTTAAATGTAGATAGAGAATTCAAGTATCCCAAACAATAAATCATCCTCCAAAAATCAAGAATCAAAAACTTCGCTCTACCAACTACTCCCCAACAACAAATAGAATCACCCACAAATCCACCTCTCCGTATTTATTCTCGGTATACCGCATACAGTTTCAGGAAGTTGGTTCACGCGGATGTACATACGCGTATGATAGATATATCGTGATCAAAATAGATCGAGAGGGGGGCTCTGAGATGATTAATGTAAGCTCGCTTGAGATGGCCTGTGGAGCTCGTACATGAATGGCCAATTGGGAAGGCTTGGATGACGATTTGATTTCTGACTTTGGGAAATTAAGTGTTTGGTAGCTGATATGGATTAATAATTACCAACAGTTCAATTCCATTTGCGTGTGACTATAAACAGAATTGGACTTTTTGTGTTGGTTTTTGGGGGCGAATCTTGATGTGCTATTTTTTCTGTGGTGTGGTGTGGAATGTTGTGGGGTCTGGTTCTTCTTTACGGATCTTCTTGATGATTTATATTGAGTGGTTTGAGGGGAATAAGAAATTGTCTGACGAAGAGATTTGTTCCTTTCCACTTGAAGGGCAATTCGGTAGAGTTGGATCTGTTCAATTGATCGTTTTCTTTCGGTACCACTTGGGGTTTGTTGCCGATTCCGAATTATTGCAGAATTTAGTGATGGGTGTTCCTACCCCCCTCCCCCCCTCATCCAGAGTCCAACGATAGAGTGTCCTACTGATATTAGATTTAAAATACCACAACAACACATGCCACATCCGAAGTTATGTCGAATCGTTATTCACATAAGAAGGAATAGATATCCTTGAAACAACACGGTTTCCATGGAATGCAACAATGCAACAATGCAACAATGCAACGTTCACACTTCCGATCCTGTGCGCGCGGCGAAGATCATCCTCCTGGTTCATGGGAACTTTCTTTCTCTGCTTCTTTTTGCCGTTGGCTCTATGTTGTGTGTGCAACTATTCGAATCGGAATACTACTATTCTTCAAAGAATACACGACCCTCGATCTACCTTGGCCATAATTTTTACCTTCATGTCGATGATCTTAGATACTATCAAAAAATCAAACAAACGAGATGTAAGATCAAGCTTTCGCAAACAAAACAAAAGAGCTGTCTCATACGTGCGACATGCGGCTGCCTTTTAGTCGCTCCATTGTGTGAGAATTGGGGGGCATATTCCAAGAGATTATGGCGAAATGGTTGGCCAGCAAAGCAATCGGCTCTTGGCTTCTCAAATTCCTTTCCCATTCATTCAACAGCAAACTTTCGGAGTGTCTTTGATTGTGGCTTCGATATAAACGTCAGAGTTGGTAAGTCGTTCTTCATAGCATGATTTCGTCTTCGCCGTACAAAACTTCATTCTCGCCGAATCTACAAACATTTGCTTCCAGAACTTTTGATAACCTACCTACCCACTTTTCCACACCTGATCTATGATCAGATATCTGGTGTGTAGGTATGTTGTTTCAACATCTTACAAACGAACGCAAATGTAGAAATGGTTACGAATCGATATGACTTTTTGATTGGTTGCCCGTGAGTGTATTGTGGAGAAAGGTTTGAAATGGGGCTTGATCAGTCTTTCAAAGTTTGAGGTTGGATACTTAACCTGGGCTAATTTTAGAAATATCAAAGCCATCAAAATTTACTTGGGAAAATGTCGCAGAAGATTGAATGTTAAAGAAGATCTGAAATTGTTAAGCGATTTCTTCGATGTATAACTACCTACCTCGGTATTAATCGACACTTCTGTATCAATGTTTGCTACAACAGAGGCTTGGGTGAGATCTGTGTTACTTTCCATGGCTTATTCCAGTACATTCATTCGGGTTATGATGACCAATATACTTGGACCAATGTTCTTGTTTCACGTTTCTTCAGCATGGTGGTCGGAACACATCCACGTCCTTGAATAGCTTCTGGAATCAAGAACGGTTGTCTTATCTGGTTATCTATACTGGCATGCTTGAAGCCGTAACCATGGAATAGATAGATAATCTTCAACCCGATCTATAATATCATCGTCTCTACTTTGTAAGGTTGAGGTTGTATCGAACTACTAAATGCAAGCATTAGTCTTGTTGAACTGTAACCTTACAACACCAGCAGAGTCAAACTGGATTCCGAGATGTTCAGATGTGTGAATTACCATGATCTTCGCCCTTCGGTCTTTCGGAAAACAATAGGCTAGAATTGAATTTCTGCACGACAATACGAAATCTTAATTTTTTCCCTGTAGCGATCGATAAGGCGTTCGTTTATCGACGCTCGACTATCGTTACACGTCCAAGCTAATTTCTGATGGCTTTTTCTTCTTCACTTCTTACTAAACATACACTAGGTGCGACTAGTCAAGACCACGTAGACACTCGGTGATATGGACTTCAAGGTTACGAAACATCACACCAAAATACCAGACAACGAACCAAGCAGAATCATCAAAAGTATTCCCACTCCATTTTGGGTTAGAGATTCTCAGTCAACCATTTCATCCACTGCATATACTTTGCTTTTTGACAGAGAATGGGCTAGAGAAAGTCTAAAAGAAAAAAACACATACCTAAGTCTTGTATCTAGATATGCCGTCGTTATTCAGTCCATACATCTTCTCTATCACGTTTGAGCTAAAGTTGGAATTATTGGTTGTCTCACGATGCCTATCCAACAATTGGTAAAGCTGCTATCGTACCTAAATATACAGATATGAGGTCAGAGATTCAAGTATGCAATTTCAAAAATGCTGGAGAGCGCAAAGCCCCGTGCGACACGCTTTGCATCATTAAGCTTTTTGACGGTCCGCAGGGTAGAATTCCAAATGCGCTTGTACTCCTTACATATTGACTTTGCGATAGCTCGGTATCGGTTTGTTGTCAATCTGTAGACAATCAAAAAATGATCGAAAGATCTGAAAGCATCGATGAGTAAGAATGACAAGTAAGCATACTACTCATCGACTAAATTCAGCCCTGCACGCGACGTCGCGATCAATCTGCCAGCCCCCAAAAGTCTGACACAAATGTGGGGGGTGCAGCCAACATTTACAATGCTGCATCACAATTATCCTCGTTCTACATAAGCTGAAAAGACGAGAAAGGACAAACTTCAAACAAGCAATGTATTTATGTATGCACCATTAAGCCAAGCAATACGAAGTTCGGCACGCAAAAGGGGCACTAAGGAGGTTAGCGGATCATCTCTAGTATCCGTGCTTCGGAACATAGCGCGTCGAAGATGTTTCAGCAACGGAAACAATCGTCCATTGTTACGTGATCGACATGGAGCTGGAAAGCATGTTTTGAGTGTTGTTGTGCAAGGCTCGAGTGAGGCTTGGTCCTTCTTGTCAGATGAAATGTAGGTATATGGGGGGGGAAATGACTAGTTTTGTCTTAGCGGGGATGGGTCTGTTGGGTTGTTGGAGAAACTAGTGTAGTACTACTGGATTCGTTTTTCTTTTTTCTTTTGGGTTCTTCTTTTCGGTTCCCGCGAGCTGGATGGATAGGCAGCGACTTTTTGATTTAATATCAAGTCTCCCATCTCTCTCTCTTTTTTGCATTCCAGAATTCTATCGTCGATCGTTTCGTCATAGGCAAGCATGGCATACTCATTGTTGCTGCTTGGTTTTTCTGCTGCGATTTTAATATGTTATGTATCTTATGAACGCCTGTTCAAGAAAGTCAAGATACCTGATGGCGCCAAAACGTTGCCGGGTCCAAAAGGTAAGAGGACTTGTATGTTACCGCACCGATGAATCTATACTGATGTTTTGTTACAGGATACCCGATCATTGGATCAGTTCCTGATCTTGACCCAAAGAACCCGTGGATGAAAATGGTGGATTGGAGTAAGGAATATGGAACTATGTACCAAGTGAATTTGAACGGTGACAATACTGTCTGGATTACCTCCCATAAAATTTGCGACGACCTGTTTGTCAAGAGAGCAGCTATCTATTCGGACCGACCATTTCTTGCAGCTATCGGAGATGATTGCAGATACACAAATCGATACATTCCTCTTGTTACCCATGGCGGTATGTCTCCTAGTATCTGAAATTTCCTCTCACAATACTAACATTCATTCAGAGGACATGAAGCGCATCAAAAATTGGATGAAGGCCACTATGTCCAGTATGCCACCCGATCATCTCAAGGGCCTTTCTCAAAAGGGCGCCGCAACATTCGTCACTCGTCTCATCGCTCAACCACACCTCTTCAAACAATTCTGCGAAGAATGCACCGCTCAAATTTCATCGACAATGGCCTGGAATGATCGCCGTCTCTCCACCGCCAAAGAAACCATCATGCGTGCTAATCAACTCCTCCGCCGTATCTCAGCCGATGGTGATATCCAAAACAAGCTTCCTTTCCTCCGCAACATTCCAGACTGGGTTCCCGATTTTCTTCAACCATGGAAAGTAGCAGAAAAAGTACGTTTCCAACGCGAGAGAAACTTTTGGTTTGGAGAAAAAGAGGAAGTCAGAAAGTCACTTTTGAATGAAAAGCCGGATCCATCCTGGATGGCCCGACATTTGAGCATGCCCACTACTCCTAAATTTGAAGAAGATAATACATATTCGATCGGCATGTTGGCATTGATCGGAAGTATTCTTACGTCGTCACCTATTCAGAGTTTCTTCCACGCTATGATTGTTAGTCCAGAGTGGCAGGCCAAGGGACAAGAAGAGGTCGATAGAGTGTGTGGGGATCGACCACCTTCTGTTGATGATATCCAGCAATTGCCTGTAGTGAGAGCGATCATTAGAGAAATTTTCAGATGGAGAAGTCCGGCTCCTGCTGGTATGTGTGATTCTTATTTTCTCTCCCCTCCTTTTTCCCTACCAATTTACATTTCCGGGGTTCAGAACTTTCCCTGAAATTACTTGATAAACTAACAAAATTAACCAGGCGTTCCTCACGTACTCTCCCAAGACGATGTATACGATGGCTACTTCCTCCCCAAAGGCACCACCTGTTTCGCTCTCGAATGGGGTCTCTGCCGTGATCCAGTCCTCTACCCCGATCCCGAAAACTTCCGTCCCGAGCGCTGGCTATCCCCCGAATTCCCCACTTACAGAGAACCCCTTACCCATTGGCCATCCATTAAAGCTAACCATGGATTCGGTTGGGGAAGACGCGCTTGTATCGGGCAGGATCATGTAGAGATGGTTTTACTTACTGTTATCGCGACGATATTATGGAGTGTGAATATTAGGAAACAGAAGAATGAGAAGGGAGAAGATATTGAAGTGCCTTGGTATGATTACACCGCGTATGTTATTGTGAGGCCGGAGTGGTTTCCTTTCGATTTGGAAGAGCGGGGCAATGGGTCAGATAGATCTGCTTTGTTGAGGGAAAGAGCGGATATGGAGATGGTTAGTGGAGAGGATGGAGTTCTTAATGGAGTACCGGTCGGGTATGAGAAGAGGGAGATTTCTTTAATATAGATTTTGGGTATCTGGGAAGGAAAATATGTATCAATCGTGGTCATTCTAATTATGCTGTCCTTAACTGTTTACATTTAGATGGTTCTCTATGTAGCAAACTATATAAATAATTTAGATAAACTGAACATTGTAATTCGGCTGTTCTCAGATTAAAAGTGATTGATGGATTTTGGATTTTAGAATGTTCGTCAAATCTCTTCACTCCTCTATTGAAGATAGCCTTAATGCACATCAAGAACTTTGTGAATGCCTAGGTAGAGTCAAGGGCGAGAGGAGAAGGAGGGGGGATTTTTTGCATACACTCCGAGATTGAATTTGAAATGTCAAAACCCTTGTAGACTCGAAAATTTTGGAGATTTTACAGCTGCATATCTTGCATCTCAGTCTGCATATCGAAGATCAACTAATGTCTCTTTTTGTAACTACTGCAGCTTTGTGGAAGGTGATCTCAAACATAGCATTTAATGAAACTTCCCGACTTCAGTAATGGGACAACAAAAGTATACCACTCTTTCAACTTTCAACATTCAACACCAAGTCAAACAATCATCACTTTAGATCGAAATGTAAATGCTTGCAATGTATGATTTCGTCTGAGTGATTTAGTGAACCGGCTGTCTTGTCTACATGGAGATATTCTTAGTTTTGATTCACCACTCAGTGACAAGAAAACGACGAGTAATGCACTTTAATTTATCTCGTCATGCCTGCCCAAGCTTCAACAAGTAGTTGATAGACTGTCAAAGGACTTCAACGAGACGTGGCAATGCAACTAGGGTTCAGAGATAGTCATGAAAACGCAGAAAAAAAGCGGCGGCAGCTAAGTAAGACCCTTGATGTTGATCGACCTGACATCTTGATTCCCACCATCGTCATACTTCTCTTGTCTGTTATGATCGTTACCCTTGAGATTCTAATAACTCATATCGTAGAATCGTAGAATGCCGTTGAGGTTAACTTGCATTTATTCACTCCTCAGATATCTCCAGCATCAATTCCCCAAGTGGTAATTTCTACCATCATCGCACCTCTTACCTGACACGAAGTGCTTTTTCATACCAGTAATGTGCTTTATCAAAAAGCAGTATGCGGTCAGGATAGAACATCTTCTGCTGGCCATGCAAGTGTTGGAGATCTTGGGAGATCAATGGAGATCAGTTGGTCGAAACAGGGGTGAAGCGATTTAGCTTTTTTGACAAGCGGAAAGTCGTGAGTGACAGCGGATCTTCAGTGTCAGAATAAACTAACTCTATTCGAACAACGGGAATGTAAGATCGATGAGGTAAACAATAGAAGCGTAGAAGACGATATAGCGCCATGAGTCTTCTTGTCATCGTGTTGACTTGTTCCTATGGAATAACTTTCTCGATTAATACTAGGCTGGTGTCGTTTTAGCTTGGTGTGAATTTATTGAAATATACCCAAGATGACTATCTGGGTCAGGTGATCTCTATCGCGCATCAATAGACTTGCACCCCAATGATTGATTGCTAGAATGAATTTGACTCGCATCTTTTCTCATCGTTCGTATTTCGTACTTAACAAACTTCTCATACAATCCAACAAAAATAAATGCCTTGGCTATATTTTTCAACAGGTCAATATCATAATGAATAAGACTCGAACTTTTCGGACTGTGGTGGAATTCCATATCTGTGCAGAGGTATGGGGTAAAATGTTGTTATTTGTTAGAGGAATGGAATTCTATGCGGTTTACCAAGAAAGCGGAAGAAATGCTCCAATTTACCAGGCACTTGCAACTTGCAGGGTGTCGGTGTCATCTTCCATTACCCTCGTATCCAAATGCCCCATCGAGTTCAAATGCCGAAGCTTCTTGTGGTGCCAAAATGGCATAACGATATAACAAACATCATCAAGCAATCGATGCGAGCCGAAGTCCTGAAGTTTGGGCAAAAACTGCCGAGCAAAAATCAAAACACATCTGAAGTAGCTTAAGGTTGAATCAAAGTGGATCTAGTCTTGAGAGAACAGTTCTCTCTACGAATCGCATGGCGAGAAAACAATCTGTCCAACCATCCCAACTCTAAAGAGTATTTCGTCCGGTTGGCGGTTTGGATTCTGTCAATACGAGCATCTGTGTCTTCACCTTATACCCACAAACTCGTCGCAAAGATGTTGTTAAAGTAGAATGAGTACCGAGGCATGAACTTTTCCATTTTGTTTTCTCAATTGATGGGGCTTGTCGCACAGACAAATGCCAATGACAACGTGGTTTTGATTTTTTTCAGTTGGGATCTGTAGTATCAGACTCTGGAATTTTCGAGCCACAAGATCCTGTCTTGTAAAAGTTTACATGTTCAGATTCGATGGTCAAATTCTAAACAAGATTTGCAAAGATACTTCTGTCTTTAATTTAGTGGAAATTAAAAATATGCAATGGCTGATCCTTCTTTCACCAGTACTACACACCAAAATATTGAAATATCTTCATCAATCGGCAGTACAACCTCGACGTTCTCAAGTTGATGAATTTTATGTACACAGCCTTAACGCCCAGATTTTAAGTGTTGCAGTCTAAACATCTAAGATTTTGAATGTCAGGCTAGAAAGAACGATTACCTTTTACCTCGGTGTTAATGATGATGGGGTTGTGGTTGAGACGAGTTTCATGTTGGAGGAATTCTCCATCTGTCTGTGCCTCCGCCGCTCACATATTCATCCCATCCATTTTTCTAGAACAAGTAACCACCGTCATATTTGCATGAGAAATTTCAACCAATCGCAACCTTTCTTTTCATTCCTGTTCAGCGTCATGGGATTGTTTGCGATGTTGATATGTGTTTTTGTAATTGAGGATCTTGGTATGATTGAAGATATAAATTCATGTCAGCCCCCTTAGATGACCGTTTCCTTTTGATTTATCCATCCAATACAAATATTTTCTATTCGCTTTCTTTACCACTTCAAGAACATAATAATCCTTTCGAGAATTCAATACATACAACAACAAGGCTTCAAAATGAAGGTTACACAATCTCTTTCTCTTTTGCTCCTCCCTCTTACCGCCCTAGCCGCGCCAATTCTCGAGGGCACTGGAAATGTTAAAGCCGCAGCTGGAGCATGCGCACCAATGATGCTTATATTTGCCCGTGGAACTACAGAAACGGGAACAATGGGTACCGTAGCAGGACCTCCATTAGTTGCTGCTCTTGGGAAAGCCGTTGGTGCTAGTAATGTGGCTACCCAAGGTGTTCCATACCCCGCCGACATCCCTGGATTTTTGGCAGGAGGTGATGCAGCTGGAAGCAAGATGATGTATGCATCTCCCAATATTTATCGAATTCCAGTCACTAATTCCTACCATAGGGCTCAAATGATTTCAACAGCCGTTACAAATTGTCCCGATTCCAAAGTTGTCATGGCAGGTTACTCCCAAGGCGGTCAACTCGTACACAACGCTGCAAAAATGCTTCCCGCAGCCACTATGGCCAAAGTTAGCTCCGCGATCATTTTCGGCGACCCAAGTAAGTAAAGCTTTTACCAAACCTCTAAAAGCACGTATTAACATACATAACAGACAACGGAAGTCCAGTCGCAGGCGCATCAGCTGCAAATACAAAGGTTATCTGCCATACCGGTGATAACATTTGCGCGCATGGAGATCTTATTCTGGCACCTCATTTAACCTATGGTATGGATGCCGGTACAGCTGCTGCTTTTGCTAAGACTGCTGCTGGTATGTGATGGGTTGACTGGGAATACTCCAATCGACATCTTTTTTTATCAGAGTCATTGCGATACCCGTGCTAGTGTTCTTCAAGACATTGGATTTGAACTTGGATTTGAATTTGGATGATGACCAATTCTTGCATTGATTGCACATTTTCTTATTTACATTTGTACTAATTATTTAAATGGCGGAGACCACTTTGTCTAGAATTAATTTCCTGTTGTATCCTTTATTTCGAACATTCATCTCCTTTGATTGTCGCTCTGTGAAAAATACAACATGGAAAGTCTCTTGACTTAGCCTTATATCACTAGTGTTGTATTTCATTGTGTACATGGTTGATAAATGCTCAAGATTAAGATTAAGATTAATAGAAAACTGAGAAGCAAGATTCTTGAATAAAATCGAACCAAATTATTATTATACGTGTATACTAGTCAGTGGATAAAGGGACTGGCTGGTCATTTTCCAATATCCAAAATCTGCGAGAGATTGAATCTTCAATTATTCGATGTCAATATCTCTCTTATCATTGTTCAACTGATAATGAATCGTTAGATCGGATTTCAAAGTGTCTGAGTTGATTATTCACATGAAATTGTGAAGTCACTTTTCGTAGTGTGGTAGGTACATTAATCTGATATGTTGAACTCTTTCAATGTAGAATCAATATACTTCTTTTATAACGGGACTTGTTGTTTTATTTATTGGGAGGAATGAATTATTTTATTTTACTGAAAAGTATAAATCTTTCAAATCTTTCAAATTAAAAAATCGAAAAGTCCAAAAGTTGAATGAGATGCTTTAATCTATATAATCGATGAGACAAATTATTTATTCTAATCTCAAATATATCAGAATATAATATGAAAGATTAATTAGAGCGGTTGTATTATCTTAATAAGAGTGAAATCCGGGCTGTTTAATAGAAGTGTTCTTATACTATGAAAGTGTCTTTCAAGAGTTTCCCTTTTGTCGAGTTTAGTATCGGTTATTTCTTCCTCTTGGAGTTCACTATACCTAATCGTTCCCAATCTATATTAGTCCAAGTAGTTAGTTCAAATATCTTCATCTACACGCAAAAACACTTTATTTCATTAATATCTATTCATCATCGGAAAACTTCCTCTTCATTCTCCTCATCATTTCCAATCATCAAAAGAAAGATGGTGCCTGCTTTTTTAGCCACCCCACCCCTATCCGGATCTCTCAAAAAGGGTCCTCCCCCCAATACAGCCACCATCACCATCATTACCACCACGATAGTAAAAAACTGTTCCGAGGTAGTTATTTTTTGTGAACGGGATTCAGCACCCCGAACTAAGGAAGCAAGCGGGGATTTTTTTGCTCGACCTTTCGACGCATTGGCTATTTTGGCTATTGTTCTGCTTACAAGATTGGGTGGTATTATTTTGCTTTGGATAATCGGTGCTACTATTAGTGACTGTCGGCGTTGCTTGAAGTCCAAAAGGAGTAAAAGAAGTCAAAGGAGTAACAGACAAAGTGTTTGAAAGAGGGAAAATATAAATGTGTACTTGGGATTGGGGTTGGGATTGAATTTAGGTTTGGGTTTGGGTTTAGGGTGAGGATCTCGAATTCGAGGGGAGGGGTGACGGATAGGTTCTCTTGATGTACAGAGGGAGGGAAGATATAATTTTTAATCTCAAGTGATGGATTTGAGGGTTCACTGGTCTATTATTTATGGCTCTTGTGATATCGGACTGCGTCAGTTTTAACAGGGTGCTGGGATTCAAGAAAAACATAGGGAGAATCAATTGGTGTTGCTAATAGCTGTTGAAAAAATACAATACTCCATTCTGTCATAAACCCATTGTTCCAAAGAAACATGGAAATTAAAATAAATAGCAATCTCCACGAAAGATCACAGATTGAACGGTAAGACAACAACGTTCAGATACGTAGTATTTGATTCTGACTTGTGTATCAGGTTGAACGATCCCTCTAAGTAATATCCGACGTCATCGCTACACAGCATTACCAAAACGGCCTACTTTTCCTTTTGCATATACCACCCCCGCATCATCTCGGATTAGATATTCACCTTCCTAATCAATCCGACCCCACGTTAATTCATCCCAAGCTCCCGGTAAACTTACTTGTACACATCTACCGAGCCCCATGATTTCCGACTCCTATATCCGAAAATCCCACCCGGATCCGAACAACGACATGCAACAAACAAGACTTCAATCTCCATCACCACGTATCCATTCAAACATATCTCCTGCCCGATTCAGTAGTTCTCCACTTCATTTCCATGATGATTCCTGTTCGTCAACTGTGAATTTTGGAATCTTACTCATCCGAGGAGAAATGAGCTTACGGCTGTATTTCTTACGTTATCGGATTCTCAGTCATCTCGATGTTTAGCTAGAGAATGGACCTGAGTTTTTCTCCGCGGTGGAATTCGATATTATATACTATAAAATAGGATATGAGATTCATTAAATCAACAAATTTGAGAGAATCGCAAGGGTGAAGGAGAAAGGAGAAGAAACTCGGAAGTCCGAAAACCCCAAACCTTCGGAGCCGGTGTAGATGTGCAACAAAAGATTTCTTAAAGAACAATGGGAGATAGGGATTGGTTGAGATGAAATTACAGTTGTTTTTCCATGGAAATGTTCGCGGCTGTGTTTTGTTTAGTGGGTGAGAATGAGGACGATAGTGGGTACTTTGATTCTGAGTTGAGTTGCGGCCGAAAATCTTCGGCCGAAAAATTCGGAGATGGAATGAAATAGAGGAGAGATTCGAGGGGGAGTGGCGATGGATGGATTGATGGGACTATTGGTTGGGATGATGGGATGGAAGATGTGAATTTATCTGTAAGTGCAGATGTGAGTGGATTTCTTCCTCTGTGGAGAAACGAGAGTTTTTGCCTTGTTCAACAAAGACATCACCCAAGAAGTCCATGAATGTTCCAAATGTATTAGTATCCATATATGTATAGCGTCATCTAGAAGGTCCTTCTATAATACCCATCTACTCTCAATCGAGCGTTGTTAGATACCTCTGCCATCAGCCGGTGGTAGGAGTTGTGAAGTGTCTGCTGATAAAAATCATCTCAACTTTCCACATGTAAAATGAAACTTTGCATTGATGGTCTTCCAAGATATTTGAATTGATGTTCAATAAGACAAGCAAGAGTCTCAGTTTCAAATGCAAAAGAGGAATTTGATTGCAAATCCCAAATCCCAGATCCTCAAAAGTTTCCTTCCGACCTCTTCAAGGAACCCGAAGCTTGCCGTGCAGCTGAGGCAGATTGCTAGCAGAATACCACCTTTAGTAGTGGCCGATCTTCTGAGCTTCTGAAAGAAAGCAAACTAGCCTGGTGCTAAAAGTGACTGAGACAATAATGGCATAGATCCGATGATAAAAAACGTAACGCAATAGCAGAAAAATCCTACAATCACCAGCACCTCATCACACCACCACCACCATCACCACACGATAAAAATCATAGGACGTAGTTAGAATACTCCTAGACAACATCAGATATGTATTAGAAAGCTAGGATCTATCATTGAGATCAAATTATCAGAAGCCCAAGCTCTAAAATGATGCATCCACCCCACTTGTGTAATTTTCTCCTGCTTCTCCCTTGACAATGTCAAACGCACAACTGCAACATAATTCTCCAGTCGACCAATTTTTATTATCGTTGTTGTCGCAACAACTTTCTGAGCAATCTGCCGACTAATCAGTTCTGCATTCTTAGGAACCTGATGTCCGACTGAATTCTTGCAAGTGATCCATCGATAGGCACAGGCAGTGCTTTGGTGATTGGTGTAAAGCCGTTGAAACTAGCCATCTCGATTCCACACCTCCGCATCCAGATGAGATAGTTGTGTGCGCGCTGCAGATGAGAATGAAGTTCTAACTGATTGAGAGTAAAAACAATGGTAGCGACTTTCAGTATTTCTTCGATGTGCGGATGCTGGTGTTTTGATAACCCGATGAATTTGGCTTTCCCAAAGGCTTTGACCTGCTCCATCGATAGCCATATCTGTTGAAGGTCGGAAGGCTTTTCGGCGAGATAGGGCGAATGGAACAAATATCTATAAAGTTAGTGGCTGTGCACACAATGGGATGCATAACTCACAAGTCCACATAGTCCAGGAAGCTTAGTTAAACTGATTTGAATCGATGCGGGCAAGTCGTAAAGACCCTCAAAGACTTTCGTGGTTGCGAGATTCCGTCGCGCGGTATCCCGGATTCTTTGATAGCAACATCGCCCTTTTCTCTTCACTCAAGAATGGCAACTCTATTCCGTTGGTGAGTGAGTTTATACCTTTCTCTGCATCGACATCAGATAACAAAAAATTAAAGATCGGATTCAGCACAGATACTGTTTGGTATATAGACTCCTGAAGAACCTTTGGATAATTGCAACATTGTCGACATTTTGAAGACAGCTATCGAGCCAGGTTTTCGTCATCTCGACGTTTCGAAAGGAGGAAGGAGGATTAGCGCAATTTTTCTGCGAATGAAATCGAAGAGATAAAGTTCTCAGTTTGTTCAAGCAAAGGGTTCGCTGGTGTAAATTATCAAGCTAAGGTTTTTAGTGTGCTCAATTATGGAGCTAAGGTTCTTAGTGCAATTAAACGAGAGGTTTGTCAGTACAAAATATCAAGCTAAGGTTCTTAGCCTGTTAAATTATCGATCTAAGGCTCTTAGTCTGCTTAAGCGACAAATCTGCCAGTACAAATTACCAAGCTAAGGTTCTTAGCCTTCTCAATCCCTGACAATAAAGTGGAGACTCAGGCTTTCAGCGCACCATGTAGATATCATCACATCCTCTTTATCATCCGTTTACCCCAATACTACTTGCAGTCTCAGTCAGAGAAGTTTACTCTGGCGATAAAGTCTCCAATACACTGGCTCTATTTTGTGAAAATTGCGTACGCGGTGTATCCATTTTACAGGAGCGGGAGGGCTAGAGGACATGAAGACGAGAGACAATATGTATACGAAAATCGTGGGCAAGATAAGGAAGTCGGTTGAGTATATCCACCCGTTCTTCGAGACGTTGAAAACAGACACGGCTTGCAATTTGTTGAATAACCATCAAATTTTTCCTGGTTACAACCGCAACAAAAAGAGTGTTTGGATCATTTCACAATTCCAACCCCCACCCTTAAATCAATCAGAACTTCACACCTTGAGACTCCGAATAGATAATCCGGCATCTCCACCAAATTGACAGCACGTTTCACTTTATCCCAATGACAGCCAGCAAAAGTCACATTTATAAGTCCTCCCACACGTCGATCGCACCCCACTTAAGCAAAAGCGCCACAGTACTTCGTTCATTGACCTCTATCCCCCAGCACGAATCTGTTGCATTTTGCAACGGTGTGTTTCCCTTCTAATCTCTTGTCTCGAGCTCAGCACCCTTATCAAGTAAGATCTGAACATTATTTGGTCTTCTATGCAAAGCAGCGAGTGACAATGCCGTTCTGCCAAGATGATATTTCACTTCAATATCGATGTCCCTTTGAAGTAGCAATTCAAGAATATCGACGTTTGAGCTTTTAGCAGCCTTCATTAACGCCGTCTGGCCGTGCTTATCTTTTGCTTCGAGATCAGCATCTTTTTCAAGCAACAGTTCGACAGCTTCCTTTCTGTCACATGCGGTCGCCACTATTAATGGTGTTCGGTCGTCTGAATCTCTAGTGTGAAGCTCAGCACCACTTTCGAGTAACAGCTCGATGGCTTTACAGTGTCCATTCGAGACAGGTAACATCAATAGCGTTCGATTGTATGAATCTCTAGTGTGAAGCTCAGCACCGCTTTCGAGTAACAGCTCGATGGCTTTACAGTGTCCATTCGAGACAGGTAACATCAATAGCGTTCGATTGTATGAATCTCTAGTGTGAAGCTCAGCACCGCTTTCGAGTAACAGCTCGATGGCTTTACAGTGTCCATTCGAGGCAGCTAACATCAATGGTGTTAGGTTGTATGAATCTTTACTTTCAAGCGCAACACTCCTCTTATTTAATGATCCGATCAATTCGACATTACCATGAAGAGCTGCCAAAAGTAGAGCCCTTTGGCGCTCCAAAGTCTTTGCGTCGATATCAGCACCGTATTCAACCAAAAAGTCAACCATCTTGTCGTTTCTATATTCAATAGCTAATGACAGGTCTTTATTCGTGATACTTGCACCATGGTCAAGTAAACATTTAGCGATATCGTAGTGCCCGTGCTCAAGTGCAAATGATAATGGGATTTGAAATTGGGTTGAAACTGAAGATTTGGGTTTGCCAAACCCATTTCTTTTTCGTGGTAATTTTTCGGAGCCACCTATATTCACCACTTTATATATAGCCCGTTCCCGAACAAGCAGTTCAACGATATCGATCCTGTTCTTTTCAATAGCTAGTAGATTAGTAGTGACGGTGTTATTCGATCTACCGGACACCGTTTCTCAGTGTCTGCGCATGCATTAGTTAACAGCTCGACAACTTTAGCGTTCCCGGTTTGAATGGCTAACGACAATGGTGTTTGCCCAATGGAATTTACTTTCCTAAAACTACACAGAGGTGCATCAAGCAACATCTTTAAAATAGCTAGCTGCTCTCTTTGAACGGCCCAATGAACTGGAGTTTGATCATCAAAGCCTCTCGAGCTAATTCGACACACATCTGTTTCAATCAATAGCTTGAGAAAGCTTTCTTCTGCTCCTTCAAACGCATCCATCAACATAGCACCTTCTAGATCTTCCAAGTTGTCTAAAAACTTTGACAATTTCCAGTTAAGAAACTCATAGAGTGACGCATCATCTACCAATTGAGGATATTTTTCAGATAATATGAACGAGATAGCTTCTCGAATTACCTGTTGTGATGACTTCTCAGACTTTGGGTCCAAGATGTTACTCATGTTTGCGTCTGAAGATATGCCCAGTAATGCATATATCATATCTCGGTCATCAGTCGCCTCACTTTCGCGAAACTTTACTAGTAACGTGTGGAGCTTCTGACCTTGCGCCCACCAAGACTCTTTCCGGGAGATTCCAGGCATTATATCCAGAACTGACTGAATGTGTGCAGAGGGGTAAAAACCTATGAGAGCCGGAAACTGGGAGAAGATAGTAGCGGATATAGATCTATTACCACAATGCACTGTCGTTGCTCGGCGAGCATTCGCAACCTCTTGCAAGATCCAAATTCTTCGAAACCATGGTCGTTCCAATATCAATTTCATTTGCTCGCGCAAATTCGTCAAGTGTTCATTGTTTTCATCAACCCAACCACTGGCCTTATCTTTCCACTCTGTTGGATGCCAACATAAACTTGCCTTCCGCAGCCGCTTCATGGTATCCATCACCAGGTCAGTTTCTTCAGTCCCTCGACCTAACCAAACCACGACCTTTTCAGCCTTCTTGTATATGTCGCCCATCTGTCTGATTTGATGAATTTTCTCGTGAACATTCTCCTGATTAATACACAAAGCATCAATCCAAAAAATTTGATCCTTTTCCTCAGATCTTAGATGCCGAAGTGCCATATGTAAGTTGAAAGTCACTCTGATTCTGACGCCGTCAATTGAAACCTCTTCCACTTTGTCAATGTATCCCCAAGTATACGATAGTGCAGAATATGGTATGATACTATCCGGATCGTCAAACCAGGCATTGATAAAATGGCCTTGAATTTTATCGGACCAGTGCCCTTTGTGGAGTTGGAGAAGTCGAATAGAAGGTCGACCGAGATTGATCGATTGATACTGGTATGAATCCATCTAGGAACTGCTTCACAATTCAATGTCTATGGAAAGCTCAAGATATGAAACCTTGGTTTCTCTCTCGGTATCGTAAATCGTGATATGGTCTATTGAAATAGGTAGGTTTCACGTCCTGATTGCCTTGAATTTTGGGGATGAGATTAATGGGTTAGGTCTTCGATGTGAGGATGAGATGCATCGTTCAGCAAGTCTTATCAGGCATGATTGAGGACATAATGACGACGGCAAGTCTATCAAAACAGCATGTCTTTGAGGCAGTGTCAATAAACATCCATCTAGCCCTCCGCCACGTTGAGATCCCTGTAAAAAGGCTGACAATAAGAGGGGTGTGATGTGCCATGGTTGGTGGCAAAATCAAGGCGGTGGGCCAGAGCAGTAAGAAACAAGAACATTTGACAGACACCACTGCGCCCAAAATTTTCAGCTGAACATTTTTCCGACCTAGATATACAAGGACCAGGTAAGAAATTGTATTGTTTGACCCGTCTCTGTTAGTATAAGCTGTACGCAAACAACTATTCCTGCAACAGCGAGGAACTATGCTGGGCACTCTAGTAATCATGGCATTGCATCAAGAATTGAAGAAAGGACTATATAGTTACGATGTCGCGCATTACCTGTGAAGTCGGAATTTGAGGTGTAACAAATCGAGAGATGAAGTAAAGTCAACAATAATAATAAGTGCACGAACTTCGAAGTTCCAAGAAGGTGAGGCTCGACGCACGGACTCTGATGAATCCACCCCTCCATCCAGTAAGGATAGGAAACGGTGATATCAAAATACACAAGTATCTACGTAGTCTATTTAATATTCGATATTAAATCAAACAATCAATATTTCGAGTTCAGATTGAGCCAAGGTATTCAAGAGCTTTGTAATCATTCATATAGATTTATATCTAGTTTAAAGAGTAAGGTTCGTGTGGTGCTAGAGCTGGGGGAGTTGGTCCAATCAATTTTTAACCTCTGAATGTTCACATATTCTAGCCTATAATTTTTATTATACCCTGTAGAGAGATGTGCTTTAAACATGTCTGTTATGCACTTGATTCGATTTCGAATTCATAATTTGATATTTGGATGTTAGTGTCTTCAACATATGGTTTTGCTTGAATGATTTAGTGTTGCGATCTCGCAATTTTGCAGGAGTCGCCCTCCCACCCATCGACACTTAGGGAAAAAGTCGAATATCAAGGCCAGTCAGTCATTTGAAACCCCTAAAGCTGAAAAACGATGCCAATCCAAGTAAATCAACACTGCCGATACAAATGGACCCGGTTGACCTCTTATATTTGGCATTGAACTCTTGTATACATGCCATTTGAGTCTGAGAAGCGAGGGCTTTGATGATACAAAATCGAATGGATGCTGTTTCTCTATCCGCGAGAAAATTCTCAACACTTCCCTTATCTATCAGCTTTATCCTAATGCCATGTATTTTTATCCTTTTTAACAATCCGTATCTGATCGGAACTCGATAAATACTTCAATGGAGATGAGATAAAGCATTTCATCCCCATCGCGACATACACACCTCTTGAGGTCATACTCCAATTAGCGTAAGTAGAATATCACCCAAATTTGGTATTCAATCGATTCAATCGATGAATAGGAACCTTCCCATCCAATCGTGAGCTCATGTATCTAAGAGTACAGAAACTATGTCATCGTTTTCGCAGATCCATGGTGGCGCGCTTGAGCCATTAGAAATTGATAGATCCAGGATACTAAACTCCCCTAATTAAACGCGAAACTCTCTGACTTTAAAATTCCCTTTAATACCGGGAAAGCCCAACACGCATATTGTGATATGGATATTCATTCTCACACATTCTTTTGATAACTACAAGACTTGGTCGACTTTGAGAAGATGAATGATACGCGAGCCTGAATGGATTGGCCATGTAAATAATACCATACGGTCGCATGTAAATCGGACACCTTTCAAATCGAGGACAAGAATTAATTTTTAGAATCTCGCATGCTTTGGAATTGTATTGATCTCATTGTTCTATAACATGACCATCTCCCATGAGTCTGCTATAGCTAATGTACTTTGGAAGGATAAATAAGTATAGCCATTGCGCACCAAACGAGTACCTTGCCTGTGGCATGAAGACTCAAGATGATTGACTAAGCAGTCCTCTATATCTCTACTCATCATCTCTCTCCCAAACACATGGAAAATCCATAACAAATAGTAACAGTACAATACAATACAATCAGTAACACACACTAAACACATCCCATCAAGCAAACTCAAAACCCCCGACTAACCCAAATCACCACCTAAAAAACAATACATAAATTCCAAATACAGCAACAACACCAACACCAACACCACCAATCCGGTAAACGAGTATCTATAAAGTTTTCCCCCAAAGACCCTTAAACTCTAAGAGTGCGGCACTACCGCATGTCATGATATTCTTAAACACTCGAAGAAGGTTTCAATAAAGGATGAGATGGATGTACTATATAATCTTCCCTCACACTAGTGATACATCGCGTCAAAATAACACTTTGTCAGCTAATCTTTAATAGAATCCTAACTCATAACAAGATAAACTTTCCATTTCCCCATATCCATTCCCATTCCCATTCCCATTCTCAATATATATATACCCCACAACCATCAAAAAATGACTCACTAAGCCCAGACAGCCAACCCAACCGAACTATTATTCCAAACGAAAAAAAACCCCGCACTCAGCCCTATATCTTCATAAGCAACACCACTCAATCCTTGAAGATGTAAAATAACAGTAGTCATAAAGTAAAAGAAAGGAACGTAAAAATCTAGATCTTTCAAACTTTCCTAGATAGAAATCTAGTATCTGAATGGAGAATCTAACTACAGTGATCCTCATTATAATCACATACCCGATCTACACGTGGAAATCACGTGTCATATCAAATTGAGATGAGCCGTCAATCCCATGCTATGCCATCCCACTCCATCCCTCGGAACGAAAAACAGAGCCCCCTCCAAAAAACCATGGAGGCAAAAAAAAAAAAAAGAATAAGAACAAACCGCACAAGACGAAGAGGAATAACCAAGACGAAAATGAAAACCAACAGAGCCTCATAATATGATCGCTCATTTTTACTCCGATATCCTGTGAAGTGTGGATTTTTACATACCTGTGCAGATACGCAGAAACACAAATAGATACACACACACGCACACACGCAGATAAGCAATACAATACAATATAATACGATGCATACGACGATGATGACGGGGACGCACGATTTCATAAGCAACAGGATAAGCAAGAGGATCATTTATTTGTCCATCTATCTATCTATCTGCAGTCTTGAAGTTACAGACAGTAATCTAGGCGGCAGTTCTTCGAAATCATCGATTCGCCAATGGAACAAATAAATGAATGAATGGACAAGATTAATTTCTGACAGACTCTTAGAGAGAGAGAGAGATCTAATCCGTATGTACGTACAATGTACATGATATTTTTTTCTGCTTAGAAATCGAGGAGGGGAGGAGGGGTGGGCGTTTCATAGTTTGATTGATTGTTTGAGGGAAGGGAGAGTGGTGAGTGGGTGAGTGGGTGAGTGGGTGGGTGGATGTTGTGTGTTTGGTGTACATCTGCAGAAGGAGGTGCTTGTGAGTCATACGGAGTACAGACATACATACAATCTTTTTCTTTGGACAGGGGGGTGGGGAGGCTCGGGACAGGGAATGGGAAAGGGAATGGAAGTCGCGGGGATGAATGGATGGATGGATGGATAGATTAATAGACGACTCTACCTATTCTTTACTACCTAGCTCGCCTGGTACCTACTTTTTGAACGGGACAGAGTACAAAGTACATGAGTCAAAATACATACAACCTACCAGTGCCTACCTACCTACCGTACGTACATGTAATAATACTCCATACAATACAATATAATTCGAACAAATTTTGAAGACAGAGGGGGGGGGGGGGGCTTAGCTTACAAAGAGGATACATATACCTAGCACATACCTACAGATACCTAGAAACCAATGCTTGGTATGCATATAATTGGACGAGATGAGGAGCATGTGTGACGGTGATGACGAATGAGAGGAAAGGTGTACGCATACCTTACTTTCTAACTCTCTGCCTACCTATCTCCTCCTCCGTCCATATGTGAGTACGATGTAAGTAAACGGGTAAGGCAAGGTAAGGTGAGATTTCATCAATGAGAGATACTGGATACGTCCCAAGTACGAAGTACACGAATGCCACGGAAGATGCGATGCGATGCAAAGCAAAGCAAAGTAAAGTAAAGGGCGCCGTTTATGGGCAATCCACTCACCCACCAACCCATCCACCTCTCACATACGAAATGCATCGCGATGGAAATGGAAAGTGGGGGGGAAGGTCGGATCAGATCAGATCAGATCAGAGGATTTGATTTTTTTTAAATTTTTTTTTGAAGAGGCCCTCCCTCTGCTTCGTGTACTAAAGCTAGATAGAATGAGAGAATTCTCCATTTTATTACGGCTTTCTTCGGTCGGTCGGCGAGATGGTTTGGGTTAATGGGTGGTCTACTGTGTTTGAATGGATGGATGATCGACGCGGCGTGTGTTGCTGTTTTAAGGTGGAGGTGGAGGTGGAGGGCACTGTAGAAGAGTACTGTAGAGTGAGTGGTTTGACGTGAAAAATTACGAGGGAGAAATGCAAGACGGATTTAACATGGCGAAATAAGGATATAGGCAGAATGGAGGGAAGGGAGGAAGTGGATGTAAGAAGGAAATAGGAAAGTATGGGAGATGTTGAACAGTAGATTTATTTTATTTATTTATATATATATATAAGAAATGGCATTGGAATATATATATATAAAATGGCATCTGACTACTAGGTACGTCTGACTTGATGTTGGTTGGCTGGTTCAAGTGACCTTACTTATCCTCTACCCTCCTTGAAGAAATCCGATCTTCCGTAACCTAGATCTTCCCGTCAAGTTTGGATATCACTCATGTGAACGAAACGAACATCAAATAATACCTACCTGGTTAGAAGTTCTAGAACGGACAATTAATAATACATTCAAAGTAATGACACTACATTACAGTAACTGTGAATGTGAATGTCGATTCCTCAAATCCATCAATCTCTCAGGTCAATTACAGAGTAAAAATTGTATTTGATCAATGCTTCGTTCTCTACCCTATCAGAAGTCTTTCTCTCCTCGAGGTAATGGCGGCATGAGATGTCATCTTAAAATGGAGTAAGGCTTTTTCACAGGGCGTAACCTTGGTGTGAGGGTGTAGAACAAGGATGAATAGGCTACCAAGAATGGTCAATAGGAAGAGAAAATAGAATTGAGTTTAGAACATGCCTCGAGCTAGTAGAAGAGAGACGAGAGACGAGAGAAGAGAGAAGAGAGAGAAAATTAGGGCTGGGAGACCTTATCTTAAGTGGATTTGAAAGTAATGATGTTTGTGTTAGAGTGAAGTGAAGTGAAGTGAAGTGAAGTGAGGTAAAGTGAGGTAAAGTGAGGTAAAGTGAGGTAAGGTAAGGTAAAGTAGAGTAAAGTAAAGTGAAGTAGTGAAAGAATAAAAGGATGACAGAAACATATCTCTTCTCAGACTTCACTGTATCAGAGGTACACAAGGGTTGAAATATCAGCCACCACCACTGCCATCAATCTCACACTTCTCTCTCACTCTTCTCTCTCACTCTATGCAATCATCATCCCCCAATTGTGAACCTGTGAACCTGTGAACCTATCATACTCACCCATTCATACTCAAGACCGACGGCTGATATAATACGGATAACAGTACAGACCAAAGAAACCATCCCTGTGACTGTGACTCATACTCTCAACGATTAAACTAATCTCGAAACATACTAAAGGGAAAAAGTATCTAAGATTTGGAGAAAACGCCAGAGCTGCCAAAGAAGGAAAAAGGATCCAATTAATTTCATCAACCGTGTAAATAATCAAAGATTGGATTCGTTTATTCCTAAATAAGTAGCAAATAAACTTTCTCGGTAGGAACCATTTGCCTACTAGTAAACTCCCACACTTTCACACAAGTCGCATAAGAATATCCTTTTCCCCAGGCACACCTCCAAAAATTATTTTTCTCTTCACTTTTTTTATCTTTCAACCACACAACACAACAACAACAACAACATCTTCCCATCGTTACAACCAAACCACCGCCAAAATAACTGATTACAATAATACATTACATAAGAGAACAGGTTATTCAACATGTTCTAAATCATTGATCCTCCAGATCATCCCTCAGTTGACTCCATCAGTCAATATTCCTTCCTCAACCAATCAACCCATTTCCAACCCACTCAACCCCCCTTCAACTCCAAATTTTCCCTTCCAGGAAAATCTGACTTCTAGCACCGCTTTCAGCAGCTTTAGTCCTTCAACCGCAACAATACTCCCACAAGAGTTAAACTCTTTCACCACGGATTCTCAATCACCATGGCCTCCCAACTCCAATTCATCGAGCCTGCCGGCATCAACACATCAACTATCCAACAATCAGTATCTGAACAATCCGCTTCAGCCCGATCAACCTCAACAGGACTTTGTTCTTTACGAGAGCAGAACACCGAACGTTCATCGTACCCCTAGTTTATCCAGTACATCTGCCTTAACAGCTCAAAATCGTCGTCACTCATCTCATCTCGCATCTGCTTCCCCATTGCTACAGAATCAGAGAGTTGCAGCGATCATACAATCTACTGGACATTCTTCTAACTCGGCTTTCACCAATCGGTTCAACTCTCCTGCGCAGCTTGTTCAGCATCAGCACTTTTACCCTTCTGCTCCTGTTTCTCCTGCAACTTTGCAACAACCTCAGCGATCTCGTCCTCAAGTACCCTTGTTTTCACAATCAACTGGGAGCATACCGCGAACTCCAAACATGGCTTTCCAAGGTAATTCAGTTAATGATCATTCACATACACGTTTGCGCAATGACTCACATTTACATTCAGACATTGATCTTTTTGGTGACGAATTCACTCCTTTCGAGGGTGGATCCTCGACACAAAACTCATACTCTTCGGCCTTTTCTTCCCCAGCCATTCCAACAATGTATGATCCAATCAACAACTTGTCGTCTTCAAGCTCTACCACCAACATGAGTTTCGTTTCACCTCGAGATCTTTCGCTTCGCGATTCCTTCGCCACTGCCTCTGCTCCCAACTCGGCTGCGTTCACAAACTTAACTACTCCATCAACGTATAACGAATCCCCTGCTTTCGAATACCAAGATTCGCCTTTTGTCGGTCAAGATGGACTTAACGACACCACCACTGTTCAAACAGGTGATGCTTGGTTCTCTCTCTTCCCAGATGCAGAGAACTTTGAGCAAGCAAACGCCAACCACTCTCCTTTACTAGTAGAAGAAGAACTTGAAGTCGCCGAACAATTAAATGCTAAGAAGGATACCCGTCGCAAATCTGGTTCCGCAACATCTCCCATGTCAGCCACTTCTGGTATTCGAAAACCATCAAAAGCTTTACCACCTATCATCGTTGAGGATTCTAACGACACCGTCGCAATGAAACGTGCTCGTAACACTCTTGCTGCTCGAAAGTCTCGTCAAAGAAAAATGCAAAGAATGGAAGAGCTCGAGGATGAAATCACAAGGTTAACTGCCGAAGTGGCTCACTGGAAAGAAAAGGCTCTACGAAGAACCTAAATAGATAATAAAGACTGTCTCTTTTCAGTCGCCGGCACAATCATGGATTGGAGGAAGGGATTTTGGGTACCCTTTACTTCAAGGAGATTATAGTAGCAGCTATCGCACAGGGGCAATAGTCATGACGCTATAATTGTGGATTTCTTTGGTCCGAAAAGTACTGTTATATTCTTTTTCCTTTTTCACACTATGATATTTGGAGTGGTTTGGTATGGAAATGTGGGATGGTTTAACTTCTTTCGTGTTTCCTTTTATAATAAAGGATTCTAGGGATATGTATGGGGATATCATTGAATGAGTGGCTATTTTGCCGTGGGTTTACAGATACATCTTTATCGTTCTTCTCATTCTTTTTTCTTTGGCTGGATTGGAATTTCATGGAAATGAAGTTGTTTTTTGGTGAGTCTCCCGTTTGAATCCTAATTGATTCAAATTGTGTGTGTGACCCAAACGTTGTGTTGTGTTGGTTAGTTTATTATTGTGATGAATAAGAATATACTTGTTTCATCAATTTCATTTGCTTGATTGATTATGTGATGTGTGTGTGTGTGTTTGATGTGATATACATGTGTGATATATGTGTTGTTCTATTCATCTATTTGCTTAAGACACACTTCGTGATACATTCTTCGCTGTCCCCCTCCCTTTCCTCACATACAGACAGACAGGTACGCAAGGCGTCTCTCGTTTGCTATTAATTTATTCATTATTTATCATCATCTATCTATCTGTTTATCTATCTATCTAGTTTTCGATTGATCTATTGATTTATTGATTGATTGATTGATTGATTCATTCATTCATTTTTTTATATTCATTTTTACCACTTTCAAGAGAAGATTGGAGAAGGCTGGAAGAAGGCTGGTGGTGGGGAATAAAAGGAGCAGAAGAATAATGGGATATTAGGATGATGATAATAGGCGAAGTTGGGTGGGGGGTTGGGAAAGGGGAGTTGGGGAGGGAAGGGTGGATTGTGTATGGTATGATTTGATTTGATTTGATTTGATTTTGATTTTGGAGAGTGTGAGTGTGAGTGGGAAATTGTGATTGGGATTGGGATGGCCCGTTAGTGATTGGTGATCTCGATTCTTTAAATAATAATAATAGGGTGTTTGGATTTGGATTTAGATTTAAATAGGTGGGTGGGTGGATGGGTTGGTGATCTTGAAGATCATTGGTTGTGTAGTCAAATAGTCTTGATTGGGTAGTGAGGTATGTGGTCATGTAGTTATTTATTGGGTGGTGAGGTACTGAGTTAGTGAGGTATGGTATGTGAATAGAGTGGACTGGAATAAATGGCTATTTTTAGATGTATGTATATATATATGTATACCTGGTAGTGAAAGAGAGGAACTCACTTTTCTTGAGGAGGGGTAGGTGATAGGTAGGCGAGGGTTATTTGGGAGTAGGTGTATAGGAGGGAGTGAATGGGGAAGGGGGTGAATGCGTGAATGCGTGAATGGATTGGGGAAAATCTATTTTGGGATGTTATTTGTGGGATTGGGATTGGGATTCATGGGGTTTGAGGGGGGATGGGAGATGAGGAGGTAAGGTGGGAGAGGGAGAGAGTGTTTGGATGGGCGCGGAATGGAACGAGGTAGAGGAATAGAAATGAGGAAGAAGATTCATGTACCGTTAAGAGGTGGCGAAGATAGAGGATAGAGGACAAATGATTTGGAACAAACATAGGCAAAGAGATGTGTGGGAATTAGTTATTTTCTTATACTTGTATTCATACTATTCTCATACTCATGCTCATGCTCATGGCATTCTCATCACTATCTATTGAATATCCTTATCTTATACTTATACACAAGGATATCCTGTGAACAGTAAATGATTAGAGTCGATGGAGTCAAAAGATGATGTGTATGTGGATGAGAGGTTTTATTTGTTTGTTTGTTTTTTTGTTTGTCATTTGTTTGTCTATGGTTCCCTTGAAGAATGTAAGATTGAGTGGGTGATTCAGGAGATGAGGATATCAATATTTTTTGAATGATCAACCAGGGTTGTTTGTGGGGTTGTTCAAGTCATAAACGGTCATACAGACGCCTCTATTCTCGAGTTGCTGATTGACCAGACTATTTACAGAAGACTGTCGTGTAAAGGGTGTGATGGTCTACACAAAACTATCATTACGGTACACTCCGTAAGCTACATATGGAATGAGTGGCCGTTGGCGTGCAAATTTGTCGACGAAGCAAGCAAGCAAGCCATTCACCTCTGTTTGACCAGTATTGCCAGTTGCGCCGATCACGCCGTCCGTTATTGAGGTTGCCATGTCTGAAATACGATATGAGATGTTTTAAAAGAAATAAACGATGATTGATAGAAAAGAGAGTTATTTTTTACATGTAAGCAGCAGTATCGGCTTCTAATGAGATTATGCTTTTTATTCAAGGTTCCTCATTGTTGAATATTTATTGATCAATTAATTGATGGGGTTAGGTGATGGAATGTGAGTAAAAATGATTCATGTGTATAGGGTAACTCATTCAGTGGGATTTCATGTTATAGATTCTCGGTGGAAGATCTAGAAACGATATAGATAGGATTTTAAATATCTTGGAATATACCTTGTACAAGCCCTAAACAATGTATGTAGTTCCGATTCCCTTCTCGACGGTCCAACAGCCACATGGTATTTTCGTTGGTAAAAATCACGAGAGGGAGCAAGCAAAAATCGAGCAACACCAAAATATTGCCCGATTGGAATAAACCTCAAAATAACTGAACGGTCTCTACCGGGTTACATTGCCAGCAGATGTACTCTGGAATATATAAAGATACTTTGTCTGAGTATGAGAGTCTGCTGGAGTTTTTCCCGCGCCCGCTCCCCCTTTCTGCACTTCTGGGCGACTGGACTAATACGTGTCTCCATTCGCTCAACTTTTATCTCTAGACATTGGAGGTATTACCCTCAAATAACATGTTTCGGTTAATAATTCTTCTCATCCGAGGGGATATTCATAATAACTATGGCTCGATGACAAATGACGATACATACTTGTAAGCCGTCAGCAGCATCCCCTCTCGCACGCTATTAGTGCGAATTTCCTGCTAGTACCTCATACGTTTGGATAAAGTTTGATACCTGCAGCCCCGGGAAATGGAAATGCGCACAGATTCTGTCTCAACCGCGACGGTTCCTCAATCCAAAAAGAAAACGAGGCGCCATTTCGGACCAATTGCTCCACAGTTCACTGTCTTACATCGGAACATGCCTAGCGTCATCCCGCGTGCGGGGATGAATGTTCACGCCTGTTGTAAGCGAACCATATTGGAGTGTCGTCATTGCATTGCATTCCCAGCTGCAGCAGATCATCATCACTACAGTATTGAAACAAATAACTGTTGGATATTTCTTTTAAATTCAATAGTATGCACGCGTGGTCAACATAATCTTTCACATTGCATCACTTGTAAAGTTTTTTGATAGAACTCTTTCAAAATTACTGCCGGCTGTCAGAAAGAGCTCACAAAAAGTTTATTACTATGGAAAAAGAGTGTAATTTTACTGCTGTAATATCATTCCTAAAGAAATGTATACAATCATAGTAAGTACTGTACTACTATCAGATCTCACTTCCAATGTGACCTTTCTCAATTATAGACTTTTCTACAAAGCATTTCCAACATTAATTCAAAAAGACTCATTTATATATTTATGAATATTTCTTATATCACAATCACATACTAGAGTATATCAATAGAGGTTAAATAACTAGAACAAGAAAGCTAAAGAGAAAAGAGATATTTGAGAGGTCTATTTATCTCTTTTATAATAAAGTATCGCTTAGGTTAAGCTAGTCCTAAACTAAGGTAAGCGTGAAGCGTCACAATATTAAGAAAGAATGATTTGAAATCTGTAGAATAAATAAATTGATATTGCTCAACTTGCTTCTTCCGCTTCTTCCCCAATATTCGATTTGAAATTTTTGGTTTTGGTGGTGGTGTGTGTGGTACGGTTTGATTTGGTATGGTGAAGTGAAGAAATGAGAGGATTATAATAGGTGGTGTGAGGTAGGGGTTCATTCAAAAGAGATGCGAATGATTAGCCTTGTTATTACAATTGTGATTGGTGGTGCTGAGTTTGTAGGTTGGGTGGGGAAGGCGGGGTCATATGATAGAGAGATTTGGGATAGGGCTGGGATAGGAAGATGTATTGAGGATGGTTGTGGCCATGTGGTATCTGTTGCATGGGTAAGTTGGTAGGTATATGAATATAGTAGAAGACTATTTTAACATACATAACCCGGGAAGAGAAGGGCGGGAGGTAGAGATTCATTTTCTGTGGGGGATTGATGGGTGATAGGTGAGGATTGCTTTTGGAATGTGTGGATTGGCGAATGATTGAATGGGAACCTCAGCACGCGCTAACGGGCATCATTCACGTGCATCAGCCAGCGCGAATTCTATATCACCAAAAGTTACGAGTTTCATTTATCACCATTTTCTCTCTTGTACGAGTCACATATTCCAGCTAAACCCCCAATCAGAACCTTGAACCTTTATCAGCCAAAATATAGATACGTTAATCTGTCGATCAAATTCCTCCTTGATGCTTTCCTCACTGGTACTCGCTGGAATTGTTTTAGTGGTACCAATTGGATGTCCACGGTGACAATACCAACTTTTGTCCAACAAGCGAAGGCTTCTATTGGGGCCGGATATCATGCAAGTGATCGTTGTCTGATAAAAGTATGGTTACATCACTACGAAACTGATGCGTCTATCTTGGATTCTATTTCTTATAGAAGTTGGAGCTCGAGGGTGAAAGAATGTACTGACTCCTTTTGCTTAATGCATACAATTTTGTTGTATCTAATATCTCATTAGCTACATCTTTAGATAAAGAGAATTGATAAATTCTTGTTCCTTAATTCCACAGAATCCTATTCCAAAGTCTGTGATACCAAATTTGTTATTATATTTGATCGAAAAGAACACCATTTGCGTTAGTAGTGCTGGGAGCTAATCTGTTTGCTTTGTGTGTTGCTCTGGTTACAAGTCGATTATATCTGGAGGTCTATATACTGTATGTATATCTTAGGAAAGCTTTTCTCCCTTTTCTAACATTCATTTTATCAATAGCTCCATCGTTGAAAATTCGACTTGATTTGCCTCTTCAGCCAAATTTATTCGTATGCAATCGAAGAAAAAATTCTTCTCAACTTGGGTTATGCCTTTCAAAATGCCTGAGATGAGCGATGCATTTGAGAAAGATGAGACAACTTCAACAAATTCGACAACCTCGATACCTACACCTACGCATTCCTCCATCGATGATTATTTCGGCAAAACCATCGACAATGCAGTGCCTGAACCTGGAGGGATATTTATGATTCGCAAACGAGGCTATGGTAAAATGATTACCCTCGAAGATGGTAATCTACAACTAAAATGCGATAGTGGGATGGGAGGTTGCCATTGGATTTGCGTCGAGAGGGATGGCTGGCTTGGATTTCGTAACTGCATATCGGGAACATATATAGGACATGATGGATATGGAAAGTTCTATGCTAAGGCCACTCGTCACAAGGATTATGAATCTTTCTGTGTCAGAAAACATCCGGACGGGGACTATCTGCTGCTGACGAGACATTGGTCCAAACTTTGGAAGATGGATATCAGAAGGAATAGTGATGGATTGACCGAGCTAGTTGAGACCGAAACTGGAGGAACTACTTGGCAATTTGTAAAGGTCATATAGAGGATTAGCGAAGAGTAAATGAACGGGTGGCTTCTTGAGAGATGGCATTGGAGCTCAAGCTGAACAAATTGCACTTTTATTTGGCTGATTTTTCTAAGAGGTCTATGGCAAGTAAGCAGAATGGAAACATGTCAACAACATGGAATCTCATCTCATCTCATATCATCATCCTATGGTTCCCTTATCTTATGTATACTTAGATATACTTAAAAGTTGTGTTTGGCTTACGAAATCACTCTTTCAACTCATTGAACCTTTGGTCGGGTTTTCCATCTATATTGCTGACCTTTAATGCGATGAATATATCTGGCTTCGTCTGGAGCCCCCCATATTCTCAGCTTATAAGCCACCCTGACAACCCCACAATGATTCAAGATGTTACACTTAGAGACAATATAACACTCAACCATGCTTGAAACATCCATTTGGATCCAGCCCATTGCGCACCGATAAATGTACAACCAGATGAACCACTCTTTAGTAGTGGTGTCGCTTTTGTTTGATAGAAAGCCTGGAAATATAAACAGTATTACTACTGGCCAAAATTGATCGATTCTTCAGAATCATTACCCATCTGTCAGTTTGATTGTCAAGCCACATTCACATGCGGCGAAAATCGGCCCGCATTACCCTCGCAACGTTGATATGGGTAGTATTCAATCTATGCGATATGTAAATAACGGTTGTGCATAGTTCGGCTGCTGGATAATTGTTCTATTAAGGTATTCCTGATATGCTAAGCATGCCAGAGTAGCAGTTTTAGGCTTGCATTTTTTATGGGGTACTTGCCCGTGGGACAAATGGGCATCTAGGACAGACGATTCAAATACATAACTAACTGGGCCATGCACATCGTACAAGTATCTGAAGCAAAGCTGTGAAAAACACAATACGGATGATAAGCTCTGCATTTTCGTCAATTCTCTCAAAAGATCTTTCGAAGAAGGTGCCTTAAGACAAAATTGCCACTTCTCTGGTGAAACTTGCTTTGAAATATCTTGCCTGTCACAATAGTATAAGCTCGCAGCTCCGCCAAATCAAGGAAGGTATGAACTTTCACTATGCGTTTACTTCGTCCCCATTCAATCAGATCAACAATATTGACGTATGTTCTTCTCACAGCCTAGAATACGCATCAGTACGAATTTACCAAGTGGTGTCACACTATTTTCTTACCTCCTCGCACCGCTCGCATGTATCTGGAAGTGGTTCTATACCAACGGCGCGACAAAGTGCATGCCATGCAGTCAAATCATCCTCTGCACCATACCACATCTGCAGTTCGCTTCCTAGCGCTGATTGATACCTCGTCCATGCGTCTTCTGACGCGGGGCTGTTACGTTGCCATCTTTCATGTCTTTGTAAGCTGGCGTACGAAGTAGCTGGTGGGAGAGAACGGTCATAGTTGAAAGTTGGAAAAGAATAGAAAAAGACATCTAAAGGGGTTTTAATATTGTTTTGATGAATGTGAGAGTCTTGTAAATGCTGATCCAGAGTCTCTTCGCTATCAAAATATTGATCACAATCGTCACAGCCAAGGTTTAGGGTATGTAATGTTGAATATCGGAGGTGTTGTTGTAGCGCCTCTCCGCTCTTGAAAGATCGATCACAACTGTTACAGTCGAACGAAAAAGCATGGACGGGAGAGTCGCGCACATGCTGCTGTAGAGCTTTCCCGCTGCCGTAGTGACGGCTGCAAGTGCCGCAATGGAAGCTCATGTTGTTAAATTTTGCCTAACAGTATTTATCTAATCGTCCCAGAAGTTCTAGGTGACCACGAGAGTTGGAAAGAGTCCGAGTTGAGAATCTAGCAGGACTATATGTATAGAGGGCTCACATCTGGTATCTTGTCTATCGACAGCTTTTCATTACTTCAATACGCGTAATGTAATCTTGGAAGATTATGTGTTACAAGATTATTGGATAATAACCAAGAAGGCGTAGTTACACGATGTAGTCTTTCAGCCGGCATTCCACTTGCCTAGTCGTAAATATAGCAGTTGGCGTTGTACTGGAAAGATCTGACCATATAAGAATCATGCCTAGGCAGCATAGCATGGTCAGTTTGCCAGGAAACTTATACCATCCCTGCTTTCGGTCTAGAAGAATTCTCAATGATAAAAGTAATGTATATGCTAAAAAAAAAGTGAGAGCCTAATCCGAAATAGGAGCTAGGTTTACAACAAGAGCCTAAATAAGTAGTTAACAAAAGAGGAATAAGATTTGTATAATTATTAATCAGATTTCTTTTGCCGTTTTTGCCTTATATTTCACTCCATATTCTTCACGTTCAAATTGGAGCCGTCTTATTCATGAGAAAGAACTCAATCACCAAGTTTTAAGAGTTTATATAGTCAACAATCTTGATATAAATCAGGGATCTCGGGCCTTTACGCTTCAACGAAGCTGTAAGAAAATATATAAACTTACACGATTGGTATTTGATGCACTGCACATAGCGCACGGAGCATGGGGTGTAAGAGCGCTTTTCTATCAATGATAGGCCTGTCATTTATCTCTATTCTGTATATATCACAGATTATATGTAAATCATAATTAATCCTCAACTTGCAACAAGATTTAATCAGATTAGTTTAGCTTGTTATTGATTATACAAATTTAATGTTTGGATGTAGTTGATATAAGCTTACAAGGTAATTGTAAGTTAGTGATCCGATTAGAAGGCCGATTCGTTCCACAAGTGCGGAGTGAGGTGATCCCAAGCTAACGCGGGACGGGCCATTCATTTCCTGGGGCCGGATGACCGAGTCTTTACCCAAAGTGGAATTAACAACGGATGTTTGTTGATAGTCCTTAAAAGGGTATCGTAGAAGAATTCCTGGTATCTTGAAAATTAGATACGGATCAAATAAGTAAAAGCTTGATGTTGTGGCGGTTCAGCTCATATGTCACTAAGAAGATGTTTCTTGGGTTCTCTATCATCCGTGAATTGAATAGAAATTCAACCATATCTTGATAGATGTAAAACCGTTTCTTCGCCCCCTGGATCGTCATGCGATTTTCGCTTTTTAGTAAATACCCAAGGAATTGTTTCAGTGCGGCAAACTTAAGTGAACCTCTGATCGCCCACGTCTTTTCACATTCACTGTACCTCCCTCCATCGTACCATGTCCAAAAAAACACCCCTAACACCCAACAAGTTCAATATGTGTGAACTGCTGTCCTATCATGTAAAACTTTTTAAGCCTGAACACGAACAGCAAGAGTTCCAAGAGGCACAAGCTGCACCGATATTCACTGTGCCTGTGTTTGAACACATTGAAAAAGGACTTTCCAATATCACTGGATCTTGTTTTCCACAAATTGGACTACTCGGTGGGGTATCTGAGAACTTGAGTGAGAAATCGACTTTTTCTAACAACGATCAAGACCCTCGCATATTCTTCAACATCGCATCCCCATCAAGTACCTTTCTCTGCGGATCTCAAGGCTCAGGCAAAAGTCATACGCTATCCTGTTTACTCGAGAATTGTCTATTCAAATCTAAAGCTAGCAAGCTCGTAAATCCCCTTACTGGAATTGATTTCCATTACGATACATTCATATCTGATGCGGGAGGATCACCTTGCGAAGCAGCTTTCCTCTCATCAAATCCCAATATTACAGTACGGGTATTGTGCTCGCCTGCAAATATACACACTATAAAGGTAAATTCTCAAAGCTCCCATAGATATTGAGGCTAACACAAGTTTCTTAAGAGAGCGTATAATGGTCTGAGTGTTCAAGTTGAACCGTTGCGTATCAATGAAAGCGATCTCAATACGAAGCGTATGCTAGACCTCATGGCAGTGAGCCAAGGCGATGGACCGATGCCATTGTATTTGCATATGGTAAATCGAATCCTGCGAGACATGTGAATCGAGCAACAGGAGGCTGAGACTAAATTCGACTATCAAAGCTTCAAGCTGCGGCTCATGGATACCGGTATGACTCCTGCCCAGTTAGGACCGCTCAACCAGCGGCTTGATACACTGGAAAGCTTTATGCCCCGAGCACAGAAGAATGCGGAACAACTATACATAAGAACAGGTGGGTTGCATGGAAAGGGAAAGGCCTTCGGCAAAGGTGGGAATGATTGGACTCCCAAAGTTTGTTCAACCTATACACTTTTTTAAATCAATCTCTAACATACATAGCCTGGCTGCCTTACCATTGTGGACCTCTCATGTCCTTGCGTTACGTCGGAAGGGGCTTGATCCTTATTCAATATCTGTTTGAGTATCTTTCTCGAACAAAGTACAGATATAGGTCGGGTTATCGCTCTAGATGAGGCCCATAAAGCAAGAAGACCGGTGTTAAAAGCACCTCCATCTTTCAGTCTGAACTGAAGCACTAACTATAAGCGGCTTTTTAGTATATGAATACCTCAGCTGAAGCATCAACTCTCACAAATACCCTGCTATCTACTGTTCGGCTACAACGTCACCTTGGTGCTCGTGTTATTATCTCTACGCAGGAACCAACAATTTCTCCCTCGCTTTTGGACCTATCTTCAGTTGTTATTGTACATCGATTTACTCCACCCGAATGGCTGAATAGCTTGAAACTCCACCTTGCAGGTGCTGCTTCTAATTTTAATGGCGAAAATGCAGATTCAGGTGGTCTTGCAAGTTCAAGTGGAAAGAATGATGGTGCGAAGAGACTGTTTGCCGAAATCGTAAAGCTAAAAGTCGGTGAAGCGTTGTTGTTTTCCCCTAATGCTATGATAGATGTTGAAGTAGGTTGTAACGGTAAAATGGCATTGAAGAGACTTGGTGATGGTTTCTTGAAGATTCGAGTTAGGATGAGATTGACTACTGATGGAGGCAAAAGCGTTATGGCAGCTTAGACAACCAGGTCGATATTTCTATATGGAAACTATTTTTTATTTATCGTCCATATTCGTCACCTCACTCTGAATCGAGTCTTCTCCTGCGGAAATAGTGTAAACAAAAGTGTATAATCTAGAATTGATGCCATCTCAGCTTATAGCTTTAGGTTCCATCGTTGTGATAACACGCCCATCTGGTTATCCTATGGCCTTTAGTCCAGTTACCAGGGCAGTTCTTAATGTATTCACACACATGCTTCTGAGCAAGTTGTGTAAGGCCATAATGCTCGCCACAAGCTTTCCAATAGCATCTGTACCCGAGTCGATTTCATTGAATTACTGCCAATCTGCAGGCTCCAAGAGAAGACATTGATCCTTGCTATTCGCCAACTTGAAAGAATAGAATATTGTATGAAGGACATATTAGGAAGCGACCTTTTATTGTCAGTACTGGTTTTTATCCCAACCATCAAGGACATACCTTAGAAGGGAAACCGAATAGCTCAAAGTAAGCAGTCATCTTTCCTTTGGGCATGCCACCATTTTCAAAAAACCATGAATACTTCTGCATAAAGGTATCAATATCCGAAAGTGCTGATGCGGTATGATGCGTCTGTAATTCTACTTCGCCAACCCAGTGGCCAAAGTCCGTCGAATCTAACATGATAGAAAATTGATTATCTGCGAGGTATATTTCTCTCGTTGTGCGATACCGACAGATTCTTGTCAAGCCAAAATTGGTATCTGGGCTAACATCATATCCTACATGCGCGTAAGTTCTAACTATTCTTTTGATCTCATCAACCTTGCCGGTCTCGTTAAAGGAAGATCGAAGAAAGTCGCCATCCTGACGACATTTGGCCTCCCATATTTTGTTGCGTTTTCGTATCCATACACCACTTTTTGATAGCAGATTGGCAGAGTCGAAATATTCGTCTTCAAAGCACTCGTTACGTTGATAAGTCAAGTGGCGAAATGGTGGCTGCCCTTGGTTCATGCGGAACCGTGGAAGTAGGGCTAGGTTGAAGGCAAACTTCCGCTCAATCTCGTAAAGTGGCATGACAAATTTGGTGAACATATAAATCACAACTCGCTTTTAGAAGGTGAAATACAGATATAACGGTTGGCATTTAAATCGGCAGCCATGAACTAACAGTGTCATAATTGATAAAATTAGCCGTACCTTGGCCTAAGATAAAGCCCCAATAGTTACACAAGAATTTACCTCAACACGCCACACATCCCGTGATATTAATCGAGGGACACGTTCCTCTTCCCCCTCAGCGATTCATAAATTTTGTGTATAACTCCTGAAATATATAATATTTCACAGAAAAAAAAGATTTTAGATTCCGAATCCACTCAACTGTGTCAGTCCTTAGATAAATTCAACATAATTCTGTTACTTTAAAGGAAAAATTAAGAAAAACGAGCGTCCTCCCCAAGGAGGTTCTTCTCCAAAAGAAAAGTTGACGAATCGTTGAGGCCCCCTTATCATGAAGAAGAGAATGAATAAATATGAACCGCAATTAGCCCTTGGCGTTTTCAATATCTTGAAAAGCCCAATAATTCCTTTAGGCCTTTTGAGAATTATTCGCGTCCTCATTCACCAATCCAGCGACTTATCACTGCCCCCATGCATTGCCTTGGTCCAATCATAAATGCCACCACGGTGTATGAAGCTCTTTTCGTCCCAAAAAACACTCTGAAGAGCCTTCTCTACTCCGACCTCAAGTATTGACGCCGAGGGATCGTTTCCCTTGTCAAGAAACCTCATGTACTCGTCCAAAATAAGATAGGAATCTTTCATGACGCTATTCGGTTCTGCCACAAAGCCATCGATAGTGGAATGCGTATCACAAAACTGTTTGAATTGATTGTCTGAGATGACAAATTGGGTTGCATCGCGAAGAGTAACATCCGAGTCGTTTTCACCCTTGACCACAAGTACTTGGAAGCATTTCCAACGGAAGGGTGCTATAGCCTGAATATGTGTGCGCATATCCTCTTCAAAATTGTACTTGTTTACTACAGTATTGATCTTAAACTTGATTCCGTGCTTCTGACAGATGATTCGAAGCTGTGTAAATTTCGCCAGATGCGCTCCTTTGCCACGTCCAATTTTCACATTTGTTGCCTCGTCGAAGGAGTCGCACGAAACCGCGATAATGTCAATAAATTTTCCAAATGTCGCAAGGAATTGTGGCTTCACTAGACTTCCATTTGTCACAATCGAAACCGATTCAAGCCCCAGTTCAGTCTTGCAGAATCTTGATAGCTCTCCCACAAACTTCGGATACATCATCGGCTCCCCACCAGCAAAGTTCAGTTTCTTCATCCCGGCATGTTTGAGGAGTGACAGACCCTTCTTGGCGTCTTCTAGTGGAAGGATGTATGATGATTTCGCCGTATGAAAGCAGAAACCACATTCATAATTGCACTTTCTGGTCAAATGATAATTCACCGAGATTGGAACAGGTGAGACCCACTTTGGGTTTCTCTTTCGATATAAAATTATGACAACTGAAATAAGGGTAATAACTAAAATCATGACGAGGTCGATGGTGAGAATTGATATCATTTTCTTCGATATGTGTGTATTATGTGTGGTATTTTTGATCTAAGAAATGTTTGAGGGAGGTTCAAAAGGGTTGGATGAGTTATGATATAGATATAATGGAAGTGACTTAGTCATGGTGGCTGGCAGATAGGTCTGCATTTCTTTCAAGTGGCAAACAGAATAACCTTCTATTTACGGATACATATTCCTTGAATGTCTGTGGAACCTCGGCTTACATTCATATGAAGGCTTGCATATAAGAGAAAATTCATCTGCTTCTTTTTACTTTCAGCATTTTAACTTGAAGCACCCTCAATTCAGAAGGCCAAACCGGCAGCTCATATGCCAGGACCAACCAAGTGAATTCATCCTTTTGAATCAGATATTTGACATAGTTAAATGGATGAACGGCATAACGACATGGAGATTCTACCTCGAAATCATGGTCTTCTAATATATGTTATTGGTGAGCCTAAGTAAGCTGAGAGATATTTGTGTGGTAGAGTTAACAGATTCTAGGATGTCCAGGATCAGGAAAAGGGACGTTGTGTAATCTCTTGATGCAAGACTATGGTTGCTACCATGTCTCAGTTGGTGATTTGCTACGAAATCTAAGAGACCAGAGAGATCAAAGTCTTGATATCGAAGATTACATTCGAGAAGGTAAACTAGTGCCTACGGCAACAATAGTAAACATCCTGAAGCGTGCTATTAGAGGCAAGCTAGGAAGCTATCATGCTATCATTATAGATGGTTTCCCACGAAGGCTCGATCAAGGAATCGCCAGCGAAGACCAGGTAAGAAATTGATAACACAATATTTTACATGCTTCTTATTCTTCTTGTAGTTAGGCAAACCAGATCTTGTTCTTTTTTTCGACTGCCAGAAATCTGTTGCAGAGGAGCGGTATTTGACACGAAAACTACAAGGAAGACTTGACGATAACGAAGAAATCTTTCAGAAACGATATAAAGAGTTCGAGCTCTTGAATCCAGCTATCTTAGATTATTACAAGGGCCTTGGAATAATGCTTAAGGTATGTCTATATGTCCGCAATTTAGAAGATGCTAATGGTATCCTAGATTAAAACGAACGATGAAACAACTGTTAGTTATCAAAGTCTCATCAAAACGTTAAAGTCGAACGGAAGATGGATTGATGAGAGAGAATAGGAGGCTGAACTTTTCTCTCATTGTCTAAATCTGCAAGCTATGAGTAATGAGAGAGAGAGAAAAGAGGGGACACGCGGGAGGGGAAGGCTTGGAAGGCGCGTACACATGGCTCTCTTGCTTGGTTACATTTCTATGGTTCTATGGGGCTCAGTCACTCGAATAATTTACAACGTATTCTGTACGCGCTCCACTATGGTGATATATATATATATTTCATATCACGTATGCTAATATGTATTATTGAGTTCTATATCACTAAAATTATCAAGTTTTGAATTGGATGTTGGATACCACTAGAAAGATATGGAAATACTGGAATTTGATAAATCCCTTTCTAAATAGGAAATATTGAAACTACTTCTATTGGAAATTATTGAATATCTCTGAATTCCTACAATAATGTGGATGGAACTATTAGGAATTTATCAAGTTTCAGTAATTCAATATATTACTAGTATTCTTCAACATATCTTATACATGTTCTAGTGGGCAATTCTGCAATTTTGATATATTAGTGTGATATATAAGGCTTCGATATTGGTCATCATAATACTAACCTACTCATTTTTGGGAAGACCAGGATTGGCAAAACACTTTGGGCGAGATCTCTTGGGAAGCATGCTTACTTCCCAGCGTTTTTCATGCTTGAGGGGCTCAGCCCCGAGGTAGCTGAATACGCCATCTTCGATGACTTGGTGGACGGATTCGCTGGCCTTCCCAACTTGAAGGATTGGTTCGGGTCATAGTACGAATTTGTCGTGGGCAACAGATACATGAAGAGGAAAAGGATCACGTAGGGGAAACCACCCATTTACATCGCAAACACCAACCCACGTGAGAACATGACACCAAGTAAAATTGAATGATTGGAGAGGAATTGTTTATTTGTAGAAATAAAAGGTCAGCTGGCTGAGCCTTATGCAAGCTATTCACCAACATTGCCGCCAGCAATGTAGTATCAAAAATATAAATATCATGTGATCCCCTCGCGTGTTGCGTATATATTATGGTCATGAGAACGAGTTCTTTGCTCTATCTTTGCTGCTGTCTTAACAAATTTTGTGCATTATGCCCCAACAAACCTATGATGATAGGGAGGGCACCCCTGGAAGTCTTGCCAATTTTATCGATGAACAGGCGGAACATTCAGGCTCCGATGGGGCTGAAGACCCTGCGGCACGGCCACAGAAGAGGCACAAACGGTACGTTACCCAATAAACTTGAGTGATGCAACAAAGCCTAAAACACATGCCACCTTTATTTCTTTCCGGGTGTGCCCAAGGTCCAGACAGGTGAGGCCCCACCCGGGGCAAGCCCCTCTCACCGACGCTCGGCACCCGTACCCTGGCTTCCCTTATGATATCATATAGAGTACTAGGCCTCCGGCGGTGCTAAGTAAGGCTGTCGTCATGTGGCTACACACTATAAATTATAGGCACTCATCTCAAATTCTGACAGAGACGGCAGGTTTCGTATTAGGGCGCAACGGCTTTCGCTCACCTATTCGCAAATTGATGCCACGTTTGATAAAAAAAGGTTCGGCCCCTGGCTTGAAGATAAATGTGGAGCTGTAGCTATAAGAGTCGGCTTGGAAGTCCACCCAGAAACTGGTGGCCTTCACATTCACGCGTACATCGATACCGGTACTCACTTCATCATCAACAACTCACGAGAGTTAGATTACAACGACCATCACCCGAACATCGTCGCAATTCGAGTCACGCCGCATAAAATTTGGGATTACGTCGGAAAGGACGGAGACGTAATTTACGAAAAGGGCAGCCCTCCGCCACGTCCCGTGACTAAGGCAGACCAGGAGGCAGACCAGCAGGCAGTTTGGAGAGAGATTATTATGTCGTCGTCAACGCCGGACGAGTTTATCAATAACGCTTTGGCTGCGGAGCCAAAGCAAGCAAAGCTTCACTTTCAATCACTGAAGGCTTTTGCGGACTGGAAATTCCAGCCCAAGGAAAATGAGTAAAGGTCATGTGAGATCAAGTGTTTCGATCATAAGTACCCAGAGCTCACTGACTGGGTACAGGTCAACCTGAGGAGAAATATGCCAATTGGCCAAAGAAGGAAATCACTTGTCTATTTCAATGACTGATGGGGCTTATAGCGCCTTTACTCGTAAAATAGCATGTGACTACGTGATAGCTATAACTCATATGCGAAAGATGGAGAAGAGGCGGGGCAATGTAGTAGTAATGAATTCGGATGATGAATGGAAGATCTCAAGCATATAACATTTATCATTATTTTGACATGCACTTAACCCAATATCATATTGGGTGTGCACTCTGCAAAATCTTTCCGCAGAATTCCCATTCATCTTTTACGACCTACATCTTCTTGATATACCGAAGTGTTTACTCATTTGTCGCAACTTGTAGGCATAAAATAAGTAAAGCCTGGAATCTCATATCTGTCAGTGCATACTACACACTAAAATTTTGACCACTTTTATCGTCGAGCTATACTCTGTAAGATATGCAATCAAAGATTTTATGAGTGTACAACTATAAATTGTATTTGTTTAGTGTTTTCGATAATCAGTGTAGAAGACAAAATGTAGGGTTAGGTATCATGCAAACTCACTCGGGTAAGCTTAAGACTATGCCTAATGCGGCCAGGCATCGAGTCGATTAATTGATGAACAATAAGGGGTTTTTCGATCTTCTCTAATAGAACATTCAGACTTCAGAATTATAACATAAATTCGTTGTTTTAATTTAGGGTTTGTATGCGCGCTAAGTCTCTCAGATCTTACCGCGTTAGGTATGGGCCTAAGCTCGCCTGAGTAGGTTTCCATGGTAGATGTGTAAGTCGATGGAATTCTTTTCAAAACACGTTGTTCATGTAAGTAATACTTATCTAGGCTAGGTAAAGTAAGGTTCACTCCACCCTTCCAACATTTTCCGGATTCCATGAACGGAAGACAGCGCTTGAAGCAGAGAATACATGGTTGGTAATTACATAGCTCAGCTCATAAATACAAAAAGCAAGAAGCCGTTAATTGAACTACCACGAAAACATAGACCCTCTTCTCTCTAGCGTTTCTACGCGATTGATGACATCGGCTTCTTTGAAGCACAAGTAATCATGTTGCATTAGTCCTAGTTATATTAGACTGATTATGAGCAACTTTGTGGGCTTCTTGAAAAGTCTTGACATTTCGAGCCAACATCCCTTAGAGAAGTAGCTACATACCATTATTTGACTATAGTGACCAATGTGCTAACACCGAACGAGGATCAGATTCTTAAATCCCATCCAATTTACAATGATGACTTTGTTTTCGGTCTGTTCCAAACCTTCATCTTCTTTTTATTCCCATCCATCAATTTTAGTACCTCTTCATACTCCAAATCCGTGAATTCCTTCCCGTCACTAATATCATGAAGGATAGTCTTGAAACCAGGTGGACCCGCCACAGGTTCGTGGATATAATATCGACTGGAATCCAAATTTTGGGGCTCTTCAACACACATTCGACAGAACTGCGCCCATTGAGTAAAGAGGTGAGCTGACTGAGGTATTTGTGCGATAAAGGCAAAGATATGAGGAAGTGCGTTGTATTGATGAAATTGTATTGAAGCACCAGCTTTGAAAGCTTGCTTGGCCATGAACCTTCCTTCATCGAGCATGCGCTCTTGGCCATAGGCAAAAAACATTGGCGGTGGCTTGATGGAAGGCCATGACTTGGATGAAACCGGGCTGACCAAAGGATGTGTTATTAGGTTTTTTGTAGGGGAGTAAATATGGGATCTCGGAGGTGTACTGGGCCAGATAGAATCTGGCGTTATAATATCGCTGAGTGTTGGATGAATGTCGTCTATGATGTCGTATTTTTTATTCCGCGCATATGATGGGCTGGTTCAATTCGCTAGATTAGAATCTCTCACTCGAATTTAAACAATGAAAAGAAATATACTTACAAAGACATTGTGGCATCACCTTGGGCACAGAAGGTCGCAAAACCGGCAGGATATGGGATCGAAACGCAATGGCCATGGAAGTTGATGCATGGCTTTCTCTGTTGGAAATGTTGAAGCAAAAGGAGAAAATCAAGACATAGGTTACCTCCGCTACTTTCCCCCGCTATGACAATATCCGCAGGGCTGATTGCTTCGTGAAAAGCATCCTTAGTTGGGTAGAGGAGTGATAGGTATGCCACAAAAAGATCGATTAGAGGTGCAGGGAAAGGGTTCTGAGGGGCCAGTCGTTGTTCGAGAACAAGACACCGGCCTTTAGTAAGTTGTGCTAGAGTTGATGTAACTGCACGTACAGAAGCTGGTCCTCCGGAGCTAGATAATCGAAGATTAAATTCCATGCATCTTCTCTGGGTGTGACTGAGCTTACTAGTTGAGTCCCCCATGAGCGTATAGAATGGTTGTTTTCGATCGTGTATCTTTCATGAGACCGTTGTACTTGTCTCTCTCACTAATGTTCGGCTCTTTCTCGTGTTTACCAACTCCGGATCGGAACCCGCTCCACTGTACTTGGACATCAGCTAATGTAGCAACCAAGTCTGCACAAGAACCATCATCAAGATCATAAATTGCCTCAGTGATAGCGGTGATAATGGAATCATCCTTCGGAGCTGGCAGAATTGTCCTACTGGCCCAAACTGGCCCATTAGCTGGCTGGTCAGCCGTTGTGATAGCTTGTTGTTGCGATATTGGAGCATAAAAGAGATGGTTCTTGTCCTTTCTAAACTTCTGTGTCCAGCTCACAAGCTTTTTCACGGTGTCTTTATCTTCATCTGATGGCATGTTGAATTTTGGAAGCTGATACAAGATGATTGATGAACAAGACACAGCGATGACCGTAAGGACAATAATCCAAGTTGGGCATTCTTGAATTTTTCTGCACCAACTTAAGTAACAGTTATTTTGCGCTATATCTAAATGGAAACGGCAGAATTTAATATACGATTGTGTACCGTATGAATTCATTCAGATGAGCTTAAACCTATGCCTAGTGCGGTAAAGAGTCCATCTAATTAATTAGTGAATGATGCGGGTATGTTCGACCTCTCCAATAGAACATTATGAACTTCAAAATCATGATATTAATTTGTTTTAAATTAGGCTTAGTGCGCGAACTACGCCCCTCAAGACTTACCCCATTATATCATTTCTAGCGAAATGTATGCAACAATCAAGTGCTGCGCCGCTGTTAGATCTCACTCCTAATATAACCTTCCCCATCTGTGGACTTTTCCGCAGACCATTTCCGGCTTCAGTCCGGAAAGGCTTATCTGTGCATCTACTAATGTCCCCATACATTTCGTGCATTGCAACGATTGAGGTTCGGGTGATCCCAAATTGTTCAGCCACAGAACTATGGTGTGGATGAATCATGCTCAGTCATTTAAATTTTGCCGTTTGAAATGACAACATCCACGCCACTGACCCGACAGTCTGGTACTGCCAAGATAACAGTTGTCAGTTAGATAAATTGGTAGTGGGAGCGTCTGAAATGGCTGCGGAACGCCAAGCTCTCCACTTCAACATCCATATAAGTTAAGCCCTTTGGAGTATAATTGTGATCATTCTAAGTCCTTAATTGTATAAACACCAAGTACCTTCAAGCAGAATAATCCAGAATTTCATAAAAAATGTGAAGGGAAAGAATGGAGATCTCATAATGACATTGATATCGAACGTACGCACCGCCCAATCTCATCAACAAACTGAATCTCCGAATCGCTCATGAAGTTTCTCTTCGACGAAGCTGAATTACGGGTCCATTTCTTAGAGCAAGAAATGCGTCAACAACTTGATACTGATTTTTATTTCTCCGTCCCCAAGTATACTCGGGTCTACCAGATCCACGATTCGATAAATCATCAAGTGGTCGACGAACATCGCAACCATGAATCGTCCGACCCAAAGTCATGTACATCTCAAGCAAAGCAATGTTCTTACCAGGACACTGACCGGGCCCGATAGAAAAAGGTTTGAATGATTCTTGGAGAGCAGCAACATTTTCGGCAGAAATACCTAGTTCGTCATTTGCTATCCAGCGCTCGGGTCGAAAGACGAATGGATCTTTGAATGTCTCCTGGTTGTAGTGTAACGAGTAGCTTGGGACACCGATTAGAGTGTTTTCTGGATACCAGTGACCGTCAACTTCAATACCACCGGGGAGGACTTGACGTAGAAGCTCTGATGGTCCGCTTGGTGACATTCGCATAGCCTCAAGACAACAGGCTTGCAGATACTGGCAATTGGAAAGAAGTACACCAGAGCGGACGTCGTCAGCTGAAGAGAAGGTTTCTCGTACCTCTTTTGCAAGCTTTTCGTAAACGTGCAAGTTTCGCGCTAAGTAGAAAAAGGCGCTACAAAGAGCAGTGGCAGTAGTATCTGAGCCAGCTGTTACTAGAAGATTGGCTGTCGCGACGAGTTCGGTATGATTAAAGGCGGGAGCGCCAGTCTCAGGGTCTTTTGCCTGAAATAAATAGTGGAACATATCTTTCCGTTTATTCTCCGGCCTGTTCTTTTCTGTGCTTTGCTCTTGCTTCTCACGCTCTTCTACGCATGTTTCTAGAAATTTGTAGAAATTGATCACAGGCTTCGGAGTAACCATAGCAAGTAACTTATCAATGCCGCGAGGCTTGAGCCAAACCCATGCGTTAACAAAGGGCGAATTCGAAATCTAGGAACGAACAGATTAGTGCCGCTCTTATTCAATGGTGATATTATCTTACCGGATACATGAACTGCAAATATTCAACAATGATATATGGAATCTGACGAAGTGGGTTTTCCTTGGGTTCCATTGTCTCAAAAGATTTCCCAAAACACAAATCACCTAGTATATCAAAAACAAGATAATCAACCCATTCACCGCCCAGATTCTTCGGCGTCGCCCACTTAGTTGTGCCTTTGGTCTTTTTACCATCCAGCATGAGCTCAATCCAGCGGTCGACGTTTTTGATAATGAAGGGCTCTGACGAACGCAACGATTTTTCTGAGAAGGCGCTATTTAAGGGTTTTCGCAGAACCATATGTTTGTGAGGGTCGGTCGTATTTAACGCATTGCAATCTTCATTGTTTCTTCGCCAGACCTCGTACCACTTGGCCTTCTTCACATTTGCCTTAGAATTGTAAATTTCGCGGTATCCCTTGGGGGTGGCTATCAGGACCCCATCTGGTCGGTAACGAAATCTGTCACCTTGTACTAGTCAGTAAATGGCGTGAATGAAGGATTATATCTCAACTGACCGTAGATCTCGTGATTTTGCCAAATCCAAATGTGACGATACCCGGTCGATGCTTGATAGCAAGAAGGCCAACCCGAGACTTTGCACCAGAATGGACCTGGTACATCGGCCAATGAATGAAAGTAAACATTGTAGATAGCTTCCACAAACAACTACATGATCTAGTCAATTTCTTGTACAGTCACCTACGCGCAGAAGAACATACATATAAGATTGCAGTAAGTGAGACGGCTAGCAGCCCGTGATCATAAATCATATCGACTAAGTTCCCCATTGGGTTGGAACAATGAAAGACTCTCGAGGAGATTTACTGATATAATAACAAGCTCCTTCCGAGTGAATTTTCTATTGAACAGTTATCGAGGAATGACCAGAGAATTCAAGATGTATATTGAAGTATTCATTGTTCACTTTTCACCAATTGGTCATGGGATTAACAGACTTATCACTCTGTAGTGACAAAATGCTTGGCCGTACGACGACATGCTGTGCCTCACTCATACATATCCCCTAGCCAATCGGAGGGTCAAAGCATTTGACACTTCATAGGACATCAACAAACTTCTTCCAAATGGTCAGAATATATGTTACATTCAATTACGACAACCAATCTGCAAGGATTGGCCACAAAAGTCGGTACCAAATTAGATCCGTCGGGCGCCTAGGTCTACGTATATATGGGGTGATCACAACAAAAATGAGGGGTAATTGTTTCCATGTTGACTACACAGTTTTAGCCCATTAAAATATCGACAACATAACAATTGAAGGATGGCTTCCCTCGCAACTTGCAAGTTCTTTGCGAGCGGATATTGCATGAGAGGAAAGGATTGTCGTTATTCTCACGAAGGAACTAATGTCAAACCTCAAGTATCTGTTTCCGGAAAAAAGCCATCTGGAGATACAACTTCAACTTCAATCCAAGATGCTCGCTCTCAAATTCCATGCTACCATTATTCTCAAGGCAATTGTCGAAATGGGAGTACATGTCCCTTCTCGCACAGTGTAGAAAAGCAAAAGGAAAAGGCAGCAGAACCCGACTTAGATCCTGAGGTTTGTTTTCCTAGTTCAAAAGCCAGTCAATGTTCTAACTTAACGTATGATAGGGAAAGAAAGATTATGACAACTTCACAAGGGATTTCGGAGGCGCGTTGGCCAAATTTGACGTTGGCGCACAAGTGTCTAAGATCTCGCTACCAACGGACTTTTCTGCCGCTCGAATAGATGGATTGCCATTAGATGTCACCGCAGAATCCTTCGTTTCACTTTTGAAAAAGAAAGGAGTACAACTTATGCCCGAGTGTGTGAGGATACGAAGGTATGATGACACGGCATCGGCAGATATCAAAGTGGATGATCCTACTTTTGCAAAGGGATTTTGCTCAACACTCAACCAAAAGAGCTTTTTAAAAACCAAATATCCAAAGATGGAAGCTTTTCATGTATCGGCCGGTATTCAATCCGGCACCAATTCTCACCAAATTGAATGCAAAAAAATTCAATGCTCTTGGTTCAAACCTTCTAGGACGGTATCGATACAATTTGGAAGTGAAAAGGTTGCCGAGAAAGTCTGCGCAAAGTTCAATTCGAAATCTTACAAGGTTCTGGGTCAGCCAGTTAAGTGTCAACCACCGAGTATGTGGTCTACGACAGTATTTGGTCCACTGGTTTGGAAGATCGTGCTCCCAAATCTGCCTGTCAAAACCACGAAAGATGACATTTTTTCTGCTATCACCTTGCCACATCACATGCCGCGAAAGATAGAAATTGGAGAAGTTAACTATGATGTGGAAGGAGAAGAAGCTAGCGCAAGTGTGATGTCCCTACTACTTGGGGTTGGTCCCATTGAATGGAGTCAAATCAGTACAGAACTGGAAGGTAAAAGAGGTCAGTTTCAATTCTTAGCTGTCTCTCAAAGATTTTCAATGTTCAAGAATGCTTTGAATCTCTTGTTTCTCCAAAGTCTCTTTCTTTAAGATAGACAATCACTGACCTCCTGGACAAAAACAGCAAAAGCTGTTGCTAGATATTACGAGGAGTCCGATGCAAGAGCAGCAGTTATTTCGTTGCAAGATATGCCTCTACCATTTTGTAAAACCATGACCTTGACAGTCCAGCTTATCAGTACCGCAAAATTCAAAGTTGCAAGCTCGATCTTCAATGCCGTCCAAAGTCGAATCCGTACTGTCAGCCAAATTTGGAACGAGCAGCATCTGAAATTTAAGATATATCCCAGCGCTGGTCTTAAACAACAATACAGAGTTCTGAAGATTGAAGGCGAGGCTTCCAAAGATGTGGCTGCGGCGAAAGAGACATTGAACGAGATATTAGACGGGATCACAGTGATGGATGGCGATAAGCCTCTATGGACCTCTTCTCTAATCGGCAATGGAATCGTATTTCAGAAACTCAAAAAGGTTCAGCAAGATCACGGAGTTATCATTGTTCGAGACAAGAGAAAACAAGAGATCAAGCTTTACGGCCCCGAGGAAAATTGTAAGGAAGTGGAATCGATTATCACGACAATTGTTGGTACCGAATCAGACAATGCCCATTTGATTGAATTGAAACCCGAAGACTTTCGATGGGCATGTAATGGTGGCTTTAGAATGATTGCCGCTGCACTTGGAGAGAATGTTGCCACATTCGACTTCGTCTCAAGACCGAGAAGGATCTTGATTGCGGGTACAAAAAAGGAGTATGAAACTGCACTGAAAATGATCGGTAAGAAAGAATCCAAGCCACTATCCGAATCAGTCACCACCAGAGAGGATTGTGTTGTATGCTGGGGAACAGCAGATAACCCCATCCTCACCAAATGCAACCACGTATATTGCATTGAATGTTTTGAACTTTCCTGCAGCGCCGCAAGTTCTAACGGAAAGAATTTCTCCATCAATTGCCACGGAGACATGGGAAAATGTCAAGTCAATTTCAGTCTCGAAGAACTACAAGAAATCCTCTCATCCAAAGCATTTGAAGATATCCTCGCGGCTTCCTTCTCATCCCATATCCAGCGAAATCCACAGAAATTCCGTTATTGTCCAAAACCCAATTGTGACACCATCTACCGCGTAACCGAAACCATGCATTTCAATACCTGCACGGAATGCTGCACGGTAATTTGCACATATTGTCACCAGGCGCACGAGAACAAGACATGCGCGGAGTATAAATATGAAACATCGGGAAAGTATGAGGAGACACTCAGAATGATGAAAAAAATTGGGATCAAGAGTTGTCCCAAGTGCAAGACCCATATCGAGAAAACGGAATGGTGTAATCATATCGAGTGTAAATGTGGAGCGCATCTTTGCTGGGTATGTTTGGAGTCATTTGAACAATCAAAGTTGTGCTATGACCACATGTCAGCAAAGCATGGAGGATGTTACGATGTAGGCTATTGAGGGACAGGATTTGGCCTTCTAAATTGCTGTCAATTCTGAGCTGGGATGTTTTTAGTAAAGGATTATATCTTCATGCCTCTTTTCCCTTCATAATATTTGATCTCGTTCTGAACAATTTCGCATTCTATCTATCACTTTCTCGCGACATTTTAATATTGTTCATAATGCGCTTAACCCATGCATTGTATTCATTGAATTTCACTCTCACCAATTCCATATACCGTAAAAAGTTCCATCTTCGTAAAAATGTGGAGTCTAGACTAGACCATGCGATTAGCGAGAACTCAGGGGTTCCGGAAATATTCCCCGCACTATCATTGAACCAGATTTTGTACGCTTGGAACACCGGTTACGAAGGCCGTGAAAACGCCGCGCTTGATTATTTCATGTAGGATTATACTATTAGCGCTGTTTTGCCGAATGTCCCACTTCACTTCTAACATCCAATATCCTAATAGTCACCAATGTCCGCTCCCCCTTGTTCTGATTCCGTTCTCGCGTTTGGCACATCGCAGGTCCCTGACATCAATCCCACAATTTCTGCATAATCCAAAAGATTCTTATCCTGATTCGAAAGGGTTAAATCAATGTTCGTCTCACTCCATCCTTCTCCCCCCACCAAACAACTACACACAGGAAAAAATCATCCCTCGACTACGATTCCAGAAACCGACAACCAGGAATTCATTTTACGTGCATTAATCATCCACATCCACATTGACACTCAAAAAAAAAAAAAAAAAGACTAAACTCAATCATCTCATACAACCATCCTCTCCAATCCTCCCACCCATCAATCCCAACACCTCATTTCCTTCCCAACGCACACTTCATCCCATTAATTTATAAATGAATTCTCCAGCTCAAACAACAACACCGACACAAACAATAACAAGAGCCCCTCTAAGTCCCAAAAGTCCAATATCCAAACGATGAAACAAAACATATCAATCACCCCCCTCTCCTCATGTTACATCCTCCCCCCCCCCCCCCCCCCTACGCAACTCAACTCAACATTCCATTCATCACATCATCTTTCCACTCAAAACATTCTAAATTGATCGATCATCATAATTCATTAATCACGCACGCTGAAAAACTTGAAGCTGATCTTCAAACCCCCTAGTCACTTTAATAAACTTCGCTAATTTCACATTCGCTATGCTGAAAGATCTGGTCTTACTCTTCCCCCTATCTCCCATCCCTAATATTTTCTCCTTTTCAAGAGAAAAGAGGAATGAACCGCACTTCCTCGTCTCCACCTTCAAGCATAATCTAACAACCACCAACGTCCTCCTCTGAACCTGCAGATCTAGAGCTGGAATACGCATCTTCATGCCTCACCGAAGATTTCGAGGGTGTTGATAGATGATCCTTCGGAGACTGTTTGTTCCCCATCTCAGATTCTTTTAGGTCTTAATTCAAGGTTTGCAAATGAAGACGTTTCGAATTCCCACCCTGCCATACCGTCACGAATCACTTTTTTCTCTTCTGATTTCTCCGCATCGACAGCTCGACTGCAGTCGCCGGCCCCTCTGGATTTGAGGATATTTCTATCCCTCTCAGATGTCCCGTCGTTTTTCTGTGCTAGAAACTTTTGCTGTAATCGGCCATTGAAAGTTGATGACTGATGAGTGAACGCGGATTTTTGGGGGCTTTCAAGAATTCTAGCGACTGTGTAAAGAGCCAGTCATGTTCGTTGATAGCGACCGCACATTCAAGAGTTTAGACTATTGTCCGATAATTAAACGGTTTTCAATGTTTGAAATGCTTCAATTATTTCAACAAAAAAAAATTAAAAAAATTGAAGATTCAAACGAATTCATACACTGCATCTTCTGGAGATCTTCGATTAAAAACTTGTCAACGGCTGTATGTACTCTTCGATGTGATTTATGCCATTTAAACGTATTAGGTCCAGGAGGAAGCATCGGGGAGATTGACGCATGTGAATAAGGGCCAGAATAACCTGGAGTAACGGTATATTTTTCGACTTTGATGCCCGTATTATTGACCTTTTGGCGTTTTCCGGTGTTAGCAAGTTCGTTCTCCCTTTTTTGATGCGTATCCGGAAATTGCTTTGTCGAGAGCTTCTCCAGAAGGTCCTATACAAGATCAGTATGCATACCATTGAGAGCTTAATTCATGATTAATGAGGCTTCACCGACTCTTATAGGCCATTGCGAACTGAGAGCGTTCGTCGTAAGCTAGAACCCGATAGAAAGGTTGAATAAGGGATGTTGACAATCGCCCGGACAGAGTGGTTGATAGCGATGAATACTTGTGAATATATATACAGCAATTGGCATAGAATTGAAATGTTGTCTAATGATTGCAGGTAAAGATGGATCTATCCAATCTCCCAGATCATGTGAAAAACTGAACAATTGAACTCCAGACGAAACTGGCAGGCGCCATGAAGTGCTTTGTGAGATTAATCACTGTTACGTTGATTGCTAGCGTTTGGGCAGGTGCGAGAATGGTGGCCCCTAGAAACCCGGGAGAAATATCATTCAAGCTTACTCATGAGTTCATTCGAACCCAGTTTCCCTTGCCGCATTAACGATTGCAGCATCCAAATCAGCTCTTCTATATCCAGGGGAACGTCCCAAGCAGGATGAAATACCAACCAATTCTGAAAAGATAATAATTAGCTATGAACCTCACATCAATGTGTGAACAACATACCTCTGATCAGGATTTCGACTTTGATAGTCACAGTACGCTTCTCCGTATGGCGTTTGCTATTGACACTAACTTTGGGACTCGAACTTCCAGAATTGGAACCGGCTGTAATATCAAATATTGGGCCGGATAAATCAAAAGGATTACCCCCCCTGAGAATATTGGCATTCCAAGATGGGAATGTCATAAACTGGGAGATACTACTAGCTTGAACTTTTTTATTTGAATCACCTTCGATAAAATCTAGATTGATCGCATTTTGATTGGTTTCATCAAGGACATTCCCAATTGGACTCCGAGGTGTAGGTGGAAACACCGAGTCAGTACTAGAATTCCCTGGACTGTGGGCATCAGGAGAAACCTCAAGCTCTATTTGACCTGTAATATAGTCGGCACCTGGTTGGAGATCGAATCCATGACCTCTGAGATATCCTTCAACGTCATTAGGATCAAAAAATTCGCCTTCAAACCCAGCGAGGGTACATTTCATATCAGGATTGATGTTTTCCAGTAATGGCGTGCACGCTGTGGGAAAGGGGCCCATAGAGAATCCAGTGCGAAATTTGGGCATTAACTCATTATCAGCATCAAGATCCTGGTTGGGATAGTATGTACCTGACCCCCCAAGGTGAACTAATGGATAGCGCCATTCGTGAAGAGATTCCTTTGATGAATTATTCAAAATTCTTTGAAATCGCGCGATGCATTCTTCCTTGGTTTCGTATTGCAAGCAATAGCCAAAAGCTTTTTCGAATCGTCGTTGTGGAGGATTTGGCATTGTGAGTAACTTGTAGCCATGTTCTACCGTTGCTCGGTGCACTCGACGTGCAAATGAAAGTTCAAAGTAGGAATGTGTAGTTGGAAGCGGGACTGAGGCATAAGGGTAAAAGCTTTGGAAAAAATCATTACTGATAGGAGAAGGTATCTCGGCTCGGTATTGTTGAATACTCGTCGACTCGAAAGGAAAACTTGCGTTGTCTTCAGTAGCCCTGCAAATTATCTCATGCTGCCTAGATTCTTCTGTGTCGTTTTGATTATATTCGATCTGCCTCTCTTCTTCAGAACTGACATCCTTCGTTACAGTGTATCCACCCCACGTGTTTATCGTCTCGGCGGTAGTCGGCTCATCTGAGAGCAGAATATGGGAAGGGGAACGTTGAGCGCTCTGACTTGTCAGAGAATGGTTGATCTCACCTTGAGATTCATGTGTAGTATTATCTGGCGAGTCATCATCGTGCCTTAGATTTTCATCGCCTGCATTCTGTTTTGCGAGCTCAAGGAACCTTTGCGTAGTTGATTGAAGTTGCTGACCGAACTCTGGTTCGCGTTGTAGAAGACCTCTACTGATGGCAAAATCATAGAGGTTAATGAATACATTATTCATTTCTTCATTTGTACCTCTAAGTTCTTGGACTTGCTTCTCTAAAGAAGAAATTGTTGTCTCTTTGCGATGTCGATACGCCCTCTGAGCCATTCGAATCTGAGTTCTTCGCCTCTGGGCAATGGTTAGCAATGTGATTGATATACTTCAACATGCATTGGAGAAAATATGAAGTAAATATCCTAAATCAGATAATCTGAATTTGTAGGCTAAGAATATTTTGCTCCCAGACGAAGAAGACTTACATCGGCAGCGGTTTCATCTTTAGTATCAACTCTTGGTCTCCCTCTCGCCTTTTTTCGAGCTTCATCATCATCGTCATCAAGATTCGAAGACTCCTTTCTGACTCTCTTCCTGCGCTTTTTCCCTTGCTCTTGTTCTGGCTCTTCACTTTGTGGTCTTGTATCACTACTATCTCCATGCTTCTCCAACATTCCAAAGGGTATTTGATTTGGCATCTGATCCTTCATACCCATCCGACTAGGATTGTGAGATCTGATTGGACCCCTCCCATCATCATACTTCTCCGCGTTCAAAATTCCCAGATTATCGGAATATGATGATTGGAATGGGTGGTTTATAAAGGTATCCTGTGAGGTCTGTTCTGTGGAATTGAAAGCAAGTGCCTGCATTTCTTGGTGAGGTCTTGTGTGATCCCCAACAAGGTTGGATATCGAAGGTGGAAACCGATATTGCGGTGTATTCGTCGGATGATTACTGATCGCGGATAAAGAAGTCGATGTTGAAATGGGCGTTGCACGTGAATGATAAACGGTGTCATGGACTGTCGAGACACGATTGTTTTTAGCTGGATTACCACTCGAAAAGGCAGTGGCGGTGGCGTTTGACATCGTGTTGAAATTATTGGACGAAGAATTGTTGTTAGCTTGAGTATCTGTTTGCATAGCGGCTTGAGTAAGAATTGTCAAAGCATATCGATCGTCCTGCTGCATAAGAAGACTTTCAAAAGAAGAATTCATGTCGAAACCAAATTGAATGCGGGGGCGGGACCAAATCAACTTTATAAACAAATTAAGGACACACTTTTTGGAGACGCCGATAATATCAGATAATGTCCCCACGCCTTACATTGGCCGGTTAGTAGTTTGTCTTCTCTTGTCTTGTCTTATTGTTGTTGTCAGCCGTGGAAAGATTTTTGGATGAAGTATTGGCTGAATAATAATTCACATTAACGCCGACAGTAGCATAAACTTTCTACTCCGGTCGTCAGATTGACTTTCTTTCTTTTCTTCTTCTTTTTTCTATGTATACACCAAGCAGGGTGGATATGCAAGGGAACTGAAGACAAGATTTGTCAGCTTTTCTTCAGCAGGTTGACTGTACCGTCTCTCTTTTCTTCCTCTGCTCGCTCAACTTTTTGAGATGAAATGCAGTCTACGCCTGCAAGGTAAGGTTATGCAAGTAGAGTCGAGTGTAGACGGTAGGTTCCTAGTAAATTCGTACGATATCCTATGTACCTGGTACTAGATACTTTGATACTTGGGTAGCTTTCGCAAGTAAAGCAAAAACCAAAATAATGAACGGCGGATTTAAAGTTGTGGATTAATAATCAATGTGCGATACGTCAACTACTTGTTGGTGATTGTGGTCCCTTTGTTGCAGATGGATGCACCGGTATGCAACGTTTTCATTCAAGTCTCACCCACCTGCTTCAAAGATAATTGCATGTGGGTATGAGGATGTGTGGTCAAGGGGAAGGAGATGGAGATGGAGAATTCCAAAATTCCGAGGTAAGTTGATTACTATTCATCACCCTGTTCACACTTTTTAACTCTGGGGAATCTTCGGAACGAGACACGTGCGATCAATGCAAATCGATGACAATTCAGCTTCGTATATTCGTACATTCGCACATTCGTACGTTCGCACAATGGCTCGAGAATTGGCCACGAGAGACTGGGCAGTGGGCACCCAGGATGCCAGGTACATCTGATCCCGCATTTAGAATATTTATCACAAGGTAGATCGGTGGGTTGGTAGGTTGGTAGATCGGTAGGCTGGCATGTATTGATAACTATTACCAAGTACCGTATCTACCGCTGAACATCTCCAACAGATCCCAATAAACAAAACCCAGTACCGGCATATATAGATCGATTTGCTCTACTGAGGCATGTTCCAATCGGCAAATCCGCCAAATCCGCGAAGTCCGCAAATCCGAATATCGGTCAAGGTTTGTGCAATGCCCAAATACAGTATAGTAAACCAGAGTAGAGTTACTATGACCTATTTTAACGTCGGTCGGCAGGGTCTGTCAAGTCTGTGACCTGTCAGCCCCAAAAACCCTTAGACCCTCACACCCTCAACTTCTGTATTGTAATATTGTACCGTCCCCACTTTACTTTGATTACCTACTCCTCTGGGCTTCCACGTGAGGACAATGTGAAGAAGATCACCCATGTTATATGGGCCTATCAGGATACGTAACTTAGCAATTCCCATATTCACAATGTCGATAAACTATCCTCATGCTTAGTGCCAATGTCAAGAATGTATATCTCTATTCCTGAACGCTGATGTTTTTGCCTACTTTACAACCCATTTCCCCAGCAGCATTATATTATAGTGCAGCATGTAAAATATCCCCAACGCCCTCAAAACAACCAAATACAGTAATAAACACCAATCAATGTAAATAATGAAAGAAATAACCATCCACCTTGAGTGGTGTAAGTTCGAAGCCCCCGCCAGATTGGTGCACTTGAGGGAGCAATAACTGTCAACTCCTACCTTCATTGAACCAAGCCGCGCAAAACACCCTTCAGACCAACCCCATTTGACCCGCAATGCTTTTATGAAACCTGTGATGACCAGCTGCAGAGACCTACGACATTTCCGAAAAGAAAGACCGGGTATCGTGATGTCTATGCAAAACCGAAGAGAAAATCCCCCATGCTCGTTTGCGTCGTATCGGTGCTTTTATAATTGTACATTGAAAGTGGAATTAGAAAGTGGATATTAGAGACCTTGGTGACCCGATGAAGATTCAACAACATTATCGGATAAATTGATGAGGAGTTGTGCAAGGCATCGTTTGGTAGCAGCGTCATCACGAAGGACCGAGGAGAACGTAGCATCGCGAAGAGGTTCGGGGAGACATTGGCGGAGGGCTTCGCGGGCTCGCGCATTATCACTCAATCTGGAATTCATATTAGCGGGAACAAAATCGAAGTCTTGGATGTTTTCTCACCGAAGGAAGCAGCGGACGACATGCTTCAACAACCGCGCGGTTTGTTGTTCAACAAGTTGTGAAACCATATTGCTGAGTACTGTGCCAACAGCATAAAATCGCTCATACGTAGCACAGATGTAATTAAGACCGTGATCATCGAGAAGGATCTTCTGTACAATGAAGATCGCAACTGTCTTACTAAGTTCTGATCCGGTCTCCATGATTCGAAGACATAATGGAATTATTTCAGTAGTGAGGAGGAAGTTGATGACATCAGATGAATCATTCTTGACAAGGGCACCGATGACTCCGAGGGAGGTAAGACGTAAATACTCGAAAGGTCGGGATTTAGAGGTCGTGTTGAGGAAAGGGTAGAGAAAAAGAGGGATGTGAGCTGCTAATGTCAGTTCTGCGTCATATTAATGATATCTGAATAACCAACCGTTCAAGAAAAGGGCGCGAGTCTCATTATGAGAAGCAACGCATTGTAGAAGGGCCAAGGCGTTGCAGACTCGATTTGATGCGGCGGCGGTGAGTTGGGAGGGATTGAGAAGAGTGTAGACTGAGATAATCTCTTGGAGAAGTGATGTCATCACACCTAGATCTGTCAGCATGTCATGCCGCTATCACTCTCATCGGCGTAAATTTACCAAAAGAATGCCACAGTATCAATGCAAGCTCTGGCACTTGTTCGCGCTTCTTGCTGAGTTCCAGGAGAGCGGCTTCCCTGGTATCTTCATTGAGTAAATCTGCAATGAAGTTCAAAGTCCTTCTATTTTCTTCCGAAACGTTGGAGTCGATCATGGCTGCTGCGTCTTGTCCGTGATTTGAAGAAATGGAAGGTACAGCGGCGTTGTGGTTTTGATTTTGACCCGCCATGCGATTATAATGAGCTGCCTGAACCGCCGCTGCATGCTGCTGCTGCGCCTGTTGAAGGTGGGTCTGCTGGTGCATCCATGGTTGGTCGACCTGCGGATTGTATTGATGTTGATGAGAGAAGACGTGTGTCCCCGGGAGCATGGTGCTCATTATCGCGATAGCCAGCGAAGTTAACTCGAGGGCTAGAAGATACTGTAGTGTTAATAAGAAAGCGTTGGGCTTTAATCGATTGTCGCAAGCAATGGCGTCTCACAAGAGTGATCTTGGATGAATTTGGAAAAAAGGTGAGATGAGGGGTAGAATAATTGTTAAGGTTACGTAGGTATCCTGCTGGTTATCCTATTTCAGGGTTGGAGGGAGCTTTTGTTGTCTTGTCTTGTCTGATGTGCTGTAGCGGGGCGGGAGTTTATTAGTGCTTCGAACCGGTTAAGGTTCGGAAAGTTGGCAATCTAGCCTTAAAGACAAGGCCAATTTGGGGTCTAGAAACTCGAGTAATACTAGTAAATAAACTGCTGCAATTGAGTTCTGACGTTCAAAAGAGTATCCAGATATTTGGTATGGTCTCAACTCGTTCATCCAAATATATACATAGGTAGCAGTCGTTCATGTATACAAACTGCTTATTGTGTAAAGATGAATCTATCAAATGTTAAACTATACAAGGGTTATTATAGTTCAAGGGTATCTGAAACTTCGATCTAGATGCCGACTGCTTTATATACTACATGTTAGGTAGGTAGTCATTTAAGAAGAGACTCCATGGTCGAAGAGAAAAGGCTCTCGTTGAGAAAGGTCAGTGGGACCAATCGATATATATGAATCATTCAAAATACAAATGATATTCCATTGAATAGGCTTTCCTGGAAGCATAATATGTAATACAATGAGTGTACACTACCTAATTATACAAAGGGCAAGACTAATATGAATCACCATCCTCGAAGATTGGGTTTATGAAAATTTGTCCTATTATCTTGAACAGAGTATTGAGATTGGAAATAACATAGCCATTAAAGTCATACCAAAAAAGCAACCTATATATTCCAAATATAGTACAGTTCTACCCCTTTATCTTTCTACTATTAAACATAATTCATCATCTGCATCATAAGTATCCTAGATCCTATGAAAAGAAGGTAGATAGGTCCAAATTATCACCCCACACCCCACTAACTTCCACAGCAAGATTGATCATTGTACTGATGGACCAGAGAATAATCAAGCCCCATCCGATTTTCCTACTCATTACCCACTTGTTCATCGGTACTGCAATGAGAAGCCCGACCAATGTGATTAGTAAAGTGATGGCGCTGACCATTAGTGTACCACTAACTTCAATCTCGTATGGTTTATATTTGATGTCTTTGTTCGGATGCTTGTGATGTTTATGGTTCGCCTCTTTAATCGTCATGTATGCGCCGCTAACACCAATACCAATGAGAATATTCAGCATCGGTCCTCCAAAGCAAGCACTCAATGCCATAACAGGATATCCTAATCTGGCAACTGTGATATCGGCAACGAGATCTCCTAATGAATTGCCAACAGCGAAGATAGTAAGGCCAAGAATTGCATCTGAGATACCTAAAATGACACCAAATGCTTTGAGAACTCCGACAACTTCGTTGGCAATGGTGGAGATCCAAGCAATGGCAACAACAAAACCGAGGAAACAAAGCACAAATCGATGTTTAGGGGGCCGAGAATGGGTTGTTGTTAATACGAGAATGGCAAATGCTATCAAAGACCCGAGAATGGAAAACAAAACCAGACGTATGAGCGACCTCGAGTCACCATCGTCACTGTTAGCCCAAAATATGAACACCACAAAAAGAGGAGCTGTAAACAATTGAAGCACGACAAGCCAGCGGTTCCAGTCTCTGGAATGTTCTATTCCCGGTCCACTATGAATTGCACCCTCTTGAGACTGGCCGATATTTTTGGTGGGTGGCGTGGGTATTTGATGTGAATGAGAATGGTGATGCTCAGCCGAGATGGCTACCGCCGCGGTGTTGTGTTGGGTAAAATCCGAAATAGGGGACGGAGGACAATTCTCAGTCTGTGTGTTCCGTCGACTCCGTTGGTATTCTGCCCATTCGGATCCTGCTTCTGAAACAAATGATGGGCTATCCGGGATCAATAAAGGGCCGGTATTCCTCCTCGATGTGCCTAATTCCCTCCTTTGGTCAATGGAGTTTATCTCTTCCTGATCATTAGATTCTGACTCGACCACTGGCAATGTGATTGCCAAAAGGAAGATACTAGGGGCCGAAATGACGCTGATAAATTTATCCCATTGGCTCTTATCTCTCCAGGTGCATAGTGTGGGAAATAGAGCTGTAAGTACTATTTGTGGGCTGGGTAATATGCGATATGGCCACCATCTTATTGGCCGTTCCGGACAGTACAACTCATGCTCCAAATTAACCGACTCAGGTGCGATTTCAGAATCTGGCAGCAGAATACTGGGAGCCTTAGAACTGTTCCCTGACAATAAGAGTGGAGAGTCCGTGTAAATAGGAAATGGTAATATTGGTGACTGTGTCCGGTTTCGCGAGCTATCTCTCGAAGAACTTGGGATCTGAAGCTGAGGTCGTTGTACTGTTCGTGATCTAGTAGAGCTTGCCTGTGAACTTACAGGTTCTAGGTTTGGTGAACGGGGATGCCGGGGTGATACTGATGGAGATTCATTCCCGGGTGGTGCCAACAGATCATCATTCCAGCGCGATGTGCTGCTTGTGAATAGTCTGTCGTTTTGCGATCCATCAAAAGACGGAGGAGGCGAGATGGAGACCGTTGGCGATTTTGGGGCTGGGGAGGGAACTCTCAAAAGCTGAGGAAAAGTCGGGGTGGCTGCCATTATACCAATGTCCGGTACATCTGTGAAGGTGAATGCTGCGGGATCCGGAGGCTTGAGGGCTGATACGGCGTTCATAGAGACGGCTCTACTGCGTACGGTATCTAGCTTAAGGTGGTGTATATCATTTTCACCACTCTCAATAGGATTTATGCTCGAGGCATATTCCGAGGCCGGAGCGGATGTTGTTGCAGATGTTCTGATTTGATCAAATGGTGCCGATGGGTCATCTGAATATCGTCGCAAATTTATCGGCGTGCCATGCGAACCTCGAGACTTTTGTAAGGATGATAGAACCGACCTGAACTCTAGAGCACCCACTAAACTAGGACGAATGGGAGTTAAAGTGTTCCTCCGGCTACCGGATGGTCGTATCACTCGCATGTTGCTAGCCACCTCGGCAGCAATGTGTCTGCCTTCATCTCCATCCTCGTCACTATCTTCATCTTCGGGTACTCGAGGATGAGGACTAGAGCCACGTTCTAATGCTGCAAAATCTTCGTTGCCGCGGACGTTTCTTTCTCCTGCTGGCGCATCCTCATCATCTCCGTCTTCTTCAGTAACCTCTATCTCTTCGTTTGTCATGGCCAAGTACTGACCACGAGCTGCGGCTTCCCTTTCACGACGACGACGTCGTCCTCCCAGATACCAATGCCACATCACTACTATTACCACGTAGAAAAGGTAAAATCCAATCATCACAAAACATTCCCACAAGTGAAGAGCGCCATCTGCAAGAAATACCATACTGAAGCTTGCTGCAACTATGAAGAAACCAATGTCCCTCACGAATGTCTTTTTACCAACCTTAAACTCTCTGACTAGAGCCATGGATCCTGCGACAACTGCAGTAATGAATCCAGCTGCTCCGATGAGCTCGCCCACCGCAAGACTGCCACTGTGAGAACTCATTGCGGCAAATGTCGAGAATACATCAGGACTACCATTACCAAAAGCTAGGAATGTTACGCCTGCCATACTCTCGCTCATACCCAATATGCTCGCAATTGTTGATAAATTGATACAGAAGAAATCGCTCGCAGCAATTCCAATTGTCGAGAACAATAGTCCAAGCCACAATATAAGAATGGCGAAAGCTAAAGGCTGGGCCGTGGGTAGCTTGCAATAGTAAAGCGAGAGGTAATTGAGAAGTCCTGCAGTTTCATCGGGGCAATTTGCCAATATGAATTGGCATTTATCTTTGGCATGGTGGACAAGACGACACTATGGTTTTGATGTGAGTACAAAGTCTGGTGTCGCTTTTGTGCATCTACAAACCTCTTCATCCCGCTTCACAAGTCGTCTACTGTCCAGCGCATCCAATGCTCGTTTTTGTGCCACACCGTATTGAGAACCATAACGATATTTTGCGCTTTGATCTGCGACAAGACTTATCACAGCTAATGATGAAATGATTAATATGGTGAGATAGAAAGCTCGAAAATTATATTTGGAACGTTTTGGTGGGCGAGATAACACCTTGGTCGGAGAAGTTCGAGGCATACTTGATGCATGATCTAATGTGGACCTGGAGCTTTTGTCGAAGAAGTGCGATTGCAGTTGCGGTTGCGACGATAATTGTAATTGTGTTGTGAGTTATCAGTACATGGGAAGGGAAAGCTTCTGATAAAAGTAGAAACTTGAATGCAAAATCGTAATCCGTGCTGTGCTAGCTAAATTGCCCAGGTAGAGATTGGAGGTTTCGGCAAGGAAAAGGAACCTTCGTCATCAGAGTGAATGGCAAAGTACATGGTAATCGCATCTATGTGTGGCTAATGACTGGGTCTGATGGTCCACCTCTAGAAGCACTAGGTATTAGATAGGTTATCGATAAACTTGAGACAAGAGCGATCAACGGCAAACGGCAAACATAGTGCGAGTATATGGAGTAACAAGACAACCTTGAAGGTTGCATCCACCAATAGGAAGGATATAATAACACTCTCTTAACGCTTGAGAGAAAAGATTGTATGGTACCAAAATAAACTTGAATTGGGATATATTGTCTTGTCCAAAAACTAATCCTTTGGCTGTTTCTTGATCTATGTGTTGTGGCAACCACCATGTAATGTGGTAAGGTCGCATCCCGATCCCAACTCGGCTTACATAAGTCATCTTCTTGATACCTAAGGTTGGGACACTCGCGTCGGGGTTGGGTAATCGGTCCCCGCTGTCCTACCAAAATGTAAATAATAGAAAATAAACAAAGTTGAAACTTAACATCATTGCAACACATTTTCCTACAACGACAATTTTTATATCTTTTTGATATGCCTAGAGTCGCACAAGACCCAAGTGCGAAGAGAGGTAGAGTGGCTTCTGGCTCTTTACTAACTCCTGCAAAATCTCCCGTTAAGTATGATTACCTTGGTTGCTATGGTATTTAATGCCCATACATATCTTTGGCAGATATGATACTTTTCGTTTGCGTGCGCTCTGCAGAATGAGATTGTGAATACTGATTGATGGCAGGGTACCTTTGAATGATGCATCGCCAGTGAAATTGGCTCTCAACGATGATGCGCGAGAAAAAGCAAAACGATTGAAATCGAGAAATGCCCACCATGAAACTCAGATGAACGAAATTAAAAAGGCCGCAACTCCACGAAAATTAGTGAACTTTGAACGAGCAGGAAGCTCCTCGCCGTCCGTAAACCACAGAACTCCGGGCCGAGCAGGAAAAGAGAATGATTTGGATGGCGGGGTTATGATGGTGGGAGGAAACGCAGTCACTCCCATGAAGCGTGTACCAATTCTCGCAAACTTCGAGGAATGGATGAAGATGGCCACAGACAACAAAATCAATGCTGCGAATTCTTGGAACTTTGCGCTCATTGATTATTTCCATGATATGTCACTTTTGAAAGAGGGTGATGGAGTCAATTTTCAAAAGGCCAGTTACACTCTTGATGGGTGTGTAAAGATTTATACGAGTCGAGTCGACAGCGTGGCTACAGAGACCGGCAAGCTTTTGAGTGGATTGGCAGATAGCGGGAACAATAAGAAGAAAAGGGGCGAAAATGAAGAAGGCGAAGGAGATGAGAGTGAGGAAGAGATAGAAGATGAAGATGGAGTTGTTAGGAAGAAGGCAAAAAAAAGGGTACGTGCCGCTTACATCCATTATTACTTTCTTCTTCTTCTTCCTCTTCATTCGACGTACAAGTTTTTTGAAATCAAGTCAAATCTCATAGTTGAGGTATGGAAGGTTGCATTCGATGTGAAACAGAATTATGGTTGCACCTAACCTGTCTACCCCGGAGTGGTGGGGTGTGATGGACGTCGTTAGACTTCCGTGTGGTGGCATGCTTTTGCAAGAAGACAGGGTACTTTCATCTGAATATAATATCAGGTGAAAGACTTCCCAGCACATACGACCATAGACTGAAGAGAATTGGGCATCCCGTCCGCTCTGCCATACACAAGCTTCAGATCGGTGGATTAGTAGTTGGGTGGGTGACCACCAGCGAATCCCCACTGTTGTATGTTTTTTTCCCCTCTTTTTGTCTCTTCTATTTTGCTTCATTTTTATCTTCCACTGGTGATATTGATCCTGTGGAGCGGCGAGGACGACTTTGATGATGGACACAGCCAACCAATATAAATGCGCGATCTATTATTCATAGGAGTGTTAGTCTCAAAGCCCCAATGGGGCTGGGCACCTAGTCCGTAATTTGCAACCCTGATTCTCAATTCATTCAAATCCATCATTTTCGTTTCATTCTTTTTGGTTTGGGGACTGCAACAAGGAAAATTCTTCCTTGGGTGTAAAGTATTTCGGTTCTTGTGCTTTTTCAAAAAGTACACAACATGATCAATATCCCGAGGTTCACCCGACATTCAATTAAGTCTGATTGTGAAACCTGTTTGTATTGGTCAAATCGTGCACTTGGTATAATTGATCAAAAAAACCATAGCTAACCATGAATTCAGACTCAACGTTCATCAGAAGCAACTCTTGCAACTTCTTTCGCAGCACTGCAATTGAAGAAGTTCGAACTCGAATTCTCCGTTGATCCTTTATTCAAAAAAGCATCTGCAGACTTCGATGAAGGTGGGGCCAAAGGCCTGCTTTTAAATCACCTCTCTATCGACTCTAAAGGGCGTATCGTTTTTGATAGTAGCGATGATGCAGGTGACGCTTCGGCAGAAGGACGGGGCAGAAGACGAAAGGGTGATGCCATTGAAGAGGACGAGGAAGATGTTTTAGAATCAGCAAATGTTACTCTAAAGGATGATGAGGATGAGGAGGATGATGGAGATGACGTGGAGATAGATGTGGAAGCTTTAGGAGTCAAGTTTTTCCCAAATTTGGATTTCCTTGAAGAACAAGACATTTGTCCATCATTGAAGAATTTCGACCTTGGAGATCCTTCTGGTTCTATGGATATTCCATTCTTAAAGGCGCCAGAAGATTGGCGACAAGAGAAAGACAAGCCGGATGACAATGGTGTTGGTGATAGGTCAGGAATTTTCCTAGACGATGATAACCCCATCGGATTCGATGATGACGATGATGGACTGCTTGGAAATTTCGATATTCCAGATGATGCTGGATTTGGTGAAGGTGGTGAAGCTTGGGCTCGTGATGCCGCAATCGAACCACGCATGCGGGTTCACGACGTGGGATACGATAATGACGGGGGTGATGGTGAGGATGGAGAAGGAGGCGCAGGTTCATTCGACCCCGAAACCGGCGAGTACATCATTTCCCTTGATCGTGGATCAAAGAAGGAAGGTGGCCATGATGATATTTTGAGTTATTTCGACGAGGCGTTGCAAAAGAATTGGGCGGGTCCTGAACACTGGAGGATACGAAAGATCAAAGATGTCAACAAACCAGCAGTTACAAAGCCGCGCAAGGAGAAAGAGCCATTCGAAATCGACTTCATCTCTCCTTTAAATGCCACTTTGGCTGAAACTATTTACACTCATGCACCAACCAATGCTACGATATCTTTGCCAAAGAAGGATTGGAAGTCTAAGACAAGAAATCTTCTTCCCGATGACAAGCATTTTAACTCCAAACAACTGTTACGCCTTTTCCTTAAACCTAAAGCTAGAATGGGTAGTCGAAAATCTGGATTCGGTGCCAAACCCGGAACTTTTGGTCAAAAGAAGGAAGATGATATCCCTGAAGGCGAGATTGGTGAAGATTATTGGGCACGAAAAGAAGAACCTGCTCACACATTAGAAGATGAAGCTCCACCTCATGGGGATTATGACGCCAACTTCTTCCAAGATGACGGTTTGGCAATGCCAGGCATAGATGATGATGACGATATGGAATTCGCTGACGCACGTGAACAATTTTCACCTGGGGCTGAAGGACAAGGTGCAGGTATTGGTGGTATCACTGCCATATTGAATGCCGGAGCTCAAGGTGTAGATGGGGAAGAGGGCGCGTTTGGTACACAGCTGGTCACACAAAGTAGAAGATTGAGGCCTGAATATGTGCAATATGCTAGGGTTGCCAAGAAGGTTGATGTTAGAAGGTTAAAAGAGGAGTTATGGAAGGGCATTGGATTTAATGAGCCTGAGCAACCAGTAAGTTTATCTGTTTCTTACAGTACCCGAATGTTATCACTAACAAATTGAAACAGGACATGTCACTTTCTACATCACGACTCCCAACCCCACCTGTCAAAATTCCTACGGATGAAAACGAGACCCTCCAGTTTACAACAGTTATGCAAAACCTTCAGACTGTATATCCAAAACAAGTTTTGAATGATATTTCAACTAGTTATTGTTTTATCTGTCTTCTGCATTTGGCCAACGAGAAGGGTCTTGTCATTGAGAAGAAAGAAGGTTTAATGGAATTGGATATTAGGAAAGATCCAACTGCTGAAATTACAGTCGAGTAATCACGGAAACTTGAGGTATGATGGACGCTGGACATAAGGAGATGCAATGGGCGTTTGACCGGGATTTACTGATCATCATCTGGTTTGTTTTGGTTTCTGTTTCTTTGGAAGTTTCTACTCGTGGGCGTGCGGTTACATTGTGACCTCAGGGGTCGAGGTACAATGGTACGGTTGTACTGTATGGGAGTGGAGATTCTTTGATTGTGTATGGTACCGCATGAATTGAAAAGATCAGTTGGGACTGATGGTACAAAATAAGATTATGATGATAATGATGATGATTTTAAGAAGAAAAAAGGAATATTTTTGTGTCATGAGAACAAAAATATTGCCGAGAGTTTTGCACAACGGTCCTTTTTAACGATAACACTGGAAGATGCAACATGATAGTGAGTGCTACGTGCAGCCTGCCTTGAATACGTCGTTTGTTTGATCCTTCATGTTCAAGCCTTTTGGCTTTCGGGGTGATTATTTTTTGTTTTGACGTGAGTCTTCAGCGTTGGCATTGGATTTCGAGTGCCTAAGTTTGAGTAACCTGGGATTTGAATGTGGTCTATTCTAAATATCTAAGGCTAGCTTAAAGTTAAGGATCGAGATTGGGCAACTGAGTGGAAGAAAAAAGTATTGGGTGGAGGGTAGGAAAATGTTGACTGGCCCTTGAGAAGTATGTGGAGATCTAAAATAGAACGAAGGTTTGTATGAGGATAAGGTTAGATAGAGCTAGCTAGTCGGGCGGTTGGTGTGTGTGGTTGGTGTATAGAGAGAGAGAGAGAGAGAGAGAGTTGGGCACTTTTATAATGTGGAGGTGGATTATTTCATTATGAAAGGGGAAGAGACGAGAGGGGAATGTGAGATTGAGAGTGAAGGGTGGAAGTTCCTTAGAATGTGGATGGGGTTCGAATGAATAGATAAAAAGTTGGATTTGAATTATAGTCAGGTGTATGATTATTTTTGTTCATGATTTTACAATCCAGTTAAAACGAAAACACAAGCATGATACTGAATTCTTGAGCATAGACAGAAATTCGATTACAATTCTCATTATTGTCTCTTAGTAATAAGCTAGTACTGACTGATATAATTTCTCGGCGGCTCTCTGATTCTCTAGACTATAAATGATGTTAAGTAAATGACTTTTATTTGATTGTTTAGCTGTGCTAGATTTATAATATCGAGATGTTTAGCTCGTGTCGTCTGGTGTGGATTGGAAGGGTTGGAGTGGAGGTATTGTATGAAAAGGATTCAATAGAATGTAATTTATTAGATATATAATATGAGGCATTCAAACCATGTCGTCTAGCATACACCATATTGTATCAAATAAGCATCATATGATCAAGGGACCGAAAAGTACTCATAACGTGAGAAGTTGTTATTGTACTTTTTAACATGACGGCAGATGGCCGAAAAGAGGCTGAGTGACGTGATTTGATGATGCCAATTGAGACGACAAAGAAACAAGGTCAGTCCACACAACGAAATTGTTCCATCTTTCCTTGTCGTTTTCTTTATCAGGCAACTTCTAAGAACAATGTGATTGTGTTGAGGACAGTCCCTCGAGCCTACGATGTATATGCAATATCATGAAAAGAGGAAGAACAAAAATTGAACAAATTAGCATGTGGAAGTACGAATACCTTGGTTACGTCTGAGATGAATTGTTTCTTTTAAAAACTCAAACTTCACTTACAACTATCCTACTATCCTACTATTCACATATTCATAAGCTATACATCAGTCAACTTTTAATCCAAGATCTGGAAAACTCTACTAGAGATTACAATTATGACCGATACTATCATGCAAGACACTGTCACGCAGGATGCTGATATGCAGAATACTGACATGGAGGATACCGTCATGCAAGATACAGACATGCAAGACGCTACCACGCAAGATACTGACATGCCGGGCGTCGCGCGAAAAATAGCAAAGATGAAAACGCCCAGGAAAGATGGAAAGAAAACACTCATCCGCAAAAACCTCTGGGGACCTACCGAAAACTTCCACCTTCTCCATCTCTACACCGTCAACGACAACAATATCTCGAGGGATAAAGGCAACTTTCACTACCGTACAGGCGTAGTAGCTAGCTTAGCCCGCGACATGACGGCCGAGTCCGTAAAACATCACCCAGGAGGCTTGTTACACGCATCTGATCCATGGTTCCCCAGGGTTTACGCCCGTGGGATGATTCGTTACAAGTTGCGATGTTTGCTCAACGAAGAAGACGACCTGGCGGCTGAGTTGGAGGCCGAGTTGAACGCTCACTATGGAATTGACTCAGACTTTACAGCACAACAACCCGCAATCGAGAGACAGATACGAGCACTGGAACAGCAGTCAAGAAGAGCGGAGGAGAAGTTGGAGAAAGAATTGAAGCAGCAGCGAGAGATATTAGAGAAAGAATTGGCAAAAGAATCAGCTAAAGAATTGAAGAAGCAGAAAGCCATACTTAGACAAAAGAAAATCCGAGAAGAAAAGCGCGTAGCTAGAGAAAAGGAACTTCAAGATACGAACTAGGCACTTGGATTAGCATTTAAGAAAGTTAAAAAGCCTGTCATTATTGATTCGACCGATGCTTGATCAACTTTGACCTCCATCTCTGAACTCGTGCTCTCAAATCTAGGCTGGTCCTAGTTTTTCCACCCATATCTTCTCATCATCTCCACTGCTTAAACCATTGTGAATTTGCAACCCAGAATAAAAATATAACTTTCCTTGTAAGAATATAATCATGCGCTGGTAAAAACGAATAGTGACTTTAGTGCCTTGCAATAGTACATGATACACATTGTATCTTCCTAATAAATGACATTGAAGTTCGTACCACTAGAAGCAGAGCATTGGTCGTTCTAGAAAGGATGCTCGAAAATCAAGCCAAAAATTGACAGTTTCCGTCCGATCTTAACCACCTCAACCACCTCAATTGACACTAACATATATTTATACAAAAACGAAGCAGCAGAGTGCCTATTCTGCAATAAAAGTCCTCGAACTACAAGGGGGTTTTGGCATTCATCATACTCAAACTCACAGCCAAAAGCACTTCGCTATTCAACATTATAAGATCTGAGTTTTGAAGAAGAAAAATAGGAATGATTTGGTATCTATTTCAACTCTATGTATTTCGTAATTCGATTATCGACAAGTTCGCGCTAGTTATACAACAGGGTATTAAATGTATGAATAAAAAAAGGAATCAAAAATTTCCCACCCAGTTCATGACATAACATATGCAAATTTGTCTTTCATGTATGCGTAAACATATCGTGAATGATAACATTCGCAACCAATCCAGAATTCCAGATACCAAAATATCCATCCGCCGCTCAAGAGCTTTTATCCGATCCCAATCAACGCAACCCAATGCAATGCAATACAAATCTCATACACGCTATCCAATCTCGGCCATACTGTTACATTTCATCCATCATTTTCTGATTTTCATCTATCCCATTTAATATTTTCTTGCAAGCGTCGATCTCGATCTGATCTTTGCGCCAAAGAAATAGATGAAATAAATCAAAGCACAAAGACCGATACTAATGAATCCAATGGTACCCATTGCCCATTTCGTAGACATGTTATCGAACATGAGGACACCGAGATGGGCGAGACCTGCTGCGAGAGCAAAAGATGGAATGAGGAAAGCTGCGATTGCTGCACCGGCGACGTTGGGATAAGAGTCTGGGGAGAGATAAGAATTAGCGAGATGGAAGCGGCATAATGAAGGGATAACATACCAGTAATGTAATTAAGCATACTAAGCCACAATAATGGATCTGCGAAACCAAGAACACCACCTGCTACAACTGGTGACCAGTAAGACACACTTCCATCAGATGTGAATGCGAACCAAAGAAGTGTGATTGGGAAAAGCCAAACGGTAACCAAAGAAGTGATGAATCTAGCTTCTGGACGATTAATACCATGCTTCTTACGATCTCTCGCGTAGAACCAAGTTTGAACCGGAACGAAGAGAAACATGACAACTACTCCGACGACGAAATTAAGGTATGTAAGATCGGCACCGATGTAAGAGAGACCATTGTTGACAACAAAAACATCAAATACACCGTCGAGGTACAAGAAGAGAATGCCGTAGGCGAAACCGTTGTACAAGCCGAGGAATATAACGACCGGCTCCGTGAACATGATTCTGAATGTCATGGTTGTGATGAACTTCATCTCATGGAGAACATTGAGTCTACTTGTCAAGATGGCAGCTTCTTGCGCATCGACAGCTTCACTCTTTGCGGCTGCTTTAGCGATGACCAATCTTGGTAGTGTCTCTGGGATGAAACATAACACGATAGAGAATGCGAATCCGATAATCACGTTAATCAAGAAGATCCATTTGAGACCCATATTCGCATTGTCGGCGATCCACTCTCCAACGGGAGATCCAAGAGACGGACCAATGTTTGCAGCTGTGAGTACATCATTAGCCTTCTTTGTCTATGACATCAAGGGTTAGATTATAACCCAATACTTACACATGACGAAGAGTGCCATTGCTTGTCCGGCACCATCAATGTCACCAAACAGGTCCGCAATTGTACCAGCTACGTTGGAAAGAGCAGTGGAACCTGCCGTGCCAGCAAGGAACATAAAGATAATAAGCATAGGAAGATTAAGAGCGTATGCGGTTCCCTAAGACTTGTTAAAACAAACTAGTTGAAAATTGCTCTGAAAATGACTCACAAAGTTCAAGACGGCATAGAATGCAATGCTGATAACATAAATCCATTTGCGGCCACCAAGATCACTGTGAATGTTCAGTTATAATTCTTGTTCACAACCACGATGATCGCAGTGTGCGTCATGTGTCGTGTTCAACCTACGATAATGGACCCAAGAATATAGGACCAACAGCTGTTCCCAAAATGAACATACTCTGACCTAGAGTAACGACTTGAGTAGTTCCTCCAAACTTTTCTTGGATCAAGAATTCAGCAGATACATAAGTTGTACTGGTAAGAGTAACAAATGTCTGCAACATGCAATAAACCACCACGATACCCCATCGTTTGAAGGCGGGCCAATGCATAGGATGATGTTCATCTTGAGCTTTTACGAGTTCGAGAATGGCAATTGTTTGATCTTCGTGTCTCGTCGCAGCGTTTTCGTTTCGCGGAATGATATCACCTTTTTCGACGTTGGATGAATCTGAAGCACGGTTATGTTCGTCGATCTTCTTCTCGGCATTGTCGGTAGAAGCCATGGCGAACGAGCGAGTGAACGAACGAACGCACAATAAACGGTGAACTTTTCTTGAAAGGGAAGCTTGGCCAAAAAAGTAAGAATATTTGAATATACAAAAAAGAGTGTATATAGAGAGAGAGAGAGGAATGGATAATGTAGCAGAGGAAGATTGGGCACTATTTTAACGTCCTTGGCTGACGGTTTGAAGATAAGAAGGTTGGATGATCAATTCATTGGAGACGTATGCAAAAGATAGGAATATATAATTCCAAAGGATGATGAGTTTTGTGAAATTGGAAGTTCATGGGAAGAAAACGGAACGAAGGAATATTTCGATAAGAAATTTGAAAAATCGGCCGTGCCGCGAAGCCCTACTATCGGTAGCATTGTAATGATTTGGGAAGGTTTATCCATGTTGATGTATGGAGAACATTTTCATCGGAATACCTGAGTTTGGTAAAGGTATGGAATGGTGAGGAACAGTAAGCAGTGAAGAGGCAATCGAAATTCGTGATTGGTTTATTGTTCCTCGATTCATGCTTATCTTGACCTAATCTGGGAGACTCGGGGATTGTCGAGACGAGGTATCCATTTTCTCCCTTGAAGCTTCTAGTTCCAGGTTTCTTTCTCAGGGTCGCTGAGGGTCTCTTAACAATGAAGGTTGGTCAAGAAAACGAAGTCATAAGCCACAGATAAGCAATGGTGTGCCGCATAAGACGTGGATCTACTCGTCGCACATCAAGTTTGCATGAGAGATGGAGAAACAATGGATGAAGAAATGGATTAATTTAGAACCTGTTCGTTTGTCCCTGGCGGATAGTTAAAAGAAGAATTCGTGTGGCAAATGCGAAAATGCATCAAGTTGAGGAATAGATTCTGGTTATATATGGATGATACTGATGATGATGATGATGATGATGATGATGATGGATAATGAAGTTGTTGTATTTTGATATAAGATGAGGTGCAGGTTGCCCAGACTTTCGTTGATGGCTCCCGTCTTGGGTCTGCGATGTGATGCCTGTTGCCCAGACGGGAGTGTGAACAAGATCATGGAAAGGTGCATAAAGTTTATGCCCAGAGATGTCGAACATGGCTTTACCGTTGATTTGCCCAGACGGAGAGTAGATCATGGAGAGATTTCCGGGAAAGCCAAAAAGCCATAAGCAACAAGCCACACTAAGGGAGAAAGGCGACATCCGGACTCTTGAACCTTGGAGACCGTCAGTTGGATTATGGTCTGGGGAAGAGGGAGTAGGTGAGTGGCGTGAGTGGTTAGATACGAAGATAAAGAGAGAGATAAACTCTCAGCAGCTCAAAAGAGATGTCATTCATTATCAAAAATGGGGAACAGGAAGGGATAAGAGGTGAACGGAAATGAGATGGAAATGGAGTGAAGGGGAGCGAAGCGAAGTGAGACATCGAGGTGATTGATTGATTGATTGATTGATTAGTTCTATAATAAGCTGGTAGACCTCGGCATTGAACGTATCGACATTGAACATTGCTTGATATTTATTCTTGACATTGTTGGAGAGTTGTATTGAGTTGAATTGAATTGATCCGAAGTTTGTTGGATGAGTAGTAAGCTATCGTTGATTTATATATATTATACTTTTCTGAAGCATCGCGACAAACGAACCTCAGTTCAAATAAGTTACGACCACCTACCTCCTGCAGATAAAATAAACAAAAATGCCCTTCAAAGTAGCAGAGCAGACAGTCGAAATGCCTTTATGATAATTAAGGTATCAAGGCAAGGTATTCACCAATTCCTTGTCTTTGATCCTGCTCTTTCTTCACCACTTCCATTCTTTTTGTCTCCGTGAAATGATATGAAAGGGTGAGTGAATACTTGCAGCCGAACCATCAAAACTGTAGTAACACGGTGCACCCTGATATAAGATTATCATTGATATCAAAGGCCAAAACCAAAACCAAAACGCAAGAGGTTATTCTAGCAACCTCCTGGACTTTCCTACTTGCTAGACCACGAATTTCAATGTCCAGACCAAGGTCATTATGGTCGTTTGCAAATTGGAATTCCTGTTGTACGGAAATGGGAAGGGAAGGGAAGGCCTCTGTGCGTATCAACCCAACTACCTACTTCACAATACAATACAATAATTTACCACTGCAAAAAGGTCCATCAACAGTCCCCAGAAAGTCCATACGATTTTGAAAATTTGTTTGGTAACGAACGTATCGTCTGAAGTTCTGATAAAATCGTTACCTCGAAATCTTACTGTTCTTCCCGTGTTTCCCACCATCAATATCACATCATACCATACCATACCATACCTCACTCTGTGCTTTTGAACCATCGAAATCCCACCTCACCTAGCATCGGTCAATTGTGAGCCTCGTCCATCGCTTGTCTGTGTTCCTCATTTAGACCAATCAGAAGCCGTCAAATTGCGTGGCTTATGCAGGTAAGTGTGATCTTTCCAATTATGGCTCAGGCTAGGGGTATGAGGGGTAAGGCTGACAGATTGCCTTCCTCTTTTTTTCCTACATGCCCCTTCCCAATACATCATACCTCGAGAAGTATTTCTTGTTCTAATCAAATTTCATTGCAAACATATATTTTACATAGCCAGAGATCAAGTCGACATTATCGATTAGATCTTTTCCAATACATATTGATTCTTGCTTTAAAACTTAGATCAGCTAGCTAAAGGCTCCAGATTCACTGCTAGTTCTCTAGCCCACCCTAACAATTCTTCCAAGATTAATCACCTTCGACTTCCACTCAACTATCACATCCATCATTTCAACATTAAATACCTCTCCCCAGTTCCATTCGTGCTATTACAGTGTCTTAAACTTCTATCAACACATCTCAATTGAAAGTTCTCGCACTTGCAATTCCACTTCAATTCATCTTCGGCCTCCATTCATCACCGGCTACATACCTCAAGATGCCTACCAAGAAGAAGAAGAACGTCCCTCAACGATCTACTCAAACAAAACTTCCCTATGCCGTATCCAAGAGAAAGAAGGACGAATCGTTCGAAGTTTCTCAATCCAAGCGAGCCAAGGCCTATTTAGAAATCTCGGAAAGCGACAAGTCCCCCTCGGTAGGAAACGAAGATGACGATGACAACAAGTCTTCCCAGATCGACACATTCGATAGTAGTTATACCGCATGGAGTGCTGAGGATGATGATGATGACTCCGATACTGGATCGGTTATTGTCGTTGACTCGAGACCTTTTGCAGTGGAAGCAAAAGGTGAAGCAGGAGCTGCTGCAACAGTTGTTGCTCCAAATACTAACCTGGATAAATTGTTCAAGGGGGTTATCCCAATCGAGGTACGTTCTGTCTGTCTTTAAGTGTTTTCACTCATATTCGCCAGTCACGTATGTCATCGTGCTGGCAGATACCTCGATTCATTTGTCTGATCGCGATGATCTGAATATCGCTTGATCACATCTGCTGTTCCTCAGGCTATGAACGACGCCGTTGAAGTTATTACAGATAGTAGACCAAGATTTGCGTATGCTTCTCTGTCAACTGTCTTTGCTAACCACTGAAATGCAGGTCCACCAAAATATCGCCAAGTTCTTGCCCCACGATCGAGACATCGTACGATATTCTCAAATCTGTCGAAGCACTCGCAGTGCTATGTCGGATAGTGTCTGGCGTTATCGATTTCTGGAGAGATACGATGCGGTACCTGATGCGCCTGTACAACTTTTGAGAGAGAAGTATCAGGTCAGGCACAGGACCACAAAACTTTACACCAAGTTCGATTTCAACAAGTACAGGTACCTTTGTAGTGCAGATATCGCACGAATCGAAAAAGCGCAAGAAAAGGTCCTTGATATGCTCCAAAACCTAATCATTGGTATGCCTCTTTTGAAACTGTTTTGGCCGGCTGTACAAACTAACTAAATGGTACAGAATCCGATGCCTACAAATGTTATGACGACAATGGCGATGAGATGATTGTAAGTCGCAATATCGATTATATTAGACAATATGTTGAAGGATCCTTCGTATCGGGCACAACTCATGCTGGAGACATAATTGATATCATTGATTCCATCGCGAAGACCCGTAATGATTGGAATCTGGGATCCATTTGTTCCGTTGATAGTAATGTCAACACCCGGGTGTTGTTGATTCAACTATGCTTGACATCCATTTCTTGGGACCCAAGATATTGTAAAAATACAATCTCTCAATTCGACTTGTCTCAATTGGAGGTCTATGCGCCACCAGCGAGACAACCATTGTTTCTTGGGAAATGGAAGGACGACCTCAACGTCCGTTGGTGTTTACATGTGGCGAATTTCTTCAAGTTCCATCTCAAAGCTAAAAAGGGTGAAGGACTTCTCGCTCATGCCTATGCAGAATTGGAACAAAGTCAATTACCACAACCATGGTTGGGTCGATTGAAGTCCGGAACACAAAAGCTAGGAAGCCATTGGAAAGGAGCATATTGTAAGTGTCGTCAATGAATTTTGCCTCAAACTTTCAGGAACTAATTCGATTTTAGTTTATGTCAATACTGATGAATTGGCAAGAATGAGACAAGCTGGAGAAGACACTGATGACGGTCCTTACTCGGATGAACTAGATGGTGGGGAGTCATTTCAGGCAAGCCAATCATGGAATGTGTCGGTGGTGCAGGATGACTAACTAAGTGTTGCAATAGGATATATCTCTATTTTTCGACGACCGACTTTTTGGAAAGCAACATTGGCCCAAGTCATGGGGAAAAGTCCTTTGTAGTGATCCATTTTCCAATGCTGCTCCTGAGCCCTCCCCTCAAAGTCGTGGTTCGAGGCGTGCTACTCGATCGAAAAAGGACATCAAGAAGCCAAAAGAGAATCCCAATCCAGGCGTGGAGTACTTTTACGGTTCTTCACATGACTCTTCTTCAACTGCCCATTTCTATGGAGCTGTACATGGCATTCCCCCACAACATGGGATTCCTGGCTTTCAAAGAATCACCATCATGAAGTTTTTCCCAGACCAGAATGGATTTCATGATCCAGAACAGTCCTGGGGCTATGAAGGTTGTGTTTTACCTGGCGGTCGCATCATTGTTGGTCGATGGTTCGATGCGCAATCTCAATCTTCTAGAGACGTGATGTCAGGACCATTCGTTTTCTGGAATACGGATGAGAGTGATGCAACAGAGCCCATTGATGGCAAGGAAGCGTTGAAGTTTTTCAACCTCTTGAAACGCTACAACCATTGTTAGCTTGTGCTCTTTCTGGTTAATCATATTTTATCCAATAATCTGCCACGACTTTTCGGAGCCGGTCACATATAACATCGTAAATTGGGGATTTATTTCCTCAATATAAGACTATCAATTAACGATTCTTACGATGTATCGATCCATGATCATGAACATATTTTCAAAGCATCAGCATAGCAGCAACAAGCACACGTTCTAATATACCCGACACAGCAGCCGGCGACAAACATTGAAATATAGAACCATAATGCAACTCAATTACTTCATTTCATTTTAACAAACAGTATTATTTTGGACCAACAGTATGAATTTTTTCATAATTAACGAACCTCGGGCATCATTTACACGTATTTCCTTTCGCTTCGATTTGCACATATTTTACCAACTTTCGACATTCTTTTCAGACAGTTATTCTTCGACATACTTTCGGTATTCTCTCATCGGAATTTTTTGGGCACAATTCTCCTTATTTTTTCAACTCTCTTATTGATGTTTATCTTTGGTGGGCAGTAGGGAGGCTATGTGGGTGGACTGGTATGCAGAAGGAAGGGAGTTTCATTTGAGGGATTGGGATTGGGATTGGGATTGGGATTGGGGTGTTGGATAGATATAAATGGATCTGCATCGTGGATATACCCCCTTTTTTCACAATCTGGCGTTGATAATGGGGTGGTATCCTTCAAATATATGGGTTCCTACGTTCAAGGTCCGCGTTTGTATTCGCATCTGCATTTTTTTTCTTTTGTGGTGGTGGTGGAGGTGAAGGAGAGCAAGATTTGGTGACGGTTGAATGCGAATGAGATCGAGATCTAGACCTAGATCCATCAAATTGAAAGTATGCATGTATGCACGCAGGCGGGCATTGGTCAGCGAGCGATGTACTTTTCTTTGGTTCAAATAGGATGGTCATTTTCGTAAGGTTTCGTTTCGTTTCTAGAAAATCTTTATAAATTGCAGAAAGAGTCTGACACGTACATCATAGAAGGTCGAAGTGAGGGAGGAGTGAGATGATTCGTAAATTGATGATCATAATAAGAAACGAAAAATGAAGATTTTATAAAAACAGAGAAAGAGTATAGAGATTCTAGTGATCTGCTGGATGTGTGTGTGTGTGTGTGTGTGTATTAGTGTATTGACGTATGTTAACCTTAGGTAGGTAGGTAGGTATCCATGACATTTACCACAAACGATTCCATATGCATGCATATATATATATACACATGTATGTATGTTTGCATGTGTAGAGGATATAAATAAGTATTTCAGCACTTGAACTATTCAGAATCGATTACAGAAAGATAGATAGATAGATAGTTGATGAATAAATGAATGGTTTGTAAAAATAAAAATAAAAAGGGAAAAGGGGCTGTCGCTAAGTAAGTTAATTAGTAAGTAAGCAAGGAAGCAAGTATCAAGTAAGGAAGGAAGGAATGGAGGAAGGAAGGCGGGCATGGGAAATCAGGATATATATATTATTCATGTATTTATCTATTTACTTATCTATTTGTTCATCTATTCATGTTAAAGTTGAAGAGGGAGAAGGGGAGAATAATGAGTGGAATTCAAAGGGGGTAGGAGAGATGGTTTTCTAAGGGGAATGGAGGTTTGTCATTTTGGTTTTTCGCTTTATGGCTTGTTGACATTATGACATTATGACACCTTGCTTTCTGCTTTCTAGCTTTGGTTTGTTTTTCTTTTCATTTTCATTCCATGCTTCCAAACCTGCTTCGTTTCTCTGTACTTTGTATATCGTTTTATTTGAAGTCTTTCTTTTGTCTTTATGTTTACCTACCTACGGTATCTGTCCCAAAACGCCTCATCTACTCGCACGAACGCTTGATCAACTTCTCATCTACTGCCCCGACCTCTCCCGGCACCTACTCCTGCCCCTTTTCCCCATCTAAAATCTATTCCTCAATCTCCTTGACACATTCCCACTCGCCCCTCAGATTTTCCTTCCACAAGGAAACCTTATTATCACCTCCACTGACCGCCAATACATTCCCGCTTAAACTCCACGATACGCGCCAGACCTCGCGTTCGAATTGGAGAACTTTAGATTCCCATTGACCTGGACTGGAAGCTGCGGAAGAAGTCCAGATGCGCACAGTTTTGTCTTGGGATGCGGATGCTATGTAACCTATAGACGTGTCAGCTATTTGAATCTTTCGTTGTAGAGGGAAGCGAAATGATGGAAATGAAAAAAGAGGGAAACGTACTCTTCTGCAAAACCGTAGGACTCCATGCAACATCTCTAACCCAATCACCATGTCCCTGTAATGGAGCTCCTTCTACCTTATAACTCAAACTAGCTTGATCCCAACCCCAAACCCTCAAAAGATTATCACTTCCTCCCGTAACAAAGCGCCTAACACCACCTTCTTTCCCTCCCGCATTCGCACTGACCAAACTACCCGGCTGCGAAGATGGCGCCCAGGAAACACTATTCACACCAATACCATGCGCATGGAAAATCTTATGATCCATGGAATTATCCTTGAATTCTAGAACCGAAACATTTCCATCCGAGGATGCGCAAGCGAGAAGACATCCAGATTCATGGGGACACCAGGACAGAGAATTAACGGATGCGGTGTGCAAAGCGAAATCGTAGATCTTTGTCCACACCGATGAGGTTTCGCGGTAGATGAGAACTTTGCCGTCGTAGCCTGCGGAGGCTAGGATGTTGCCGTATTTGGGGTGAGCCCAGGAGATGGACCAGATGGCTCCTTCGTGGCTGGAGTTGATGTGTTAGTTAGGTAGAGAGTATAGCAAGGGGTGATTGAGAAGCTAAGTCATCGTGAAGATGCAGAAGATATGCAGTGTGCAATGTGTAATAACCGGTGTGTTGCGCGCACGAAGCCCGTGTGTGTGAGGTGTTTGAGGGAATTCATAAAGCAACATACCCCTTCAGTGTTTCTGTAAGACGGTGCGTTTCCCCTTCGATTTCAAAGATCTTTACTGTACGATCCGACGAACATGTTGCGAGTCTGCGACCATAATAATCCAAAGCTGCATCGTGCTATACAACCAGCAATTAGTTTATTAACTTTCGATAACGCGCTGAAAGCTAATGATGGACCAATTTCAGGTGAAGCCAGAACAATAAGAGTAAGAAAATACTTACAATCATGTCATCATGACCCGAATTGGTTATTGTTTGCGCCATAATGACACAAGGGAATTAATTGAATGTATATGTATTTCGAGACACCTTCTGAGTTCTTGAAGCTCTCAACTGATTGATGCTGCCAGATCGTATCTAAGCGGCACTTACCGCTTTTGGTACATATCGGGAAAACATTTCCCCGGCAGAATTCAACATGCATGTGATTTCAGTGATAAGGATGTTGTTATCCTCACCGCTTACTCATTAGAGAGGCAAAATCCCGAGTCTTATTCTAGTGTAGTAGTAGTAGCAGTAGGTACGCGATGACATCTTTCCATCTTCTATCTTCTCTTCTCTTGCCTTTCTTTCCTTTCCTTACTCTTCTTATTGTTTTAAAAGGGTGATTAATCGAGGGAGTAGATTCGTACCAATACGCTCAGTATAATTATAAACTTTTGTTAATCTTCTAATAAACATCTCCATTCTCCTTACGTCTTCTATAATTTCACAGATTCCATTTCATAAGCCTCGGTTCAATAATTAAGCTCACATTCCCGGATCATCGCATTATAGCAAATTTAGACGTCTTTCAACCACAATCAATCCAAATCGATTCTTCGGAACAAAACCCCCCAAAATGGCGGACAATCTTTGTGGTCCATCTAATGCTTTGCAGAATTTCCAAAAGCATTCGAATGTTGACCGCACTCTACAACAAGATCGATTAGTTGGAAGAGCGCCGTCGTCGCAAGTATGTATCATGCATTATTCTTCAATCCCTCTTAATCGCATCAAATTATCAGCCATAATTTTGCTAACAACACAATAGGGTTTCCGAGCTTCTCCAGGTCCAAGTACAGGTCATCTAGATGCTGAATTTGCAGCTTTCCAAGCCGGTCACCAATCACTTAGCCCCTCTCCATCGGCGCAAAACTTCTCTCTTCATCATTTTCAAACTCCACCTCCTCAACACTTTCAGAATGTCGCACCACAACATTCTGCAGGTCAAGGATGGGCTAGTGATTTCCAAAAAATGAGCATATCTGGTCCTCAAGCACAATTTCAACAACAAGGGGTACATCAAATGAATCAACCGCAAATGGGAGCAGGATGGCACCAGGAGTTTGCGCAAAGTCATGGAGCCCCGGGATTGATTGTGCAAGGAAACCAACCTGTTATGGCAATGAATCGTCCTTCTATGATAAATGCCAGATATAATCCAATGCCTGGAGTTTCCATGCTACAAAACCAGCTTGCATCCACGAGCCAGTCATTGGTAGAAAGCAATGAAGTCTTTGATGATGCGGCATTTGCCAGAGCTTTTGAACAAGCAGCTAATGCAGAAAGTGAAAGGATGCAACAACAGGAAATAGAGTCACAAGCTGCCAAAGCCCAAAATGAGGAGATTCATGCTATGGATCAAATACATGTTACAAAGGAGGCAGAATTAGAACTCGACAGAGCAGAAAAGAAACTACTCGGCCAAACCTTACTTGGCGCAGATACTATTCAAGATCCCGCGACCGCAACATCAGAACAAAATGCACATGCACCAGATGCGCTATCACGTACAGCTGGTGAGCTTTTATCTAGTGTTAGCAATAATCAAAGCGACAAGTTTCAGAATAGTCAGTTTCTACAACTCATGCGACAATTCCGCGATAAGGAGGTTACGGTTGAGGGAGACAAAGTAGTAGATGGGCCTATGAAAACTAAACAAGGCGGTTTTGAGAATCAAACTAGAATTGAACAAGGGGTTTTTGATACGGTTGGAGCACCCTAGCATAGTTTATTGGATTGATCCTCTCCCTGTGGACTTTTAGCCGTTAATGTTCTTGCCTACTTGCACATTGATTGGTCCTCCGTCTTCTGGATTTTGAACTGTACATACCTACTTGTTTGCTTATGCGTAATTGAAAACAGTCAAACCTTTCCAAAACTTCATAGGTTAACTAACTAATCCGGAATTAAACATAACAGACACTCAAGTTAGCAGAAGAAACCGGGAAAACACCTTGGGAAATACTAAATCTATTTATACCGGATTTAGCGAAAATAGTAGAGCGACGCGAATTAGCAAAAGATACCGGAAAAACGCCTTCGGAAATACTAAATTCAGTTACACGAAATTTAGCGGAAATGATGGAGCGACAGGAAAAGAAGCGAGAAGAGAATGTCAAGAAAACCCAAAAGCAGAAAACAGCTAGAGATCGACTAGCTCAAACTGTAAAAACATTCCCCAATCAGGATTCGCAGGCTACAAGGACAGAGTCGGATACAAAGCGACTAGATAGCGATGCTACATCGCGCATGTATCATATGGAGGTTGTGGAGAATAGAGAACAGCTCGAGACTATATCGGAGACGGCGCGGGAGCAGGGTGGTATTGAGGAGGAAAGATATGTGATGGCGGTGAGAATGATGCGTGAGAATAGGGAAGAGATTAGAAGGATAAATAGGGAGGAGGGGGTGAGATCAAGATTCACATGGGGAATCGAATGGATGGTCGGGTATCTGGTATAACCCTCTCAGAGTCAGATATAGAGCTAGAATCTTATCTTAGATTGAGAGATAATTGGTAATAGATAATGTTTAGTCTTAATTCAAAAGTCATCATCAAACCTTCCATTCGAGTTCTTCGGATCCTATCCTTGAGGAGTAGGATCCTATACGCTACATTGGCCAGATCTGTTCTATGATTGAAACATGGATCGAGACGATCTACCTCCAGAATGCGAGTAGCGTCGTTAGAATTCGCATTCCCTATCCTGATGCCCGCATTGATATACTCACAATACTTACAACACCTACATGGTCTGATATTCATCTCAAGAGATACGAAAGAAAGTAGCCGCAATGAGTCTCAGACACTACAAATTATCGAAATAAATAAATTTAACTATTAACAAAACGTGAATATTGAAGCAAATGGCCTTGGCCTGGATATATAAGACATCTTCCTCTCCGCCTCGAAACATGAATAAAGTGAAGCGAATAATACTCATAAACTCCCAAATCGCCCCCTGAAAATAAAGTTGCAAAGTACAACTCTTCCTCAAGTTTCTCTACGGCACTGGGAAGCAAAACCTCTAGAATCACAACTCTACTTCCATTGTGGAGTTTCGTATCCTCTACCCGACCGTGATACCCAACCCCTCATCAATCCTTATTTTTTTGATCCTCGGTCTTTTCAATCATAGGTTTATGATCTAGCCAGTGCCTCAAACGCAATGCACGCTCGTCGCAATACTCCCCATTTTCACCTAATCAGCTTCTACAACTTCTTCCCCTCTTTTAGTCTCTTCTCCTCCTCGGTGACATAGTCTCTCCAACCCTCACCCCTCATCCCGCTAAGCATCTTTCTCAACATGCCACTTCTTAACGCTCTTCCATCCCTCTCATAAGCCATCTCAATAGCCATTAAACTGATGACAAAAATCCACACATCACCACCCTTGATTCCCTTCCACCATCCTCTCTTCTTGCCAACCTTCCATAACGAATCCATTGATGCACGCGCACTGTATAAGAATTCGCCTCTTGCATCTTTTCTAACTACGAATCCCCAAAGACCGCCCAATGCACCTCCTAGGAAGAATCTCTGGGTAGGTAGGACATGTCTGGGTAGGATAGATTGGAAAGCGCAGATACTAGCCCAGCTGGTACCGATAGCGCCGGAAATGTAGAGGGTAGATTTGAGGATACGGATAGCGAGGGCATTTAGAGAAGAGATGGGGGAATTGTAGAATTTGCGATAGGCGGGGATAGAGAAGAGTGAGAGAAGTAGAGTGAAGACTCGAGCGAGACGGGGGAAAACTTGGATCCAGTAGGTGAGGTAAGTGCGGAGACAAGAAGGGTCTGAGGGATGGAGAGTAGCGCATGTGAGGGATGTTATTAATGGATGAGCGGGAGAAGTTATGGGAGAAATGCCGCTGAGAGACTGTGGTAGAGTAGGGTTGTTGGGGAAAAGAATTGGGGACACGAAGGGTCTAGTATGGATATTAGTTTACTTGGTATGAGATTGTGAGAGTGATGATAGCATACGGGTAATTAAGGCGTGCCATTTCGGCAAGGTTATCAACGATGCCGTAAGTATTTGGCCATGGTAAATTGGCTGGATAATCCTCCGGTCGAGTTTGAATGTACTGTGGAGAGTTTTTGAGAATGAAGTCTCCATATTGCTGTACATCATTAGCACCGACGCCTATCAAAGCGACTGGAAACCATACCTTTGGAAAGCAATCTCTATCAAAAACAAAAGCATGAAGCAATTGACCACAAGTCAATGGGAAAAGTAACCAACTTCCCCACCACCAAGGTCTCTCCCATCTACTTCCCTCTTTACCCCAAATCCAGCCCTCCTCTTCCGCCAAATTATATGATATTTCTGCAGCTCTACTCAAAGCATATATCGCAATTGTAACTCTCAACTGATCACTTGGATAAACCCCCAGCATAAACCCAGCCAAACTTGCTCCAACCGCTGGCGCCAAACTCGATGTAAGCGTCTTACTTGTTTTCGGATTTCGCTGTCTGAATGGTTCGGCTTCGGATGTAAGGAGATGTGCGCGAAGTCGAGTGAAGAATCGGAAAAGAATCCGATGGAGAAGGAGTATCGTAGAAAGGGAAAGAGAGAGGCGGAAGTTTGGTGACTTCCATAATGAGATATTCTTTCCCCTATAACATCAATTAGCTTTCGTTTTAATTTATTTCCAGGTCTGCAAGCAAACAAATAGAACAAACATACCCAGCTTTACCAGCTCCCATGAACTTCTCTGAGATCAAACTCCATACCTTCAATCCCGCATTGGTAGCAAGGAATAACCTCAAACTACCCCTCACAGCTGCAGCATTGTAATCATCGCGACCTGGTCTCTCGACCAATTTCTCTACCTTTGTAACTGTAGGTGCATTTCTCTTCAAGACTTTCGATCGTGAGATTATGTATTTATGTAGTGTTTCATATTCTTTCGCGGAAATGGTATAACGAATCGCATTGCGGAGGATAGGATCAGCAGTAGATTTAGCGGAGATGCGATCGCGAGGTGGTTTAGGAGCTTCTGGAGCACCGTCAGGTGCTGAATCCATAATTTTGAAGTGGTTATGGGTGTCGCATGAGTGATGTTGTTTTGTTGATTACGGTGGATAGATGCTTTGAAGTTGAGTAATTTCCCTAACCAACATGTGAAAGTGTACCTCGGCGTGGAGGAACAATAGGGAGAGGTTAAATTGGAGATCTGCGGTAAGGTTTCGTTTTTGGATGGGGAAAAGAGGAGTTTAATGAAGTTTGTAATTACTTTATATTTTGGATCTTATGAGGGGGGAATATGCTTTATTTATTTCATGTCTATGTGATTGTCGCGTTGATGTGGCATATCATGTTGTTGTCGAGATATCCTGGTTTGGTGGCAACCACAACACGAATATCCTAGACACCCAACATGTTCTGCGGGAACGCAGAACAAAGCAATAGAATTCTCTGTGTGGAGTAATGATAATCTTAAATGTGAAGGAAGCCAGTCTCATAGATATTGAACGTGGGTTTGATCTCAGCTTCGTTGCTGTCCGTAATAACCACTTGCATCGAACATCAACAATATACATCCAAAGTGCGACAGACATGAACTAAGTATTCACAGTTTTCAGCGCAACGCAGACCACTCATCCTCTTCTGATTCTGTGAATTCCGTTCCATCAATAGCTACCTAAATAAACTTCAATGGTTGTTGGTTGTTGCCCAACATCCATCTCATTTTTGCATCGACTTTTTCTCCACGACAACATAACGAATAAAACATTGAAACCAAGTAATTCTTCTTCATGTTACAGTACAAGACCGCAATCATAATGAAAAAAAGTATATCCCGAAGGAAGCAATCAAAAATTCCCCCGATGGGGACCCCGAAGGATACCCAACGATTCTCGTCGCCCCGATGTGCAATGGAGGACTCGTATCATAGCGCTCTCAATTCTTGATCTGAAAACGCTCCGAGAAGGTAAGTATGAAGAGAAAAGAAAAAAAAGAAGAGGAAGAGGGAACTTGAGCTGTTTATATAGGAATTTGGTGATGGGGCGTGCGCGCTCGGAAGCCGGCCATTTGGTGCAAACAGGACAATCATGTCCTGAAACGGTAAAGCGTCTTTTCAACTTGGCTGTAGTGGTCAAGTGAACAGTTTTCATTCATATCATCTAAAACTCTTTGTTCCAAATTTTTGGATGTGGGTGCCACTTGGCGGCTCGCTTCTGATGTTAAGGCTTGTCTGCGGCAAGCCCCGAATAGGGGAATTGAAGCGGAAATATTCAACCCTCCATGGCAATTCGAAAGCCCCATAGCCAAAAAATCTACAAGTGATTAAAAATTTTGGTCTATTAACGCGTGTTCAATTATGTGTCCATTTCATGATCGAATATCTAATGATTTCTTCCAATATCTCGCATCGGAACCAAGTTTCGGCAAACGAGACCAAGAGTATATTTGAGGACATCGCGTGCCATCAAGAGATGGGTCCTCCACTAGCTCTCACCACCTCAACATTCTGGTCAATATCGTATATTTAACGTGCAAGTCAAGGTTTACAATTGCTTGCATCATTCTAGAGTCACAAGTTCCAATGCTCGCAAAGCTGTAGACCTCCCGAGTATAGTTTGATAGTTCAGATAAACTCAATGTATTACACAACCTCCACTTTGGGGTCGTTTTATTCTACTGAACATCTTCATTAAAAGGTCATCATTCTGTAACAGTCTGTATTCCTGAGAATCGTGGCTGAGTAGCGACTGAGTCACCAATGCGATTCACGGAATGCATCGCTACATTTGCTTCTCGTGAAGCTCTACTTTAGAAAGTCATTGCCAAAAGCCTGTTTTCACAATCAATCCTGCAGTTCAACGTGAGAGTGTGATGTGAGTTATCACGCGTGAAAGACTGCTTAGTTGTGAAGTCTCATCTGAGTAGAGCTGAAGGTTGACCGTCAATCCGAAGTTGTAACATCAATCAACATCTGTCAACTCGAAATCCATATCAGCCCATTAAACCCAATTTCCCCCAAAAGTCAACTTCGATATGTTGTAATAGATAACCTATGCATAATTCATTCAAGGCGAAGTTAATTCTGCCCTCGAAGTGAGTATAAATGACAAATCATGTAGTGTGATGAATAAGCATTAAATTGATTGTCTCGGGGGGAGATCAGTTTGAAGAGTTCCTGCTTATTCAAAACTGTCGAAACTTCATTTGAGCAATAGCATATATAAAAATTTCATCACGTGAATCACCCTCACCTTCGACTCCTTCGTTCTTTCCAAAGAGGTAAAAGTGATGTAAACAAACGAGGTACCTACCCTACCTAGTACTTACTAAGCAGAAAAATCGAACTTGGTAATTTTTAAGGTTCTCCTCTGAATCCCATTCCATCCCATTTCATTTCATTCCATTCCATTTCTTAAATCTTGTTCAAACAACAGTATCTTCTATCAACAACAGCGACAGCAACAGCAACAACAATCAGCTTCGTCAAGAAGATATTGGAATTGTCTTATTATCAACGACTTTGTAAGTCTCAATCAATCATGCACCGAAAGGCACGGATACTAACCATGTCATCCAAAGCTTGAATTGAAGATCAATGAAGAGCGAGGGCAATGGGCTGACTCCCAATAAAATGGTAAGTTATATGACTGCGTTCTAGATCTCTTACTCCGTTTTCATTCACTCTACTCTCCTTCTGCTACGGCACAGTTTTCTTCTTCTTGTTTAGTGTTCTGACTTCCATTTTAACTTCTTCTATAATCTTTCGCTTTCATTTCTCTTTCTTTTGACTTCTGAAGCTGACTTTTGAACAAATAGGAGATTTCTTTTCTTCTTCGGTGAAACTCCAATTGTATGTACATACTGTAGATACATGTGGATCTGAGCTCTTTTATCAAAAGGTATATGGAATGACTCTTGGCTATAGACAAACACACACACACACGCACATACACATACACATACATACAGTAAGTTACACTCTTTTTTGATGTTCCTAATACTCTCTTCGCTTCATTACTCATACTTTCATTTATACTGACTTGACTCTCTCATAGATGCCCCCTTCAAGATGTGAGTTCGAATTATTATACATCATGACTCTTATACTTATTTCATTTAGCTCAAGTTGAATATTGAATCTGTAGTAGCCATAGCCACAGAGCTGCCCAATGTAGGATTGATCTATAATCCGTTTCTTTTTTTGACTAACCTAATTTTCAAAGGTTCGCAACAGCGCCCAGCCCAACCCGCCCAATTTAGTCTGGCTTCGACGGTCTCCGCCCTCTCTTCTGGGGGTGGGGGGTGGTCGGGGACTACAGCGCTTTGTCGTAAGTTGAGTTGAGGCTTTGATAAATATCTATAGTGCTAACATTTTGATATATAGTGTGGGGGATGGGGGCACTTAGCCCGAAACTGCCCAACGCCTAGGGGTAGTGAGGGGGGAGTGAGGGGAGGAGGGGGGTGGAGTGGACGAGTAAGATACATTTTGATTATACTGATTCTAATCATACTAACGAATTGCAGATGAATGGACCGCCCAACAAACCACCCAACGCATAGAAGAGGGCTCGGCCACAATTCACCCAGATGGTAATGATTTTCTTTCTCATGAAATGTATAATATTGACTTTCTGTAGACAGTATCTCCCGCCAATCCGCCCAAAGCGTCGTTGGGGGCGCTGATCCATCGGGACCCAGCCCGTCATCCGCCCAAACAAATGTCGAGGAGTTGGGGCAAGCTTACCTTGCTGCTTGCACAAAATCCGCCCAATTAAAGGTCGAGGAGGCAGAGGCTGAAGCCAGAGCCGCCCAAGCTCATCTCGATGAGTTAAGAATGGCTTTGGCTAAAGCCACACCGCTTCCGCCCAATGATGATGATGATGATGATTTGAACCTTGACCCATCCGCCCGACCCGCCCAATCTGCCACTGGAGAAACGGAAGCTATTAGGGGGATTCGCCTATAAACCGCCCAAATCAATTATATAGTTTTTGGAGCTTCGGCTCGTAATAAAAAACCTTTTTCAGTCTCTATATGCTGTTGCTGATTCGTTTTCTCGTTGTTTTGTGAAGTGAAACCGCCCAGAATGCTAATTTTGGTGATGGTGGGCAAGCAATCATGGGGTTGATCGATACTCTTTGGATGTTTGATAACCTTTGGTTATCCAACAGCTTTTGAATATCTGAAAACCTTTCAATCATTAAAAGAGTTATAGATACTCAAGAAGGTTAAAATATCACAAAGTCTTTCAGGACTCGAATCGATTTGAGTGTTCAAGTCATACCCATGCCATTAATGGTTCCAAGTATCAGCTTCAAAAGTCATGTATTCTTTGAGTATCTGGTGGTAGTCGATACGATAATCATTTCCGCAGCAGACTCATCCTTCCCCAGCTTGAATTTCCCGTCAACCATCCGAGCATATATTTTACGTGAGGAAATCATTATCTGTTGTGTATACGTAGCTCGTACGTTATGTGAGGTAAGTTAGGATATAGATTGTAAATATGAAGTTAGGTAGAGATAGTAATCTGTAAACGAGACAGGAGAAGATTCGAAGTCGAGGGAGTTGGGGGTGAGAGTCCTACAAGGGAATGAAAAACTGTTATGCTTTAGATGCCTTTGAGCCTTGGCTTTTGAATAATACTGGATAGCTGATGCCGTTGGAAATAAAAATGGGGTTTTGTAGCTGCTTTTTACTACTCCCTCCCCCTCCCCCTCCCCCCTTGTCGGTGAGGTTGCATCGCGAGAATGGGAAGGGATTTTATCTTCGTGCCAAGATTGTTCCGAAGCCAGTTCGCACCTATGTAGCTGTGCTGTTGGATTTACGAGTAATTGTAGGATTAATCCAATCCGTCTTAGTGCGTCTCTCCTCAGCATAGCCGTAGCATGGTCGTGCCTTTGTATTTATGCGGCCTTGGAGTGACGAACTGAAACATTAAAATCAATCCCCTTCTTCACCACAATTGAAACAGCCTGCCTCCACCGCAACCACCACCGCCGCCTCCCTTTTCCTCGTTACTGTTATATCTGCTATGATCGTTCCTGACGCCATCATCGAATTCATCTGTTGCAAGAGCTTAGCAATACAATCTATGTGGGAAGTCACCATCTGGTTCAACCTCTTTCGATCGCACCAAACCAAGTCAATGCGATTCGACCAAACAAAAATCTTGCCCTCGTCTTGCCCGTCCCAATCACAAAGTAATTGGCGAGAAAATGACAATTCACAGAATTCTATGATAAAAAATCATATTACTCGTCAACGATTATTCGAGAAAGTTCAAGGTAAAAGTGCTATGAGTGGATGGAAGAACCGTTATGCTTATTCTATGAATTTAGTTTCATGGTCATATTTGGATAGGATTGCAGTGTCAGATCAGATGAGGAATTTTTCAAGAGGAAAAATACAATAGACTGAATCGACAATAGGTATTCAACTAATGCTCTCTTCCATCGGTATCTCACCACAACTGATACAATAAAACGCCACATGGATATCCTTAATCCACAAACGCCTGGATTACATGCACATATATGCTCTTACGTCATATCTTCGGATATATTTATTCCATTTCATATTCTTCATCTCTTGCCATATGTGCTGCCTCTGACATGACGAATAACAATCTCGTTCCATTACCTGCAGTTTGCCAGATCTGATGATATTGTTAGCAAAAATCCTATCAAAGGGGTAAATCAAGTGAGAACTTACATCAAGATCAGTGTATTCCATAACAGCAGCTCGCCATTGATCCTCAGTAAATCCCTTGGCAATAACTCTCTCCTTAACTTTCTTCATACTCAACTCCATACCCAAAGTCTCATCATCTTCATCATCCGCCTCTTCAGGTCTGCATTGACCAGCTTCAGCCAAAGCTCTAACCATATTGTAAATTCTACTACTTGGACTAGAATCCTTTCTATATCCATCTTGATCAGCATACAAACTCTCTTTCGATGCTTCGACAAGTCTAAGAGCCTCATCAACATCATCTTGAACGACCTCTTCGCTGAAACGTAACCGGGCAAGAGCTTGTGATAGACGAAGAACACCAAGAAGGGTACGAGGGGAAGTATGAGCGAATTGTTTCTTGTTTTTCTCATCACGGGATTGTTGATCACGCATCCTGACATAGGCTTTTACCATATATTCAGAGACGCTTGTTGGAACCGTTGGGCGATAGGATCTAGCTTGAGCAACGTATTGACGAACTTCTTGTGGTGTGAAAACAACCCCTTCAGTATCAGGATGTTTATTGTTCATGTGAACGTAGGTGACGTGGCGAGCGAGGAGAGCATCGTTGTCTCTAGTAGGAGTATCAAGGATAAGGAATAGTACATCGAAACGGGAGAGTAAAGCAGCTGGAAGGTTGATGTTCTCCACTGGAGATATCCTGGGATTATATCGGCCATAGAGAGGATTGGCAGCTGCCAAAATGGAAGTTCTAGCGTTCAAAGTCGTGGAAATTCCGGCCTTGGAAATAGAAATTGTTTGTTGTTCCATAACTTCGTGAATTGCAGTTCGATCGGTATCGTCCATCTTGTCAAATTCATCGATACAGCAGATACCATTATCAGCAAGTACCAGTGCACCACCTTCCAATATCATCTCATCAGTTACTGGATCCTTCATGACTGCTGCAGTAAGACCAACACCACTACTTCCTCGACCGGTCGTGTAAACTCCTCTTGGTGCCACTTTGGTGATGTATTTGAGTAATTGAGATTTGGCCACTCCCGGGTCACCCATTAGACAAATATTAATATCACCTCTGATTCTCATCCCATCGCCCATACTTTTAGTAACACCACCAACCAACAATAAAAGTAATGCTTTCTTCACATCTAGATGACCGTAAATTTCAGGCGCGATAGATTTTGCAAGGTATTCATAAACGTGACCAGATGCTCTGTATTGCTCAATTCGCTTGAAAACTCGGCTATCAATAGTTAAATCTTCGTAAGCCTTCTTGTGTTGAGTGACGTGCTGTGCCTCGAGGTATGTATCAGTGAGAAGACCAGCTCTAATGGCTTTGAAACCAGTATATGGTGTAGGTAAGAAAATTCCTGCAATATCGACAACGTCTCCGGGATTGATACGTCGAACTAGAGCCCCGTGACAAAGGACAGTCAACATTCGAGGAATGTGACCAACTGGAACTTGTTCGGCCATTTCCTGAATCTTGATTTCTTGAAATGGCTGGAATTTCGATGCTCGAGTGGAATGATGGAGTTGTCCTTTGGTTTGGTTCGTAGTACAATCGGGAGAAGGACATTCGACTAATGGCCCAAATGTCTTGGATCCAACAGGCTGGAAAATTTCGCAACCACATCTATCGCAAGTATATGCGTTTACTTCCACAGTCGGCTTGACATCTGAAACTCTTGTAGTAATACCCCTAACTGTAATAAGATGACCAAGATGTTCACCACGAACTTGTCGCACTGCCAAAGCTTTTTTCGAATTATCTCCAGAAGCGCTTAATGGTTTGAAATTCAAGGTATATCTTCTTGTAAGTTCGGCAGGAAAAAGTTCTGGCTCAACCGTTATATCGCTTTGTTCGGCGGCAGCACGGCGTAAGGCGTTATTTCGGGCTGTTCGTTGCGACATGAGAACATCAAGTACATCATCCTTATAACTGCGATTCAATTAGTAAATAAACCACGGCAGGTTTGCGACTCAGCTCACTTGATTTCCCTTGTAGGTTGTGGCATCACTGCATCGACCGCCTTAGATAAAATGTCCAGATAATGCTTTGCATTTGTTTCAATCGAGTTGACTAGATTGAGGGGAGTTCCAGCTTCATCCAGTAAGTCGTCATACTACAACTGTCAGTATATCAAACAGATGGAGGGGCGGCCGCTGTACTTTGGCTAAATCGTCAAGTTCAATTGTGATTTCATCCTCATATCTGTCTGCAACTTTTTGTAATAACTCCAGATACTTCAACTTGGGAACCTTTGCTTGAGCTCTGGTCTGCCTCCTTGAGGTCTGGTCGTCGTCATCATCCATCATATCGTTGTCATCGCTGAAATCATCCTCATCAATGTTCATGCCGCCCAGGGCATGGGTAATGTTCGCAGTCGGAGATGTTTTGAACGTGGACAGAAAGTCTTCGAAAGCCTCTAGGAGTTGGATTAGTATCACAGAAAGTCTCAATAATTGAAAACTCCATACCTTGATGAGCTTCATAGTTGACGGGAGCTTTGTATTGAAGCAGCGCCATCTTGTTCAGAACCCCTTGATACTCTTAGAATTTAATCCAATATTTGAGACTTTGCGTAAGTAATGGAAGACCGTAATAGAGGATTTATCATGGAGGGGCTGAGGGCGCAAAGATTTATGAGGTTGAATTGAGGAATCTCTCAGTCAAATCTCTAAATTGAAATTCACGCGCTGATAGTAAAGTTCAATCCCCCTGTCAACGGTTCGTGAATTTTCGTGTCTAATCAAGCTATTTGTGGCACGCAGCTCCGTTTAATCATGGTTACATTGCTCAAAATATACTCAAATCGACTCCTAAAATCGATTGTATATTCAAAAGTGTTCAAATTGGAATGATAGATTCTAAAATGTTAAATCAATAACTGAAAGTCGTTTCAATCGCAAAATAATATGTTGTTAATTTTTATTTCATTTCAGAAAAGATTCAATGTCAAGACTCATTCAATTTTGGTGTGCCATGAATAAGCGGAACCGCATTTGTAGCTCTCAGATCTAGGTACGGGTGGGTATGCGCTCCAGAATGATATACCGAGGTGAACTTGTGACGGTCAGTTGAATTGCTTAAGGTATTTCGTCTTTTTGTAATCTTACTCCTTTTAATCGTTTTCTCCCTCATTATGGTATATTGATTTGTATTATTATACTTCTTAATCATGGCCTCAAACTTAAAAGGGCGTGGCAGTCAAGCTACACCTGCAGAGATATCATTAATTCATCTAAAGAATTGCTTGGTTAACTTGCCTTCATCATTATCTTCACTACTAGTTAATATCAATGCTGTAAGTCGCAACGAATCTGCCTCAGAAGTATACACTCACATTCCATAGCTTGCACAAAATGTGATTGTAGAATTGAACTACCGACTTCCACCTCCGCAGAGCCCAAACCAAACGAATGGCACCCCGACTCAACGATCCATCTTCGTGGGATGGACGGGCATGCAGAGCAAGCGCAAGCTTGCACCAATTGTCGGGAGAGACGGTATAAGTGGCACTAGGGGATCTGGTAGAGAGCAAGAAGTACAGGTTGTAGAGATAGATGCAACCTTTGCGCGAACATTGGGAATATCAGATGGACAGAAAATTACAGCGACTATACACGTCGACCCTCCTATCGCCCACACAATCAATATTGAACCTTTGACGCCAGAAGATTGGGAGATTATAGAATTGCATGCTAATTTTCTCGAGCTCAATTTCATCAATCAAATCCGCGCATTACCAAATCCAAGCTTTACTTCACCGAGTGGTTCATCGCACCTGCCGCATCCTCTGACGTTGCACCTTTCACCAACCTCGACTGCCAATATTATAGTCACATCCCTTCTCCCTGCTCCGCCTTCAAATATTGCGTTCACTAAACTAGCACCAGATGCAGAAGTTATTGTGGCCCCGAAAACAAGGTCAAAACCATCACGAAGTTTGGGCGAAAATGCGAGTGTATCCTCGAGGAAGAGCGTTGGCGGACGAAGTGTTTCTAGTGCGGTACGTAGGAAAAGTGGACGAAGTGAAGAGACGAAGCCGGCTATGTATTATAGAGGAATTGATAGGGCACTTTGTGGGGAGTGGTTTGAAGAAGGGAAAGATGCAGATGATGGAGGACTGAAAATCTGGGTTGATGGAGACTTCATTCTTGGGGACTCCTTGAAAGGGCTCACTTGGGTCACCGTCACCGTTGTCAAGCCTGCTACTTTACAAGAGCCAGTCGACCCACAACGACAACAACAAGAAGATGAAAATACCGGTGCTGCCGGGAAGCCTGCATCGAAGGTAGTAGCTAGATTGATGACATGGGATGAACCGCCAGACCAATACCATGTGGCCCTATCGAGTTCACTTTGTGCCTCTATGGGGTGTAAGAACATGGTTGGAGGTGTTATAAGGGTTGCGCCTGCCCCGTCTCAAACTTCAAAGCCGACTTTTCAACCCACTTCTAAATCTGGTACTCCACACATTAAGATATTTCCCTATACATCTAGTACAGGGAAAGCGAATGAAGGTCTTAAATTTGGTGGGGAATCGAAAGCTGAGCGAGAAGAAGCTGCAAAATCAATCATGAAAATGTATAGCAAGAATGGTTCTAATAGTGGCATTTTCGAAGGGCCATTGACTGATGGCTTAGTACTCGGCAAACCACTAGGTTCTGACTTCCCATCAAGCTGGGAAGGCGGAATGATTCGTCTGGAGCAAGGACCACAAGAGTCCGGAAAGCAGCCTTGTAATTGGTTTCTTGGTTCGGAAAAGAAGTTCAATCTTGAGGTTCAAGCCGCTATTCCAAAACCCTTAACCCTGGCAGCAAATGCGATCGATGGTCTTGGCTCACAACCTCCTGTTCTAGTGGGTATTGATAATCTCATGGAACAACTATACTCACATCTTTCGCACCTGTCTTCAGTATTGCTCACTGGTGCTTTGGGGTCTGGCAAGACAGCAGTGGTTCAACACTTGGCACATCGGTTACGGCAAGATAGCAGGTACCATACCACATATCTTTCATGCCGAAAATTTGTTACCGATGAGGCACGTGTCTCAACCATACGTGAAACATTTGATCGGATTTTTTTGGCTGCCTCATGGGGTGCAAGAATCGGTGGAAAGTCCATTGTGATATTGGATGATCTTGACAAATTGTGTCCTGCAGAAACAGAGCTTGAAGTAGGCAATGACAACCTTCGAAGTGATTTAATTAGCGAGAAGATAATTGCAATTGCCAGAGAATATTTAATCGGGCATCGCAGTAACGTTGTTCTACTTGCCACCGCTCAAGCGAAAGAGTCACTTCACAAAAATATCATCGGTTGTCATTGCGTGCGAGAGATTGTCGCCTTGAAAGCTCCTAACAAAGAAGGGCGAAGAAGAGTTATGGAAAAGGTTGCTATGCAAAATGCAATTTCGGAGATTACGACAAAACCAGTGGCATCGGGTAGCCGCCCAAGCACAGCAGATAATAGCGAGAGACAAAATGATAATGATTGGATGGGTGGTTCGAGTCTTGAAGGTACCAAAAAATTGGAAGGTGATGGTTATGTCATTGATCAAGATCTCGATTTCCTAGACTTAGCTGGCCAAACTGACGGTTACATGCCTGGTGACCTCGTCCTTCTCGTAGCACGAGCTAGGAGCGAAGCAATGATTCGGACAGTTTCAAGCTCCCTGCAAAACGCCGATAGTGGTTCTATTCGACTGACTAGAGAAGATTTTGACAGTGCTTTGAAGGGATTCACGCCAGCCTCGCTTCGAAATGTTACCCTTCAGACTTCCACTACAACTTTTGATTCCATCGGAGGATTGCAGGAGACACGAAAAATTCTACTTGAGACCTTACAATATCCTACTACCTATGCGCCAATCTTTGCACAATGTCCACTACGATTGCGATCGGGTTTACTTTTGTATGGATTCCCAGGTTGTGGTAAAACTCTCCTTGCGAGTGCAGTCGCAGGAGAATGTGGTTTGAACTTCATCAGTGTCAAAGGGCCTGAAATTCTCAACAAATATATCGGTGCTTCTGAAAAGTCTGTTCGCGATCTCTTCGAGCGAGCCGAAGCTGCTAGACCATGTGTGCTATTCTTCGACGAATTCGATTCTATAGCTCCAAAGCGCGGTCATGATTCTACTGGTGTAACTGATCGAGTAGTCAATCAATTGTTGACACAAATGGATGGTGCTGAAGGTTTATCCGGAGTCTATGTACTTGCAGCTACTTCGAGACCAGATTTGATCGATCCGGCATTGCTCCGTCCGGGTCGCTTGGACAAGTCCCTTATATGTGATCTTCCAAATGTAGATGATCGTTTTGATATTCTCAAGGCACTAGGCAAAAAGCTAAAATTATCAGAAGAAGTCCGAGATAGTCCTGAAGGTGGGCTGTTTGAGATTGCTCGTAGGACTGAAGGCTATTCTGGTGCAGATCTCCAGGCTTTGATATCCAATGCGCAACTTGAAGCTATTCACGATGTACTTGGTGATCATGAACAAGTTGAAGTTGGAGGCAAACGTAATGATGCTAAGACAAATGGGGCATCCAGCGGACCTCGAAGTTTTGTGCAGTTCCGCTATGGTGAAGATGAAGATCGGACGGAAGCCGAGACGCGCGCAAAAGCTGGTAACAATCGCTCCAAACAATTAGCCGAAAAAGCTGCCATTACCGCCAAATTGGAAGAGATCAAGAAGGCGAAGAAGAAGGAGAAATTGAGAGTAAAGGGTATTGATGTTTCGAGTGAAGACAGAGGAGAGCAGAAGGAAGTCAAGAGTCAACAAGAAGTCACTATTCTCTGGAAACATCTAGTGAAGAGTTTGGAGGGTACAAGACCAAGTATTAGTGCTGACGAGCGAAGGAGGTTACAGGGAATATATAGGGAGTTTGTTGTGGGAAGGAGTGGGGATATGCCAAATGGACAAGGAGGAACCGAGGTTGGTGGGAGATCGAGTTTAATGTAGGGTAGAATATGGCATGGTCAGGAATCTTAACAATCTGGACTACAGTCTGAAAATCCAAGACATATGCTTTCCGAATCTAATTATAACATTCACACAATTTATATCATCGAATTTAATTCTAGTATTGAACTACTTTCAAAATTTGAGAGCTTAAATGTAGTCCTCTAGTCTAGACTCCTGGGCACCTTGAGCATGCTAGGGCGGAAATAGAGGCTATAAGGATGACGTCGTCTTTTTTTGATCCTTTTTAAACTTAGTACAGTAAATCAGTCTATTATTTCACTCCAAACCTACGGGGCATGGGGAGCTAGCATAGATAAGAAGCATCTAGAATGGCTGAATTCTCTCGCTTACTCGCGGCTTCTCGATAAATCGAGCTTGGGCTACTCATTGGTTCTCAATACGAAGGTGGGAATGGGGATGGAGAATGCAACTGTTGGAGCTAATTACTATCCGAGGTGGCTAGGTGGATAAACGCAAGATTAAAGAAAGAGTTAGAGCTAAAGATCTTTCACCCATAATGAATTATACGCGTAGATTTGGTGTCGACGTCACAGAAGCTATGATTGATTGATGGATCTGATGCAACTAATTGTTATTACTAAAATTATTATCTTTATGATACAATCAAAGAGGAGAGGACATCCCGTGCTGTCAAAATACCCCTACTAATTGCCAACCTTAACAAGTTCATATCTTCCGAATAATTTCTCTCAACTTACATATCCATAAAACTTCAGCTGGGAGTATGCCAGCATACCCGCCAAAGGCCCATTTTGTCCATCGACTCACCCAATTGACAAGCAGAAGAAATAACACCGATTACCAGTCAAGGGGAAAAAATAAGAACTAAAATTTGGACAGAAGTCGCAGGAGGATGAGCTTAATATATGAGCTATGGTTGCTATCGAGTGGACATGCAATAATCCCAGTTCAGCAATAGCCTTCAAAAATTGAGGGATTTTTGACGTAATCTCAGTAAAGGGAAGCAATGAGTCGACGATGATCTTTGCTGCGTAGCTTGTTTGACTAAACGTTACCATGCTCTCGAAGTCGAGGTGCTTGCATATTTCCTGTCGTATCTCAAGTGTAAAGGTTTTGAATGCGCCAGCAGATGATTATCTTGGGGTTATTGGTTGTTTGATGATAGTCTTAACGAATGGGAGGTATCAGACTTTCGCTGATCCCCTTCTATCGTGCACAACTTTGGGAGTAGCGAGTAATTTAGTTAATAGATCCGACACCTCCTTTTTCCTCTGTTGATTCATGGCTGTAGAACTGTGGAGGATTCGTATGCTATGGAGAAATTAGATTGTAGAATTGACAAGAAAGAGCCAACTTTCAACTCACTCACGCTCTCTGGGGTGTATGTGTGATTGTACTGATTCCCTTGACATCCAAGGGTTCTTTATTATATTCATTTGGATTGAGCGTTTCAGAATAGTGATTTTGTCATGTCAGCCCCTCTGATTCAGCCTATCAAATGGAAGAAAGAGGATACTTCTCTCAAAATGAGTGAATGACAATGCAAATTTACATTTTTTCAATAACATCATACTTGACGAAATACTCGAAGCCTTTAGGTCTTCCAAGCCCCTTGAGCCTTCGACCAAAGCATCAAAGTTCTTTGAAAATCCAAAACAAATCGTTCAGGTGGTTTGAACGAAGGAATTTAAGAGGGATTTTGATTCATTCCATTTACTTTCCTAAGAGTTTGGTGCACCAGTGTACAAGATAGCACCATTCACTTCAAACTCCTCAATAACCTTCTGTCCACCATCTCTTGCTATCATCCAATCTGAGAATTTATGAGCCATGGCTATATTTTTCCCTCTCGTTCCTACTAAGATATGCGCAGGATTCAATAATGGATCATCTGGGGAATCTGTGCTTGCTTTCTACACCAAATATTAGCTCAAAACACATCTTAGAAACGAACCCATAGCATACAAAAACACTCATCTTATCTCTAATCTCTTCTTCAATACTTAACCATGTACCCTTATCCGTGATCGTATACTCGCCTAACGCACATGCAGCTCTCAAAGCAGCAAATGGAAACTCTATGTAGCGATGATACCAACTTGAATATGGATGTGCCCACGGAGTTTGACCGATAGCTGTCCAGATAGAGGATTCTTTAATATTGGCGGCCGATTTATCGTACCGAGATAAGAATCTAATGCTTGGATTTTCAACACAAGCCATAAACAGCTGACCGAATAGATCAAATATTGTAGAGCCGTCTGCACTATTAAGTGGAAGACCGGCAGGATTCTGTTTCGGTCCTAGGGATTATCAGAGCGGGATGGTTCATTTCAAAGGAAAATTAGGAATTATTATCAAAACAGGACAGCAAATACAATAGCCACACATAATCAGCAAACAACCTACCAACAAGTAACCAATGATCTCTCCAAGCATACTCCCTCCTCTCAGCAATTCCCTGCTTTAAAGCTATCTCCTCTGCAATTTTATGATAAGTGATGCTGCAATCCGCCGCTCTACTCCCCAGATAGTTGAAACTTGCAGACGTATCTGATAATAACCACGCGACACTAAATCGTGGACAACCTGTTCTGTCTATCTCAAATTCGATGAACTTATTGGCAAGAGCGCGAATAAGTCCGGATTGACCAGCTCCTCCAGTTGCTATGCGGAGAGTTATTGGTGGGGTGGATGTCGGAGAATCTGGGCTGAAATTGTCGCCAATGCTGAATGAGGTACCGCTGTAGATCTCAGCGGGAGAGATGTAGGGTTCTGGAGAGGTGAGATCCACTTTGGTAGATGCCATTTTATAAAATAGGCAGGAGTGGAGTGGCAGCGTTCTTGTATTAATTTGCTTATCTAAGTGAATGAATCTGGTAACCGGCTCAGCAAGCCTACATAAAGCAGATGAGCGTGGGATCGGCTTTCAGATAATGAGATCAGGACACAGGTTCAGAAGTAAGGAAGAGAAATATTCTTGTTTCAAGCGAATGCAGATAATACAGCTGTGATAATTTATATGTCGTGAGACCGAGTCCTCAATTCCCAACGCCGAGAATGGGAGCTACGCGTGGGGGTCAGAGGCGGGGTACTCCCCGTATTAGCGATCAATTGCCTAAATGTCATAAATCCCGCTAGCACTTGCTATTCCTGGTATTTCATGCATAGACTAGATCTCGAAAACCCCTTGCACGAATACCACTGCGAAAATTTCGGGAAAACAACTAATGCAGTATGCTATTGGGTATCTGTAATAATTTTGAAAATCATCATTCCCGTTGCCTACCTAAGACTTCGAGTCTTTTGCGAATAATAGCCAAACGTGCCTCAAATCTACCAAACATAGCCTTAGACGCCTCCCGCTACGCTTCTTCCGATGATCCACCGATGCCAGATAAACTGTCACGCACACCCTCAGCTTCATATCCCAGCTTTTGATTCGTTGCTCTATATATAGTTTGCTATCCCCTTTCTTTCAAAACCCAAAGTCCTTGAATTCTCCTCTGGAACAAAGACTATGAGTACGCGTCGGTCTCAATACTGCGCTCTAGATCATTGCCTTGTGATAACGAATCACCATCTCCCCCTATATCTATTGCGTCAATCGAAACCGAGAGATTACCAAGTCCCTGAGCTTGTCTCGAAGCGATGTACTCATTGACGGCCCCTTCTGACACACCATTAGCAGGCTCCCATGTCGCATTCCAATCTCCCTCCCAATCGACAAGATACCGTAGTTCTTGCCTGTTGTGATTTGTATTCCATTCGTACTTGTGATCCAATATTGATTTTACATCCCGTGTTGACGGTTCTTTGGCAAAAGGTTTTTGTGAGTTTTTCTGTTTGCTTCCATCTTCATCCATATCTTCAATCGCATCCTCACCCTTACCCTCGAGCTCCATTCTATTACCAGGAGAGGATCCAAGCCTTCGACTTCTGCTTCTAGAACTACGGAGATTGAAAGCATCACTTCCACGCCGTGCACTTGATCTTGGCTCGAAGCTTATTTCATAATTTTCAATGGTGGGTGATCCAGATCTCTTTTTCCAAGGTTTCTTATATTCGGCATCAAAATAATCATCAGAGCCCTTGTCAAGTCTTCGAGTTTTACTTCGAGATTTTCCACTTGACTCACCTTCTCGTCCTACAGATGGAGAAGATTTGCGCTTCAAACTAGACGAAGGCTCGTAATTTCGGTTTGCATTAAGAGTCTTCGAAGTAGGAGTTTTAGTACCAAAATCCTTGAAGTAATCGACAATTTTGGATTGAGGCTTCTGACCTGTGCCTTCAAATGTACGACCAGTTGACTGTTCGCCAGTTGATAGAATGGGTAACTGGAGGCTTGCTGGAGATTGGTTCTGGGTGCTTGAGCCTTCGCCAACTTTTATGCTCTTTTCATTGATGCTAGCATTGGCTTTTAAATTCTCGTATGGGTATGCGTTTACACTCATGCCAGGGAGAATTGCAGCTTTCTTGGGACGATCGTGGGGTGACATCTTGTACTTCTGAGGCGAATGAACCGGAGTCTTGTTTACCTGACCTTGACTAGATCGCTGTGTTTCCGGACTCGTAACTCTCAATATAGTAGAAAAATCCATAGCGGTGTTAGACATGCGGGTTGCCTCTTGATTGAGTTGATCGTCAAGCGCTAAATCGGTATCTTCATCTTCCTCTTCGCTCGTTGAGTCGGCAATTGTATGCTCCAGCATTGCTCTTGGTGCATTAGCAAATGATTGAGATAGAGATGGCTGAGATAAGGATGGCTGAGACAAAGAAGGCCGGTGATAATGTGAGGTAGTAGGCGAAACAACTTGAACTGGCACCACTTTCCGAGGTCGTCCAGGTCCACGCTTCCCACTTGGTTGATCGGATACTGGCTTAGGTGCTGGTTTGAAAACACTCGCCATAGACTTAGGTCTGCCCCTCTTTTTCGGCATTCCCAAAGCCTGATACTGTTCGGCATCCTCCTCCCTGAGATCATCACGTGATTTCCCAGCTTTCTTCAATTCTCGCAATACTCTTGCCTTTTCTGATGCTATCAACCGAGGTTGAAGTTCTTTAATGAGACGACTCTCTTCTGCGGTACTTCGTTCATGCTCCCAGTTTTCCAAAGTATATTCTGATACATAATTGCGAATGTTGTTTGGATGTATAATGATGCGATTATGTGGCTCTTGTTCGTAGCCCACTAGGAAGTGGCTAGGGTCATTTGGCTTCGGGTATGGAAAACAATCGAGAATAATTCCTTTTAATTTGTGAGGAGGAATGAGTGAAATTGGTTGAAGTGGTGGACCGCTATTTGGTTTATAGATCGGTCTTTCGACTACTCTGAAATCGAAGGCCAATTTTGATCTTGGTAAACGCGTATCTTCCCCGGTGAAGTCTGAATTATTTTCGGAAGACATTGGGAAGTCCAACGGATAGATCGAGGTAGATATTCTTAAAGGAGACTCTTCTCTCCCCGTAGGAAAATCGGTTCCGTTAAATAAATCGAAATTGAATTGAGTGAAATTAAAGTTGAGATTGTTTTAGAGATCAGATTAACTCAATCTAAGATTCATAAAAACGACAATCTTTCTACTTAGTTTAGATTAATCTCAGCTTTCGTTCAGAAACAAAATTAAAAATTAAAAGAATGCTTTTTAAGAAGCTTTCTTAAATTTCAATAAAGAATGAATGAAGAATGAATTATATTCAAGTTAAAAATAATTAAAAGCGAAGAATTTAGTCAATAAAGAGAAGTTTTATAAGCTTATATATAATAAGAAAAGAATTTATAATTAATTTAAATGAGAATGAGTGTTATTAGTCATCTAAATAATATATTAATCTTTAATAAACGATTTCTATTGTCAGTAGATTTTTTTCGTTAGAGTATTTAGTTAAAAATACTGCTTTTAAAGATTGTCTTTTAGTTATATTACTTTTTACAATTATTTATTATTGAATTGGAGATTAATTTTTCTACTTGAATATTTAATATTTAATAATTAATGATTATTTGATTGCTTAAAAGACTTCACAATCATAAGAGTAATAACTACCTAATCTAAATAATTCAAGTGGCATTCTTAGAGAGTCGCTCTTTATCTTTAATAACGTAATGAAAATGATTACGTTGTTTCTAATGACTCCTTATTCAGTCTATTTACTTTGTATTCCTTCTCTACGAATTTTGATTACTAAACTGAACCGTCATTGTCTTGGTACCTAGCGTGCCTAGGTAGTTCAAAGCTCTTGCTGCGCTAGCTTAAAACTCGTAAATAGTACCGCCGCCCTAAGAAAAATAATAACCGGTTTGAAGCCGTCCATCGATATCAAAATACCAGGATCAACAAGCAAGCTCACAAGAAAGCTCTCAATTTTCGTCATCACCACAAAAACTCACCAGAAATTGCAGTCACCCTCTCTCTATTAAGATGCTGTATTCAGCGCCAACATTAAGAGCGGCAGCAGCTAGCTGCCGCATACAACCATCATTTCTCACATCATGCACCTACCAAACTGCATCAACTACCCCTCTTCGCACTCCCGATACTCAAACCCCAAGCTCGCGACGTCGAGTCTTGGTTCCTAACCACAAACGCAATGTCACATTCAAACTCAGTACCTCTTCTACTCGTTCTGCATCCACAACTACATCTTCCCCTTCGACCAAAACCTCAAAGTCAAGTGCTGCGCAAACAGAAGTTCTAGATTGGAACACATTTTTCAAGCTCCGTCGAACCCGTCGCTGGTTTCAACTCGGTTCTTCTATCGGTACGGGATTTGGTGGTTTCGTAATCGGTGCGCAGATTCTTACACATACGGATATGGATGCACTGGTGGGACAAATTCCATTGGATCCATTCATTACATTGGGATTAGTGACATTCGCATGTGGAGGAGCTGGGTGGTTGACCGGACCAATTTTGGGAACTGCGGCGTTCAATGTGAAGAACAGGAAGTTTAGACAGCAGATGGATATTAAGGAGAAAGAGTTTTATGCGAGGGTTAAGAAGTATAGGGTGGATCCTAGTGCGAGTTCGATGGCGAACCCAGTGCCTGGTACGTTTGATTTGAGGTTCATGTGTAGAGGGGGATAAACGATTGAAGAACATGGCTAATTGATCTGTTTAGATTATTACGGCGAGAAAATCTCAAGTGTAGCCGGTTATAGACAATGGTTGAAGGATCAAAGAGCTTTCAACAGGAAACGACAAACATACGTGTAAAACTCAATTCAACTAGGGACGGATGGGAAAATGGTGGAAGGGGTGGCAGGTTGTAATGATTATCATTTTTTATGGCAAGCAAGGAAATCAACTTAGCAGGCAGTTGTACGATTTTGGCGTTCATTGAACCACTCCTTATGGTGCTTCCACTATGCACTTTTCCCACACAATACCAACGCAAATATCAATCTCCCTCTTTCAAGTATTCAAATGTCTTGATTTTGCCACTATAGTCTAGTATTCGGGCCAAGAACTATCTACTTGTTCTTTCCAAGAGCGTAAACCTCCCTTGATATCACCAATATATCTGTCGCCTTTGAGATCCAATCCCATTTCCTTCATCTTTTTCGTGACTACTTGAGAATCGTTACCGAGTCTACAAACGACATATATAGGAGTCTTCGGGCTGAGACCGTCGGTGAGCATTGATAGTGAGCGATCTTCGTTGATTCTGTTGCCTTGAAATGATGAGAAAGGTATATTGTGTGATCCCTCGATATTACAGATATCAAACTGCACCTTTTCTCGAACATCAATCAACAAATGGTTTTGTTCTTCCTTCCTTATCGATTCTTGGTAATCTTTTGCCTCAATCCTCTCTTCATCACTCAATAACTTGACGGGATACGTCATGCCGCAAAATAAAACATAGTCCATAGAGCCAGACTTCAGTTGCTCAAGAGATAACTGAGGTTCCTCTCCACAAGCGAAACAAGTCGATCTTCTACCCTTCAATCGGACATTTCTGAATGGCGACGTCCCATTTGTAGAGAATAATAACATTGTAGTAGGATTCGTCTTGGGGGTAGAACTTGTCTCTTCATTTTCCTCAACGGCGGCCAATTTTCCAGATGCAATGAGTTTTATAGCCTCCAAAGCTTGTAAAACACCCATTACACCTACAACGGGTCCAATAATTCCTCCATCGCCACAACTTGTCACGGCTTCGGGCGGAGGCGGTTTGGGGAAGACACAGCGGTAACATGGACCACCTGATAGATCGCCGGGAGGTAAGGCAGGATTATTTAATACTATTAACTGACCATCTGTTCGGAGAGCGGAGGCGGAGACGAGTGGCTTTTGGAGAAGAACACATATATCTGAGATGAGATAGCGGGATGTGGGATGATCAGTACAGTCGAGAACTAAATCATAATCTTTGACTATATCTTGTGCATTTTGAGGCGTAAGATGTGTTTCGAAGGGATTTGTTTTTATATTTGGATTCAAACTGGAAGTTTGTTAATATATACACTCATCAACATTTTGAAGGAAGATCCATACCCTGATATATACTTAGCAATACTAACAGCTTTATTAACACCCACTCGGTCTGTACTATGCAATATTTGACGATGTAAGTTTGACTCTTCTACAGTATCTCCATCGACAATTCCAATAGTACCAACGCCTGCACCGGCGATATATGCAGCGGCCGGACATCCCAAACCTCCAGCTCCAACTAGGAGAACAGAGGTTGATCTAAGTCGTAATTGTCCTAAATCATGATTAGTAGAATATTCCAAAACCAAAAGATATCTCCAGTGATTTAACAACTAACCCTGAATACCAATGTCAGGCACAATCATTTGTCTTCCATATCGTTTGTACTCTTCCAAACTCATGGGCCATTTGCTTTCGTCATGAGTCACGAGACCTTCTGTAACTTCAAGATCTTTTGAGTTGACATCTTTTCCTTCGAGACTCAATAATTGTAGTTTTAGGGAAGCAAGTTCAGTCTCGGTGTCAGTTATTTGACGCCGTAAAGCACTCGCCTTTTCCTCTGCGGAATTCATGTTGGGTTCCTATGGTTGTGATTTTTATAGTGCAGGTGAGTAGTAAATTATGAAAGTCGCTTCATAAAAATAGTTCGGACAACTTTTTTTTATTCGCTAAGTTAACCTAGATCTTTGAGCTTTCCAATGCACCAGTGAACATTTTTATCTCCAAAGCTCTCACTCACATCTTTCACCGATTTTCAAGCAAATTTTCTCGTAACACTTTGATACTTCAAGAGATAATCAATTCGCGATCATGGTACGCCCAAAAGAAAATTTTATCTTTCCCATTTGAAGTTGCAAAACTAACTATCTTCACAGGCGCCCACCGCACCTAAAAAGCGAAATTCTATGCGCGCAAAAGCTTCTCAAGCAGGTTCAGGTATCCACGTTCCACCTGTGCATCGCGAAGGTGCTGTTATATCCGATTCATTCATCGAGTCCAAAAAAGACAAACGAACGATCAAGCATTCCGCCTTTGTCAACCGCATCGAAAAAGGCAACTCAAAACCCCTCAAGCGTAGACGTCCAAATAAGAAATTGGTTACCACATTAGAAAGTCTCGCAGATGCACTACCAGATTTCGAGGGAGAAGGCTTGGAGAAAATCAGCAGAGGAGAGAGTGGAAAGATCAAACAAAAGAGTATGAAGAGTCGACCTGGAGCGACGAAGAAGAGGGAGAAGTTGGAGGCCATGGAGAGGGAGCGATTTGGAAAGAATATGGCACAATTGGTTGGAGTTACGGAGGAGAAATCGAAAGATGTCACTGCTGCGGAGGGCCAAGAAGTACCAGCTGCTTCAGGAACTGCGAGTAGATGGGCCGCATTGAGAGGATTCATCTCACAAACCATGGAGCAGAAGGAGGAGTTCAAAAAGTCTTGATTCTTTTACTTTTTCCAACGGGCATGGACATATTTTCTGTTTTGAGATACCCAGTTACCACAAGTATGGTACGTGTTATTATTTTATTTTCTATAATCTACAATCTATGGACCTCAAAGCCTGTTTTCTCACATGAAAGAATACCCACAGATAAATTTCATGCAACTTGGCGGAGTAATACGTATCATTCGAGTGGATGAGAAGGTTGGGTATATCACGAATCGCGTAGAAGCACATTGCAGCCGGTCGATGAGACTGCCGATGTTGCCCAAACATTGGCAAACATACAATCTTCTCCACCACCGTCAAACTCTAGGCCCCCCCAAAACGTCTGACACAGGGAAACAACAGTGCTTTCCCGAATGGTTCCGAAACTCTTTTCTGATTAACAATCACGTGAAATGACTGCCCCACCACTTTCCTGACGTCACTTGCTATATAAAAAGCAGACAACACCTTCAGTGTTTTGACCCTGTTGATTCTTTACAAGCTCAATTGGGATTCACAACTTCTCTAAACAATTCAATTCTTCAATATGACCATCTCTCCAGAATCTCTCACTCAAATTCCAGCGTCATTCGCTAGTGTCTCTGTTGGAACATCTTCAACCCCTCTTTCTTCAAAACTTGCTGCAATTTCTTCCGCAGGCTTCACAGCCATTGAACTTGGATTTCCTGATCTCCTTTCCTTCGCTTCGACCTTTCATAAAAGAGAAATCAACGAAAATGACTACGACTCATTATGTTCAGCCGGAACCGAAGTCAAAAAGCTATGCGAGAAGAATAATTTGGGAATAATGATGTTGCAACCATTTTCGAACTTTGAAGGATGGCCGCAGGGTTCGAATGAAAGGAAAGATGCTTTTGAGCGCGCGAAGGGGTGGATTCGTATCATGGAGGCTGTGGGTACCGATATGTTGCAAGTGGGAAGTTCGGATTCGCCAGATATCTCGTCAGATTTCCATGTTTTGGCGGATGATTTGAGGGAGTTGTGCGATTTGCTTGCGGAACATAAGTTTCGTCTTGCTTATGAAAATTGGTAAGATACCCCCCTTTTTCATCCTCTTTCTCTATCTTTCATCCCACCCCTCTCCCCCTATCCCTCCACCCATTCTTTACCAACGCAGCCTTAACACTCCTCGCTGTAGGTGCTGGGCCACCCACGCTCCCACCTGGTCTTCCGCCTGGGAAATCGTCCAACTAGTCGATCGCCCCAATATCGGCCTCTGTCTCGACACTTTTCAAACCGCCGGCGGCGAATACGGCGACCCAACCACTTCTTCAGGACTCATCTCGCACCTAGGAACACAAGCAAAGCTACACATGAATTTCACCCAATCCCTGCAATCCCTCACCACCACCGTTCCCCCTGAGAAAATTTATCTCCTCCAAATCTCCGACGCATATAAACCGCCCGTACCTATCCCCACCACGCCTGCTGAGAAGGAGAAGGAAGAGCTGAGGGCCAGGGGTAAATGGAGTCATGATTTTAGACCATATCCATTCAACGGAGGTTATCTACCTATAGTCGAAGTAGCGAGAGCAGTGCTCGGAACGGGATTCAGAGGATGGTTCAGCATGGAGGTTTTTGATGGGGGTGCAAATGGGAAATGGGAGGGAGTTGAGAATATGGACTTGGAAGCGTTTTGTAAGGGGGCTATGGAGGGTCATAAAAAGTTGTTGGAAGAATGTGGGAATCCTCCTAGTACGGTGAAAAAGCTTCTGGGTTGAGGAGGGAGCGGAGTTGACGAGGATGTTGAGAATATCAAAATTGTACAAACAAAATATCCGTTGCTTATGGCGTCGTTCTAGACCATGACAACCATGGAGTTACGTTCGAACATATACTTGGCGTTTCAATATTGTTTCGGTAGCAGGACAACAGCATGAATACCAAACCTGTCATTTACACCCAAAGTCGAACTTATTGTCATGCTCAAATTTTATTGATTCCAGTAACGAGCCTGGGCTTTATCTCTCTTCTTTAATATAAAGAAACCACTTCCAAGCAACCATTAACCCTAGCAAAAGTCTCGCCACTTCGTACACTTCGTACCATTACATGCCCCCATGTCCCCATGTCCCCAAATTCACAATGCAAATCTGAACTCATCGCTCGTGAAGCTCGCAACTCGACTCACAAAGCACATTTCATCCTCATTTGTCAGAACGCAAATTCCGTCTCGTGTGATCGTATAGAAAAGAAAAAGCATGCAATCATATCTCTTGTGCCTCGTATCGTATCGCTCATCTCGCTCATTGTCCCAATGCAGCCCTGTCATAAATCCGTAACGCCTGGTGATTTCCTATAGTCGTGTTCATGTATGCGTAGCTCATGAATCGATTCGTGGAGGACTTCGATTGCCCTTTTGGAAAGGGGACGAGCTGCGACTTTCGTCTTGTCTGTGATTCTGTTAGGAGGAATTCATTTCGGTCGCCCAACCTGCGCAGTGGAAATTTTGAAGATGGTGAAAACTTACGACCTCCTTCTCTCTCCCTCCTTCCTGTACCCCTCAATAATCTTCAGCATCTCCTTTCTCGCTCCACTCGCATCCACCAATTTACCTCCCATACTCATGGAAACTTTTTCCTTCGCGTTCGCGCACAGCAGTCTCTTCAACAACAAATGGCGCATGATAATACACACGTAAACTCCACAATCACTTCCATTCTGCTGTTGTGGAGTATCTTGCAGATTCAAAAACCTCAACTGACGACCTAATAACTGACCTAGTTTATAAGTCGTCGTGTTCGCTTCTTCATAATTCGAGGGCGAGAGAGAATCATAGTGGAATGCTACACCGTCGATAACGGATACGAGGAGGAGTGTCCAGTGAGATCCACCTTCTGCTTGGGAAACATTACGGTTATCGTTTATGGGAAGGAAGATGTGGGTGGTGAGACGGAAGTCTGGGAGAGCGGAACGGAGTAGAACGGGATTTTCCTGCATTCGTAGCATATATGCCATGGAGGGGCGGAGTAGGACGATGTGGGAGGAGGGGTATCGCTTGAGATATTCGTTCTCGAGATATCTGTTTGAAAGGCATGCTTAGTAGTGGCTTTTTGAAAGGCGCCTATTTGCGAAAGGTGGAATAGGATTCACGTACTCCTGCCAAAAGGCTATTGTCTATTTAAGAGTGCGTCAGTAATGTATCGGAGAGAAGGGAATAATGTGAAGGTGTACATTGTCCGTGAGCCAGTCATCCTTCAATGTATTGACGTCTTCTCTTGTCACTGTTATCGCCATAATTTAGTCTGCCAGTTCGTGGCTGTGTTCTAAATTATTGAGAAAACCTACATCGTACATCATAATCTAAAAAGTGAGTATTAGCAATGTGCCGGAGCAACCCCGCAGCGACGCGAAAGCGACCATGAACAGGCAAACTCACAACTCAGATATGGAGCTTCAGGAGAAAGCTACGATGATTGTGTTTGTCAGTTCCAAGATGCGCATTGCTTTATTGCCGCGACTGCCCTTCCACCGGAGTCACCAATTGACAAGCAGAGTCCGCATGTGCTTGGTACATACCGAATTGCCCATATGCTTGGATAATCTACCACCAAATGGGTGGAAACCACTTCCTTGCGGCATAGCTTTTCTTTTCTGTTCTTTTCTAGTGTGAAGTTCTCTTTCCTTATTTTTTGCTTCAAATGCAGGTGGCCGTGTGGTTGCCCTTTATTGTAATACGAAAAGACTTTTTGGGCTTCGGAACGCGGGGAAATCGGATTCTTCGAGGATAGATAGGTATGTCGCTAGCGAAGTAATGATAAAATCAATGAAGAAAAAAAAAACAGAGGTGAAAGATGAAGTCGATGATTCCTGAATGAACCTTGCGACTTAAAAAAAAATTAGATCGTCGTCGTAAGTTTTGAAAGTATTGATTGAGTAAAATGGTCTGGAATCTGGGCTACTGCGGCTGTGGGGGTATGGGCAATCGTCATCCCTTGTTAGTGTTTCCTTTCAAGATGTACCGACATGGTCATTTTTTCTTTGGTTGGCCGAATGACTACCTAGTACTTGGATAGATGTATATTCGTACAAATACGTATGCATGTCCCAGCACAAGAAGAGTACTACCGATAGATCATATCAATTTATCGGTCTCAATCATATTTATTACCATCATAGCAATTTTATATATCATTCAAAGCTAGTACTCAGGTCTCTAAACAATTATGTGGTATCCTTCAACCTTTCGGCCCCCACAGCTCATAGACTACTCACTCCTATTAGGCAAACAAGATGAAAAGCTATCGAAAGCCTAATTTGAAATCTAAGCACCACTCCCCATGGCTCTCAAATACAGAATGAGAAAGCCAATCAAGCAATGGTCCACTGAATTATGGACCCGATGTGCGTCTTCCTCCCTTCAATTCTCTTTGTATGAACTCTTGTCTCTCCTGCCACTTCCCATCAACATCACCCATGGGAGAAGTTTTTATATCCTTTTCGATTTGCTTCACGGCTTTCCCAGCTTCAGAATACATTCGAATCAATTCTGTCTTCTTGTTTTCGATTTGTTGACGTATACTGAGCTTCTCCACATCTCGCTTGCTACTCAAATCCTCGAGCATACTCGCAGCGTTCCCCTTGTATTGACGAACAACCAACTCTGATGCATCCTCTTCATTAATCAATCTAATCACCATCTCCTAAATCTCAGTGTCAGCAATTCCAGTCATCAATATTGAACCATACAACAAGTCAGACTTACATCGGCAATTTTGTGAACAGTATCTGCATATCCCTTGTAATGTGGTCTGACAGCATTTGACCATCGACTATGGGGAGATAATCCTTGTCTTAAAGTGTTCGAAGAACCGCCCGATCGGAAAGATGAATTGCTCGACAATTCACTCAGTGAAGATGACTCTCTACTATAAATTTGCTCTGTAACATCCACTAGAGTTTTTTCGGGATCGCTAAAATGAACATTCAAGCCTCCATCAGCCTCACGTGTCCGTAATCGTTCTGTAAACTCACTCGATTTGTGATGGGCGGCATCAACGAACGGATCCGGCAGAACTTTTACCTCTTGTATATCCTCCATGGTTGAAACGTCTTTATAAGATCCGTTTTGGGTTTTTGTGTGCGGGACGTAGCGAACAGAAGACTCTCCTGGTGGAGCAGGACGTGCTTTTGGGATACTTACTACCTTAATACGCGGACCGAAAAGCTCTGCAGTGTCCTTGGCGTCAAGTTCAGGAGATAGAACTTTGATTATAGGTAAATCCTGGTGAGAGTTCATAGTTTGTGACCCTGCCTTGCTAAATTCTAGTGCTGGATCTCTTTGCTCGACTCGGAGAGCATGACCAATAGAAGGTACATTGTGTTGTGCTTGTGGACTACCGAAAGCATCCACTCGGGATACTTGTGAGCTTGATTTAAGAGCTGTGGAAATCATAGGACTAGTTGTATCATTTACTAAGATGGGCGTATCTGTTGGTGAAGTTTCGTCCGGCGGACTAACACTCTGACGCTTTCTGGGTGGACTTTGAGAAACAAATATACTTTCTTCGTTTGAGCCACGACCATCATCATGTCTTCTTTTACTTTTTATCATGTCTTGTGACTTGACTTTCGCAGTATTTGATGCTTTGATGTGTAGCTCAGAGTCTCGTTTTGGGACAGGTATGGACATGCCAGAAGAGCCCTGGTTTTGTGCACCTTTAGCATTAAAGTGTATGAAGTTTGGTTTGCGAATACTTCGATCGTCAAGTAGACTTATCTTTTTGCTAGCTAAGCTTTCGGGAGATACATTTCCTTGCGTGCGAGGACCAGATGATGATATTAAGGGGCTTCCTGAGTTATTTGTCACAATTTGTCTACGGCGTTTGGGTGGTATAGCAATCTCTGTTGCAACCTTTCGCTTTTTTTCCTCGATCGAATTCACATCCGGTAGTTGCAGGGTTAGCAGGCCCTTTGATTGATGGTCAGTGGAAGGTGATGCGTTTGTAGCAACTGCTTCGTAAATCACGTCCTGCTTGGAGTCAATCGAAAATCTGCGTGGGGGATGGCTGGGAATTGCAAGTACTGAATTGGTTATATTTTCGATGAGTGTATACTTGTCCATCTTCTTAATCTCCTTCTCGTCTGCTCTGGTAGAAAGCTTAGTATCTGACACTTCTTCAAGATCTGTCTTTCTGATCATTTGAATTTTTTTGGCTTCCACCTCACATGGAATGGCGAGTACCACTTCTTCAACACGCTGAGCTGGTTGGCTTAGACTTCTATCCTCTGACTGTAGTTCCTCTGGATCTGTATCTTGATTTTTGTGACTATTATAATATTCAGCATTCTCGATCACGCCTTTTGGCAAGCCCTTGTCGACGAAGCTTGATTTATTATCTGATGTACTATACAGGAGAGCTCTTGACCTTTCTGGTGGTGTGATTGGAGACAAATTTTTCTTGAAGTGACCCTTGTTCGAACTTTTGATCTGAGTTTTCTGCTTATCACCCTTAGTGTCATCACTCAAGAGATCATCCAATCGGCTGGCGAAATTCACCGCGGCCGTCTTTCGGGAAGGCGGACTAGCAGAGTATAAATCTCCAAGTGCGAATGGGTCACCGGGAGGAAGATTGTCATCAACTAGACTTAAAACGTGAGCATCTTGCTGCTGAAGAATTGATGCTTCCTTATTTTCTTCTGCAATCGACTCTGGCAATGAAGCGAACTTGATCTCCGATAAAACTGGCTCGGCTAGCTCAGATGATTGCTCCGCCGTCTTACGCTTTCGCGAGACATTGGGCTGCGCTGGTCCACTGTCTCGACCATCAGAGGAATCATCTTCAATGTCCTCCAATTCGTCATTGATTTTGCTCATGCTAAGCTTGGCTTGACTTGCAGCCGCTCTTTGGCTACTCCTCTTCATAAGTATAGGCTCCTCGACTGTTGTCGGGGTAGGCCTGGGTTTTTGATAGGTCTTTGCGTTCTTCCCTTTGCCTTTGATACCCGGTTTGCCTTTTTGTTTAGAACTACCAGCTTTTTTTCTTGTCCCCTGGTAGGGTTGACTTCCCGTCTTGGATTCTCTTCCGTCGTCTTCCTTGATCCCAGGTAAATCATAAATATTTGTCTGGGCTCGCGAAGATCCTTCATCGGATCTCTTATTGTTTTCAGAGGCCGCAATTACTGTCTCTGGTACATTTGGCAGAGGGGCATCCACTTTAACGCTTTTCACGCCCACGATTGGTGTCTTGGGTTTAACAGAATACTTCTTTGAAGATTTATTAACTTTCAAATTAGCACTTTGGTTTGGTGGTGCTTGAGAAGTACTTGATTGTGCTTCTGGTATGAGCGGTTCTCTTCCATTTTTTAGACTTGTAGACACTTTATCTTTAGTCTTGACAGTAAGGGCGGCATTGATTGCAATCTTTTGAAATGGAGTTTCGGTGATCGCTAGAGGTTGAGAGGTTTGAGAGCGAGATTTGCCTTCCTGCCTCGAAAGAAGTGTCCGACCACATATTTCAAGAATTTCGTCGTCTAATTCTGAAGCCTCGTCAAACGATGGAATATTCTTTTGACGGGCGGGCATCGTAGGTGAATCGCTGGAGCTCCCAACATCACCTCTCTCAGGTAAAGTGACTTTATTCGCTGCATAATTTCTGCTCGACTTTTGTTGGGACTGTTCCAATAAACCAGTCGCATTCAAGGATATGTTATCATATGCTTGATTTTGATAATTTTCGGCCTGAATTTGACGGTCGGGGGTGAACAAGGTGTCTAGCGCTTCGTCCTCGGATTCCAACGGTATTGGACCACTTGTTTCTGGTTGATCTTCGTCTTGCGAAGGCTGCTCGTTAGTCTCGGCATCTGGCGAACTTCCCTTTCCTTGAACTAGTATATCATCTTCGGCTTGAGACACTTGAACCCTCTCCGGTTGGAATTCTGCTTCGGGACATTCATCGTGAAGATCTATCATCAATTCGTTCCTGTTCGAATCTGTGGTCAAACGTAGTTGTTGAAGAGTGGTAGGTCGGGAATTTAGATAAGAGGAACGCTCTTGGCCATTCTTGATGTCAAAAACAACGTCGTAAACTTCTCTTTCGTTGATTATGATAGAGTTATCAATGATGGAAACTCGGGAGATAGAGCTACATGGCACTTGTAGTATCTGATCCAATTTTTGTTCCGTAGAGCTCTTCAGCAGAAGAATATAGCCGTCTTCCAAAACCAGTTCTATGCTCTCACCCAGTGTTCCCAATCGAAATGGGGGTATAGTCACAACACTAAGACTATAATAAAGCATATGCGGTGGTCTGCAGAGTCATCAGCTGTCAGAAAACTATCAATCTTGAATGTACCTACGTTTGGCTTTCATTATCGGGCCACTTCCGGTCTACCCACTGCTGAAATAGCGATTTCCACTCATTTGTATCCTGCAAATCAACTGGAAAATCCTCGTATTCCCTTTTGTTAGTCCTTGCAGGGCAGAGTTCTTCAGGCAGAACATCAGAGTTTAGTAGTAACGCAAAAACCCGTCCACAAATCAATCTGAGGATTTCGTTATCTTCACTGATAATCATAGGACCAATGCTGCGTCTTTCCAGCAATCTATCAGCTAATTGTTCATTTTACTGTGGAGGATTTCTCACCTGACGTCCTCGGGTGTATGTTGGAATTGCTCAGAAACTGCCTCTGGGCCTCTCAAAAGCTGTTGCATGATGATACCGACCTTATTTATGTGTTAGTATATTCTGGTATTATTTCAGAATATGGCAGCTTACCCATCTTCTCATTCCGTCTGGCTTCGAACGATCGATAAAGTATTCAATAAGGCGAGCAACGTTCACTTGCTTTGCGATCTCGACCAAAATGCCATGGGAGCTCTTAGTTTCCTGAGGTATCAATTGCGTGTGAAGTTCCTGCTGTAAAACTCCGTCAATGCCCGGAAGATCGCAGTTTTGTGGCACGAGCACTTACGGCGAGCAATACGAGAACACGCTCACTTCCTCGACACTCCTCGCTCCTAAGTGCAAATTCAAGAATAACGGAGAACACTCTAATATCAAAAGAAAGGCACAACTCGCCGCGATCATTCTCCAGTATTGAAAGGAGACTTCTCACGGCTGTCTCAGTTATTGTTTCCGTTGCCTTCGCCTTGTGTAGAGCATCACAGATTGATATCAGAATGTCCTCGGCGATTCTGTTAGTTGTTAGCATGCTATAAATGTATTGACCCTGCAAACCCATCTCACCCTCCCCTGTCCTTTGCCTTGACAATTCTGTCGAGTTCCTGACACAACTTTTCAACGCTCTTCTCAAGTGCTGAGCTTTGCGAGGTCTCTTTCAGCCCGTGACCTGGAGGCATCTTGGAAACGATTAGCATTGATCTTGACTGGCAAGCACTCTTGTTCGAACTGAAATACCTTCACAACTGTGAGTAAAGTTCAAATAAAAGGTTATTTGAAATATCGCGCCCACTCTGTCGATATACCACACCATTTGTTCATATATTATTTGAGAAGTGGTCGGCAACCGCGGAGTGACAGAGTAGTAATATGGAAAATTGAAGAAACACGAACCTTTGTCGATTGATATCTGGTATCAGCTACCTAATGATGCCAAATTGGCAGGTACGAAAGACTATTGCCAGCAAAGAAGCCACGGTAGATCGTATAGGTACCCAAGAGGTTCACTTTCAACAAAATGTCAGTATGCTGAATCGAAACGTTTGTAGATATGAAATTTGTGATCTGATTGGTGAAAGAACCAAGGAAGCTCTTGAAAGGATTTAATTAAGGCGGCATCGAGGGGACTTTCGCTTCGAACAGTGAGGTGAATTTGGAGAAATTAAGGGCCACCATCTCAAAGAAAAGGTATCGGGAGGGAATTTGAAGAGCTTACCTTGGAATCTGAAGGGACTCGAAGAAAAATTGGATAGAGTCGTAGTTTGTAGTGTTGGTAGAAGAAACAAGAGAAAGAGATAAACCGAGAGGGCATGGGTTGTGAAATGAATTTCGCCGACGTTCTTTAGGTGAATGATTGCAGAAGTTGGGGAAGTTAGAGAAGGAAGTTGATTGGAGCGAATCAAAGATGAGAAATCTCCCGTGCCGCTAAGCTTCCCATCCAAATATCAAAATGAGGAAGGGACCAAGGTCTTAGTACGTCGTCTCATCACGTGCATATGACCCGGATTTTGGTATCAGTTTACTTCGTTCATGTTTAGTCATGCGGAAGAACAGTGAGCCTGAGTGTGGCTTGGCTGACTTGCAAGAAAGGCGTGGATATAGTTGGCAAGTCGAGTTGAATTCGCGCGATCCCAATTCAATGGCTAGACAAGATGCCTTTCAATCACTTTTATAACATTGAGAGGATCAGAGGACATTTTTGACTGAAACTTTATTACTTCGGATGGTAGTTGAAATTACATGACCCAATCCCACGCATTAAAACATGAAATGTTCGTCAGGCCCAGACCAGAAGGAATAATGAGTGATGCAACTCTGAACATTGAAGATCAGGACTACTATCATGCTAACATAGTGCTGCATGTCACTTTGTAGTATCTTGATTTTAATGATCACAAACTTGTTGAGTCTAATTGAAAGCAGACAGTAATTGATAGGGCTTAGAACATGTATGGCTACGACTTTTATCTTCTCATTGTTGGGCCAAATGATTCTTAGTGAAGATCTGGAGGTTTATGACCACTACCTTTATCCAATCAGTGGTGTACCGGCATTCATCCTATTAAAGCAGAATGATTTTTCAGCTCGACGATATTTTTGTTGGTCTTTTTAGCCGGCTCACTTGACCCTTTTGACAACTGCGGTTGACCTAAACTTTGTACCAGCATTTCCATCTTGATTTCCCGGCTTGTCTTTCTAATTGTATACCTAGATCGTATGAAAACATGCGCGACCTCACCGTCCAACAAGAGAATCGTGGTATGTAGCTTCGTTGCCATTACTGCGTGTTTCCATACAATCAGCACACCTTTCTAGAGAAAGTGACGGATGGTTGACAGACAAAAGTTTGCGAGTCTCCCAACACAGCGCAAATGCAAAGAATCCCTCTTCTGGTGAATTCTCTCGCCGATGTCGAGGTTTGGAGTAACATGCGCTACTCAGTGTACCCAATAGCTTGGACTGAAGTTCGAATTGGATATCTCAAGCTTGAATCTTTGACATGTTTCAATCACTTTGATATTCTTATGGTTTTAAGCAGAACCAGTGACCAAAAGGAATTTAACATTCGAGAGGGCTTCCTCATTCACAACTCTCTCATTGTGGACTGCAGCCCGGCCGTTGGATACACCAGTGCCACAATTGAGGGCATGTATCGCCTGATTATGATAGCTTCAACAGCAGATCAACCTGTCTAATCTATGTTCAAGCAGAGGCCTTTGATAACTCCATTTTCGCTCTCGTCCGCCGTCGCGAATAAGGGAATTAAAAAGCTATTCGTAAATACTCTCAAGGTTCATTATGAATACCGTCGTTTCCACTTTCACATATAGATGACAAAGATCTTCTAGCAATGTGCTGCACATCCAACATGATACACTGGATTCCTGATTAATTGCCGGTCCCATCAATGCGCTGTGAGCGATATAATAAGTGATGTTTGAAGGAAATGAATATGTAACTCGCTGAGTCAGCAAATTGACTTGGCTAAACTTTCTTTCGCAGCCCTACTCGAAGAAAACACCAAAGATCTGAACTTAACATCTGCCGTTCTATGCACACAGGTGTTGTATATTTTGTCGATCAACAATGCACGTATATGGTCACTAGATACGCAAAGGTCATCCTGCGTTTGATTGCGGTACTACTTCCTGCTTGCTTGATTCGATGCTCAAGCGGTTCTATAATGTATCGAAATGAATCGATGGCTCCAGATTCAACCCCTTTTTCTCACCGACCTTACAGGCTTCATCAAATCATTCAGCGTCGCCAAAGCACATCTCCATACATCGTACACCTCGTATGCCCCTCTCCGACATGATTAATTTACACTGGTGGGGTGAAGTGGGGTAATGAACACAGTCGTGGTATTCTACCAGCGATTGGCAGATATCTGTGTTAAGGTATAGGATTTGTTGAATCATATGAGTAGGTAACTCAGTATTGATGCGCTGTTGTTGTGAACTTTAAACTGCGGGCTGTTATTGTGTACTCTGGAGCAATCATCGCTGAGATGGTTTGGGATTGATTTAGATTGACAGCTCAAGTGAGCATTCATTACAGAGTGTGAAGCATGTTACACTAAACCATCCATCAAGGAATAACATGGCTTGACTGTGCCGTATCCTTGAGCGATGTAAAATATTCTGAAGGATCAATAGCATAAGCTCTCTTTGAGGTCTTTCTGCTATAGGTGCATATACACATGCGTCAAAATTACCCCTGAGTGATGTAACACTACTTGAGTCTTGAGGATATACCTTCGTTCAGTCAGTCGTCTACGCTAATAGTTTCTGAGAGCTTCCATGGTCTCACTAAGTCCTTCTTAATCTTCTCCGAAGTTGGTTGGCTATCCAGGTACAACCACTTTGTGACCAGGGTAGCTACAAGCTAGTGTGGGTCTGTCCATCGTATTCCATCATTCTGACTTAGAATCCTGTAATGCATATCACTCATAGCCACCAAATCCGCCGCAGTGGTGACATTTCGAAACCCTACCCCACATCAAGTGGGCCATAGCGGGTCGTGGCACATACGGTGAAGCTTCTGATCCAATGTTTGTGGAAAACGTGTGAGCCAAGGAGGTGCCAAGCCATTGAGATACCACCTTATGTGTGAAATTCACCTAGCATTGTCAGCGGGGGTTTCCATAAATGCGTCGATGAGTGGCTGATGATGGTTTTGCATTGCCGCAAACATGCACGGAGGGGTAGACCCTGAGGCGTTACCATAGTCGAAGATCGGACTACAAAAGACACATATATCTACTCTTCTCCTCCCCTTCACTTCTCATTCCACATCTCTCAACTCTCTATCACTTTTCAAACACTCTTCACAAAACAAAAACAAACCTCTTCTATATACCTCAAAATGTCTTTCCATCTCTCCGCCGAAGATATCCGCATCGATGACAACCACATCCTCAGAGCCCGTCTCAGAAACGAGAACGGTGACTGGGAAGATGCTGAGATTGATCTCAACCAACACATTGGAAACGAAGATGGTATGATCCACTGGGATGGCGTAGGTATGTATAATCTTTGAAGAAAAAAATATCTTTGTCTTTCAATCTTCATTGTCTAATTCTTCATATAGACTTTTCCCACAGCGCTGAGAACGTCACATTCTCCATTGAGGGAGGTGGACAAGTCCCAGTTCTCCGCACTTTCCTCCGCAGCAGAGACGGCGAAGAGTTCAGCCGTGATGTCAACCTTGCTGAGCGTATTGAGAACCACAACGGACGATTTGTTTATGGTATGTACCTTTCAGTCATTGGAGTTCGCGAAGACTTTTGCTAATATGTGACTAGTTTAAATGTTATATGCTTTAGCTAGTGCAGTCTAAAGAATGAGAATATCTTTTCAAGCGTTACAAATATTCGTTTTGGTGCATCACAACATTGCCTGCATGATTAAAAACTCTTTCCTATGTCATCGTGTATCGATGATCGATGAATCTTGACTCCTTCTATGTGATTCTATGCGCCTTGATTATCCGATATTACATCTCATGTTACAAATTTCAATATACTTCTACCACTAGCCGTCATTATGATAGGGTGGTTGATATCTTGACGACACATCCTTCCTTTTTCCACACATTGCAAGTGCTTTATAGCATCAAACTAGTTTATTAAAATCTCAGTCATGACCTATTGCACACGATATATGGCGCGAGAAATGCATTACAATCCTTCAAAAATTTCTACAACAAGTCTTCTATGGTTGACGTTAGCTTGGCAACCTTATCTACCCCGCTCAAACCACATTAGCGCCAATTACATTTCCCTCTCACTAGTACTTCCCCACCTTCCTCTCTCGAGAATCACGGATTCACACAACTACAAAACATCAACCCCTCCATCGGTTTTGTAACGGAACTTCGCGGGTAGTAATTTCTTAGCCCCTCCTGCGAACCAAACAGTCGTACATAAGACGGATAATTCGGCACGTATTTCAGCCCGTATTACACCCAGCAATTTGCAGGGTAATGCCAAGACGCATGGCATTGCTTGGGTTGGATCTCATGATATTATGTAACTATCTTGCTCTTGCAGCTCGAGTTGAACCAAACATGGGCAAATGCTAAGGGTTGGAGGGTTAAAGCGGTTATGTTCAAGAATTGAATGAGTGGTATGCGGGATGCTGTTGCTTGGGTTGTGTAGCACGTCTTTTCTGCCCAGCCTTAATGCAGAAGTTGTCAGTCACTCGATAGTTGAGTACTACACCGGATATTTGGCAACATATCGAGTTCTTGCTTTGCTACATTCAGCTCCTACCAAGATATTCCTCACAGGATTCTCGGTGACCATGCCAAGAATTGCCGAGCCTAATAGTTTCCAGGCTTTTTATGTGACGATCGAGGGGATAGCTTTCTCTTTTCTTTCTTTAAATCTCATTTAAAACGCCATGTTGACTGCATCTCAAATAGGCTGGATTCTGCTCATGAGAGTTGAAGTGTTATGCTAGCCTTGCTAATACCCTTGTCAGTTGTGCAAATCAGCCACATCTTGGTATGCGAGCCTTCAGCATATTCCGAAGAGCTGAGATAGAAATGTACCAATGAATAGCGAATGGAAGTTTCTGTTTATGTCCGCACATTTTCCAGTTTTGTATTCCTCTTGCGTTTGTACTCTGATTCCCACAAAAATGATGCATGAACAGGCAGACTTTTATCTGATCTATTTGAGTATCATCGTCTATGTATTCGGTATTACAAACTTAAATGAGGTCGGTATATTTACCAAATGAGGATTCTGAAATTCAAGCCAAATTTCAATGGCTTGATTGGATTGTTAATATATCACTTTTGATGACAACACGGTCATATTTGTGCATAAACATCACAGCCGGTTATGTTTGAGTAGTGTACGACGTTGCATTGTCCAGCTTCGCCTTGTTATGCCTTGATATGACCAGATGTTGCTCCATGAAATGATTCTGTAGTCTGTGATGGGATATTGTAGTTATGTAGTCTATGCCGTCTAAATCTTCATGACTAGAGATGAACTTTCACGGACTTTTTATATTCCCCATCGAGTGGAAGGAAACATAGAATTGCATTTAAATCGAATCAAATGAAATTGGGTTGAAAATCTCACTAAATGTTCTGCTTCCCTCAAAAGATAATGTTGTCCGCCGGATCTATCTGTTACCACAATCACCTATATTCAACACAGCTATAACCTATGATCTCTTGTTCAGCATCCAAAATAATTTGAATATTCTCCATGGAACTCACTACCATCTCTTCACAACTCTCATCCAGATCGCAATGCGAGCTCGACTCTTCAGGCAAGCTGCTTTCTACATAACATTGATATCATTACTCCCGAACCCCTTCATCAAATCTGTCAGTCAACGTGGTACCACATTCAATTAATGGGGCTGCTGTTAGAAAGAAATCAACCTCCAATACCAGCCCTTTGTTGAGGAGCCTCTCCATCCAAGCGTTCTTTCATCACACACTCTTTTTCCCAGCATCACTCTCCCAATCACCCGTCCCGAATCCAGAATATCGATTCCACTCAGCGTAACAACTGCATCCCGTTCTCAGGCACCGCTCATAGTCTGGAAACCATAGAATACAGAATAGGCTACGGTTTCGCCCCATAGGCGTCGTAATGATAGATTGAAACAATGTTCAGATCACTCAACAAACAAACAAATCAAGTCGCGGGAAAAGACTTTTTATATCATTTATAGCTCAACCAATCCAGCAGGTGTAATCGTTGCCTAGACCTGAGACACCAACACTATCCTTGATCCACACAAGTAAATCCTTAACCTCTAGATCGATTCCGCGATCACAGTCGTGATGGGCTGTTGACCTAGCAGAAAGGGGGCCTTGAGCTTAGGTACTTACAGGTATTGCATTTCTAATACCCCAAGAATACGATCCTAGGAAGACAACACTTAGCGAAATTTCGCATAATGTAAGAAATATTACGCGCTCAAAAATAACCTCTGTGATTTCCGGTCAAAACGTCTGCCCTTGTACTTCACTTGATACATGAATTCCGCGAATTCCTATCCTTCTATGTAATCATTATGAATGAGACGGCATTGTCTCCCCGCGTTCTTGATTAGCGAACGAGAAATCGGATTTTATCCAAATAGATACGCTATCCTCGTATAGTGCTATAACAGCGGCGAAATATAAATAAATCGAGCCTTTACATACGCATATAAACTGATTTCTGAAAATGGAGACTGGGAAGATGGAGATTGTTCGTCCAACTAGAATGGAAATTCCGCAAATTGATTTAGTAGGAGTCAGAGGATTCTTTGGGAGAAGAATGTGGCGATTTGAAGTCGAGGGCACGTGGGAGGACCACAGAAATTGGGAAGCATTTGACGGGATGACCAGTGTACTGACGTAAAACAAACACTTCCTCGAGCTTTGATCTTCTGAAATCTACATAGCAGTGCATAGAAAAGAATCCAAATATATAAAAAAAAAGCTGTCATGGGCCGAAAATTGATTGGAAGTGCTGTGCAAATGACGGTGTTTATCCTAATACTTACGCATACTTTTATGATCAGTAGATATAAAATAAGTGTCTCCTCACTAACCATTCCAAAAAGCCGTTCTCAATATCTCAGATAATCCAATAGTAAGCCAGACAACACATGTCGAGTAGCCGTCACAAAAGCCATTGAGCGCCTAAGAATTCCTTTTGCTATCTTTAGCAACGAGATAACCTGGCATAAGGAGAATTCCCTTCAATCAACAACTAACGGCCATATGATGAATCACAAGCAAACACCCGCTAATGACTTCGAGGAGATAGATCTCACAACACAGGCTCAAAAGGAGGAATTACATTAATGACACATGAGCGCTGTAAGATCAAGAGTCTTGAAGATGTTTATAAGAGTGTGAGAAGTTAGCTTAGATACATCTTTGAGATTTGCACATGCAAAACCGCTCGTGATTTTCTCCTGAATCGATCCTACTTGTATGACAATGTCGGAACAAGCCTTACCTATACCCAAACAATCATCATGGATCAGGCAATCAGCATCAAAGGACTTCTAAAACAAATAGTAACTTAAACACTGCGTCCGGTGCAACGAATATACAATCATACTGTAACAAATACACCATTGATTCCTCTCGTATTTATTCACATAAGCCATACAGCTAAGTCATAATTGTACACATAATACTTATTTAAAACTTTATTTATGCCCAATAAATAAGAATCTAAATCCTCATCCTCAGCGCGCCCCTCTCCAACTCTCCGACCATTCCATTTCCAGCCAGAGCCCATTTCTCCGTCACAGTCTTCTCATCAACCCTCTGTCTCAAAACTCCACTCTGCGCCCAATATTCCATCAAACTTCTCGCTTCTCGCTTACTCAATCCATTTAGCCACATGACCTGTACCTTTTTCAATGCTTTGTCGGCTCTCTCATCATACTTCTTCTCATAAGGATCACGTTCTGTGATTTCCTCTTCCGATTGTCGGTTGAGTTGTTGCACGATAGCTAGATCTGTGGATCTCGATACAGGTGCGTGACTACGTGATGTAGCTGCAATCACTGCACCTCCGTTTGGTAGAGATTTCTCTCCGGATAAATATTGCACGAAATGGTTTACAACAGCCAAATCATGGGCATGAATCAATTCGAATGCAGCGTTCCGGTAAAGACTGTTTTGCATGATCCATTGAAGACCGTCTAATGCCATGAGAACTGGAGGTCGGTCTGCAGCTGTAATTTCTTTCCAGAATGCTTGAAATATTGGCCAAGAGTGATCCGGTTCCTGAGCTCCAAGTTCGCAAAGTCGGAGGAGAGACAAGTTCTCTTGGAGGGGAATTGGGAGAATATGCTTTTGTGACAATTGGAGCTTGTCAAGAACTGCTTCATTGGCTTTGCCAATACGTCCCAGCCATGCCGCGGTATATGTGTTTTGGGAGAATAGAGTGGGCGTGGTATCGGGCACAGGAGAATATTCAGTGCAAGCGTTGACTAGCTCTTGGGCTATAAATATTATTAGCATATTGCAATCCATGAAAATAAAACAACGTACTATCCGCAATATTCAAGACGATCCAGCCCTTAACAAAAGCCGAAGCCATAGCATGTAAAAGCATCAAACTCTTCCCTGATACCCTCCCTCCATCAACCACTAATCGCTCCGTCTTTTTCTCAGCTCCCGCCTCCTCCAAAACCTTTGCACAGATAACACTTTCCTCCCGAACCAAAATCGCCGGCCTCCTAAATAAATTCCATCCCTGCGTAATCTTGAACGCTTCACTCGCTCTCAAGCTATCCACCGTACTCCCACTCAAGCCTACTACCTTTCCTGCCAATCCCTCACTCGAAACATTGCTCATTCCCAAATCTTCCAGTTCTACTTCCAACGCATTCGTATTACTGAGTACGATTCTCTTCCTCAACGCCTTTCTCTCTCCTTCCGCGGGAGGTTTTCCGGACCGTACAGGCGGAGGCTTCTTCTTGATCTTCAAAGTTTTCCCACCCCTCGCCATATTTTGTCCAAACGCTCCCTTCGGTTTAGCAGCCAGCGGATTCTTGGACATGACCGCACTTGTTGAAAATCCCGCCGTGGCTGCAATTGTTGGAAGTCGCAATGCCGCATGATTGCCCTGGATTAATTGCGAGGTATTTGGCCTCGAGAGGCATTTCCAACATCCCGAGGATGCCATATCTGCGATTGCTGCAGTGAGTTTCAAAGGGTCCAATTCCTCTCGACGTGTCGTCCCTCTCTCTCGCTCCAGAAATCTTTCTCGACTAGGATCAAACATATCCCGCGCTAAATTGCGGCCGCACAAGGATCCTCCCGCAAAAGCAGCAGTCCAAAATTTATTTTATTTCCTCTATCTCAATCTCAATTTCTCCTCTATGAAAAATAAACCCAATCTTCACCCATTCAATTAATTTTTCAATCTTACATCCAATATGTCCGAAGACGCCCCCCAGAAACCATCCAAACTCCCCATCACAGTCAACAAACCCACACCTTATACATTCGATCTTGGTCTCCTCCTCGCCGAAGACCCCAATCCGCTTCTCCTCACCACCTCCGCAAATCTCGAAGATGATCTAGCTGCGACTGCCAGAGATGGTGCGCAAGCATTGTTGAACCAATTGTTGAGCACCTGTCCCATCGCATCGACGCCAAATGGTGTATTATTGAGTTTACCTGGGATTGCTACAAAGTTGCCTCGTGAAAAGGTAATTATGCGGTTTAGATTTTTTTCTCTCTTGCAATATCTCAATTGAGAGATTGCAAATTGGTATTTGAATTAATAGTTGACACATACTAACACATCTCCAGCCTCTTCCCCCTCCAGTCGCTCAAACCACCTGGCAAAAATTCGCAGCTAAAAAGGGTATCAAACCCAAGACCGCTGAGGCCAAGAAGAAGCTTGTGTATGATGAATCTACCGGTGAATGGGTTCCCAAATGGGGATATAAGGGAATCAACAAGAAAGGAGAAGATGACTGGATTGTGGAGGTCAATGAGAATAAGGAGCGCGAGAGAAAGGAGGGCACTGAAAGACAAAATGACGGAAGACGGGAAAGAAAAGAAAAGGTCAGGAGGAATGAGAGAATGCAAAGGAAGAATGAGAGAAACGACCGAAAGAACCACGGAGGAAAGAGAGATTGAATTGTTGGAACTTGAGCGTTGGCTCATATGCGATGAGGGGAAGTACGAGGAAAGTTGGATGATTTCATGGCGGGTGGACTTCATTGAATGGCGTTGGAATGGATTATCATTGGCGTTATCAGGGCAGTCATTGCTTGTGGAAAGGAAAAAGTGTTACATCATACGTCGGAAGACATTAGATCACAGGCACACACAATTGAGAAATTCAAGAGTTACAATAATATATAACAAGGGTATTGAACAATTCCAATTCATGCGAGAAGATATGAATGGTAAGATACTCAATGTCAGGAAAAGAAACAATGATATACAAATGCAGGATTAGTTCGTCCTCCCTCCCTCATCCACCCCCGCCCCCCGCCCCCCGCCCACTACCGGTTTCAAAGCACTCTTGAGTGTTAAACATTAATTATACCAGTTCACATCACATCAATAACATCAAAGTAAGAAAACTGAAAGACAAAATGGTACATGGCATTGATTTCAAATCCATGCCCATGATCTCTGATGTTCTTCACACTGTCCCCCAATGCTCTCGTTGACCCTAGCTAGGTAATCTATGGTCTCTGGACTCCTTTGCTCCAAACATAACATATTCCCCTATCGTACAAACAAGCCCTGCTTTCCTCTCCTCATCCTCATCTCTCATGTGCCTGATAGCGAGCCGGTCTCAAAGACCCGAAGCGATTCGCGCCTCCTTGTTCATCTCTAAACTTCTTAGTAATTCATTCCGGCCTCCCAGCCTCCATCCATCCATCCATCTCCATCACGCCCCACGCTTATAATCCCTCAAAAATCAAAGTAACAATCCACTCCATATACCACTAATCCATTTCCAAATCCCATACCCCATCCATCCATCCATTATTAACCCCGCCTTCTGTGCTAATATGCTTTGTGCCGTCAAGATTCAAACATGCTGCGCTGGGGGTATTCAACAAAACAAGCACGCATGAAGATTTTGTAAAAAAAAAAAAAAAAACCATTCCATTGAATTGAAATGAAATGGGAAAAAAGGAAATACTTGTGTTGTATGAACGAACAAAACGAACGTCGAGAAATGTGTGTAGAATAGATCTCATCGGTATTTTGTGCGTGATACTGAAGGAAATTCGTCGAATGCGTTCAGTCCATTTCATTTACCAAAGTTCGTAAGCAATGAAAAAAAAATCGACCGAGGAAAATGTAATTTTGTCGCTGTATTTTTAGTTCGTACGATTTTGTGAGAAACCTGTATCGCCCTAATATGTAGAGGTAGAATTATGATGATGACATGCGACTTTTTGGTGTGACTTTTCAAAAGCCCATCTGTTAAATTCTTTAGTTTTGTGGTTTTGAGCAGATGAAATTTAGAAACCAATAGGAGAGAGTGGCTTGATAGGACTCAATGGTCTCATATCCCCATTTCGAGGCGGCGTCGCCTGTATAACAGTTAAAGTTGTACTGACAGTATCGATACTATTCATGCTATTGCTCTGACTCATGGCACCCTCCCTGTGATTCTCCACTTGAATCTGTCTTTGACTTCTCTCGCTATCCGGGCTTCTGCGTTGATTTTTTTCGCCGCTGGCTTTTCGTCGTTTCTCATGGCTGTGTTTTCGGCCCTGATTCTCGAGGCTGACACTCGATGGTTTGCTGCTGTCAGAACTGCTAACATTCCTTTCATCATGACTCTCAACAGCAGTGCTACTTCGTCCACCAGCACTTCCAGGTGGCATCTGGTCAAAAAGCATATACTCTTGTTCAATATATACCGCTTCGGTCTTACAGCCCTTCCAACAATCTCTCCAGTCACAAACAAGGAATTTGAAACAGAATGCATCCATCTTCATGCAAGGTTGAAAGCATATACACAAATTCCTAAAGTCCATCTTATTTTTCTCGGAATGGGCGAGTAGTAGAGATAGATGGCAAGTGATGGCGAAGAGGAGGTAGTAATTGAAGGGAGAAAGGTTAGATAATTCTTCGACAAGTTGTTGTGGAACCTCTTCGGAACCCGCACACTCTCTAGCAATTCGATCTTGTGCAGCTCTGGGAAGCAGTTCGTCGGGAAGTTCGCGAAGCCATGCTTTAAGCATTGAGCCAATGATATTTATATCGTAGAGGTCATCACATTCGAAGAGATCGATATCAAGCTCTAAAGGTAGCGGTGCGTTAGTATATTCTCAAGAATCATCAAAGAAAGAATCTGCAAACCTTCGTCGAATCTCCTCTGCCACTTTTTAACCTGTGGTCCACTTCCAGGTACTCTGTAAAGCCCCTCCACATCGCTTCCCTTATAATTTAGATAGTCAATCGCTCTCCAAGGGAAAGATGGCATCCAAAACTCCGTCTTGTCCCTTGAATCCTCCAATCTCTTTGATATTCTAGTGAGTCGAGTTTGCTCGACAAGTGGCTTATTGATGACCTTTAAAACATAATGCTCATCATCGACTGAGGATTCCTTGTGTGAAGAGCTACCACTGCGTCCTCCCTTTCCGAATAGATTCTTGTGTATTGCTCCAGCTCCCTTTGTTGCTTGTGATTTGATGTTGTTGAAGAATGCATGTCCGCCGGTCTCTTTAAATGTTGTAGAGAAGGACGATTGATTTCTGCTATTATCCTTCGTGTGCTCCTTGGTATTTTCTCTCATGGAATCCTTCCCACGATTTTCTCTGGAGCGACTATGTTGACGGTCTTCCGATCGTTGTCGATTATTAGTCGGAGTCGACATCTCCCTACAATTTCTATCGTCGTCGCTTCGAGCCGGTGTTGTAGTCTTCACAGAACTTGAAGGACTTGTGTGTGTGTATTGATGGGTAGATAAATCAGGATCCAAATAATTATTCTTTGGCGGAGAAGGCTCAGCGGGGCTATTATCATCTCGTAACGATCTAGTTCTGCCGAGGAGACTGAATTGCTTCGGTTTATTCTTTCGATTATTGATTGAATTGGAATCGGAATTTTGTTGTGGGGGGTCGTTCGTTGATGATGCCAGCGAGGCGTCAGATCTTGACTGAACCCCGACCGGTTTTCTAACTAATGAAGATCCAGCAGGACCTGATTCTATTTTGAAAAGGATTAGTTTATGTGAATCACTTAGCATGGATTAATTACCCAACAACATTATTGTCTGAAGAGGAAGGGACGAAACAGAATGGGTCGTACCACTTCTTTTAGTGTCCTGTGATGAAACCTTTCCGCTCATCGCAGGGCGGTCTGTGTCTCTGGACATATTATTGTCCTCGACAACATTCACTTGGCGTGATATATTTGATGAAGAAGACGATTGAAGTTTACTTGCACTTTTTGATGCTTTATAATTTGAAAAGAATCCGGTTCGTGAAGTTTTTTCCTTAATACCGACGACCTTATCTGGAGTCCGTGGAGAGGAGGAAGATTGAAATGAAGAAAGCGAAGGAAGAGTTTGTGATGTTGGTATTCCACTTCCACTTCCACTTCCACTTCCGCCTCCAGTGCCAATGGTATTAATTGATGAATCTTTTTCGGATGTCTGCGGATAGACCTCTTGCGTGGAAGAAGGTTCGTCTCTTTGGTAACGTTCCTGTTCCCGTTCCCGTTCTTGGAGTTGGAGTTGCAGGTGAAGTTGTTCTTGTTCTTGTTGTTGGAGTTGAAGTTGTTGTTCTTGTTCTTGAGCTTGACTTCGAGCCTGATGTAGTAATTGCGATTTCTTTGTATTAAATTTGAAGGGAGACCTCGGCGATCTTGGGGATTTTGCACTCAAAGGAGATCTTGGACTTTGTTGAATGTTAATAAGTTCTGCACCATTAACATTAACTCTTCCTCCTGTACCGGGTTCCAGCGTCAGCGGCTGTAGGCCATTTTTTCTTCCCATTTTCCCCCTGTTATCCGCCGATGACCTCTTTCAGGGCCCAATAAGCCAAGGGTTCTGATAGATTATCTCGTGTGCACCCTACACACTTGCACAGCCTTCAGGTACCCGTCAATATCTTTATCACAAATCCTAAATAATAAAAATATACTTCGTACTTCGTACACTTTCCGTTCTATCGCGCGGGGTGGTTCGTGCGGATGGAATTGGGACCAAATGCTGTTCTGGGTCTACTCAGTGCTTCGTAATAACTCTTTTCGGAAGCATGTAGATTACTGGGTGAAGATGGATCCCAGAATTGTCCCTCTTTCCGCACTCTTTTCGCAGCAAATTCGTTTGAATGAAGGTTTGAAACCCCCTTGTAATTCGGTCGCAGTACAATGAAAATGCTTGCTTGCTTGCTTGATCTATAATCCTTGTTTTGATCCACTGTCAAGAGACATTGATATTCGAAAAGCGGTGGGTAAATAAAGTATCATGAGATGGAGAGGGAGACGAAGAGATCATTGGAAGTTCTGGGAAGAAGCGCGGAGTGATGAAACAGCCATGAAAGTTGTCGCGTACGAGGATTTCAAGGTTTGGTCTATGGAATGTAGGGACTATGAGACTATAAGACTACAAGACTACAAGACTATAAGACTGTCTATCTACAAACTTTGGCTTTTCTTCTTAGCCTAAACTATTCCGTCTTCTTCTAAAGCTTCTACGACTGGAAAGGTTGGATGATATTAGACGCGGGATCAGACAAACCTCCACTTGTACTTGGATTCTAACTAGTTTTACGATTAGATAGCTCGATGTGGTTATGGATTGACCTGATAATGAACACGGGGGGTAGGGATGGGGGTGGAAGCAAGATATTACCTGCAATAAGGTTGTTAAACGATATGAGTGAAAGACTTTTGTACTTACGGTGCTGTCTGTACCTGCGCAGGAAGTGGATTGCATTCGTAAGGATATCAGTCGAGAAGTCGTAATGCTTTCAAGATTATCTCTCAGCAAATAGTCGAGTACCACCTACGTCCATCTAGCATCTACAAAGTATACATTGGATCAAATCTAATCAATTGGAATCCTGCATACATTGCAATCATAATCACAATCAGAGGGCCTTCCACGAGTCACAACCCTCACTATTATAGTCATACATCGTATATCAAATCATCTACCTAGGAACTAGCTGCACGGCCACGATGCGAGGCGCAAGTACCATCATAGATTCATAGATTCATAGATTCATAGATTCATAGATTCATAGATTCATAGATTCATCACACGAATTTCTGTTCAGATACCTCAGAGATCAAAGCAGAGTCGCCATAGCGATAGGATTTCAATCTCAGGCTGTGTCTAGTGCCTGTGGGCATCTTTGCGTATACTCATTTCCTTTCATAGTCAGAGTGCTGATACAATCAACAACAAGATAGCTGTATGTGTGAGAGTAACACCACATGAGCCATTCACCGGAGCTAATACGAGTGCAGGATAATCGCCAATTCATAATCCTTTCTCTCACCGCCGCATTCTCTTCTAATCCAAAGTGGGTTCATGAATGAACGAACGTTTAACCCATCCATGCCCATGTCCATGCCGGTACTTTCATCAAGCCAGGAACCACCATGGAGTACGGAAAAAGAAAGATCAAATTCTAAACCCTTTCCTTCGAATGCTCGGCATCAATTCCTTTTGTCGTTATATTGCTTTTCAAAGCGCTATTATGCATCGTATTCGACGGACATCCCCATCTTCTTTGTCCCTGCTGGTACCGTATCTTTTTCCGACTATCCGTTCTTCAAACGTACGAAGTAGTGGGCGTCACAAGATTGGATTGTCTCGATTGGACAATTCACATGCATGAAAAAAGAAAACGGCAGATTCAAAAGCAGGTTCCATTTCCTTAGCCAGGAACAACGAACACCTATCTGTTACCGTCTGCGATTCATTCGTCTACCAACCGAATTAGAAAACATGAACCAAAGGGGTCGTCATTTCTCCCAATAATTGTTTTACAATAATAGATGCGCGTACATAGAAGTATTGGTTTGACGGAGTACGGATTACGGATTACGGATCACGGATTACGAATTACGTACATAACACCACTCAGACAATGCGGAGAGGCATCTTGGTTTCCGAGCACCGAGTACCTTTTTCTGCAGATAACGATCATACATGCGTTGGGTTGGTCATGGTGAGTCTTCTAGTTGGTGATAGCCCACGCGCGCGGTACTTCTTTGTACCATGGTAACGGATCATATGGATCATAACGTGGCTATGCAACAAATTTAGGAGACTTGGTAGCATCACGTGGTAATGTTTGCTTTTTCTATTTTTATCTTTGATTGCTCTCCCGCCGTTGTACTCCATATGTAGCTAGGTACCCAGTAGAGACAAGCATTTTCATCTGATATCAAACGGTAGTCCCCCCCTAGGAAGTCTTCATTCATTTCATCCAATGCATCCACGTGCTGTTAGTACAGAACGCGACTCAGTATTAATTTTGTATAGAAAGAGTTTTCATTTTGCGAATGTTTGAGATGTATTTATCGCGCTTGCTATTTGCCATTTATGTGCTTCAAGCGTATTTGGTAATCTCAGTCTCAATCATGCTCTTTTATGAACATCTAGGAGTGTCCTAGTATGAATGCAGCATATAAACGTCGCATTTATCTTGAATCTACTGTTCAGCTTGAGTGGGCGAGGAAGCAGGACTTTTTGTGTTTGCATAGCATTGCATTGGTCCTAATTATACCCTTCATTTACCCTAAACTTTATAAATTTGGGGAGAAGTCTGGAACACGGCGATGGATAACGGTAAAGACAAACTGCTGGTATGTATGTGTATGTGGCATTCAACTGAGTACTTGACCCGCATTATTTTGGAGATCTTGATGCTCTACTCCATAAGGTTCTGGCCAAATGAACTCCAGCAGGAGTTCATAATTGAAGCTCCCCACCATACATCTGCACCGGCAATGATCCACAGTATGCGGCCACAGCTCCTCATCATTTCACATTCTGGGAACGATTCTTTCGTTGCCAATTTCGTTTGTCCTTGAACCGGATCTGGGCTCTGAATTTATGATTAGATATATCTATTCATCACCCTTCATTACCCTTCATTACTATTCTCCCCTCCTCTCGTTAGTCTTCTTTAGGAAGCCTGGTATCTTCTAACGGGTGTATGCATCAAAATAATGAAGCATGAATGTCCAAGATGAAGTGAGATGCTGAAGTATGTTTTATCGGATTTCTCAGGAACAATAATTCTTCGATATCTATTGCTAATGGGATAATGGAGTTTCGATACCCAAGTTTACGAAACTTTCCTAGTATATTCAAGAATGTTGAAAAGATTTTGGAAGCAACTCCACATGAAAAAAATAGATTGCGATTTGAATGTAGAGAAAATTTGTCCTTCTAGGCTGTTGGGGATTGGCGAAGGATGGGGTAGACAGACGAATCTCTTTCTGCGCGCGCATAATATGCTCTTCAAGTTCTGTCGCGTCGGTTGGGAGATTTGGTTTCATAAATGGTTTTTTCAATATGAAGCTTAACTTCGTAGTCACTATTTGGAAGATTTCCTGGTACAGAGTTTTATCATCACAATCCATTCTAAGGCATCGTTGTCCGCTCTATCGCACTGGTGAAAAATGATCACTAGCAACAATTCCGTCTATCTTTCCACATATCTTTCAGCAGAATTTATGGCCAAGTCTCTACTAACAGCAATTATCGTAAATTGGACATATCTCTGATTCTAGGGCATCATGCAAGGACGAAAGGGGGAATGAAAGTGGAAATTCGCATTACGGTCGATAACCGCGATCAGATCTACACAACTCGAAAACACTCTTTTGTTTACCTGAGAACATTTGACAACATGATAAGTTTACACCCATACCTAAAAATCATTTCGTCGCACTCCTAGCCACCCCAAATTTTCTTCCCCAAGCTCTAGCCTTCCGATCCATATCCGCCCTGACAAATACCATTACGATGCCCATCAAACCAGCTAACATCCAATTTAAAATAACTCTTCCAAACCCACCCCTCACACTACCTCCAAGCACACCTCCCTTAACTAACCACGTGAGTATATCTGTCGTGACGAGTTCCTCTCCTCCCTCTAGCCCCTTAATACTCCTTTCCGCAATAACATGTGGTGTTCGACCTTCATCACCTTCCTCAAGCTGCAAAGTAAGACCATGCTTGGTAAGATTCTCCGCCTCGTAAGACTCCGTCAAAATGGTAGCTGGAAAAATAGTATGTACACGAACCCGCGGCGCCTCCGGAAAAGCCGCAGCATATAAATTCATTTCCTGCGAAAGCGAATCGGAAAGAGAGCGCAGAGCTGCTTTGGAAGGACTATACGGCGCATACCCCGCAAAACTATAAAGCGCAACAAATGACGCGGTAAAAATGAGATGGCGCGCAGGCGGCTGAATGTTGCTCTTGCGCTCCGTTTTACTAGATGCGGGATCACGGGTCTTTGAATCTTCCAACGGCTTGAGCCAACTTCTCAATACCGCATGCGCCATATACGCACTCGTCATATAATTACTAGCCATCTGTTTCTCAATCTGCTCTACCGGCGTATCGACAAATAGCGCCGGATACGCACTCCCGGCACAACACCACACTGTATCCGGGGGCGCCCCATTCCACGCCACCACCTCGTCAATAACACGTGCGCATTCGGTTGCAGAGCACAAATCCGCGCTGATGTGGTGGAAACGCTGGGTTTCGGGGTTGGCGGCCCCGAGTTGGATGTAGGAGATTGCTTGTTGGAGTTTTTGAGGATCCCGCGCGACGATCACGATGTTGGCGCCTTTTTGGGAGAGTTGATGGCCGACTTCTTGCCCCATGCCGCGGGAGCCGCCGGTGATCAGTATGGTCTTTGATTGTGATTGAGTTAATTCTGTGTACGATGCATGGATGGATGGATGGATGTAAACTAACAACTCACCTTGCCATTGACTGGGAATTCATTCTTGGAAGATATTATACCCATATTTTCCACCGTGATCAAAAGAAAGCGGTGCTAAAATTGCCAATGATCATTCAATATCGAATTAACCACGTAAAAAGTATTTGAGATATATATATATTCTCAAACGCCTCTCGCGTCAAGATCAGCAAACCGTGATAAAGATGAAGATAAGAAAAACCCTCCAGAATCCGCGACAAATTAATTTTCTTTCGCTCACTGCTATGTATATACCGTTCCCTTCCCTTCCGTTCACATCGTATCTCTGAACCTATACATATATATAGTAGACCGACAGATCAAATCTTACACATCATATCACATCTTACATATCTGACACTATCGTACACATCAACCCACCAGCCTATTTAAATGGGTCACATTCAGGGGTTATGACATAAAATCAAAATCGAATTGGCCACGCTTTTTCCCCACCTTCTCATTCAAACCTACTTCAAGCGAGCCAGACGGACGAGCTGACCCCGCGTTTTCGAGGAAATAAATAGTAATGTTGATGCTGATGTTGATGCTGGTGCGGCGCGCTTGGTTGTGTTTCTGGTGGATTGGTAGGCTTGTGTTCGTGATGGGATGGGATAGATAATTATGTATAGATATAGATTGAGTTCTGAGGCTAGGTTATCTTAGGTCAGCGATACATAACATATGGATATTTGGAAGTAGAGTAGATATGCCATTAAATTGTAGGGGGGCAGTTATGATTCATCGTATTATTAGACGGGCTTATTATTTATGATTTGTGGTTTGTGGTTTGTGATTTGTACGATTAGAAAATCTGGCTCCATATCTTAGGAGAGGAGAGGAGCTGAATAAACTCAATGAATTTTCGGTGAATCAAAGAAACGGTCTGGCAGGAGAGGATATATTCCGAGACGCTTGGGATGCGCTTATGTTAATTGGGTATCTTTTCCGTGGTATACTGCTGAGGAAAATATACGCGTTGATTCATTTTTGTTTTCACTATTTCAAGCAAATATTGACTCGTTCGGTGATATTGATGTTGCAATCTGTTTCTTCATTCATTCGTTTGTTTGTTTGCTCGTTGGTTTGTATTTCTTGATAATAACCTACATTACCTACTTTTATTTTCAATATCTGAGTACTCACTTTCGCCCTCGCCTACCCATCTCCGAAACCAAACTATCCACTCCCTTACCAAAAATGTTTTCCCCATGTACAGACACCCAGCCTAGGTATTTTCTCGCTTTGTCGCCTTTGATCCGCGCACTATTACGTGGTAATCGAACCGGTAAATATGTCAATCAATAAGTGTTTCAATGAAAAAAACTTTGCATTGAAAGCAAACCAAAAAGTCTCTATTCGCAATGCCAGTATTGCTCGAGTGAGGAAAAATTGTATATCTCAATTTGAAGCCAAAACGCCCCTGCTTCTCCTGCATTCCCGTTAAACAATCCACTGGCTGCTTCTTGCAATATTAAGTTGTATGCTTGAGGTTTTGACTCTTGAGCGGGGAACATCTAAAATCTTCTGGCAATGGAGTGAAAAGATTGCATCCTGTCTTCTGCGAGATAGTGTCCATGTTTGCTGTGTGAGATTTCTCGGTTGATGGGAAGGCCAACCTTTTTTCCCCACAGGGTGAGATCACCAGATGGTATGGTAAAAAGGAGTTGACGAGTAAGCAGAATGAATGCCTCAAACCACTAGTGTTGATACGAGACCAGATTTCAGATCCAAACTAGACAGTGATGGCTTGTTGGTAGGTAATCACTTGTTGGATCATCGTGGTTACTTGGGTACTTACGATAGTATGGGAGGGTAAAGGACCGCATGGGGGACCAACTTGAAGCAGTCAACAACTCGTGAGAAGTAAGCAAGATTCTTAATATGGGAGATGATGACTGAAAAGGAAGGAATTATAGTCTTCAGTGCTAGTTGGTGACAATGGAATAGAATACTATGTCGGGCTTGATGACCTATGTAAACATGGCCCCGAGATCGAGAATGATATATGATTTATAGGGGCCCCTCAGGCACCATACCCTGAAGCAGATATGCAACAAAACTTTTGAAGTTTCTGCCAGGGCGGTGGGGTTGATTGGTCTGATAATGGGGGCGAGGATCTGATAGCTCACAAATGAGGGGAGTTGGAACAATGCATATTTTTACTCCTTTCTCCCCACCCAGTCTAACTACAAATTGATTTACCTTTCCGTTAGAAATATTTTGCACTGTAAAATTTTCACAATTGAATAGATATCGTTGGCAATACCTCAATAAATCTTGTCATCTGTTCGTTCTCCTGACACAGGCCAATCGCCAAGCATTGATACTCCTAAGACCAATATTTATTGTTCGCACCAATGATGTGCAATACGAACAAGTCGATAGAGACAGAAACATCATCATTTGCACACGTATATGATGGACATCTCGACCAGTCTGAATTTTGCGCGCATGAATTCCAAAAGAAAAATAAGCTTTAGCATAACCTTCATGACGGTCTGATGATGCCGCAATCACGACTATATGATGTTATGAGTACCTAGTAATCATGAACCCTCTCTTGCCCTTTGAGAAATATCAACCATCATTTTGATTTGCAACATCAGAGATTCTGTGTCTATGACCAAGGCCTTTGAACAAAATTCCACAAACATCAATTCCAGTGAGTTTCCCGATTTGTTAAGATTTGCGAACTAACGCCGTAATCTCATATTTATTGTTCAATTCACAATTTCTGAAGGATTTCGTCCAAAATGTAACCGCCACTACAATTATATTAACCCCAATGTATTAAAGCGCGTATGATAAACGCCGAGTGGAAATATACATGTAACCTGTAGCGCGTATGCTAAACGCTGGGTAGAAAAAATACACGTAACCTGTAACGCGTATGATGAAATCTCGAGTATTGTCAGTCATTGTTTGAATTGTGAAACTTTGTGAAGTATTAAATTCAAATGAAAATATCTGAGCTGAGAAGAGATCAGGATGACCGTGTGTTTGTGGAAAAAGCAAGTGCGCAGAGTAAGTACTAGGTATGTACGAGTACTTCGTAGTAGAGCCAATATTGAGGGGTAACGCAATGATGCTGACTGATGCCGCTCTTGTAACTCTTACTTCATTGAGCAGATTTATGAATATCATATCGCACTGTTTCTGTCTCACTATAGACCAAGCTTCTTCCCGAAATGTACACCATACCATGCAAAACTTATTCTCGTGATCACTTGATCTCATTCTCTTGAAGCGACGAAGATGTGTTCAGTTACTTCTGCGAAGTGTGTTCGGTTAAGGTCTAAGGATAATAACCTTACACGAGCAGTATAAGAAAGCATGTATTGATACCGATTCTCGATAATTGATTGACCCCTGATGAATTAAGCTTCAATTAAGAAAACATAAGGTTAACAAAATCTTTTAGTCTGAAACTTAATCGTTAAAAGTCCACTATAATTCCATAATTCTATAATTTGTCGAAACGTTCCTGCAGAGCTTACCTGACTTGACCACTTTTACTACTCAACACGGCAAAGTTGTGGGGGGAGAAGAAACAGAACGGAAACATCAAATTTTCCGATGAAGAGGAATTACTAGGTAGGTAGGTAGGTAGGTAGATGAGTGGGTATGTAGGTATAAGTATGACATATATGAAGGGAATATAAGGAGTCCATGGCAGAATCGAGAGGAATATATAGCGATGTAAATACGGAAATTATATAAATATATAAATATGCTATTAAAATATGAAGACATACAAAAGTTACTCATTCAAGTGAATAAATACACATATAGTAAGCAGCATCTCGTATTCTCACACTTCCATCTGCCCCCGCAAAAAGTCTGCATGTAGCTTATTATTACAATAGATCTCCACATTCACTTAACCTTGTCCTGCCCTTCTCTTCCCTTCCCCTTCCATCTTTTCTACCTAAGCAAAGTACTCTCTTGCTACAAACAACCAACTCCTTCCACTCGGAAATCCTTCAGATTCCTATCCTAAATGCCAACTGTCTCTTACATTCATTCGTTCATCAACAATTTTTCATTAACATTATTTTACATGTAAATCGCTCTATTGCTTAAGTATATTGACGACAGAAACCGAAACAGTCCCAAACCTTGGCATATTTTCCCAATATTAGCCACTACCGAAATTACTTGGATGGAGAGAAGAAAATAAGTCGTAACACAGGTATCCCTGGACTATGATCATACCATCACGATCAATCAATTGTTAACAGCGTCGAACCCATCATCTATTCTGCCATCCATTCATCCATACATCAAGCAACGAAATCAAAAGGCGACAATCCAACCATATTTTAAACCCCCTCGAAAATATCTCCTATCTGGATTCCACGGGGGATATCCGCACGCCATATATACCAGATACTTATAGAAACCTGCGAGCGACAAGAAATTGGTGGAAGAGAGGGGAGACCATAGTAGATCATTGTCGCAATCGCGAAGACTATCGTCTACCAACATCCTACACAATGTATCGATCCATCCTCTTATTTGCAACGGCAATTCTACCCGCTATTGTCGGGGCTCAACAATTACAAGATGGTGTAATTGTTCCATTCTCATCCGACCTTCCATCGTGTGCCTCGCAATGTGGGCCTCTTTCCGATGTTCAAGGGGCTTGCAGTCCTCCTGCTAGGGCCGATGTCTCTAGCTCTTGTTTTTGCGCAGATTCTAGATTAACGCCTTTTCTTACTGGAACCGCTGGAGTATCTTCGGTGTGTGGTGCTGCAAGTTGTACGTCGGATACGGATTTACAAAGCATCGAGACTTGGTACCAACAATATTGTAATACGCAATCGGCATCGACTACTACATCGAGTAGTGGAAGTGCTGCTACTTCTTCCTCGAGTTCATCGGGGTCAAGTTCGGGTAGCACAAATCAATCTTGGTATGTAATTTTCATATGGAAAAGGTGTTACAAATAGCTAATCCTCTTCAAGGTTCTCTAGCCATGCGAAATGGGTTGCAATGCTTATTGTACTGGTCGTTGGAATAACAGGGGTCTGGCTTATCGCATTCTATTTCCGAAGACGATATCTCAGAAAGAGGGAAAAGGAAATTGAAATGAGACCGCCAGTTGCTTTGGGACCACATCAGCTTCAAAATACAACAGATGGATACAGATATGGGGAGGGCGCCATTAATGCTGCTGAAGGAGGACATCACAAGGAAGCTGCTAGGTCAACCGTGACATCTAACCCAGCAGAGGCAACGAGAGGTAAACGGGAAAGTAAGAGTCTTCAGAAGAAGCAAAGAACTTAAATCATTGGATCTTCAAAATATGATGGATTTCATGACTGGGGCGTTCAACTCGGTGATAGGGCACGGTGTTTGGGAAAAAGTTAAAAGACATATGGTCTTTGTTGAACATATTTAATGGATGGAGCTTTGTTGATACCACGGGTGAATGGCGATAGCGTCACATAATGGAATGTCTTGTTCAGTCTGAACACGTACACTATTGAGGAAGTATCAGATAGTTGATACTGTTAATATTATGAAGTTCCCATACTCATCTGTTGTATAGTGCAAGGGAATCGGTGGTCCTTATTTACGTTTGGTTTCAGGATGAAAATTGGACAACGGTTCTCATCTAATTTGCTCTCACAGAGTATCCAATACTCTAGACTGTCAAACTAGTAGATGTAAAGTTTAAGAATCTTATGGCCTGTTGTTGTTGAGCTTGATTCCACATTATCAAAAAGCTGGTGAGTGAATCATTCATTTGCGTATTCTCTCTCTCTCCAAAGCTTGAAAGCCATAGATCCCTTTACAAGTATCTTCTCAAAAAACCACAACGATACAATGTTTATCCAAGCAATAATCTCCATAGAGGTCATTATCCTAAGTTTTTGCATTCTATTCACTTGTTGCACTCTCAACTGCTTGGTTCATGAAACATTCTGCTTCTGCATTGGACTTGAGACTGTTTTCTCCTGCTGTAGGCTGGGAATCTATCTTTTGGCTGTCAATAACATCTATTCCTTCAAGTTGAATTGGGTTGGCAAGAGAGGTATAAGTATGGTTTAGGAAGATTGAGATTCGGGCTTGCTTGAAAGAGAAAGAGAAAGATACAGATATCCAAGATTCCTTGGGTTCTCCAATTCACTTTTGGCAGCATCACTTATCACTCATCACTCATCACTCTTACCCCTTGACTCGAACTTGATCCGAGCATAGACAGTGAGGAAAGGTATTCACTTTGGACCCACAATCTCCTCTTCTCCTCTTTTTCTGCCTAGAATCTTGAGCTGGTGCCTCCACCATCGACCATTTTTGTTATTATTTTATTTTGGGAAAGACCTTCGACCTCCTCTTCCCATTCTGGTTCCTCTTTCTTTTACAATAAACAACCTCAGATAGTAACACCTCTCTCTAATATCTGACAACACTTGTTCTTTCAAGTCCTATCCTATACTTCTTTTACTCTTTTACAACTCTGAACTTCAGATACCTCTACAATATTGCAGATACCTATTCTTTCAAAAAATCCTCCGGCTTTCTACTGATTACCTGCGATATCCAACTATTTGCTTGCTTTGAGTCTCTAGGACTTCTTCAAGTACACTACTTCACCTTCTTGATTTGCCATCACAAATACACTTCGCATACTTTATCTTCTGCGCTGTCAGTTTTCCCATTTTACTTTTTAGATTTTGCAACCCTTCACAGTTTGTCTTCACAGGAGAATCTTCCCATCCTTATCCTCAATCAAAGTTCTCAAGTTGCTGCTTAACAAAGATCATATTGCTCGAGATAGAGTTACTCATGATCTACTAAATCTATCAATACTACGCAATCATGGATATACCTTTGTCCTCTCGGAATGCGGACGAGTTCTCTGGGCTCGATCATATTGGTCAACAATCTTCTTATACCATTCCTCCATCATTTGGTCTCACCTCACACTCACAACGTGTTGCAAACCATGCTAAACATCAACAAGCAAATGCAGAGTATGCAGGATATCCGGAACTGGTCACACAGTTGAAAATTCGTATTGCTGTTCTCGAGAACGATCTCGCTCATGCTACCAAAGATAAGGATGAAGCTATTAAGAGCTCCGTCATCATCGCTAGAGCATTGGGTAATGTCGCCAATAATCCGGAGTCAATTGCGAGAAAGCTACGGAATCCTGATGCCGAAGAGTTGGAGGAGTTGAGAGTTGCAGTGCCAAGATTGAGAAGAGAAAATGCTATTCTTTGGGAACGAATTGAGTCTCGACAGAGTGATCACATGGGAATCAATGGAAGCTTCACCAATCCTGATTTCAAAGGCAACAACGTTGACCGATTTTCCGCGGATGAACTCAACTACCATGACCCTTTCAGACCACGCACAACACATCCCGTCATCGATGCGGCCATAAAGCAGATCAACACGCGGGAAAAGTCCGGATACTCTCATCACCCAGTCGACTTCAACGAAACGACCCATATTCCCAACACAGTCAATCTTGAGCGAGGTGAAGACGGTGGTTTATTGGTTCCACCCAACTTTCCCATTCTCCCAAAGAAAAGAACCATCCATGACTACAATACCTCCACGCTCGATGACGTTCTTGCCTCTGATGATGAAGATGAGAATCCGGTAATCAAAATCGAAGATCAACTTATCTTGCAACAACAGGCTCACGCAAATTTCATCAATGTTCCTGCACCTGCTGTTCTCAAAGCCGGTTTTGAGTTATCTCCAGCAAAGGCTGTGAGAGGCAATGATTATGCCAATCAAAGTGAGGCTAATCGCAATGCCTACTACGATAGGTTCAATACACGCAAATTCAATGCATCAACTCGTTTTCAATCACCCGAAATCCCCGATTTGACGCCAGGAACCACTATCTGGACAACACCTCAACAGAGGGATGGTGAGATCATGACTCACATGGGTGATTGTGATCCAAAAAATCGCAGCATTCCGGACTATTTCAGATACGGAATTCTTTATGTTCCTGGGTATGAAGATCATGATATTTTGAGGAGTGTCCATATTGGGGGTATTCCGGAGGATATGGACCTGAGAGATGTTCTTGAGAGGGTTAGAGGTGGTAGGATCTATTCGGCGGTTCTATTGAACACAGTGAAGTTGACGGGTAGTAAGTCGGCGTTGGTTACATTTATCAATCAGGAGGACGCCAAGGCTTATGTTGAGCATGCGAATGCTCATCCTATTACGCTCAGAGCAACAGATTCAGATGTTGAAAATGTGGCTAAGGCGATTGTCACACTTATTCATACCCCCACATACCCTTTCTCTCCAGGAAAGCTTAAGACAATCTTTGAGTTCAACCGTACTCGTGTCCTTACGATACCCAACTTTCCTCCAAACATTTCTCTTCGAACTCTCGTGTATGATTTAAGAAATAGAAATGAATTTAGGGCTAATAGTTTGCTCGAATGGTACATCGATGATGAAGGAACTCTCAGAATGGAATTTTCGAGTATAGATGAAGCTAGGAGTTCTTTTGGTCTTTTAACCAAGTCGAGTGGTTACAGAGGGTTTGGATTGATTTTGCAATTCGAGAAGGATAACTGTGAAGGAGACTTGCAGGAATTGGAGAGAGAACCTGAAAAGAGAAGACCCATGTTTCCTCAAACAGAACTAGGAGTTAGGACTGCCAGACGTGGAAGTGAAGTTGAGGGAATGGGCGATTTATCGAAAGTGGATGGACATGTCGATTCAGTTTTAATGGTGCAGAGAAAGAGATTGGCGGCATTGCAGAGACAGCATGACGTTATTCCTAGTTTGAGAGGCTCGGCCTTGAAAGAGGGTTCATGGGCTGACGAGGTCGAGGAGGAATTGGGAGAGGGTACATCTATTCAAGATCTTGGTCGTCAAGATGAAAAAACCGGTACTATCAGACATCGACCACAACGAGTAGATTCCAGTACTGAATCTGCATCAACCCTCATCAGAGCATCATCTGATGTCGCACAAGAAGATGAAGACCCCTCTTTCGTTACACCAAAATGCGCACCTCGCATTATTAGTGGGAAACAATGGCTTCTTGAAGTTGCTACTGCTGAAGCTTCTTCTCAGAATCCATCTACATCTACAATCCCTAACGCATCCGTACCAGCTCCAGTTACTCCTACTTCCAATAATTCTACACCTCGACCCCGTCTCATTGTCTCAACCACATCTCTTCCTAAAACCATGACCACCAAATCCTCTTCTCCAAGCTCCGCAGAATACAGCATTCATTCGTTCGCTTCCTCCGCCATTTACGCCGCCGATGATGACAATACTTCTCTTCCGTTTTCTCATCCCCAAAAACAAACTCAAGCTCTCCAAAACACGGCTAGATCCTCAATTCAATTCAGCGGCCCCCGCATCTCCGCCTTTCAACCTGTCCAATCCGGAGAATCTGACGCCAGTTTTTCGATCAAACCAACTGCATTGACATCAACCATAGCAAGCGAAAATCTCCAAGCCCTCGAAACTTTCAAATCCACAGTCGAAAATGCAGATACAAAGGTTTACTTCGATCTCAATCCTGGAGCTGATACCGACAAGGCAATTCTGGAAAGTGAGGTTGAGAATGATCATGAAGTACGTGGAAGTTTGGCCAAAGAAGAGGATTTGAGGGAGAAAAAGGGAAAGGGGACGGAAAATGCAGTGAAGATTAATCCGGATGAAATTGAACTTGATGGAGAATCCGATAGAGAGGAAGATGAAAATGAGGGACTTTTTCAAAAGGAATTGAGTTTTCAAGATAAAACCCAGAATTGATGTCAAGACGGAGGTAGAGGCTGGAATGGATGCAGATGCGATATCCATACTCATTCAACTGATATCGATTGGAAAATCATGGCGTTTACTGCTCTTTCTGCTTCTGGATCAAAAATTTATAATGAGAATGGAGTTACGGGCTGAATTTTCAATGCTGGTGCTACTATTAATATCAAGGGTTTACAGAACTTGATGGGAGGGTGTTTCTATTTCTGCGATGAGAAAATTTTTTTCCGCAAATGTTTGCTGGGATAGACAGGGTGCATACGCTGCGTTTAAATGATTCTGCGTCGAAAGCTGGAAGCTCTTCTGGAATCTGAATTTTTCTCTATTTCCTTTACCTGTTTTTTTGGTTGCGGTTTGTTAGGCAAGATTCGCGTATGCAGATTTACTCATTGATCTATCTATCTATCTATCTATCTTTACCAAATAGGTAGATTGGATACGTTCATCCATCCATCTCCAACTCCATATCAAATCGCCCAGAAGATAGCAAACAAAATAATCAAAACCATACAAAACAAAAGCAAAATACACATGCTCAACTCTGTCGAGATAGAAACCAAACTATGAAGCGCAGGATTCATATGGTTTCATGCATACACAAAGACATCCTTAGCGAGACGAATTTCCAAGCGAGCGAGTTGTTCTGATGTCAGATGGAGCTTTCCATATCTATCTAAATAGCTTTCATAGGTTAATGGAGATTTATTTGCAATTACACTATGATGAGAAACTGAGAATATGGTGTAATTATGTAGTGATATAGCGATGGAAGAAATCTGAGAATAGGCAAATTTCGAGAGTGATGGTGTCTGTGATTTGAGATTATTTGAGGTGATGATCCTTTATGTTCTGTTTCTGTTTTTTGAGATGAATGAAGAAGGTAATGGATGGATAGATGATGAATGGATAGAATAACTACATTATCCAATCACTATTCTAACTACAAAATTTCAAAATGGGATTAGCGAGCTGCAAGTGGAATATCATGTCAAGATGTAGAGTTAAGAAAGTAGTGCGAAAAGCAAACAGAGTCCTCGGATAGATAATCCATCCATCCATCATTAGTATTATTCTGGACCTGTTATCTCTTTATATCAAGGGGGGGAAAATCGTATCTCGTTTCAAGCGAATTTATTAGTGATTTCTTTCTTTTTGATAGGGGTAGTAATAGCGAAAGTAGTAGGAATATTCGTTTTGTTGAAGTATTCTCCTGATGATTTGTATTCTTCTATTTTTTTGGTTCTTGTGCTTATTTTGTGGGGTGTACGGGAAATGTAAGTTATATATCTATTTCTATATAAAGCTATATAAAAGTGAGTTACTGAGGTTGCGGGGTTGGAGATGTAGTTTGTGACGTGATGTGATGTGATATGATTGATGGGAATTGGGATTGTGTATATTTTTTTATGTTTGTATTGGGTAGTAGTTAATACTTTGAGTTTCCTGTTGTGTTTGATCGATCATGAGGGAATGAGCTTGGTATGGTTTGCGGATTTGCGTGACGGAGGATAGAGGAGAGGTGGATATTTGGGATTAATGCGTGAGGGAGGGAGTAGCGATGATCTCGGGATCGATGGGTTGGATGTGATTGTATCTTGAAAGAGATTGTCTTGGTTTTATTCTATGATACAGTATCTAATATGGAGAGCATAAGATTGAGCTTTGGATGTGATAGATATCATAAGCCTTTGTAGCACGTGACGATTCGTTACATTCGTCGGCTAACTAGGTAGCTTGACTATTTTTTGTAAGAGATTCAAGGGTTATTTAATAATTATTTTTCTTCTTGGCTTGTTGTACTCTGGTTTATTAATCACTCTTCAATATACCCCCGCCCAGATTTGTAATCCTGGTATTAGATCGAAAAGACAGATACTAAGATTATACATAGTCGTGGACATGTGATCGGGGCCATCTAACACCTTCGTATAAGGTTAACGGACACAACGCCATATTGGGAATTATCCGTAATTGTTGCACATCTCAGAAAACAAGATTATCGATACGAATCCTAGACCAGGGATATCTTTAAAAGCTTGGTATCATATCTCACACACACACACACACACACACAGCTTTTTTGAGAATGAATGTCTTTCTAACGCCCTTAGAACTGGGTAGGATATGCATGTTTCTAGATGTGCAACAACTTGTCGTTCGAATATGATCTGACCAATCTTATCATTTGATTTTTGCTGAAAAGACTTGGTATACGAGATATAAAAAAGACACGGAGAAGATGGTAACATGGTATGACATGTAAAGCCTTATGATGACACCCAATCAATCGGAAACACAGCCAAGTATCTAAATAATGCCCTTTTCTTACGACATGCAACAAGACTATAACTATAACATATTGACATAAATCAGCTGTCAATAAACGTGTCACAAGCGCTCAATGGTCATGTTTCTCACGTGTGCTGATGTTAATTGGTTGGGTCGTTGGTGGGCTCGGCGGGGTGGCTCAAGAGTGGAGGTGCAACATTCACTCGTTATTTATATTGGATCTCACAGAGTCGCAGTCAATCTCAGCCACCATATCGCCAACAAGCTTTCTGTTGAACACGAACATACACTCAATTTTGCCTCGTTGCTCAATTCATTGCCTTTTGGTTTGTATGGCTATGTTCTATTTGTTTTGTTATAGTTGATCTGTTGGTATTTCTTCCTGTCTTTGGTTTCTTATTTATTCTGGATCTGTTTTTATATGACATCGCCGTGCTTACATGACAGTTGGTCTTTGCAGTGCAATGAGCTAGCTGGGCTGAATCTTTTACCTAAATTTAGTATCTAGTGCCAGCGTTCTTGGCTACAATAAGAAGCCTTCTAAGTTTACTCATCTTCAGCTGGAGGAGAAACAAAATCTTTGATCATCTCATCTAGGTTCTATTTCGGACTTGTCGGTACCTTTCTACTAGAAGTAATTTCGATTTCTGTCTTTCTATCTTTCGATCCTTCGTTCTTCTTCCTTATTTTTCGGTTCTGCAATATTCGGGTTGCAACCATTCTTGTCTCACGTTCTCTCGAAATCATTCACATTGACAATTTAGAATTGATACATGTCGAAAGTTATCAAAATGGCAGACTTTAATTTCCCCGGAGTCGATCTCAGTGATCCTTTTCTTCCACCCCCCGGTTCAATATCTGTTTATAGTCCCTTCGAATACAGTACTCCCAAAGTCGCCGTCAAACCACCTCATGACTATGGTACATTTACCTATCCTCTCACACCTGTGGATGAAAGACCTAATCCTATCTCATTACCTTTAAGATCTCGGAATTGCTCTTCAAATGCACCTCCCTCTCTTTCTTTCTCTCGTTCTTCTAGTACCTCGTCCAAATTTTCTATTTCCTCGTTTGCATCTAATATCAATTGCAATCGGGTTTCAAATACCAAGTGGGCACCCCCTACTTCTTTTCCTTACTTTGCATCATTGCCACTGGATATTCAAAGAACAATATGGAAACATACACTACCCGAACCACAAATTATCGAAATATATCAATATACAAAATCTACACCACGATCATCCTCTTCCTTCTCACCTACGACGCAACAAGATAAAGAAGCCCTTCCCTCTTTGACAACCCACAATCCCCTTCCAATCGCCCTACACGTAAATCGTCTCTCTCGTCGTCTCGCTCTCTCTGTTTTGACTCCACTCTCCTTCGCTCAGCCGTACTATCTTCCTTCAAATCCATACGCTTACATAGACTATGCTCGAGACACCATATTCGTTTCTTCTCATACTTTCTACCCCGATCTCGGAAATCATATCTTGTATTCGAGGAACTTACATAAGATTCAATATTTGGCCTTGGAGTTCGAAGTATGGTGTGAACTGCTTGGCGATAATCATTTTGTTAATGCACTTTTGGAGATGGAGGGATTGGTGAGCATTGAGATTACATTTGAGAGACAGCCAGGATCGCTTTCTTGTTCTGATTTTTCGTCCAATTGCGAATCATCAATACTGTCGAGACAACTCGAAGAATCGATAATGAATTGGGGAATTAAGCATCAAGCTCAAGATCTTAGGTTTATAGAACCATCAAGAAATGAAGAAAGAAATTTAGAAGTTATATTCGAAAGGGAGTGCGAGAAGAAGTGGTTGTGGGGAAGAGTAAGTGGATGGGAGGATGTAAGAGGAAAATTGAGATTTAGATGGAAAGAAAAGGAGAGTAGAAGCATGATGCCAAGTCGCTTTCACAGAGATCCAAAAGACAATGAAACTGAAGCTTATACACCTTTACCAACCCGATCAAAAGCAAAGGGTAATACCCCAATCAGATATTCCGAAATCAATTCAGAGACGACATACACGGGACATGGACACGAGGAATTAAATCATGGATTGGAAAGTCTAATGAATAGTGTGGATGATGTTATAATGGATTATGGATACGTGGCGCAAGGACGAGGAAGATGGGTTGGTAGCGAGGATACATATGTGGATCAAGAAGATGCATATAGTGAGAGTGAGTATTCGCGATGTTCGGCGAGTCTCGAGGATGATTCTGATTTGGAGGGGTGGATTTAATGATTCTTTTTTCTTTTTGGGGGGATTTTGTGTAGTTGGGGGAGGAAAACTTAAGGCGTGGTTACTGGAAAGGGAAAGGGAAAGTGGAGTTGGTAACTGTTGTTGCTCAACATAGGATATTGGCGTTGGTTTTTGGCTATGATACCATGTTTTGGGACAATTGAATTGGTGGCTTTCAAGCGAGTAAGATACATGTGGAATGATTTCCCATTAATCTGGTGCTGAACCTCAGAGCTTTTTCTATATTGTCATTTGTATCAACATCAAATATTACCATTTTCAATCACGATATCAAGCTAAATAAAAGTTGAGATTTAGATGTTTTTGCTTCTTATGTTTTGTGAAGATGGTTTGCTGAAATTGCTGCAGTGTAGTTGCTGTTTGTTTTGTATATCTGTCGAACTAGATTAGTGCTAGCTTGAGTTGTATATTTGCTACGGCGGTAGATGTGTGACTATCCAACAGAGGGACCTGTTATCTTCATAAGTTGGGGGTTAATACGTTTCTAACCAGGCATTTTGGGAAGATAAGCGACGGAGAGATAAGAACTCGCGAGCATTATATAAATTCGAGATATAGATCAGCTCTATGCTGTATGATCATGATTTTACAAAATATTACAAGGAGGTAGCATCTAAAGCCGAGATGGTGTTCGGATATATCGTAATCCGGATAGATGGAGGGGAGATTACCTAGTTGGGTATTCAATTCGATTATTCGGTAACCAATCGGGGAATGTGGATGTGGAAAAGTCTAGAACGAATTTACTCTTCAACCATTACCATCCACGGCCATCAATAGCAAAGAATGATAATTTTAGTATACAAAGTGAAGTTGATTGGCGAATTGATCTGATTATGGATCGAATGCTAGTTACTTTCTAATAGTTCAGTAGGAGAATAATTCATCTCATTCATTCACAAAATGCTGACCGCTTATGATTACCTCAGACGCATCTTCCCTGTTCCATTTTCTTTCCAACATTCCCAACGACATATTATATGCATGATGACCAAGACAAGCAGGTGAATATAAAGTGGCATGATATATATATTCCCAAGTCTTCAATTATGCAACTCTTCCCTTTCTCACCTCCCTCCAACCCCTCAACAAATCCATCCATACCACCTAAAATGCTCATCCCAACCACAACTGGAACTGCCGAATACGCGATTCCTGGTCTCTCCACTCCCTGCAAAACCTGGTACCAAACCCACGGCTCCCTCACCTCCCCCACCCCACCCCTCATCATCCTGCACGGCGGCCCCGGCGCAACCCACGAATACCTCCTCCCTCTCATCGATCTCGCGCCCTCCGTCCCCCTAATCTTCTACGACCAAATCGGCAACGGTCTCTCGACCCACCTCCGCGAAAAAGCCGGCGATGAAAAATTCTGGTCCATCGATCTCTTTATCCACGAACTGGATAATCTGATCCTCCATCTCAATCTCCAAAATCGTGCATTCGATATCCTCGGACATTCATGGGGCGGAATGCTCGCTGCAGAATGGGCCATCAAATCCACCCATTCCTCTCAGCTTCGTCGCTTAATCCTCTCGAATACTCTAGCTAGTATCGAGACCTACCAACGCGGGGTTGCGGGGCTCAAAAATAAACTTCCGGAGAATGTGCAGAGGGTTCTGGATCGTGCAGATGAGATTGGGGATTATGATTCCCCGGAATATGAAGCTGCGGTTGAGGTTTTTTATCAGAGACATTTGAGTTTGACGAGGCCGTGGCCGCCGAAGGAAATGCAGGCCGTGCAGAAGTGGCTGGCGGAAGATCCGACGGTTTATGGAACGATGTATGATTTGATTTTCTCTATTTCTGTCTCTTTTTTTTCGTTTCTTCTATTTCTCCCCTTCACGAAATGTATACGTGTATTGAACTAATAAAATAAAGGCTCGGTCCAAGCGAACTCATCGTTACGGGTAATCTTCGTAACTGGACTTGTATTCCAGATATACATCAAATCAAAGTCCCAACGCTTATGATTAATGGTGTAGAGGATGAAGTACAAGATGTGACGATGAGACCCTTTTTCGAGCATATTGAGAAGGTGAAGTGGATTGTGTTGGATGGTGCCGCGCATTTGTCGCACGTGGATCAGAGGGAGAGGTATATGGAGGTTGTGAGAGATTTCTTGGGGGGTGTTTGATGGGATTGTGATGGGATGATGAAGGAGGTGTTGATGGGGGGGGTCTAGGTAAAAAAAAGGGGGGGGGTACGAATCTGTCTTGTTCTGTGGCATTTTCTGTTTTAAATTATCAATAATTGATATTTCGTTATTCAAATTTCACATCTCTCACATGTATTCCTATATCACCCACAGATAATGAGAACCCCCATTTTGATAGATTATACTCAAGTCTGAGAAACTCCAACGACTAGTAATACTGTCTGTATACGAACACTTTCATTCTCATCCAGAATCAGCAATCTATTCATTCCACCGACAGAAACCCTCAAATTTCGCAGACTTTACTTCACTATTACTAACAAATAAAACACTTGCTATTACTATTATACCACTTATTTGTCATTCTACCTCTAAAAGACCCTCGTGAAACTGTAGATAAGAAGTTGCTGGTAGGTTTATTGTTTATTTGTTTGTTTAGATACACACTTGCCCCAGCGTCTTTTTGGGACAAATAGTGATGAAATTTGACTTTTTAGTACCATATCGTAGAGTTTTACTGCAAATTGTAATATCTGACTATGAATTGTAACTTTTTGTTGCATATAGCACAATCATACACTCGTCATAAAAACTAGTCATTCGATTGGTCCACAGAGTAATAATTGGACTTTGTGCGTGCTACTCGATAAACATGCGATCTGCGATGAAATTCTATAATATGCAGCCAAAACCTGTGATATGCATTGAAAACTAGAACTTTGTCATTATTTGTCCCAAAAAGACTGCGTACTTGCAGCCGTGTTATGTATTATCAACATGAATGGTAGCATACTATCCTAGAACAAGGAATCGATTCCATGATTCGACGCTTCACTATTTACCCCATTGGTCGACTCCAGCCACTCATCAATCGAATTTGCGAACCCCTCAAACCTTTTAGTATCCCACTTCCTCTTATTTCTTTGCGTTCTTGAGATTTTTTATTTCTAGTTACGCTCCTCTTGTATTTATAGAGGAGAGAGAGATATTATGAGCATTTCCTGGAAAGGAAAAAAAAAAGAGTTTGACGATAATCGGAAAACAAACTACGTTGATTCATCAAGATGCCGGCCTCATTTCAAGAGTACATGCTATCTTTTCCGTCTTCCATCTGATCGGGATACTTAGTCTGAAGTTACAAATTGATATCTGTACTAACAACTACTTCTCAGCATTCTTAATTCCCGACTCTTCAAATTCATCGTGGGCGAAAAAATCGATGGCCATGCAAAAGAATTCTTCGTGCACGAAGAGGCAATTGTTCAGCTTTCGAAGCCGTTGGAGGCGCTGATGAGAGGAGGGATGACGGAATCTCAAGCGGGATGTACGGTATGGGATGATGTGAGCAAGGAGACGTTTGAAAGGTTCGTGCAATTTGCGTACACGGGCGATTATTCGGTGCCCGTGCCCATACCGAAGGTGAGGGAAGAAGTCATATCCGAGGAAGCAGACGCGTGGGAGGCCTGGGGCGCTTCGACTTCAAAAAAGAAGAAAAAGAAGAGAGTTACAGAACCGTTTTTTGAAAACCCACCATTAGAACCAGCACCACCAGCGCCAGTAGAGACAATGGAACCAGTACCAGGATTTTTACCGCCAAAATTGAGCTCGCGGTGGAAAGAATCTATGCTTGCTCGACGAGCTGGATATCCAGAATATACCACGCTCAAGTGTGCAGCCGACTTTAAATACCTCACTTGCCCACCACTTGCCTCACGCAACAATTACGACAACACCTGCGAACCTAACGAGCAGTTTGATCCATATACAAGTTATTCCAACGTATTCATCGGGCATGCCGCACTATACATTCTAGGAGATTTTCGACTCATAGATTCCTTGAAAGCCTTAGCTCTATACAAGCTCCACAAAACACTATGTGTATTTCAGCTCAGCAACGAGAATATTAACGAATTGGTCGATCTCGCAAGATACGTGTACGCAGAGGAAGGTGGAGAGGAGGGCGCCGATGGTGACATTGGAGCATTGAGAGGTCTAGTGTGTTATTATATGGCTATGCATACGTTGGTCTTGTCGTTTGATGATGGATTTATGGAGCTTTTGGGGGAGGGCGGACAGTTTGTGAAGGATTTCTTTAAGTTCGAAGTGCAGAGGGTGAGTCAGTAAGGTAAGAGCTTTGATCTTGTTTTTTTTGTTTTTTTTAGGAAATATTTGTGATTTTTTTGCGATTTTTAATTGTGGCGTTTGGGAAGAAAGATGTTTGTAAGAAATGATGAATCATCACGTAATAATTGGTATCTTTATACAAGCTTGCAATAGATCTTGGTATGAGAGGCCATATTAGCAATTTAGACGTGCAATGTGCATCTATCACGCAATTTAGATAAACTGCGCAAAAAGAATGTATCTAACAATACTTCCCAAGGACACCCGCCCTCCGCCCTCACGGCGAAGCGCGGGACTTCATCATATGGAACTCAAGTACCAGAAATTTGGAGCTAGCCCCGCAAGCCCCGTGATTTATACGTAGATCCTCGCTGTGCAGGTTTGACTTTGCCGATGATGGTTCTGTAGTGGTTGAAAAAGCTTTGAACTTAACATGTTCCTTATTGCTGTCTAGTGTCGAAAGTGTCAAGGTATCCAGCAAAAGATATTCTAGTTATAAAGCTTGAACAGAAGTAAGAAGTACGGGCTACTCTCCATCTTTCTAGAGTCGTTTAAGTGATGCTGCCTTGTCAGATGTAGATGGAAATAATTTCTCACACAGAACATCTGTTTCCACTAGTCACGGAATTTAAGTAAGCGATAATTATTCACAAAGAAATCTCCACAACATTGACAGCATTACTCGAGATAGGCTTCTCTCCATGACTAGAATCAGCATTGTTGATTTCCTTCCTACAAGTCATAGCCTCAAGATCGTCGCTCTGTCCACTATCCTCGTTATCGTAAACAGCATCAACTCCATTTGCCTCCGCACAATCACCATCATGACCTCTAAAACCGGCCCAAACAACACAGCAGTGATATTCATCATTCCCACCAGACAACCAAGAATTCTTCGACACCAGAGCCAAACTAATCCCAATCACGGCGCCACCGCCTGAAAAGCTTACACTAACGCTTTGAGATTCGTGGGTGCTTCGATAAATGCGTATTCCCTAAGCGAGACCAGACTAAGAATTCCGCTAATTGCGAAAAGGAATTACAGATGAATTTGCAGCCATATGCTTACTTTATTTATAGGCTTCGAGAGGAATCTTTGGAGAAACCTTGGGTTTGCATTTTTCTGGCTTGAGTAATAAGGTTATTGGCTGCTTGGTTGTAGCAGAGCCAGAAAGTTACAAAGCAGATGATGGCCCGACAACGTTCTAGCCCGCGGCAGATTTTGTCGATGAAGGGTGGGTTTTAGAAAACACCGTGTTTGTAGCTTTGATTCTGGTATTGTGAATATTCTGCTGAGAGACAGGACCTTGGGCACGCTGTGATCGGGAGCATCCGACCTGCTTGGGGGTGAATATTGTCTTGAGGTGGTAGTTTGGCTGAATATCTATCAGTTATGTGTTTCTTTCAAGCTTAGCTTTGTATAAATTAACAATTGATATAATCGGTTAACCCAGAGAATGACAGGAGCAATCTTTACAATCAAGATACATATTGGTCAGAGAATTGCAGCCTAGAGCCCAATGTACTTCTCCATGAAGGTAGTAGGAATAGAGCACAGTGCGGCAATATATAAATCACCCTGAAACTAGTTGTTAGCCAAACACAACGAAAGAAAGAAAGACCAGACTAAAAGACCCTGACTGATCTTTGCAAACACCAGTAGTAACCATTAAAATATAATACATAGATAATTTCCGATCCATCACTACCAATCCGTCTTTCTTATTTCGCTTGACGGGCGCAAGTTTATCAGGACTCTGATCATCTATTTCATCATTATTATCGATGATCTTCAGCAGATTCCCAGAAATACCAAATCTACCCATATACTTACCAATAAAAGAATACAACACACAACTGCAGATAATCCTCCGTACTCCAAGCCAATGAGATCCACAGTAGCACTAAGATCTCCCAGGCTCACCATGCTCTAGCGAGCTTGGAGCAGTCACAAATGACTCTTTGTATCCAATAACTATAAGTATATTCATGAATCATCACGGCTCTAGCTTGCTGCTGTCAAAAATATAATAGATAAACGATGCTGGAATAAAAATCCACGCAAGACTAAGAAGCATATAGAGTTTCATATCGACCGAGTCTTGCATCTGAGAGCAGAGCAAGGCAAGTCAAACGGTATGGGAGGTAAATATTAGAAGAAAAACAACAACAACAATGACAACGCATTTGCAATGATTGTTGCTGTAGATTCGCCCGATTTCAGCGGGCCAGAAATTTTTTATTTCCGGGAGCGTTTCGAAGGTAGTCAGGTTTTCATTTCTTGGTGATAGTTTTTATTTTCCATTTGAGAAACGTGATTACTCACGCCATGATACATGCTACAGGAGTTTCAAAACAAAAGGTACAAGTTGTGCCGCTCCTAAGAGCCACACTGCAAGGAGAACCATATCAATTTCGTTTCACAAACAAGAGTTTCGATTCCCTTTTTAGGCACACTCCATGGAGGGTTTCTTGATCTTGGCTATCCATAGTATGTATAAATAATTTTCCAATTTCATAGTGATAATATCAGAATGTAAGATTGGGATAAAGGAAATGAAAAGTGTTGCCGTGCCACGTAACAAATCACACTCTCCAACATCACATGCGCGCATTCACAATTAACAACCACAACAATGCAGAAACGAAAGTCTTCCATCTCGTGCCATTTAGATCGATCTATTATCTAGTATCTAGTATCTACCGAATAAACACTCTGTCCTGTATAGCTAGGCTAGCTAGCTAGATAACTAAAAAAATATATATACAGACTACGCCTATCCCGTCGAGACCAAAATCCCTCCTTTATGAACCCCTCCCTTGATCATCACCACACCACATAACAAACACCACAAAATCAACCTCCCCAAACTCAACTCAAACCCAATAAAAACTCCACATGTCCTAATCCTGATAACTTCAAACTTGGAAACTCAACAAATCCTAATTTCAATCTTCAACAGTACAGTACAAACCAATCAATCATATACATATACATCCATTCTCTCATCGTTAGCTAGCCATCCAGATGCTTGAAGTATTTCGTACTACTATAGTATCTTATATATATACGTATATACAAATTCGTGAATTCTATTAATACTAAATAAACAATACCCTCATAGCGATCTTTCGAACTCTGATATCTAAGCTCTAGCTTGTAAAATCCAATCCAATCCAATCTTCTTCAGCTCTTTCACAACCATCCTTATCCCACATATTCCGAGACTTTAGAATAGACACCCCATCCCAAGACACGTTTCAGTATCTGATACAAATAAAGTAATACAATCACATTACATCAAGTCAAATCACACAAGCACAAAACTCCATAACCAATCAGTCTTCTATCAGTCAGTGCCATAATATCTATTCAGAACACCTACATATTACATATTTTATCAATCCCTTCTACCGATCTACCATTTTTCTGTAATTCACCGCCATCACCACTGCCACCACCTAATCATCACTTGTTCTTTCCAGATCATTAGAAATCATCATATCAACATCCTCTCTCCACTCCTTCAACTTCCCGTATACACTTCCCCTCTCCCCCTAAATACCACTCTATAAACAAAAGACACGTACCCAAACACACCACCCATATATCCATCCTCACCACCTCAATAAACACATGCATATGCGAAGAATTAAACTAATTAAGGAAAATCTCCCATTTTTCTTTCTTGAAATGAATCCAAACTCCTACACACCATACCATTATGCAAATACCTCCTGTATGAAGAAAAGAATCAACCGGATATCATCTCTGCAAACGTAGTTTTCTTGATCATGAACAAAAACTGTGCGCTTCCCCTTCCGCTCAGTCCACCCCATCATTATGCACAAGTAACGCGTAATGTCGTATGTCCCCTTTGAGCGCTTACACTCTTTTTCTCCCATGTTTAATCGACCTCCGCCACCAGCTTTTCAATTGAAGGATCCATAATTCTTAAAATCATACCCATTCGTAATCCTGTCCTTCCCCTTTTTCGCAAATTCCTTCCCCGCACTTCTCGAATTCTTTGCATTTCCATTCGTATTGCCAAGCACTGCACCCCCTTTTCCATTTTCCTTTTGTGCCCCACCATTAACCGAGATTTGCGATCCCTGCGGCAAAGTGTTTTGACTAGCACTCATTCCATATTGGCTAACCTGCGCCATTAATGATTTTCTCGCTTGTTCCATTGCGTCATCCGAACTATTGTCAGAATCCGAATCGGAATCACTACCAGCGTCTTTAATTTTCTTAGCTGCGGCAGCGGCAAAAGCTGCTGTGGCAACTGAACCATTGTTTTGAGTTAAAGAAGGTATTCTTGAGCTTGCTGGAACTGGAACATCATCATCATCAGAACTATCATCACTACTACTCTCATCATCTTCCGATTCCGAGAATTCTTTGTTCAATAATTGGGATGAAAGTTGTAATTTTGATTTGGCGAGTTGACCGTTTGACAAAGGTCTAGGTTTGAACATGGTTCCTTTTTGACTATTCAGAGATGATAAACTTGCGCCGAAGCCAATCGTTGGCCTAATAATCGGTCGCTTAAGGGGTGAAGAAAATGATGGACCTTGAGCTTCGAAGATATCAGATGTTAGTTGTTGATCAACTTCGTCTTGGGTATTATCCTCATCGCTGCTGGAGTTCTTACGTTGATTTGTGGTCTTAATAGGAGAGACCATATTTCTCCGGGCATGGCTTGGTAATTCCGGGCTGAGCCGCTGAGCTGGAGCATCTGGCATTTTCATATCCTCATCGTCACTACCACCTTCGCCTTCATCTTCTGAACTATCTTGGGCCTCTTTAATATCTGTTTCAACCTTAGTGTCATTTCCCTTGCCGGAGGTATCACTTCTCGAATCTTCATCATCAGAAGATTCATTCTCTGAGGAAGAAGCTGAATTCTGAGTGTGCTTGTTGAAAGATTTACGCTCATCACCGGATGGTGCGTTGGAATGAAAGACAACTGGAGATCGACTATCCCGAGGTGATGACTGATTTTCACCCATTTCGATATCCTCATCAGATTGATCGTTGAGATTATTCGGTTCTTCGATTTGTCTATTTGGAGGACTAATGGATCTCTTTGGCTCTTGCTTGATTGTGACCTCTTCTTCAGATTCGGAATCTTCAGAACTGGAGCTACCTGAACTTGGAGGAAGTGGAATTTCAGCAGGCTTAGCTGGCGACTTTGGTTTCTCTAGGATGATATTAGTTTGTACTCATTAATCAAAGATTCATTTGTATCAGTGTGTGACAGAGGAATGAATGTAATGAGGTTATTTTAACAATTTTCGGCATGATATTTACATACCTTTGACCGGAATTGGACGGCCGGGCGTGGATGTCGTTGCTTTTTTTGGCTCCGGCGTAATAGTTTTTCTCTCCAAGGTTTTCTTCTCAGTAGTAATCTTGTTGAGTGCCGGTTGAGGCATAGGCTTAGGTGTTATAGATCGTGCCACAGAACTTGCTCGACCCGCTACCAATGGTGGTTGACTCATAGCAGATGGTTTTAGTGATAGCTGTCTGACTGGAGTAGCACTACGATCAAGTCCAGGGCGCTTGAATGTTTTGGGTAGAGGAATAGGTGTTTGATTTGGCGCTGAGATCTGACTAGAAGCAAGCGTGGGTGTTGTCTTCTCTTTTGGCGTATCATTTGAAGCTGTCTTGGTGGGTTGCGGTTTTGCAGGAGTATTCGTTTTATCAAGGTCAAAGGAAACTCGTCTAGGACTCTTAGACGGTAATGGCATCTGAGCTTCTAGACTAGTATCCTTAGGAGCCGGTGTTCCAGGTGAAGAGCTTAATACACTTTCGGAGGAACGTGATGTTTTCAAAGACGACTTCTTTCCTCTTGGATAATGAGGTGTGGAAGACTGGCGAGGAAGTATGGCGCTGGGAGTACTGCGTTTATTGACCGGGGTGCCTTTCCTGCTTCCTTGTGGGGTTTCGGATGCTCTCTTAGAGCCTTCAAGAGCTTCTGAATTCCTAGACTCTCCTTCGGCCTTTTTCGCTGCCTCCTCCTCGGCCTTCTGCTTTTCCATTCTGTCATCTTCTTCGATCTGTTTGCGCAATTTCTCTTTCTCATCCTTCAGTCTTTGAGCTAAGAGAGCAGCTTCTTCTTTTTGTTTTCTTGTAGCTTGCCTCTGCTTCTCTTCGGCCTTGCGTTCCTCTGATTTCTCTTTACGCAGTCGCTCGGCCTTTGCAGCCACGGCTTCTCTTTCAGATTCACGTCGACGTTCCTCGGCAGCTTTTGCAGCTGCAGACCGCGCCTCCTTAGCTGCCTCCTCGCTTTCTTTCTTCTTGCGCAATTCTTCTTCGCGGAGTCTACTCTTTGGCGTCAAGGGTAGCTCATGATGAGTTGGAACAGATTCGAAGGTCTTAGAAGGATGACGATTGTTGTTTGAGGGTGAGTTAGCTAACCTCTCAAGGCCAGGTAATCCTGCTGAAGAAGACTTTTTGAGTTTAAGTTTTGATTGTGGAACCTTTATCTCCTCAGAATCCGAACCAAAGTCGTCATAAATATCCCCCTCATTTCTAGGTGATCGGCTCTTCGAGTTGCCTGATTTTGCGGCTGGCAGAATTGTTTCCGAGGGTTTTGGATTCTTTGTAGAACTTGAGCGGGGATGGGGAGGGAGTTGTGGTTCGTTTGCCATTGGACTTGTCGCAGTCGTTGAAACGGACCGACCTCTATCGGTAGCTCTCTGGATGTGATAGCTTGCACTTTTTGCTCCTGTAATGTCTTTTGGTGTACCCTGTGTCTGTGGCGGAGGTTGTTGGAAAGGACTTACAAGTCCTTTTGGATTGCTGGTGGGTTGTGCATCGGTATTCTTGGTAGACAACTTTGTGATAGAATTAGTTATGGCATGACTTTGGCGGACAGTCCGTCTCTTCACTGGCGATGGAGATGATGGGGGTAGGGTGTCGGAGATCATGGGAGAAACCTCTCTTACATTTGGCACAATATCATCGTTCTCATCCTCATGACCTAATATAGCACTTTGTTGTGAATCGGGAATTGTGGCTTCTGGATTTTCTGGGATACCTTCCAACCTTCCACCGGTATACGACTCTATTTCTCGAGAAGGAATTGGTTTATCTGGATCTATGGCTGTTCTCTGACGTTTTTGTGGATTCCAAAATGATTCGGCATTTCCATTTATCGGTGACCTATCTCTTTTCTGACCCAAAATACTAATTGGATTGAATCGAAGAGCTGACGTTGGAGGAAGTGAGTCTCGAACGTTTGGTTTATTGGGGGCTTTTATGATTCGAATAGTAGACATATTGGTAAATAGAGGTCCTATCAGATCGTTCTGAGTGACGTCAAATAATTCATCGTCCATACACTTTTTAATCGCAAGTGGTCTGAATGAAGAACAAATCAGTAAGTATAACCTCCAACCTTTCAATTCCAAAATTCCCAACATCTTGGTCGCAGAAGCGCAAACACTACTTACTGGCCATAATTGATTTCGTGAACTCTTGAAGCCTCTGTGCAAAACTCTCGTATGGTAATATTTGGTGATGTAATAACACGAAAGCAACGAATTGGACGATCATTCTCCTCTGCGGCATCTGGTGTGAATACTTTCACTCTAAGTGAAAAGCCCGGAGAGGCGGGGGGATCAATTAAGGAATTCATCATGAATATTTTTATGATGACTTCAAGAAGTTGAGCTTATGCGAAACAGCAGAAATGTGCTGATATGCAAACAAGAGAGACAAGGCCGAAAATCAACGGCATTGAGAAGATTGAAGAAGTGCAATTGGTTCGGCGCACTATGGGATGGGAGCTAATGGCTTTTTCAATAGTGGAGCACTTTAAAGTCGAAAAAGAAATCGCGCCAAAACGCGTTGAAAGTTAAAAGTTGAAGCTCTTGGGGAAAAAATCTCGTGGGTGGTGGGTGGTGGGTGGTGGGTGATAAGGTTATCGGTGAGTGGTAAATCGTGTTTTAGTGGAGCGTTTCCGATAAGAGTTGAAGAACTTGGTGAACTTCAAGAATCTCTTGTAGGAAGAGAAGAAGAGTCTTGATATTGATTGTTTTTGGAAGAAAGGAAATAGTAGAAAAGGTTGTGTATATGTGAAGAAAGATTTTAGAAAGTTGTTGATGAATGAGTATCCAGCTTCAAAAATTCACTATCGCTACTGGTATATGTTTGTTCTTCCACTTACTCCAACAGTATCTCTTTCTTTTCTTTCTTCTCTTCTCTTTTCTTTTCTTCCTTCTCTCTATTTGCTTTTGCTTTTCAACCTTCACTTCGATACACGGCTAAGTAATGTTTTATATGCTCTCAGGCGAGCCAGAGCCAGGTACTGAATCTTCTGAGCTTATCCTTGAGAGCGCAATTGCTTTTTGGTTTCATCCGATAAACATGGATTGATCACAGATTACACACAGTAACGTGCATAACATGGGCTCAAGTACTGTGTTGTGTCATGCATGGTCTAGTTGAATGATTGGATGAATAATTGGATGGAACCTACATAACTGATCGAGTATATCTGATATCCAAGCTATTGTTTTGGAGATGATAATGACAAGATTCTTCACATGCCAGATTACCAGGAGCCTCTCAAGATCATCGTCATGTCGTGCTCTTCTTTGACACATGGTACTCAGATATATTGTTTTCGTTTTGACATTCCAACCTCGCCCCAGCACAATATGTCTCCTCAGTCCTAGATCCAATTTGTCTCCCTTTTTCAGTTTGTCGAATAGCTATCCAAATTATCTCAATACCAAATCTGCCATATCCAATTCCCAAGATACAAGACCAGCAACCCAATTCCTGTCGCAACAACAGCCATTCCAACTAAGACCCATTGTCTAAACTTAAAAGCATCCGAAACCTCCATCTTCATCATTTTCTTTTGTTTGGTACTCCAATGCCATGGCTCCTCTCCCTTTCTCTTGATCCTTTCCGCATTTTGTCCTCGAGATGGTGATTTGATATATGCATATGGTTGTGGTTTAAAAATTAATCTGTGAAGAAATTCTCGAATGCGCCCGATGAAAGTATTGGGATATGTGCGGGGTTCCGAGTGTTGTTGAATGCGAAGATAGCTATTACGACTATCGATAATCAAGAGAGATATGAGGAATGAAATAAAGGTAATGGGGGCGATTATAAGCTGTACTTTTGATTAGAATCTGAACGGAAAATATTGGGATCAGTTCAGAATGGCTTACCCTCACTACAGCACTTTCCTTTGGAGCTTCAGGAAGTATTGGAGAGTGGAGAGGTGATGAAGGGGATTGACGTGTTGGAGATGACATCTTGAGTGGTGAATTATATTATCGATTTTGAGGTCTTTACATAGACCTTTGAAGAATGGCTTTTACATTGCTTTATGTAGATGTACATACATATATATATACATATACATATTCTTCAGAAGAGTGAAAACTTTTTGATTGTCTTCTTCGTTGTTAATCGAGTTCCCGCCAAGATATGTCGGCACTGCGGAATCATGAAGCTCAGCCTTGCGAGTGACGTTTTTCTTCGGACTTTTATTATTCATCGTTTCGTTTCGTATTGGCGCATCGTACTCGGTGCGAGAAGGACCAGTACAAAATTCGAAGCACGTGATAGCACACTCTCCACCTCCCCACTTCTAATTATCAGATGTTAGGATGTTCTAAGCAAATATATATTTATATATTGAGGAACTTCTCACATCCACTCTACTAGATTCATACTCTACTTGATGCTATTCCAATTGTGGCAACCTGGGCGTTCGATTGCTAACCTTAGCTTAGTACAAGGATGAGCAGTAGGGTAGCTTCTAACCATGCAACTGGTATGTGGCTGAATGCAGTTGATCGCCCTCATCTAGAGTCCCAACATCAACATCAGATCCGCCGCTATACCTCCTTTTGATGATCATATCGTTGACATATCATGTTATTTTTAAATACATTTTTGTGGCTGGTTCAAATTTCGGGTTTCTGAAACCACATGTCCACCTCTATGGCTCTTCAAGGGTATGCTGCGCAGCCAATAACTCCTTGCATTACGCATCAACATATGCTTCCTTAAACAAGTCAACTCAAATATGTTTTCCTTCTTGCTTCAAGTGAAGTCGACAACTTCAGGATAGGATATCAATCCAACAATGCTTTGATACCTACTGGCAATGATAAGTCGCGGAACTACATTGCAAAGAATGCACATCGAGTCCATGAGCTCAGCCACATCCACAATTCGAGATCACAAAAGGCCAATCACTATTCAAGTATTCCAGAGGATTATTCCACTCGCACTGAATGCCCAAAGAGGTAATCTCCACATCGATACATTCATTGCAACGACCTGTCCGCGAATAGTTGTTTGTGATAATTCTCATAAGACTTCAATAATTCGCCATTTTGGGAACAGTTGCGAGCAGAATGCTTAGACGGCTTACTTACAGCTGAACAATGCTGATTGCTCTTTGATATAAAACTATATAAGTATGAAACCTGAGAAATGGTAGGTGTTGATTTTCAAGTAATCATTTTGTAGCAATCACTCCTTGTCTACAGTGCAAGATGACAACAGCAATTCCTGGGCCAAAAGCCAAACCCCTTGGGGGAAATTTGTTGGATCTTAAAGATGAAGAAGCTTTACTTAGAGCACTCGAACATATGGCCGTCGAATATGGTCCTATATACAAATTGACCAGAGGGAGCACTAGAGTAATCGTCGTTAGTTCTGTGGAGATGATGGAAGAACTTTGCGATGAGAGTCGATTCGAAAAGGCATCACCAATGGCACTTTCAAAGAAAGATGATCGTCCATCTGGTATGTTTACAGCAACGAATGATGATCCGGATTGGGGTCAAGCACATAGAATTCTCGTACCCGCTTTTGCACCATTAGCTATTGAGCAGGTGTACGATCGTAAGTTTTCAACATTGTATTATCTAAAGATACATAGATACTGACGCAAAAAAGAAATGCAAGACATCGGAAATCAATTACTCTTGAAATGTGCTAGATTAGGTCCTTCAGAGCCTATAACGGCGGCGGATGATTGTACGAGACTAACTTTAGATACGATTGCGCTTTGTGCAATGGATTTCAGATTCAGTTCTTTCTACACAGATAAGATGCATCCACTTGCTGATGCAATGGTGGGATTTCTATCCTAATCCGGAGATAGAGTTAGGCGACTTGCAATTGTTAAAAGTTTGATGAGAAAGAAGAACGCGAAATTCCAAAGAGATCTGGATTATGTGTTTGAGGTTTCTCAAGGCTTAGTGCAACATTGAAAACAAAACCCTACAGAAAAAAGGGATCTTCTGAATGCGATGCTCAGTGGAAAAGACCCTAAGAATAAAGATGAAATGAGAGATGATTAATCGTAGCTAACATGATTACATTTTTGATTGCTGGTATGCTCCAATTGAAAACGTTTATTGCTCGTGGCTAACATAATCATCAAGGTCACGAAACTACATCCGGGTTGCTCTCATTTGCTTTCCTTAATTTAATGAAGAATCCAGATGCATACAATGCAGCTCAGCGCGAAGTGGATCAAGTGGCCGGTAGAGGACCTATACGTGTGGAGCATCTCAAAAAGTTCGAATATTTGAATGGTGTACTCAGAGAATCGCTACGACTCACGCCAACTGTTACAGTTGTGTCAAAATGGCTTATCAAGGGTGTTGATGGAAAAAAGGCGACTCTCTCCCGTGGAAAACATAAGATCGAATCAACTGAAAAAATCATTGCGCTACTTGGAGCTACACAACAGGATCCTAATATTTATGGATTTGATGCAAATGAATTCAAACCAGAGCGTATGATTGGAGATAATTTCAAGAATCTCCCAAGTGCGGCTTGGAAAGTAAGTGTCTAGATTAACCTCATTTGACTAAGCTAACTCTTTCAATAACCATTTGGAAGTGGAGTTAGAGCATGTATTGGACGTGCGTTTGTATGGCAAGAAGCATTGATGGTTGCAGCTATGCTTCTACAAAACTTTGATTGTCGTCTCCATGATCCGGGTTATAAATTGCGTATCAAGCAAACACTTACCATCAAACCAAAAGATCTTATAATGCAAGCTACACTACGTCATGGTATGACAGCTATTGATCTCGAGAACCTATTGAGGCGATCACCATCGTCAAGTATTAAGTTACCCGAAATTTCCACGGCACCTTCAAAACTACCAGATATCTTGAACCTAAAGTTGGATTTCAAGCACATGACGATCCTTTATAGATCAAATACTCCAAATAATGGCCAATTCCGCCACTGATCAAGACTCGAAACAACAACTCGCAGCCATGTCTAAAGATTCAGAAATCTACGAAAAACAAGTCCTTACCAAACGTCTAAGTAGCATTGCCCTCCTAGAGGCACACCCATCAGTTAAACTCAATTTCTGCGATTTTCTGTCTTCTCTCTCTCCCTTGAGAGTCCGCTACTACTCCATCTCCTCATCTCCTCTTCATTCTCCAAACACATGCACAATAATCTACAACGTTCTCTCCATCCCCTATTTCTCCAACCTGGGTCGCTACGCCGGTATTTGCGGGACCTATCCCTCCTCTCTCGTCCCCGGAGATCCAATCAAAGTCTCCGTACGACCCAGTAGCAAAAAACTCTTTCATCTCCCCTTAGACAGCAAACGAACCCCTCTCCTCATGTTTTGCGCTGGAACCGGAATCGCTCCTTTCAGAGGCTTTATTAAACAGCGCGCCATGTAAGCCGCTGCATCACCGGACCGCAAACTCGCTCCAGCGATTCTATTCGTCGGATGTAGATCTTCAACGTCGGATCGTCTGTATGCTCGGGAATTCGACAGATGGGAAGACCTTGCTGTAGTCGATATCCGGTATTCCTTTTAACGCGAATCGGATTCCCCGCCGAGCGAAAAGGGGATGGTGAAGATGGGACAGGGGTATAAGTATGTGCAAGAGAGGATGCTGGCAGATACGGATAAGAAAGATATTTTGAAATTGTGGGATGAGGGGGCAAGAGTATATGTTTGTGGCGGAGGAGCATTTTTTAAGGAGAGAGGGAGAGCAGCGAGGGAAATTGTGAGGGAAAGGTTGAGGGAGAAAGGGGTGAAAATTGAAGGGGGAGAAGAGGAGTTGGAGGAAAGGTTTAAAATTGGGTTGGTGGATAGACGTGCGACTGACATTCTCGGGTAGGGGATTTTTGTTATAGATGTGTGTGTGAATGAGATTTTAGATTTTAACAAACTTGAAAGCGCGTGTATATCTGACATGATATGATATAACACGACGCTCAATAAATCACATTGGGAGGACGATGAGGAAATTGACAAGAAAATTTCATTTTTGATCGATTTATTCCACTATCTTACTTCAAATTCATTTACGATCTATGATGATTTTTAAAAACAACATTAAAATTATTAGAGATTAGTTACACACATAGGCTCCGTATAAGTGATTTCTATTTTCCCAAGAAATGGGAAAGAATTTCCTCATTCTTCCTTTTTATTTCATTTTTGTATTATGTCGTTATCGTCATTCTCATCCTCACTCACTCTTCTCACTCTTCTCACTCTTCTCGATCGGCACGAATCCGAATCGGTCATTATTTAATTCGATATTTCTACACCGCACCGCATTTTTTGAAAGATACGGACGGAGGGTTTGATCTATTTGGTGCTTGTGCTGGTGCGAGAGGGGGTGAGTGAGGGTGAGGGCTTGGGTTTGCTAGGGGTATGGGTTTGGGTGAGGGTGGATTGAGTGAGGTTGGGATTGAGAGTGTAAGGAGATAATACCTTTTTCCCCCGAGAAGTACTTTTCGTGTGGGTATATGTGTTGATAGACTGATAGGTTGGGAGAGGAGATGTATGGATGGATGGATGGATGTGAGAGAGTGGGTTGTTGGATGTGATATGTCACATGTATTACTATGCTTAAGATGAGTTGGGAATATGGGGGAGGGGGTTATGGATGTGGATTTAGATGTTTATATATATATATATATATATATATATATATATATACATGTAGTCTCGTTGAGCAAAATCGGGACTCTAAACTCGAGATTGAATAGGAAATGAGGAATGAGAAATGAGAGTTAAAGAGTGCTGGGGAATCTAGTCTGGGGGTTTTTAAGCTCTATGTATTTGGTAGTTATTGAACGGATGGATAGATGGATGAATAAGGGTATAGAGGAAACTAGAATTAATGAGGTCGATTACTTTTGTAGTGATTTGTGATTCTTTTTTTTATAGACGTGAGATATTATCTATGGATTTCTTGATGTGTATGTTGAGGGGGCGTTGTATTGTACTCTGAAGTTTGAGATTTAAAGAGAGAGCGAGGGTGAGATATTTCATCCTGAATAGTTAAAGGATATCGTGCGAAAAACCTACCCGTTTATGGATATAAAGACGTATTTTAGGATACATCTCAAAGATCTGGATGAGGAAGAATAGAATTCGATATAATTTTTCGCTTGTATTGCGTTTTATTCAGGGGGAAGAGTTGAGAATGGGATCTTTGGAAGGATATTGTGGAATAAGAATGTGAATTTTTGATTTGCAGACCGAACAGTCTTGCATTCTTTCATCTAAGGTATAATGTATCGTCCGAGTATGTAAAAGATATCAGAAATGTGAATGGACGTCTATTCTCTCACCTAGGCTAGTAAAAATATCTTCTTTACTAAACAACCTACCTACTCATCTCTCAGCCCCCCATCAAGAACGCTCTCTACACTCAACTCAAACCAAGCAACCCCTCACATCCAAGAAATTCAAAAGTATCTCTCTCCCTTTCCTCCCCAAAAATATCATGAACGGCGTGAACCCTACGCACAATGCCAAAATGGCAAAAATTGTATTCCGGTACGGGGAATTGAACCCCGGTCTCCCGCGACCTGATTGAAACTGTGATGTTTCGAATGAGAGGCGGAAATGCTAGCCACTACACCATGCCGGATTTATTGATCATAATTGATCGTATTTGATAGAGAAATAATTGCAGAATACAAATATAAAGCTAATTGATTTAGCGAGAAAAGTTTTCTGGAAGAGTTTTAAGCGAGGAGAAGGGGCGGGGCGGGATATCCACTTCTCGGAGATTTCATCTACGCAATCATATGATGAGTAAATACTATGCCACGAATATTGATTGATATGGACAAAAGCTGTTGCGAATTCTTGTATGATTGCGGGGCTTTATGTTTAGAAATATATTCTTATTCAGGGGGGGGGGGGAAGGGAGTGTTAATCAATATTGATTAGAATTCGGTATGGTAAAATTGATTTTGGGAAATATGTGGTGTTAAACCAACTTACTAGCTTATACGCTCACTGTTTGGTCTCTGTAAACTGTACTGCATGTATGATATTATTAACATTAGATGTAGTAAAGATTTTCATCAGATCTGTGATAATATCCATAACCTCAACCTGATATTCTGGTAGATAGGAACCACGATATCGTCCTCAGAAGATCAGTTTCTCATACATGTACGGAGATTAAGACAAGGTGCTTCTACTAGAATACTTGGTGTAAGACCGAGTGGTGGGAACTACATGGTAGCTTTATAGTACTTTGGTGTTTTGCATGTCGATGGGAGTCTTGGGGCGGGTTACTAGTTCATGGCGGATCAGATGAAAGCACATTGCAAATAATCTTGATAAAAGAATTCTGTTGAGTTCAATATCCGGCTACAATGCCACTAACATTTTGATTCTATTATAAAAAAAAATTCTAGGTCTGAGTGTGTATCCTTACTCACACTATTGGATTGAGAGTTTCCACTTGTGGTACGAGTATTCTCAGGTTGAGGATAGCTCGATTCGACTACAAATGAGAAGATGGGACCTATGATTTAGGTGACTAAGTAGACGTAGTATAACTAAGATGTAGACTAATTGGTTGAAAATGAACCTTATTCTATTATTAAAACATTGAAGTCCTAGGCGTGAGTATGACTGAAAGTTTTTTTTACATGGAGAACTCTATTTGATATATGCATACATATGTGTAACATCCACAGATTCTGGAAACTTCAAGGACTTTTGTGAATTCTAGGCTATTGTGCTTTCCATACTGAAACATGCATTATGTATGAAACTGGCTAGCATGCTCTGATCCATATAACCTCTAGAATTTCAAGAAAAGAATGAAAGGCACCAGAATACTCGTAAATCCTATCAAATTGCTTCCGTTGAATTTGTAGCTAATCATAACCTATCTCCCAATAATCGCCATAACCATAAGCGTATCATACCAAACCAACTCCAAAAATAACCCTTCCATTCAAATTCATATCGATGCTCATATTAATCCTCATCCAATGCTAACAATGGGTGATCGTGGTACATATTTCTGCAAGACCCAATCCAAACTGCCAGTCAAAAATGCTATTGGGTTACCCATACCCAACCGCATTACTAGACCCACGCATTGAAATCACTTTCCTCATCCCAAATCTCTCTCCAAGCTTTCCAAGCAACCAATGCATACACTAGAAGAACCGCCATACCAACCACAGAGTCGACTCTAAATACACAAGAGGAAAGACATCCCCAGAACATGCCCAAGGCAAATTTATAATCACCCAACTTGATCTCTCGGTTCCGCAAATTTTGCAACCCTGCGACCATTTCTAAAGCAACTCTGTTTCTCAAACAGGTAGTCGAAGTCAGATCTGTGAGATGTGGTGTCCAGAGAGCCAAGAAATTGGTATCGCGGTTGTTTACTTCGAAGATTCGGCGGATGAGAGATGGAATTTTGCTGTCTTGGGTACGTGGTGGAGTTGGAGGGGAAAGATGAGGAGGTGTAGTTTTTGTAGATTGAAGTTTATCGGTGGGTGAAGATGTTTTAACTTTCGAAGCTTCAAACGGAAATTTTGCACTTGTGGGGTCTTGCTGTGGAATGGATGATAGAGGTAGACAATAACTTCGGCGGGGAGAGAGAACATCGTATTGTGGCATTGTTAAAAACGTAGCATTGGAAGCGGAATTTTGGCTGTGTGGCCGAACTTTGTTTGCAAGAGAAGATTGCATTTTTGCAGATCTGGTTTCTGGTCTTGAAACCATGATTTCAGGGAGTGCAACATGAGGCTGCATACTTGCAGTTTGAGTTGTAGAGTTGCGTGTCAATTTGGTGTCTTGATCTGGTTTGTGTGAGGAGGAAGTTAATGTAGATGGCTATGTGATGTGGAAATCCAAATTATTTGTATGACTATGTGCTGTTTGAGATGGAAACACGAGAAACACTCTCAAAGAGCTGTCAAAGCTCTTACTGAAAGGAGAAGTATCTGGGAAAGCGCATACGCTTAATCCATGATATGTTTTGAAATATGTCTATGTAAGGATCCCATACCACCAACGGTAACTCCGCAGGAAGCACATGATACTACAACGCAGCAGATTGGAAGTATCATATTATGTATTCAAAAAACTGCAGAAACATAAAGATTTAGTTTCAAGTCTACATGATGCTACCTCATCTTCTCCATAGTTTGCACAACCATCCGACACAAGCTACTTTGTTCTCTGCCGATAGCCACGTAAATACCAACGCTATACCTAACACAACAGACACAAACAGTACTGGGAATACACCGATATATATTCCGGAAGGTTGATGTTGAACGGTCAATTTTGTGCATGTACACTGGTGTTCAGGCTGGGCGATCGTCACCTTTGCTGAAGGAGATCCTCGGCTTGGGAACTTTATGGCTGAAATGCTTCTCATGTTTTGCTAAGATCGAATGTGGTGATGGTTTGAGGATATGACAGGTTGATACAATCGAAGTTTGTGAAGAATGAAAGGGGAAATGAATGAATAGTATTGTAATATATACCCGAGGTAGATGTCGCCGGGGAAAGAAAGAGACTGATATGGTAAAATTAAGAAAGTAATCATGTCTGAGAGAGTGATCTAATATGGTTGAAAAATGATTTTATTACACGAACCCTCTCGTATTCTTGCTATGCTTCTAGCATTATAGATCTTGTGTCCCAACCAAAAAACATGACACTTCCCGTGTTCCCTAGAAAAGGACCATGTCTGAGAAAAATAGACTTATTGAACAATCTAGCACATTGAAATCAGATCAAAATTTCCCTATGAGCTTAACTTCTTCAAGTAAGTACTTAATCAGATTCTAGTCGCCTCAAACAGACTCCCCGGAATTGCATATTCTGAGACACATAAATGACAACAACACCAATGCCTACCCGGTCTGAACAAAGAGATCATGTGTGCGTATTGGAGTCCACAAAAAGACCCTTAGATTCAATTATAAGAGAGCGTTGCTTATTTCGAAAAGCATGGTCTCAAACAAAGCAATCACTACAGACATCGTAGATCATCCATACTGAAAAAGTTGCCACGGAAAGGAGCTCTCTTCCGAATTATAGCAAAGTTTCAAACGCAGAAAAAAAAAAAAGCCATCAGAAAAGAGATCAAAATCATCAAAGAAGTCAACAGCTAAGCCTCCGACAAGCTTTCCAAGTACTAGACAAAGGCCCCAAATTTTCCTCCTCCTCCCCCCACCCAAACACAACATAAACCAGTCCCTCAAACGTCACCAACGCCATCCAAACCCCCAGTACCAAAAACACCATTCCAAGTAGCACAACCTTCATAGCAGCTCTCCCCCTCGGAGCCTGCGGATACGGAATCAACCTCGTCGGACAATTTTTCAAATACTGTTCTCCGTGATTAACGACTCCATTCATCGCATATATAAAGTCCCTTTCATTGAGTGAGAATTTCGGATTTTGGAAAAAGGCAGGAATGTCAGCTCAAAGATCTTGGATGACTTCAGAGGGTGCTTTATCAGGGTGTTCACGAGCCATTTTGGACATCGTGTACGGAGAGAAATTGGAGCGAGGCGAGGCAAAGTGAGGTTAATTAGTATTCCTCGATTTTTCTTGTTTTTCTTTTTGATGAGATGGAGTGCACTTGAATGAGAAATCTCGTATACGGTTGTAATCTTACATTCCGTGAAAACTTAGCAGAGGTTGAATGTGAAGCAGAGCGTAGTATTTCTACTCTAAGCTATCGTAGAACATACTTTTCTTTGTCTCGACAAAGCTGAGTGGCTGGACAACAAGCACTTCAGTTGAGATTCTTTGACATATTAAAAGTATGAATTGTGAAATCTGGAAAGAAGAAAGGAAGTCTCTGACAATCGACTAGATTCTTCTGCGAGTAACCTCTTTTTTTCTTCTGGCCTGATTTCTGGTTTTAACTCCTACACAACTCGATCTTAGTCTGCCAATTCGTAACTTCTCACACATGTAGAAAATCATTTAGAGTACTCACTAAAGCACCAAGAACATACACACATAATCCTCCTACCTAACAAATAACCAAGCCATAAGAGAATTCTTTCACAACAGAAATCCCAGGTCCAAACCCCCAGATATACAGACACATAAGAAATCAAGAGACAAGAAACAAATTTACAAACTTCCCTTTTGCTTTTCAATTTTGATCTTAAATTTTGAATTTTGTTTTGATATGTCCAAACTCCACATACGATATCCCTAAAATAAACAGAGAGAGTATATGGCATCATCTAAGCTCTATATCAAACAACTATCATGCCAGAAAACAAGCCCATTCATTCCCATCCATCTATCCAACATAAAAAAAAACTAACCCATCACAACATTACTCTCACCCCCTATCTCCTCCCCCTCCCTCTCCCTATCCAAAATCCTCATCCCACCCTCCTCATCCCATGCAATCCTCCCCTCCAACGCCGCCCTCATCACCTCCCTCCCCGCAACTTCCTTCTCGCCCGTCACCGGATCCCACTCGAACCCCTCCTTCAACCACATCCACCTCAAAAACGCTCTCAACTCCTTATCCTCTGGAAGCACCCTCATCCACTCCGGTTGAAACCCTTCTTCCTCACTTCCTTCGCCATTCCATCCTCTCGCTTTCTCCAACAACATATCCCTGCAAAAGATTCGCCAACTATCAATTGCATAGGGTCCCTGGGTCATGTGTCCGATTTCCCAACCTGTACGCGGGTCTACGGATTCTTCGGGAAGGACCTCGCTTTTCTTAACGTCGCGACCGAGTCCTTTAGTGGGGTAGTCATGAACCGCATACCGTTTATTTTTCACTGGTGGATTTTCGCAAAAGGTTTTAGCGTAAGCTTGATAAGTAGCTGCGCGTTGGTTTTGCAAGCCTAGATGTCGAATTACCGAGACAATGTCTTCTTTGGGAGCATCGACTATTGATTGTGGGGTAGGGTATTGGTCCATTAGGGTATAGAAAACTGGGATAGCCTGTTTACCATGAGTGCGATTGAGGAATGTAACGGCTATGAGAAGTCGAAATGGATCGTGGGCAAGTTTTTCCTGAATGAGTCCAAAATGAGGTGCAGATAAAGGTGGAAAAGGGATACATGAAATTATGCCAGGGGGCCGTTTTTTAGGAGATTCCTTTTTGGGAGATGAATTTTTGATTGTAGACTCTCCTTTTGAAGCTATGAATTTGCTAGATTTGGATGGAGTGGGAGAGAATGGTAGAGTAAAGTAAGGTGAATGCATAGGTGGTCTTTGTTTCTTTCCTGATCTCAGAAGACTAGGAACATCAACTTCAATGGTATCAAGACCGCTACTATCTGATGCTAGAAAAGGATGATCGGTTATGCTTAGATCAGATAGCTCAGAGGAGTCACTCTCATAAGCATTGAGATTGAGGGATTCTGTCTTCCTCAGGATAGGTAGTTCCATATCGTCGAATGATTGTAGCGTTTCCGAAGGTGACTGAAATTCATGATCGAGAAGTTCCAAGGGCTCGCAGGTGATTGACCCGTAATCATCATCATTATCATTATTGGTTCCGGTGGTTATGTCTGTTCCCCCTCCCAAATCACCAACGGTGGCTTCATCAATTTCGCAGTCAAGGTGACTCAAACTAATATCCAGAAGTTGACTACCACTCGTAGACTCTGGCCCTTCTACGAGTGGTTGGCTTTTGCCGATCTCCTGGTATTCCTAGCTGGAGAATCAAGACCCGGTGCTGAAGCAAGAACGGCAGCTCTTGCTTTTGGTACTCTTCCGCGTTTGGCTTTTGGCGATTTGGAATCTCCTGATACCTTAGGAGATTTGGGGGTAGTCTGAGCCTTGTTTGCTGCCTTCACTGGAGGCCTTCCCTTCTTTGCGACTGCCGCCTTTGTTTGTGCAGGTGATTTTGTAGGTGTCTTAACATTTTGGTTCTTCGATGCAAGAGGTGTAGCTGTGGGTGTCTTGATCTTTTGGATTTTGGACGAAGCAGGTGTTGCAGGCTTTGTTGGGGTATCTTCAGCCTCCAAGCGATTATTGTTTCTGACTCTCTTCCTTGAACGCTTCTTCGCACTTGCACTGGCCTCGCCATCCTCCTTGGGCTCGTCAACTTCCATGTCTGAATCGGCTACAGGTGCAGCATTCTCCTTGGAAGAATCATCGTCGACTTTGTCTTCTTCTTGAACGGCAGACGAGGTCTCCTTGCTATCTTCTCCGGGAGTCTCCGAGTCCACTTGCTCCTCATCTGCTTTATCATCGGAAGTTTCTTCAGAATTTTCCTCATCAACTTCTGTTTGGGCTGGAGCGTCGGACTTGGTGGCAGACTCGGGAATATCTTCAGCGTTATCTTCGATCAAATGCTCAAGAGAAGGATATGAGACAACATCGGAGTTACCGACCGCCGGTTCAGAGGTCCCCTTTTCGGTCTCATTCTCTTGCTCGTCATTTATTTCAGGAGCATCTTCCATAGTAACATCGCCATCCAGATTATCTTCAGCCTGGGCTACTGAAGCTCTCGCAGCAGCAATCTTCGCTTCCAGACCAGTAGGCGCGACATTTCCCTTCTTAAGGTCTTTCCAACTGCGCTTCGATTTGACTTTCTTATTTTCCTCTTTTGCCTCTTCGGTAGCCTCCTCCTCGACCTCCTCCTCGACCTCCTCATCAGCATCACCAATAACCTGCGCCTTCAACCCCTCTCCAAAGAATTCTGAGGTTTTCGGTCCCTTTGCTTTCTTATCCCAACTCTTCTTCGCTCCCTTCCCCTTCGCCTTCCCATTTCCATGTCCCCTCTTCAAATCCCTAACCTGCTTCTCCAACGCCTGAATCCTCTCTCTATCCTTCCTCTTCTCCTCCGCATCCCTCTTTTTCGCCTCCGCAGCCTTCTTCTTCTCCTCCACCCTCCTCTGTTTATCCTCATCCTGCTGTCTCAGATGCTCCTCATGCTTCTTTGCCTTTTCCTCTTTCTTCTGCTCCCTCAATCGAGCCGTTTCTTCCTCTCTAACCTTCTTCGCCGCTGCCTTTTCCGCAAGCTTCTTTTCCCTCGCAATCGCCTCCTCAGCCTCTCGAACTACAGCCGCAGCTTTCTTAGGTGCCTTGCTCTCTTCCTTTTTCTGTCTCTTGGCCTCGCGTTCAGCTTTGAAATTACGTTTGCGCTTATTGCTACCCGTAGCTTGTTCACCGTCGATTGGCGCAGTAGTTTCATTCTGATTGAAAAGTTTAGCTATTTTCCAAATGTTGATCATGGTAAGTGCAAAGAGTTGTGAAGAATACCTCGTCTTGAGACATCTTCGCAGAAGGAATGTCCTCTCCCTTGACTTCACCCGCCTTTTCATTTGTCATTGTAACCTCATCAACTTTCTTTTCCATTTCGGCTGGCGACCCCGCGGCCTGAGTACTGTTTCGCTTTGCCATGTCTTAAAAGGGTTGGTATAATTGCTTTTGGCAGATCAATTGATACAAAGAATCAAACCTAAATCCCAATGGATATAAATTTCAAGGCTAAAACCAAGAAAAAGAAATTCGCAAACAATTTTGTGTCCAAAGTAATAAAGTTCACTAATAGAAAAAAAAGTTTCCCGACAGGACTCGAAAATCTGGGGTATCAACTTTTTTTTATTTAGCGAGGACTTTTTTCAGTTACGTTACTTCAGCAATATTCACTCCAAAGGGTCCACTGAAATTACTAGCACAATTTGGATTTATATGAGAGTATGATTAATTGGTATAGGGAGGCTTTGTAGTCTATAGGAGCGGTAATTTTGAGATTCATCATGGCAGGGTTCCCGTGAGCATCTTTAAACAGTCGGATGGATATTGGGACACATCTATTTTGCTGCCACTCTTGAGCATTAGCTCCCAAAGTGAAGCTTTTATCTACCACCCTCATTTGAAACTTCTCCTTTGTACAATTCGCGCAGTAAGATAAAACTAGTAGCACATTTATTTCCTATCCTTCGCTCCCCCATTAAACAAAAGAAATTGAGAATCTAGTGATGTGCAGGACCGTTGCCAGTTTTAGGTGGGTTGTACACGATCTTTCTTGTCTTGATAGGGGACCACTTGTAACGCTTAACCCAAATGCTCAATGCGAAAAGCATAGATCCAATAACCAAAACCTTCATACCCATCTTCTTTCGTTGATCCATCTCAGGCTCGGCTGACCAGTTGAGGAACTCGACAACATCCTTGGCCATTTGTGATGCTGATGCTGGGGTACCGTCTTCATACTCAACAAGTTCGTTGTAGAGAACACGACCCATAGCAATACCGGTACCTGGGAAATATGGGTTGAAGTTGAGTCCTTCTGGAACCTTGGCTCCTGCTGGAGGCTCATCTGGGTAACCAGTCAACAAACTGAAAATATAGTTGGCACCGCCGTGTCTGGCCTTGACCATCAAACTGAGATCAGGTGGCAAAGCTCCGTTGTTGGCAGCACGAGCGGCTTCATCGTTCTTGTATGGGGATGGGAGGTAATCAGAGAGTTTTCCAGGTCGCTTTTCGATTTCACCCTCATCGTTAGGCTCGCTGTCGTATTCGTTCTCTTCGGCCATAGCCTTTGCCTCATCGACTGTGTGTGTAACACCGACCAAAGCTCTGTATGGAATACGGCTCAAAGAATGGCATGATGCGCAAACTTCTTGGTAAACTTGGAAACCTCTTCGTAATCTATTCTTTCTTGTTAAAACAGGCCAATTTGCTTGATGGAAAACGGGATTCTTACGCTTGATGATCGAATGTCTTTGCGTATTGTTGGTGAACCCATGGGTATTGTGTTGGATGAAGACTGGTATCGTATCAGTATTGTGTTCCACCTTATATGCTGCTTGTCTTCTAGTCTTCATTTGGTATTGCCGGAGTTCCCACCACCCCACAAATGTTCGAGTTGACTCGGAAAGATATGTGACTACTCACCCTTCTTCAACTGGTGTCATGGCGTTTAATGGCTGGCCATAAAGATGATAGTACCAGGCGAGGGATCCTGCCGCCACTGCGGTGGCAGCACCTGCAGCCATGTTGATACCGAAGGGAGAAGCGGCTTCGGCGGAAGTGGAAGTAGATGCAGCACGCTGTAAGATATAACGTTAGCCTTCAGTTCAACACATTGGACTGCCCCCCTGATATCTCTGCCGCCCACATCGAAGTGTTCTGTATCTTGACCTCGGAGATGGGGAATAATTGTACCTTTGTAGCGTTAATTGCATTATTCCGTACTCCCCCGAACGAGCGCGTCGAGCGCAGGCATGATCTGGCCAACATATTGTGCAAAATATGCCTCGAGCTGGGAATCAGTTCAAGGTGGGTTTGACTGATCAATTGAATAATAGGATTCGAGATTGAAGTTGTGAGGGTGCGGCGACAAATAGTTCGAAAATGATCCGAAAAAGAAGCTAAATTATGCCTTAGGCACAGGCTTACCACTGAATGAATTTTGATTGGCTGAAACTCATAACACGATTATTTCTCGGACAATCATGGCTACAAAATCTCAAGTACCAAAATAGTCCCCGGCAATATGGAACTTCATGATGTTATTTCTACATTGTAATGAAGATATACTTAATATCGAAATTCTAGATTTTTTTGAGCTGTTATGGGATTTTATCATTTGGTCAGATATAACATTTGCATTTTGATGCTGACAAATTGCATTAGGCAAATCATGATTGGTCTTTCCACTCCCGAATCAATTATACCACAAATTGAGTTCAAAATTATTTATATCCATCCATTGCTTTGCAAAATGTAACTATTCAGAAAACCAATTTTTTGTCTTACAACCCAATAACTCCTTACTGACGAAGGATACTATGACTATGCTCGTTATATGCGCTCCGATTCCAACGTAACAACCAACTACTTCATTTGATTTTTCCTATCCTTCAGTTCCCATTCGAACCATTCTTGAGCTCTCTTCTTTGCTTAACGGCGTTTGCTAGCTCTTCAAGAACTGATTCGGTGTCATCCCATCCAATACAAGCATCAGTAATACTGACACCATGTTTGAGACCGGACTTTCCTTCTTTTGGAACCTTTTGAGCGCCTAGGGACAGAGTAAGCAAGTATTCCATCATGTTGAATAGTTAGGGGATCTTACCTTCGTTAATGTTGCTTTCAATCATGACACCCATAATGGCATCCTCTCCTGCGGCAATTTGTTCAGCCAATACAGACGCAACCTTTGGTTGATTCTTGTGATTCTTCAATGAGTTTCCATGACTGCAATCAACCATCAATCTTTGTCTGACACCATTCTTCTCAAGTGCAGCTTTTGCCTCTCCAATACTCTTTGCATCATAATTAGTACCCTTGGTACCACCTCTGAGAATGACGAAGCAATCTTCATTTCCAACTGTACCAACAATGGCAGCAACACCAGGCTTGGTAACTGAAAGGAAGTGATGAGGGTGTCGTACAGCGCCAATTGCATCGATAGCTACACCAAGACTACCATCCGTACCATTCTTGAAACCAACTGGGAAACTCAATCCACTAGCCAATTCCCTATGTAATTGACTCTCAGTTGTTCTAGCTCCAACAGCTCCAACACTCAATAAATCTGCCAAGAATTGTGGTGAGATGGTATCCAACATTTCACTAGCAATTGGCATTCCCTTCGCAGTCAAATCCACGAACAATTGTCTGCTGATTCTCAACCCTTTATTAATCTTGAAGCTATTATCAATATCAGGATCATTGATGAGTCCCTTCCAGCCGACAGTTGTTCTTGGTTTCTCAAGGTAAGAGCGCATGACAATCAAAAGATCATCTTCGTACTTGTTCTTGAGAGCTACGAGCTTGTCGCAATATTCGAGCGCAGCGACGGGATCGTGAATTGAACATGGACCGATGACTACCAGTAATCTGCCATTCTTATCTGCGCCAGTCACAACATCGACGGACTCGTTGCGACCCTTCAAAACTGTTGCTTTGGATTCTGGAGTTTGAGGAATTTCATGTTGGAGGAGATCGGGAGGTGTCAATGGGTTGTATCCTCGAACTATAGGGTAGCTTTGTCAGTCACATTCTTCGATCCAAGCCGGAACAATTGAATCATCCAATACTTACTGCGCCAATCCTCAGTACTATCTTTATGGCCAACGTTCTGGTTTTCTATGTAAAAGGCCTTCAATGAGTCAGAGTGGTTTCTTGTGAAATGAGGCATCTTGAATGAATGAGAAGAGTGTTTGTTTGGTAACTTACCGACATATTTAGATAATTGCGCTTCTTTTATATTTTGCAAAACCGTTTTCCTTCAATGGATAGATTTTATATTCAGTATGCTGAGGTGAGATTATTTTTCTTTGAGAGTTAGAATTAATGATTTGAGAAGTCTGTACGCGGGGCATTCATTGAGAAGCTCGAGTGAACTATGATTCATCGCGCTACAAAAGTTTTAGCGATGTCATTGGTGGTGGGGTCAGCCCCTGTAATCATTAACGTGGATCGTTGATTGGTCTGGAACCCACGAAACGGTGAGCCAAAATCATCAGAGGAATCAGAACCTCGTCGTACAATGAGCACAGCTATTACAGATCTCCGAGGGAAGATCACCGAAAAATAAGTTTAAATTGTCGGTCCGGAGAAAAGCTTACGGACCTCAAGGGTTGATCTCCGAGGAAGAATAGGAAAAGAGAAGTGATGTAAGCCATAATATTCCTCTAGCCTTCTAATCAAAGACTTGCGTCTTCTATCTAGTCTTTACCGTAAGCCCACCCATGTATTGCTATTGTAATTCTCACTCATCCGACTTGGCCAACAAGTCCGGGATATCATCAACAGTGTTTCTACCCTCCAAAATATCTGATCTTGTTAGTGTGCGCATTCCTTGCAAGTATAGACTCAATGACTTACTAATAACAGCAGTAAATAATGGGTATTCGCCCTCCTTTCCTCTAGACTTCAAAAACTCATTGACCTCTTTTGCAGTACTAGTTCCTTGCAATTTTTGTCCATTCAATTCCGTGTTCTCAACTTCATCGACTGTAACTCCTCTTTCAATTGCCATCTTTGCACACCTGAAGTTTCGTCCTCCACTGCAACTTGTAATTAAATCGGCAACTCCAGCACTTTGTTCGGTGAAAGTACCACCATGAACAGTCTCTCCAAAAAATTCCTTGCCAAATTTAACCATTTCAAGAAGGCCCACTCGCATAACAGCCGCCTTTGCATTATCTCCCCAACCACGTCCTTCAACGAAACCAGCAGCTAGTGCAACGATGTTCTTGAGGGCTCCGCCAAGAGAAACACCTGCCACGTCGGAAACCATCTGAACATGGAAGTAGGGACGATGGAATAATGTCTTGAATAAGGCATGATCCAATGGCGGATATTCCGATGGTACGGCCTTCAACTTTGTCTTGCTGACTCTTCCCTTGACATCTTTATGTTCTTCATCTGCAGGTGTAATGGTAAGATTGACTTGAGAGCTGGATGGGGAGGGTCCAGTTGGAGTTGTGGCACGCGAGTCCATGGTCGGAGGATCGTATGCAATTGTGGTTTCACACCATTTCTCCATTGCAATCTCATTGGCAATGTTGGCACCTGAAAGTGCTCCACAATATATTCCCAATCCTTCACCGATCCATTCACTGAAAAGACTGATCTCTGAGGCTGTCACATTCACACCCTTTATACAAGAGATTCCACGCGCGAATGGTAGGATGTGCCCTTGGAGTTGTTTTGTGATGCGACCGATAAATTGATGAGGAAGATTGAAAATCAAAACCGAAGAGTTCGCAACTGCATCTTCAACAGAAGGGTTGGCGATGAGATTGGTGGGAAGTTGGATATTTGGCAGATATTTCACATTCTCGTGGTATTTGTTGATGATCGAGGTGAGCTTTTGAGGTGAATGATTGGAGGCATCGTAATGTTTGGAGTCCTTTGGTATAGTAACCTCCTCCTCATAAACCCACATCTGAACTTCCTCCTCGAATAAATCGGAATGTTGTTTTGTATTCTCTGCCACAATTTTTGCAATGGTACAGCCCCTGGCAGATATCAATAAAATGACCGAGATATTTGGACATGGTTTAATGATAACTTACCAGTTACCGGATCCAACCACCGTCACCTTATGCTTCTTACTCCATGCTCCCAGGGTCGCCATTTTATTCGATTGAGGGGTATTAAGATGTCGAGCTGTCTGTGCTATTCTTCGAAGAGGTTGATTTGATGCTGCTGTAAATCTTGTGAGCATGCACATATGTTATGACGTGAAAGAAGCAATAAGCAGGAGGAATAATTAGGACACGCAAAGGGAGGCAAAATACCAAGTACTTTGAGACATTGAGATACCAGAATGTTGAGACAAAAGGCCTCGCTTGCTCTTCTGTCACTTGTGATAGCTCGTGAATAGCTCGTGATTGAACCAGGGGGGGCAGCTGACCGCTTTCGAAACGGGCTTAGTGTATTCTTGTTAACCATTGTGGCTTTTTCCAAATCCCATGGGAAGCTGTTTTGACGCTGTACGAACACCCAAACGACAGCGGGATCCAACAAGCGCTATGGAAGTTACGGTGCAAATGCTGTGGAAGTCCAGATGTTGACAAATGACTCGCTGATAATATTCAGTCGGTTAGACATTGGATGAATGAGTGAACACAACATGAATAGCCCAACTCGAGCATGAGAATTGCATTCATGATTGTATGATTTCTCGATCTTCTCGTGTCAAGGGTTATGCTGAACTGGTGCTGGGGATGGAGTTGCAGTTGGAGATGGAGCTGGAGTTGGAGAAGACAATATAAAACTTTCGTATTGTGATATAGGTACTTACACATGTTGTCGATAGGAAGATTGTTAATATTCATGACTTTTGATAGTTGACAACTTTTATTTTATGTTTATTTTATTTTTTTACTTCGAGATCGAAATCGAGTGAAATTTATTATTTTAGCAGCCCCTGAACCCCTGGCCTAGCCGTCCGTATATCTACCTAGGTTAAGGGAGGGAGATACCCGACAACCGAATGATAGTGTGAAGAAAGTTAGTTGATTCATTGAACTGATCTCGAGTCTAACTGGTGGGTATGCAGGTGAAATATAGAGTGAGTAGCACTTGGGAGTAGACATAATATATAGAGTAGATGAGGTATGAAGTATGAAGTATGAAGTATGAAGTACGTAAAGTATATACAGTATAAAAAGTAGCTTCGGAGTAAAAGTATAGTTTACAAAAGAACCCTACAACTAAACACCACCACCTCACCCTCCTCGTATATCTTTTCTTAATCCGCATCATTTCCAAAGCTTATATATCAAAATCACTCAAGCTCAAAGGAAGAAACTCTACACTACGCTCCCTAGTAGATACTCGGAGCAAAGAACAATAAATGGTCTAGACCACGGTATATCACGTCCCAATCCAACCTTGACGCCGCGTACCAAAGAAAGAGAAGAAAATGTAGCAAATGTGCGAAAGGTACCTGATTGTCACTTACTAGGTATTATTTATATCATGACGTATCACATTCAGTTTTTCCATCCTAAACCATCGAAAACTCATCGCAACCAATAGATCCCCTAGTATTTTGGCCAACAAGCCGGGTCTTTCCTATGGTTCGACCAGCATCTTACCCGCGCCCACTCTCCCACCACCATCCCACCCACCCATTATCCCATATGTTAATCTGCCCACCTACCACTTACCACCCAGCCCACCAACCCACCAACCCACCAACTCCAAAGGGGCCCCGCTTCCAACCTACCTCTATCAAACCATCAGCAAACACTTGGAAGCTACCTATACCACTTGTTAAAAAACTAATGCACTTTCCTATGAGTTTTTCTTAAAAGTACACCTCAACTCCTCTCCCCATCGTTTTCCTCCATCTCCGTCTCTTTTCATTTGCTTCATATTCTTCTCTCCATCTTCACCTTTTTCCAAAGCCTGTGACGTCTCTTTGATTTGTGCCGATCCCTTCTAGAACCCAGTTCTCTTACAACAATCGCTTTCAATAATATCTAACGTTGTTGGTTTGCCAAATCTATAGCGCCAGAGACAATGGTTTCCAACGAAATCTATCTACTCCCCCTCAAGGACGACGGGAGTCCCGATGTATCGGGAGGATATATCTATCTGACACCTAAAGGCACAGAGCCAATAACTGTCCGTTTTGCTATCGAAGGAACATCTTCGATATGTCGAGAGGGCAGTCTTTGGGTGAATATCCCTGAGAAAGGTGTAGAGTTTCAGAGAGACCAGTTCCGTGAATTCAAGTGAGTTTTTGCCTGCAAATCTCCATCTACTGCAAAAACTAACTGTATAGGTTGGAACCAGACTTTAATCGTACCATTGAAATATCGATACCCATTCACTCAGCTGGCGCATTCGCATTTTATACTACATACAAGGCTCTACCGGACTTGGATGACACAAGTACCGCTCCCATCGAAACCACCAAATCCCCAGTATACTACATTGATGTTGCTCCTACTTTGAAGCTGGAAGGCAGGCAACTGCCTTTGCCTGCATTGTCAGTCTTCTCTGTCATTTCAAAATTCATGGGAAAGTACCCTAAGGATTGGGAGAAGCATCTCCGGGGTATAAGTGAGAGAGGTTACAACATGGTTCATTTTACCCCATTGCAGAAGCGTGGTGAATCAAACTCTCCATACAGTATATACGATCAACTATCATGGGATCCCGAGTGCTTCCCTAACGGTGAAAAAGACATCAAAAAACTGGTCAAGAGCATGGAAGACAATCATGGACTTTTAGGGTTGACCGATGTAGTCTGGAATCATACTGCAAACAATAGCGCATGGCTCGAGGAGCACCCAGAAGTTGGCTACAATGTATCAACAGCACCATGGTTGCGCTCGGCTTTAGAGTTGGACACTAAGTTGCTAGAATTTAGTAAAGATCTTGCCAAGCTTGATCTCCCAACTACGCTCAATTCTGTTGATGATTTGGCTAAGGTCATGGCAGGCGTCAAAACCGAAGTCATTGCCAAACTTCGTCTATGGGAATACTATGTTATTGAAATTGAAAGAGATGCCGATGCTGTAGTAGAGGCTTGGGCATCTAACAAAATTTCATTCCCAGAGGGCGGATTCGGTGGGTCTGGTTTTGGTGGCTTAGAAGCTATCAAGAATGCCTCTATTACGGACCAGGCAACATTCTTGAGGGAAAAAGGAATGCTCAATACAGATAGGCTTGGGGAAAGATACAGAAGAAAGGTTGATCCAGAGGTTGGTGCAGCACTGCTCACAGCTTTGTTTGGAAGATTCGAAGGCGATAAGTCGAACGGTGCCGATCGTGCTGAAGCTCGAAGCCGTTTGACTAACATCTTGGATGAAGTCAACCTTCCATACTACAAAGAATACGACGTAGATGTTGCTGAGATCCTCGATCAGCTGTTCAACCGCACCAAATATGTCCGCCTTGACGATAACGGCCCAAAACTAGGTCCAATTGACGACAAGAATCCTCTCATTGAAACTTACTTCACCAGATTACCTAAAAATTCCACTACCTCCAAGCACAACCAAGAAGACCTTGCTTTGGCAAATAATGGTTGGATTTGGGCTGCGAATGCACTTGTTGATAACGCTGGGCCCAAATCTCGTGCCTATTTGCGCCGTGAAGTTATTGTCTGGGGTGACTGTGTGAAGTTGCGTTATGGAGAATCTCGTGAAGACAGTCCCTTCTTGTGGGACTTTATGGCAAAATACACACGTCTCATGGCGAATTATTTTACTGGTTTCCGTATCGATAATGCACACTCTACACCGATACATGTAGCCGAATTTCTCCTAGACGAGGCAAGAAGAATTAGGCCAAATCTTTATGTAGTTGCTGAACTTTTCACGGGGTCAGAAGAAATGGACTACGTTTTCGTCAAACGTCTTGGCCTAAGCTCACTCATCAGAGAGGCAATGCAGGCTTGGAGTACTGGCGAAGTCAGTCGTCTTGTTCATCGACATGGCGGTAGACCTATTGGTAGCTTTGAAGTTGATGAAGTATCGGGTGCAGATCAGAAGACACCCCATGGTAGATCCAACGGAACGACACCTGGCAAAGAAATCATTCGCACCATCAGATATACTCCAGTTCATGCTCTCTTCATGGATTGTACCCATGACAACGAAGTTCCAGCTCAAAAGCGTGATGCTCGAGACACTTTACCAAATGCTGCATTGGTTGCGATGTGTTCTAGTGCCATTGGTAGCGTCATGGGCTACGACGAAATTTATCCTAAGCTGGTCGAAATCGTCCATGAAACGAGATTGTACACTTCTGCTTCTTCCGAAAAGGAAGTCAAGACTGGGGCAGGTGAAGGTGGTATTGGTGGTGTCAAAAAACTTCTCAATCAAATCCATAGCATTATGGGTAAGGATGGGTACGCAGAAACATACATTCATCACGAAGATCAATACATCACTGTTCATAGAGTGCATCCCGAATCTAGAAAGGGGTACTTTCTCATCGCACACACAGCTTTCCCTGGTTATGGCAACGGAAATGGAGGCTTCAATCCAGTTCATCTTGGAGGCACTAAGGCGAGCCATCTTGGCAGCTGGATGCTGGAAGTCGACACTTCTGAAGAGGCAAAGAAGGACGTATTAGAGGACAAGAAGTATCTTAGGGGATTACCTAGCAAGGTTTCTAATCTTCCTGGAGTCCGCATGGAATACAAAGATGGAGAAACAACAATTTCCGTCCGAGACAAATTTCCTCCCGGAAGTATTGCATTATTTGAGACTTGGATACCTGCTGCTGAGCATGCAACTGGTCTTGATACATTTGTCACCTCGGGAGCAAAGGCAGCGTTTTCAGAATTGGATTTAGTTGATTTGAACGTCGTCCTTTATAAATGTGAGGCGGAAGAGCGCGACGCTAGTGAGGGTAAAGATGGAGTATACGACATCCCTGGCCATGGTAAACTCGTATATGCTGGTCTACAAGGTTGGTGGAGTGTGCTCAAGAATATCATCAAAGACAATAACTTGGGACATCCCATGTGCAACCACTTGAGAGAAGGACAATGGGCGCTTGACTACATCATCGGTAGATTGGAGAAAATGTCAAACAGGTCCGGTTATGAACGACTACAAAAGCCAACGGCTTGGTTGAAGGAACGTTTCGATGCGATTCGAAAAATGCCAAGCTTTTTGCTTCCCCGTTACTTTGGTCTAGTTATTCGAACTGCTTACCGAGCTGCCTGGGAGCGAAGTTTAGCATTGATGAATGAGAATGTCCGTGAGGGACAGTGGTTCTTACAAGATTTAGCTATGGTTAGCGTTCAACAGACTGGATATGTCAATTCTGCATCCTTGTACCCCAAGAAAGCAGTACCTTCTTTAGCAGCTGGCTTGCCGCATTTCGCAGTTGAGTGGGCTAGATGTTGGGGTAGGGATGTATTTATCTCTGCAAGAGGTCTATTCCTTGGGACAGGTCGCTATGCTGAAGCAAGAGAACATATTCTCGCATTCTCAAGTGTCTTGAAGCATGGTATGATACCTAACTTGTTGGGCAGTGGCAACTTGCCACGTTACAACTCTCGGGATTCAATCTGGTTCATGTTACAAACCATACAAGACTATACCAACATTGTGCCAAATGGATTGGATATTTTGAAAGAGGAGGTACCTCGACGATTCTTACCTTATGATGATACCTTCTTTGATTCTGATGACCCAAGAGCATACTCGAAGACATCAGTTTTGGAGGATATCATCCAGGAATCTTTGCAACGTCATGCATCCGGAATGTCATTCAGAGAAGCAAATGCTGGTCCAAACCTCGACATGCAAATGAGTTCCGAGGGATTTAACATTGACATCAAAGTTGATTGGTCAACTGGTCTTATATTTGGTGGTAACCAAAGTAACTGTGGTACTTGGATGGACAAGATGGGAGAGAGTGAACGAGCCAAGAGTAAGGGAGTTCCTGGTACACCTCGTGATGGAGCTGCTATTGAAATCACTGGCCTCTTATACAGTACTCTTCGCTGGGTAGCCGAACTTCACGAAAAAGGCAAGTACAAGTATGCTGGCGTCAGCACTTCAGATCCAAAAATTCAAGTCATCACCTTCTCAGACTGGGCCAACAAGATCAAAGATAACTTTGAACGTTGTTATTACGTTCCATTGGACGCTAAAGATGACTCGAAGTATGATGTCAATACTCCTATTGTCAACCGAAGAGGTATTTACAAGGATTTATACAAGTCGGGCAAAGAGTACGAAGATTATCAATTACGATCAAATTTCCCAATTGCCATGACGGTTGCCCCAGACCTCTTTGACGATGCTCATGCTCTTAATGCCTTATTCCTTGCGGATAAAGTACTTCGTGGACCTACTGGTATGGCGACTCTTGATCCAGCTGATCTTAACTATCGACCATACTACATCAACTCCGAGGATAGTGAAGATTTCTCGACTTCCAAAGGAAGAAATTATCATCAAGGTCCAGAATGGTTATGGCCAACTGGTTTCTTTTTGAGAGCCTTGTTGAAATTTGATCTCAAGAGAAGAAAGACTCCAGCGGCGAAGACGGAAGCTTTCCAACAAATCACGAGAAGATTGGCGGGTTGTAAGGAAGCTATTGTTAGTAGTGATTGGGCTGGTTTGACCGAGTTGACACAAAAAGATGGAGCTTATTGTCCTGATTCGGTATGTTGTTTCCCATATTTGTTGAGATGATCTGTACTAACTTTTTTGGTAGTCTCCAACACAAGCTTGGAGTGCAGGTTGTCTGATCGATTTGTATCATGATGCTGCACAATATGACGTTTCTCAATTATCGAAATAGATGAATGGAATGTCAAGAAAGAGAGAAGAACACGGAAGTGGAAAGTGGAAAATGTTAATGATGCATGGGACTGGAGGGTACGTATGACGATGTGATGAGCGATAAATTACTGGTTGATTGTTTATACGGAAAAGCAAGCATGGGAATTGTGAAAAATGGGAAGGTGGAATGAATTAATGAGCAAAGGATTGGTAGATAGACATGATAATTTTGAGAGTCGATGATTGATTATATTGACTTGATTTGATTTGCGATTTCTTTGATGTGTTGCTGTTATGCATGTATGTCCGTTCAACTATTGTTAATGTTGCTGAAGTCATCTCGCTATATTTCCCATTCAAAAATTCATAACATGCCCACAGGTAATGATAACGGTTTGTTGTTAATGGGAGTTGTGCAATAGATAATTGGCTATTGTACATCGCATCTTTGTCATAGAATGGTACTCATTGAGACGTGCTGAATTAGAAGAACTCACAACTCATAACCAATATATTTATACCCCCCCCCCCCCCCCCCTTTTCTCAATTTCATCACATACCCTACCAACCTCTCCAAGAATGTCTATTCGTGCATCTTAGGTTTATAAACACCAGCTGCACTGTTCCTTTTCAATTCATCTCCAAGATGAGGAGTGGAATTATATCTTGAGGAGCCCAGTTATCGACGATGTGTATCTTTGACTCCTTTTTAGATCTTGCAAATGTATGGATGATTGAAAGTTCAAATTCATGAGTTGCATCTGTGAATGGGAGAGATTGATTAAAGGAGATTATCTGGTTGAGGCAGACCGTTTCAATGTTTTGGATATCAAGAATGAAGTGAGGAATAGAAGTTCACGGTGTAATAACATGCATCTTTCTAAGAAATATACTTGCTTTGAAGTTGCTGCGGAACCATGTTGTCATGTACCAAAAGACTGCCGCAAGGTTGCACGCTTACCTAGTAGCACATAGATAATTGAGGTTATATTCAGACGATACTTGCCGTTCCTCCTTCTAGAGGAATGAAGGGCGGTTTTCAAAGCTGCGTAGCGTGTTTTGTTGATCATAGGTTTATGTTCATGTGGTGAGCTGAAGATTTTGCCAATTGTCAATAGATGAATGGCACTGCCTATGAATTATGTAGAAAATGGAAGATTGTAGATAAAACTTCAGCTAGCTTAGGAGGCTACACGGGTGCCGCATTGCTTACTGGGTCTCATTCATAAGGAAGTCATCTCAATCAAAATGGTCAAATTATAGAAACCTTCTATATTTTGAGTACTATGTAGGTATATGAACGACACAGAATGTTGTAGAGACCCAAATCCATAAATCATTTCATCTATCTTTCTGTGAAGAAAAAAAATCTATAAAGATAAGTTTATTTCCCCTTAATGTTGTTGGGGCTGCTTCTATATTGAGCACCCTGCAAACCATTGACTCGTCCATATAGCCATTTAAGCACTGCCGTACTACCAGTCATCGTCAAGGCAGCTCCAGTGAACAAAATTGCTCTCTGTGTAGTATCAAGATGTCCAAATAATGGGTATGGGTAACTAAATATCGATATTAGCATTCGAATTTTCGTCTGACATGGATGCTCAGCTATGGACTACTCACAATCCGTTGTACTTATAACATTGTTCTACCCAAGCCCAATATGCAACAGCCAAAGTGGACGAAAGTCCCATAGCAGGTAATGCATTGATGGTCCATGGTGGACTCAATAATAGTAGATCAATAGTCAACAAGATCGCTGGCATAGCGTGGAACCCAACATCAGCATATGGACTAATGTAGATCTCAGGAGGCACCAAGAGCTTCTTATCAATAGCCGAGATTCCCCAATATAACACGGAGATCAAAACTTCCAGAGGGGCAGAACATAATGAAAGAGAATTCTTGATCAAGAAAAGTCTTGGGGAAAGAGTGATGTCTGCGAGGAAACCGAAGACAAATGTCAAGAAAGCTAGAGTGAGACCAATGATGGTGAGGTATTGGAAGTGCCAGCCATAGGATGAGTTGATGAATGTTGGGAAGTCGAAAAGATATTTGTAAGAAAGAGAGAAGGAAGCAAGGCCAATGAGATGGATGAGGGCGGATATTGTTGGAGAAGGAGAAGGAAGTCGTTGAAGGGGATGCCGGGATGTGAGCTTATTGGCTGCTGAAGTAGAACCCATGGTTGTTGAGTTCTTGAAAGTCTTGTAGTTGTAGTGAAAAGATACGTCCAGGTACCAGTTACCATGAATATATATTGAACATTTAAAACAATGACGTCTAATATGTGGAGTAGCTACAAGAATCTTAGATGAGGCTACCCAGCCTTGTATCACAAAAACGCGCTAGTGTATCCTGGCTTCAGCCTTGTGATATTATTTCGTGCATCTCAACTTGATGTGTTGAACCCATTATTGGCCTTCAAGCACCACTTATTCTTCAATTATCAATTTTACGACCTTCAATTTATCAACATGGCTGATACAGATTCAAATCCTAACAAACGCAAGCTCGATGTAGAAGATGAAGACTCCTCATCCGACGATGATATGGGACCTCAACTTCCATCTGCGGAAGCCCCCAAAAAGAAGCGTCGCAAGCTTCCCTACGAAAAGCTCTATATCTCAGCTCTACCAACCTCGGCGCGGTATTCAAAGTCTCTTATGCACAAAGAGCAAATCTCGTTCGTTACCATGACTCCATTGACGGACTTCTTGATCACGAGCTCTGTCGATGGAGTGGTTAAGTTCTGGAAGAAAGGAGGCGACGGCATTGAATTTGTGAAAGAATTTAGAACGCACATCGGAGAGATCAAGAGTGTTTCGATCAGCGCGGATGGACGAAGTTTTGCGACAGCTGGTGCAGATAAAACAATCAAGATATTCGATGTGATGACCTTTGATCTATTATCAATGCTAACTTTAGAATTCACACCGAAATGTGTTTGCTGGGTACATGGACGTGGCGCATCTCTTCCAATGTTAGCTGTCTCTGACGAGGTCAACCATACTATTCGGATATACGACGGTCGCGGAGAGAACCAGGAACCAATCCACACAATTTCCGGCTTACATCGAAGTGTTGTCTCATTGATGGCCTACAACGATGCCTACAATTGTGTTATATCAGCAGACGAGAATGGTATGATTGAATACTGGCGACCAGGAGGAAATTACGAGAAGCCTGATAACGTCTTCGAATACAAGTCTTCTACGAATTTATTCGAATTCAAGAAGGCGAAATCAACACCCACTTCTCTCACAATTTCTCCAACTGGCTCGCAGTTCGCGACTGTCTCATTTCCCGATCGCAAAGTCCGAGTGTTTGATTTCCCGACTGGAAAATTATATCGTACATATGATGAATCGCTACAGGTTATCGAAGAAATGCAACAGGCAGGAACCTCCTTGAAGAAGTTAGAAGATTTAGAATTCGGTCGTCGACTTGCTACGGAACGTGAGATTGAAACGCCAACCCTACGAAATAAAGCTAATGTTATATTTGACGAGACGGGACACTTCATCATATATGGATCGATACTCGGCGCAAAGGTTTTAAACACTTATACAAACCGAGTTGTGAAGGTATATGGAGGAGATGAGAACTTTAGACCTCTTAATATTGCTATGTACCAAGGTCAACCACAAAAGAAAGGTGTCACAACGATTGCAATGGCAGCATCCAACAATCCTCTTTTGCAGGAATCCGAACTTCGGGATCCGATTCTATTCGCGACCGGAGTTGGGAAAGTACGATTTTACATGTTTACGAATGATGGTGAAGTCTCCAAATCCGAACGAGATGTTCAAAATGAGAAACCTACCAACACGAATGGGAAGAAATTGGCAGAGGCAAAAGCTGCCGAGACTGGAACTGCAGCTGTTATTCACACGACATACGGAGATATTCATATACGCTTATTCCCAGATGCAGCCCCCAAAGCCGTTGAGAATTTTGTGACACATTCGAAACAAGGTTATTACAATAATACCATCTTCCACCGTGTCATTCGAAAATTCATGATCCAGTGCGGAGATCCATTGGGAGATGGTACCGGTGGTGAAAGTATCTGGGGCAAAGAGTTTGCCGATGAATTTAGTTCTCTCCGACATGACAAACCTTATACTGTTAGTATGGCGAATGCTGGGCCAAACTCCAATGGTAGTCAATTTTTCATTACCACGGAAAAGACTGTAAGTTCACACCATGACCTCAAAATATTCAATTGACCATCAGACGTAACATGTGCTAATCCGTCTTCTTCTTCTTCGCATAGCCATGGTTAGACAACAAACATACCATCTTCGGAAGGGCAATCCAAGGTTTGGATGTTATTCACAAGATTGAAAATACTCGAGTCTATAAAGAGAAACCGGAGGAAGATATCAAAATTCTCAATATAGACATCATTTAGACATTACATGAAGGAGAACAGGACACAGTTATTATTGTACCGGTATTGGATTTGGAGCATTCGAGACCTTGAGTCAGTTCAAGTGTCCATCTAGGAGTACCAAATAGCTGGAGAGAAGAATATCAAGGTTGTGAGTGAAGCTACTAGGAGATTTACTAGCAACGGCGACAAGCTAAGACGTAAGCAAAGTGCACCCACTTTGATCAATTATCCTTGATGTTAATCCGTCATTAGTCAAGCATTGGGACTATGATTGGTCAATTGTTGATCAATGGTTGGATAGTTGGTCTTATCAGCATTAGTGCGTGCGTAGGAGTATCGGCAAAAGCATATCAACATCTATTATCTAATCGCAAATATGTCAAGCTTTCTATTTTCTCCCCACCTTAACCACCTTTCCACATCTTCTCCACAGATATCTATCCATCGTATCCATTCATTGAATCCGTCCCTCATTTGTCCAAGGCTCTATTACCAATTTTCAATTGCGAAGTGCACTTAAACGCTTGACTTAGACCTCAACTTAAACTTTCAATAAACTTTTCCTTCTTTTGGAATCCAGATTTCTACTCAAATTCCATCTATATTGATCGTCTTTCCTTGGGACGACCTCTTTCCCTTATTTTGGTCGTTAGTATGTCGATACAGAGAAATTCAATAGTGCTATCTACCAAATCTAAACTCAAACCCAATTCTACTGATGGCAAAAATCCGCGACAATTCAGATACTATCAACTTAAGTCAATGTCGGAAACCGGTATTGTCATTCGTTTACAGACTATCCGTTCATTCTCATCATGCCACGTCCAAAGAAAGTGGGAGCGCCAGAACCTAAGAGAAGGAGTAGAAATGGATGTTGGTACGCTAATGGTAATGATGATTCATAGATTTTGGAACTGAATATATATATCAATCATAGGCCCTGCAAAGCTCGCAAAGTAAAATGCGACGAAACTCGACCAACGTGTGTGAATTGTTCGAAACTGAACGAAATCTGCGATTATAGCATACGATTGAATTGGGAGGGTCGAGGCAAGAAGAGGGCTCAGAATGATATCGATACTCCTGGGCAGAGTAACTTCTTGACCTCGAATCAAACAACTCCAAATCCGAGTAATTACCCTTCGGCTTCGGGCTCATTTACGAGCTTCCAATCTGCCCCCGCAGTATCTACGTCTCGCGATGAGCATCTCAGTCGCAATAATGGGGCATCTGGGGAACGTATGGCAGATACATCGATGATTGATCCCGCCTTGACCAGACCTGCATATCCACCCATTGTAACTTTCCAAGATGCACCGCCCAAAGATTACGGTCGCCAAATTCAGCACTACCCTCAAAGTTTTGAACGATATCAATCCAGTGCCCCTATCACTCCACTCTCAGCCCAGTCACCTGGCCTATCGATATTTGGTCACCTTCAAGTCGCGGATGAATCTGGAAGTCCGATTTCAAACAAAAGCGCACTCCCAAGTACTGAGAGTCTAATGTCAACTCCTCCATATCTCGGAAGTGGTCATGAAGCACCAGCGACTGAGAGCTCTATAATGGATCGACCTGCTAAGCGCACGCGATACGAAGGCTCACTTCATAGTGCACGAATGCTTCCTCCTTTGGTATCCAATCAGGATCACAGCTACGACTCTCGAGGTACAACCGTTCATAAGTCCCACGGAGAATCCGAATCAATACGTGGGGCGGACATTGAGAAGACTAAAAATACACCAATTCGTGAATTTTCAAGTAGGCTCTCGGTCAATTCACTGTTATCGGGACCGCTTGATGAGACACCCTCTGAGCAACCCAGCAATGGGAGAGGATGGGATTACCAAAGTCAGGATTGGACTCCCTATATGCACGATGTATACCAGGACACGGAAACTTGGGGTATTGATCGAGGATTGGTGGACTTGGACATTGGTAAGAACGATGACATTAATGCAATATCAGAATCGTCTCCAAAGCTATTGGGAATTCACCAGGACTTTGATTTAGAAAATGAAGGGGAGTTATCGCCGATGGAATTTGGCTTCGGTATGGAAATTAATGAGACGGCCCTTGAAGTTGGTTATTACGACAAACCGGTTTCGATATGCATACCTCGTGTACTTCAACCACTGCCTGCGAAATTACTCGAAAATCCTATGAATCTACTTGTAAGTCTTCTCACTGTGAATATTTATTCGCCGCTAATTGTATAACAGTATTTTGTAAGTCTCTTTTTTTGTGTGTGAATTGGCTTTGTGCTGAACAACTAACCTGTCCTAGCATCATTTTCTAGATCATACCGCGGGCTGTCTCATACCACACAATTGTTCTTCCAATCCATTCCGGAGTATTCTGCCGCAAATGGCGGTTCGGGATGATGATCTTTTGCATCTTCTGCTTGCATACTCTGCCACACATCGGGCCAGACTCCTAAGACAACCAGAACCTGCTACTCGTATAGCTTTATGGGTCAAAGATATCTTTCCTAACCTTAGGCATGCGCTCGATGACCCAAATAAGATTACATCGAATGTTAACCTTGCCACTGTAATCATGCTCGCATCATTAGAAATAATATCTCCAAAGGTCTTTGGAGTTGCCGTTCCATGGCAGAGGCACCTTGAGTTCGCACGGCAAATGCTTGTTGCTAGAGGTGGAGCCCATCGTATGCAAACTATATCCCGGAAAGATAAAGTCTCGTCTTTCTTGTGGAGTTGGTTCGCATATTTAGATGTCCTTGGCAGTATGAGTGGCGGACAGAACCTGTCGTCTGCTTGGATGTTGGATTATGAGACAGAAGATGAAGAGGATGGTTACCAAATTGATTGTATTCTAGGTTTCACTAGTCATTGCATCCGAATACTTGCTAAAGTTGCTAATCTTGCCCGTCAATGTGATGAGCGTCGGATTAATCCTGATTCAACAATCAAACAAGATTGGCGACCATCCGATGAAGTCGTGATCCGCGCACACAAATTAGAAGCAGATCTTATTGAGTCGCGGCGTCACCCAGCAAAACCTTGTACTCACATGCAATCCAGGTCTGAAGCAGAGTATGGTTGGGACAGTCTTGAGGTCGCTGCAACCAATGAAGCTTTCCATTCTGCTGGACTTGTTCACCTTCACCGCAGAATTCTGGGAAAGCCTTCTGCTCATGAGGATGTTCAGCATGCTGTTGGTGAGATACTTGGCTCTTTCAACAAGATTAGGAAAGGAAGTAGTGCCGAAGCCTGCTTATTGTTTCCCATGTTCACAGCTGGTTGCGACATCTGGGACGAGAAACAAAGATCTGATATTCTTGAACGAATGAACAGGGTTGAGAGGTACGGAATGACACAAGCACATAAAGCACGAAGATTGATGGAGCAGGTCTGGGAATCTGGGAAACCATGGGAGACGTTAGTCGGTGGAGAATTCTTTGGTTGAATCATGAAAAACTCAACGATTGAGCAAGAAATTTTGAATTATTTCAATGAGCCACTTCAATCAAGTACTACCTACATCTTCACAAAACCTTTCAGTCTTTATAAGATGGAAAACAAAGCGTGCAACCTTTCAGCCTACGACTTCGATTATAAGAATGAGAGCCTAAGCTTTTCACACTTACCTCTGTTTGAAAGTTATGCAGTTTGCCATTTGTTTTTGTCCTGGGCATGACGTTAAAAGGCCTATGTCATTTGAATTTGTGCAATGCAGGAGAATAGTAGTATAATAGGATATTCAGAGTCTGTCTGGATGTCTGACGGGCGCTCCACCAACGAAGGGCGCCTGTAACCTTACGTTGTGGAATCTTTTCTGAAGGAGATAAGCGTGATAGTAAGCGACTCACTAAACTGGTGGGTTGACTTTGCTCTGGAGCCAGCGTTGGGGACTAGGCCCCAGAAGATTCATCTAGCGGTCCTAGAATGGAGTTGCCTGAATTCGCATCAGTATACAACACACTTTCTTCGACCACAGAAACACTACTAAGGGAACGGCTTCCCGGTGAAGAGGCATGGTCACGTCTTGCCCAGAAATAGTCAAATATTTCTAACTTCACAGCTGCATATCTCTGTATGTACATATATTCATTGACGCAACCAAAGGATTCGTTGGTGCTTCGTAAGGGGGGCAACGAATGTTGTACGCACCAAACACTGGTGCTGTGGTGGTGAATGCGAACCCATCATTACCTTTTGTCAGGAACAAACGACGCCAGTATGAAGGTTGACAGAAATGTTGCAAATTTCCGCAAAAAGCTTGTCTATAGGGTGAGAGCCTTCCAATAATTAGCTGTAGTTGATACTTTATGGAGGCAATAAATTGGATCAAACCGATTTCCCGCTCATATAGAGGATGAACTTAGTGGGGAAGGATCTCACTAGATCTTACGTATCACAATAGACGACTTGTAGAAATACCTTTAAGGACTGGCTTCATGTTGTTGATGGCAGTCACGATCACGGAATGCGATAGAATGTGGCTTTGGTTAGGGGGTGATTGCGTGTGTTTATGGTCCCTTATTTTGCTTCTCTAATGTTTTCAGCGAAAAAAATAATTAACCAAGCAGAAAAAAAATTTAAAGTCCGCCCCAAAAGCAAGAATAAACGCCAGAGGGTATATTTAACACAAGAAGAAAAAAAAAAGGCAAAATAAGAAAAAAAGTCGAAAAGCAAGAAATTAAAAAAAGTTGGGATGAAGCCCATGAGGGGTGGGGAAAATGGGGGAAGAGGGTAATCAAAACGAACACGCAAATACTATTCCACCAAGAATGAGTATATCACTGTACTGATGAGTACACAACTTTCTAACCGATCTGTTTCCCTAATAAATCTATAGTCACTATCGTCAGGTGATATAACTATGATGATTCAGGGGACGGAGAGGTATTTTCCAAATCGATTGTCTCTCGAGAAAGGGGCAACTAGAGGGAATCTGACTTCTTCTAGTTTGCTTCTATCTCGAGATAAAGTGGGACAAGCAATGTGCTGACGAGTACAACGCGATTTCCTTGACAATTTGCTCATTACGAGCTTTTTCTTCTTTCTTCTTTTTACCGTTAACGGTGACTACGAAAATGAAAGAAGATGGGGATGGGGATGGGGATGAAGACAACTTATTGGACTTAGTCGGAATGCGCTGGAATCGAATCTAGGCGCAGGTAGATAGCTGATCTATAACACAGGTGGGAAGGTAAATCCTCCGAACAACGGGCGGGATTTCGAGATGAAGTTGAAGTTTGGTTAGTATTGGAGAATACGAGAATCGATACCTCTGGGAGAGTTCCCTGGAACTGGGAGTGACGGGACACGATTAGTAATTCGGGATAAGGCCCTTTTCTGAGTGAATGTTGAGACCTGTCCGCACGGATCCTGGGGAATTCTTGTCGGAGGGGGAGATTCTTGGGGGCTTCAAGAACGGGAATTTTAGTAGTTTGGGAATGGAGTTCGTTGTTTGGGGGATACCGTGGGGTTGGGGAAGTCCTTGGGATACGGAGGTGGAAGTGGAAGTGAAAGTCGAGGATTAATGGTTGGGAATAATGATGTGGGTGAGGATACGGGCGCGGTGGAAGGAAAGGATGTGTCGGGATATCGATCATGTGATTTTGCAGAGGAAACTGTATTAGCTACATAGCTTCCCATAAATAATAATGATTGACAACGATTACAAGCACAATAGACTAAAGTGCTTTGACACTTATCAACCAATTTGATGCTAACAGGATTTCACAGAGAGGGATTTCGACGTGATAGAAAGAAAAAGAGAAAGAGAAATATTTGGGAGATATCTCGAATGGGATGATACGTATATTTAGACTAGCCCTAGAATCTAGAGTTACGAGAAGGAAGCAGCATTGATATGTGTCATCTCCACTCATTCTCCTATGTCTTTCTCTACTATACTCCATAATCTAAACCTCCATATTTTCTCCTGGCGAGATGTCTGATTCTGCTGGTTTCTTTTTTGATCCCTGATGAGTTGATTGTGAGATTTACAGGATGTACGACGAAAATTTTGTCTGGTGCTTATCGGAAGACTCGCGATTTTTTTCTGGACATAATTAGGAAGGTACTGTGAGGTTTTGTTGCTAAAGGCTTCGATCCTGAAGCTTGTTTTCGGGTGTGTGTTTTGTTGATTCTTCTTCTCTCTTCTCGCTCTCCTCTCCCGCTCCTCCGCCTCTCCTTATTTATGTCTCTTCTTGGGGCCTTCCCGTTTCTTGTAAACTCTTTAATTCTTCGCATTGTAGATCCTTCTTCTCTCCTTTGGTTAGGAGGGGGGAGGTGAGCATCTCATACTCGCCATTCGGGGCTTGAGGAGTCAAATCTACTTGGCCAATGGTCATCGTAATCTTTCCCCATGATCATCTATTCAGCATCATACATTTTGATCACTTTCTTAAGGATTCGAATGCAGCCAATGTGCACTAGTGCACTTCGTATTCGAGGTCCATTCTCTTATTCTCTCCAGATTCCATCCTGAGATATACTTGTGGTCGTTTTCGTTTTTGGGTAATCGCTTTCCACCGATCCGGATTGTGTGGGATAGTGCGCAGGTAGAGCCGTGAGAAACGAATTGAAAACATAGCTTGTCTGCAACACAGGCCGCTTTGCATTGTGAGAAAGACACTGGAGAGCCTTTCTGATGATATATTTTCCAGCCTTCGTCTGTATTTTCCCAATCATTCATTCGCAGGACTAGTTGAGGAGAAATGTACTCAAATAAGTCTTTGAATAGAAAAGGTTGCTGCATAAATGTATTTAGCAATGTATGGAATTGAAAACGGGGGTTGAAAACATGTTCATATAAGACATTTCATGGATGAATAAGGGACTTCCTGAGATCATGATGTATTCTAATTTCATTACTTGGTCGGGATACAAGGGGGTAAAATGAAAGTTTATGTACCATGCTCATTGTGTGGGCTTTCCAATCTTCGATCCACAGCCACAGGTCTTCCATGTCTGTTCCAGCGAGGTGATGCAATGAGAGTACCGGCTCACACCAAATTTCATTCCCAAAACCAACAGTTGACGGTACCTCTCCATTGAACATTGGCCAATAGCCTTTAAGCCTGATGCCTATCTCCTTCAATGCTTTCGCCAGAGCTTCATCACCACAACAAAATGCTGTGGTATTCACGCCGAATTGACTATACATTGGCTCTCTATAGCCATCTAGGTCATGCATATTAAGTGACTGCAATGCACTATACGAGAGAGCATATGCACTACCACCATGAGCAAATGGTGCTTTGGAGTCAGCCCAGACAGGACTTCCTATGTATAATTTCTTTTGGGGATCCAAATTCTCTAATAATACAAGGAGATTATCCCATTCGACAAAAGTGTCTGTATCGATGAACACATACCATTTTCTTCTTGGAAGCGCGCTGCTAGTCTCTCCCAGCATTCTCCAGATCTCTCGCTTTATAGCCATGTTTTTATACTTAGCCAGCTTCCATCCACCTTTGAGCTCCCGAGGATCTTTCCCCAGCCGTTGATACATCTGTAAGTCATCGTAAAACTTAAATTCGGGATATTCCTTTCGTTCCCGTATCGAAATATTCGCTAGCGCATCATGAACATGGAAAGAATCAACTTCTTCTTCTAAATCCGAGAAGATCAAGATATTCTGACGAGGAACCTCGGACATAATGGTCGCAAGTTGGTACTGAAGTCTACTTTGGGGTTCCGAGCCGCCGGTTTCGATCACAATCTGCACATCTGATGCGATGGAGGCCCGCGAGGCCGTACATGCCTTGCTGAAAGGAGAAAGTTTGTGGCAGCTGCGATCCCATGCCCAGGTATCGAAGCGTCGTTTTGTGAGATCGGGAAGAGGAAGTCTAGTTGCGAGGATAAATGTGATTATGAGACATATTATGGCCTTAAGAAACTTGTATCTTCGAGTGCGTATTGGATAACGAAGAGCCATTGTTGAATGATGTGATGGCTATAGGAGATGTTTGTAAGTATTTCCTAATGAGCGTTTTCGACACGGTTAGAGCTGGTGAATTTCGTTCACTGTGAGATCAAAGAAGAGGGGGGTGCGGGTTGGATGCTAGGATTCTATAGAGGTAGCCATGGCCTATGTGAAATATGAGAGGAACATTCGGTAATCTAGTGCGCATTCAACAGTTTTGGGTAAGTGGTGGTTGTCACAGATGATTCTCGATTTTCTCACTGATTAGCCATAATTTCTGAAGATAAATGCGCAAAGAACACTGCATTGTGAGAATCAACATTTTCAAGAATCTGACTGTTCTCACCAACTGTTAGTGATGTACGTACAATTTAGCTATTGACAAGGACACAAGCGGGGCAAAATAGGCAGCGTTTTTCTCCCCCGTATACGATTACCACAGATTTGGTTGTCAGTATAATGGCCCCAAAAACGATGACCACTGATATCAGCGACGAAATAACGGGGGCTCTAATTACGATTGGCACGGTTATTTGATGCAACTCCATCTTCCTTTTACCCACCAGCAACACCAGCAACACCACCGCAGAATCCTCAACACTTGCCAAGATAGGCAGTTCGCCGAGATGGATAGCCATGTCGATTTGATCCACTTTTCTACCTCGTCATGCTGGTTACAGAAAGTTCCACATCTTCGGCCGAAGAATTATACGACTTTCGATTGATTGTATCCGGACCCCACCGGAAGAGATGAGAGAATCCGTCGGCCTCAAAAGGGGCTTGACACTAGTTTGATTTTCCCCAAATTAAGCATTCTGATGAATCTGCATGGGTGGAGAAAATGTGGGCTGGAGTAAAATCAACCACTGAAAATTATACCCAATCATATTGATCAATTGAATCTGGAATTAGATACAAATAAGGCATTCAAATACGAATAAATTGTTAGAAAAATTGTGAAATGATTGTTTGCACGATGCAGACACACACACGAAGACAGATTCGTATTCTCTGAATGGAAAACTCCGGTGATTTTCCTCGTACTCGCTAAAATTCTTCACACTAGTGCTTATGAGGCATTTAAAAATTAATATTCTTACTGGGAACACTCGTAGGCTGTGTTTGAATACGTTGAATATTATAACAAGGTGAAGAATTCTAAGTGATTGTTGAGTGGCTTCCGGGTGCTGCTCCCGAAAATCGGTTTTTGGAACTGATCAAATAGGTGATGTCAGCACATGATATGTTAAGTAACTTTGGGGGTGATATACTTTCAATATGCGATATGAAGTCACAAGGCCATTCATTATTGTCATTCTGTGTACTATCAGGTAGTGGAACCAACCTATTCGCGAGGGGTTAAGCGAGGGGTAAGCCCCTCGCAAAATACGATCGATTTTCTGAGAGTGGAATCGCTAGCATCCATAAAATTACGATCAATCCTCCAGTTTTCTGAATGATAAAGTCTTATTGTCAATGAGATGATATCCTGGAGACTTTTCGTCGTGATACCGATGAAATTATGTGCGGTACGCAACTAGCGCACGTTTTTCATCGATGTTGATTTCTTGGACTTCAAACTTACTTCAACTAGGTACCTAAGTTCCCTATCTACGTGAGATAATAATTTCGTTTCAAACCCTATATGGTTTTGATGATTTTGATTATAATTTTTGGATGGAGAAGAGAAGAAAAATCAAAAGTTTATACTGATTCAAAAGTTTGAAGATAGTACACGGGCAATACAATAGTCGGAAAAGCCATAAGCGTACGTGAAATCTAATTTGGGTAATAGTTTACTCCTTGTCGAGAATATTATAAGTATAATGCATAGTTTTTATGCTCATCGGCCTTAGTTGTACCAGAAGTACATGAAGTGTATCTAGTCCCAGCTAGATTGTATGTTTCGAAAGCTCTTTGTAGATAGATACCTTTGGATGTATCAAGAACTTGGCTTAACTCACTCCGCTGCCATCAAGCTCTACAAATCAAACATAGCTCGAAGCCTCTAGAAATTAGAAGCTCTTTCAAGATCAATAGTCAAGCGCTGATTGGTCGTGCTGTGCTATTAGTGAATTCGACGTATTTCTGCCACACCGCATTCGGTCACCGAAATCTATGGAATTTTGATTTAGATGTAATAAAAACCTATGCAACAAATTTTCAATATCGACACATAATCCAAAAAACATCAAATGTCTGAAAAGCTTCTTACCAGGCTATGGATAATATCACAACAAACTCTTCGATAGCGCTATCAACGGCTGTGCCACAATACCTACAGCTACTATTGAAAATCATTTCTCGCATCAATTCACTGCATGACCTAGTAACCATGGACTCCTTCAACTCCTCGGACTATAACCAGACTGGGCTTACAGTTGAAGCGTACTCTTCCCATCCAATAAAACTTTCCCTCCAGATCTTCTATTCCATATTTGTATTCCTTCTCGACATAAATTCTCCAACGCAATATCCTATCATCAACGCTTGCTCTCCCTTTCTATATGTCTACATGGAGTTCACAAATCCAGCATACAGCATGACACTTCACACGGTTCCTGAAAACAAGCAATGTTCGACCAGATTCGTCCGGCATTTTCTCTTCACAATCGATTCCACACTGAAACTTATTGATTCACAGACTACGGAACAGAGAGTATTATCTGCCGTGATGGTTCTTTATAACGGTGTTAATGCATGCTGGTTTGGTTGGAGGAAGTACGACGTTGAGAATGAATTCGTGGAAGTGCGAGAAGCAGGGAAGAGTAAGATGAGTCCAGATGATCCAAAGATGGAGATGAAGTTAGAAAATCTGGTACCACGGCAATACAACATGGCGATTAATGCGAAATTACGCGTTTGATGGATGACATAGACACGAGAAGAAAGAGATGAAGATGGGGTTGTGAACTTTGGAAGCTTGGGGGTATAATATTTTTGTATGTTCTTAATATGGATTATATTGGAACTTGTATGGGCTGCCGATCCGTTACCATTTTATTCAAAAACGTTAGCCATATCTAGATTCGGTTTCGAGAATCTAAAGAAAATGTTATGAGGATCCTATCAATCGATTTTTAGTTTATTGATTTAGTGCTTGAGGTTGTAAAATAGCCAGATTGAAGTGCTCATAGCGAGGATATTTGCAATGAGATAACATTTGGTAAACTATGAACCAATATAGGAGCGTGAATGTAACGCCTTGTAACTTGATGTTCATGAATGGCTCCGTGGTATAGTTGACAGCCATGATATCAATGTTCTTCAGGTATTTCCATGTCCATAAAGCTAAGAGCCGAGAAATCGTATCCATAGGATAGAATGGAATGAAATATTCTGACTTTAATTAGTACAGTGAATACTGATTCACTGGGTTTTGATGAACTTTAAATCATAAAACTCATTCTGCTAACGTGTTTCAAAATATTATTGTGTGCTGTGGCCTCAAAGGCTTTGCATAAAGTAACCTACAACGCCCGCAACAAGAACAGTCAAGCTGCAGAAAGTCTTAACGCAACATCAAGAGCGAAATTGCCCAAACAAACTTCGTCAGCGGCACGAAAATAACTACATCAGCCTTCGACAACTTCTTAATAACTTTGAGAACTCAACAAATGGCTTCGAATGTCTCTTTTGAGGGTCAGCTGTCTCAGTCCCTCAGTCTTGATGATCTTTACTATCCCGGAACTGAGATCTTGAAAAGTGACAGGTTCTTGCCTCCACTTTGTTACTTCGTTGTATTTTGCCTTCTTATGCTGTTATGCACGGTTTTATCCTTTGTTTTGGTCGGAAGTTACGCGTTCATCCAATTTGTACAAGGAACGCCGGTAAAATACCAGCAGATTTTGTCGGAGAACAAATTGAAGAAGATTGTTAAAAAAGTAGACAAAATTGATGTGAGAATTCAGATGAAGGACATGGAGATCAAGATGAATCAAATGGAAATGAAGGTGGATGATCTTGAGGGGAAGGTAGATGAAAAGCTCACACAGGAGCGACTTGATCATCAGACTGAGATGCTTGCTTGGAAGGCGCAGGCAAAAAAGGAGAAAAATGACTTGGAGGTCGAAATTCCGAAGCTACAGGATAAAATTCATGGCTTTGAGCAACGGTTGAAAAAGAACTTCGTGTACAGTCAATAAAGGGAAGACTGAAGATAATACGGCAGGTAAGATTGCATCACCCATTCCATCAGATTTACAATACTGACAGATTAAAGTGTTACTAGGCAAATCCGAGATGTCGACACGAGATGTATTTCGACTCTTTTTTCTTCGCATTACCGACATTTGTCACCTTCAACAAACTTACGAACGATACATATACGTTGAATATGCGTTTTGGCATGTTTCTGTTTCCAGCATGAGGATATGCGTGGATGGGTTGGTTTGGAGATGAAGTAGAGATCATGAGATCAAAGGCTTCGATGATGGATGATTTTTACGTCGAGAAGGCATCTTCATTCGACTTTAATTCAGTAGTTCAATGAAACATCCTTGCTTTTCACCATTAAGCTTGCCACATCTAACTGTCTTCGTGTGGTGAACAGGTTGCTGTGCAGAAGTTCGACCGGCGCTTGCCCTTTGCTGAGAATACATGTGTCGATAGGTACCTGCTAGTCATTTTCATACTCGCCTAGTTTTCTGGAATGCTGGAGATACTCTACCGAGCCCAATACAAGCTTAACATTAACCTCTCTACTATTTACGTACTGCTGAAACATGTCCAAATGTGAGAGCGTTTGAATAAAGGCATAGAGTAACATTTAATATAGGATATCATGTCGCCCGGACGCTCTCCAGAACTATTTAGATCTGCAGATGTATGGGTTTTTCAGCTGGATTGTCTAGACAAGGAAGTTTCAATTTCAACGTTGGATGTCGGATTAGAATAGAGCGAGCGTTCTTAGTCATGATTTAGTAATTGATTCTGACAGCTAGTAGTAAGTCGATGATATCCGAAAACTCGTGACTTTAACCGAGTTTGAGACAAGCCAAGATCTGGGGTAAAGTCAATGTTACCTCGGTGTTTCGGCTTCGCAGAAAGTTTTATGGAGTTCCCTTCTCCACAAAGGCATTGCGATGGATAAGCCAATCCTGATATCGCATATCTCCAGCCAACCATATTTTGGATCGGGAACGTATTTAGGTAGGTGAGTCTCACTTGCTTTCCTCCGCTTTGCTTTGATTTCTAAATAACATTTTGTTCAATAGATACCTCACAATAGTTCATTACTTTTCTCGTTTCTTACAATTGGTAACCTGTCGGCATATCAATATACAAATACAAACAAAATATGCCTACTGCATCAACATACCCCCTATTGGACATCCCACAGGTGGATCTTTGGGAGTTTCTTTTTGAACGAAAAGATAGAGAGTTTCCAGATGATAAAGGTACCAATTACGTTCTGCAGTATTAATTATAATCTTGGAAAATCTGCCCTGAAAGATTAGTGACTAACCATTTGCTCTTCTAGCAATTTACACGGATGCTGAGACGTCACGGTCATATAACTACAAGCAACTGCGAGATACTGCGATAGAGTTTGGAAAGGGTCTGAAAGCTGTTTGGGAATGGAAGAAAGGCGATGTGCTTGCACTCTATACACCTAATTGTATCGACACTCCTGCTGTTCTATGGGGAACTCATTGGGCCGGCGGAATAGTCTCTCCTGCGAATCCCGGATACACTGTCGATGAATTGACCTTTCAATTGAAGGATTCTGGGGCAAAAGGGATTGTTACACAGAAACCTTTCATTAAAGAAGCACAAGCAGCGGCTAAAAATGCTGGTATACCGGAAGATAGGATAATTTTGGTGGGCGATGGAAGAGACGAGACGCACCGATTTAAGCACTTTACGAATGTGCGAAATTTGGCTGGCACATCAAGATACAGGAGGACGAAGAGTAAGCCAGAGGATCTAGCGTTTTTGGTCTACAGTAGTGGAACGACCGGTCACCCGAAAGGAGTAATGCTTTCTCATGGAAACATTGTTGCAAATACTTTCATGGCAAACGCAGCCGAAGGGGCCAATTTAAGTTGGAAAGGCGGGAAGGATGGCAGAGGCGACAAACTTATGGCCGTTCTTCCCTTTTTCCATATCTATGTGAGTCACTTCGCTACTGAAAGGTTGCCGGTTTTACTGACTATTTTCAGGGCTTGACATGCATCATTCACTTCTCTCTTTACATGGGTTTGGAATGCATTGTAATGGAGAAATTTGAGTTGGAGAAGTTCTGTCAGACGATACAGAAGTTCGGTGCTACATTTGCTTACGTAGTTCCCCCTATTGTCCTCATGCTTGGAAAAAGTCCAGTAGTTTCTAAATACGATCTTTCGACTGTCAGGATGATGAACTCGGGTGCAGCGCCATTGACACGCGAACTCGTTGATGCTGTGTATGCTCGTCTCAAGATACCAATTAAGCAAGGTTATGGTCTTAGCGAAACAAGTCCCACCACTCACACCCAGCCTTGGGAGGACTGGAATAAATATCCAGGTTCAGTCGGGCGCCTACTACCAAATCAAGTAGCAAAGTATATGAACTCTGAAGAAAAAGAGGTTCCAGCAGGGCAGACTGGTGAGCTCTGGATCAAGGGACCCAATGTTTTCCAAGGTTATCTCAAGAATCCCGAAGGTACCAAGAATGCATTAACAGAGGACGGATATTTCAAGACCGGAGATGTGGGACATCAGGATAAAGATGGCAACTTCTATATCACTGATCGTGTTAAGGAGTTAATCAAGTACAAAGGTTTCCAAGTACCACCGGCAGAATTAGAAGGTCTCCTCATCTCTCACGAAGACATAGACGATGTTGCAGTGATTGGTATCTACAACGAAGAACAGGCAACGGAAGTACCAAGAGCTTATGTTGTTCCAAAGAAAGGAGTTGCTGGCGACAAAGAAGAGGAAAAGAAGATCATGGCATGGTTGCAAGCAAAGGTCGCGAGTCATAAGAGGTTAAGGGGAGGAGTTAAATTTGTGGATGTAATTCCGAAGAGTCCGAGTGGAAAGATTTTGAGGAGACTTTTGAAGGATCAGGCATTGAAGGAAGGGGAAAAGGCGAAGTTGTAGAGTGGGACTAAATGCATGCAAATATCGAAATGTAGAAACTATTCCTCTTTTTGGAAATATTGAATGATTCAAATATCTATCTCGAGATATTTTATTTGATTTGCTTTTTGTGATTTCTATTTGTTTTCAAATCGGGATATAATAACATAAGACATCCCGAAATCCGGGTTCGGCTTGAGGTCAAGCAATAAATCGGAATCTCGGTGATGCGGCCGCGTCATAATTTAAGTTTATCAACCAGAATTGATATTTTGTGAGGTCGGTGACTTGTGAAATTGATCAGGACAATAATTGTTACTCGACAAAAACATGGCAATTATTCGTTCTCCAGCGATCCGTCGCATAATCTCTGGTGCGCCCCCTTATCTGCGAGCTTCGCAAAAAAGATGGGCTCAAGTTCATGATGTCCGGTTCTTGGCCACTCAGCAATCAGACAGAGTGCTGGAAAAGTACAAGGAGAAGCTTGAACGGAAAGCAAAAGAGTAAGAAGTGAGATTCAGTAGATAATATGACTGTAGCTCATGAAACTTATAGGGAAGGTCTGCGAGACGCCAATGAACTAAAAGAAGCCTACAAATCCAAAATCGAAGAGATGAAAAAGAAAGCTACCGTTGCGATTCCTACTCCTACGAATGCCCCTCCTACCCCTCCACCATCCCCGACTACTTCGTCGCCTTTTCCTGCACCTCCACCACCGCCTCAAGCCCCGGCTAAGAAAACGTCCTCTTCAACCCCTGGGCTAAAGACCTTATCCTCTTACCTTGATCTTGAGAAAGTCCGCGCATTATCACAAGAAGAGATTGAGGCGCTCTGGCGGATCCGACATGCCAGCGATGCCAGATCACTGTGCGCAGTCATACCCTTGGATACATATAAAGCAATTGAGAAAACTGCGAAGACGTTTCCTCACTTCATTCTCCCACTCCCAAAGGAGGGACAAGGTGCCGAAATCCATTTCTTACAATGGACCTTCCCGGCTGAGAATACCGTTACTGTCCTATTTACACATCTTGCGGAATATAAATTGAGAGGAGAATACAGTCAACCACATACTACAATCACACATCATTTAGAATTAGAGAAAGATAAAGGCTTGGTGTTGTTACAGGGACAGGTTGTTGAAGGAAGAGGTGTGAGCGTCGACGAAGCAAAATGGTTGATAATGTGTTTGCAGAAGTTTTATGGTCCGGTTGGGGAAAAGAGTGATAGACGTCGGCTATTAGAGATGTTTGGAAGAGGGGATCCGGCTTTCAAAGTAGAGGATTTGGTCGAGGAGGCCGAGAAGATTATATAGAGGTGGCTTAAGTATTAACGAATTGTACGATACGAACAGACGACTTGAGACGTGATCTGGGGCTGGAGTTTGGCTCAAATTTGTAAGCATGTAATTACTCTTCTCTCCGATAACAAGTGTCACAGTGTATGAAATGAAATGTACTGAGTTTGCAAGCTCCGAAGGAAGAGGATAACCATGCACAAGCTTGACTTGTCCATCACACTTATTCGAATGGATCACACGTCATTCCTCATTCATCTGTCACTAAATCAGCAATGCATTGGACAGTGCTACTTCAGCAGTATCACAAAATAGTCACATATGTCAGGAGGCGGCCATGGTCCATTCCATATTCTCAATTTGTGGATTCAAATTACCGGCTTTTCGAAGTCTTCGAGTGATGATGCGGCGTCTTCGATGTGTCAACAGCTATATTATAAAACATCGAGCACCACGGCGGATTCAGTGAGGTTCACAGAAGTCTCAAATCATGTATTGGTAGGAAATTATTATTATCAATTGGAATTTAGTCTATACAATTGTCCTGTATCTCTCACAATCATATCAAATTCTGCAAAGCAAATGCCAAAACAATTCGGAAAGTCCTCCCTCATCCATACTTCTTTAGCCTTCGCCGTTATTTCCACCAATCCGCCATTCCGTACGGGTTACGATCACACTCTGGGACTACTCTGACTTTAATAATGTTAGTATTGGTGACCTTGGCGGTATTGGCAATGCGTTCATCAGGACTCTCAACATAAAGAATCTCCGCCTCCTCTTTGAATGGCTCGTCGACTGGTGCTTCTGCTGCAATAACTTTGTTTCCGTTCTCTCCTTCGAGAGTAGGCGAGTATTTCTCAAGATAGTTGTCAGTATAGTATACTCTCGTATCAATAGCCCCATCCCAATCCTCTTCTAACCAAACAACTGTCCAATCCGCAAAGATTGGTTCCATTTCCAGCTTATCGTCTTCTTGAAATAAGACTGCACCGCATTCCTTCAATGATTTCTTGATTCTTAAAATGTATCGCTCGATTCGGTGATGAAAATTCGCCAAGACCTCATGGTCAAAACTCGGGTCTAGACAGCCTAGAGTGTATAAGAGTTCTCGGACAGCTTCAAGATTACCTCGTGCTCCAGCTGCATTATTGACTCGCATCCAAATGGTAATGGTCTTCTTTTCCTTAGGACTAAACGGCTTGACAGGATCTCGAGGCGGTGATTTTGGTAGTGTCGTATTCGTAGGATTGAATTCATTTGTAATAAATTCTGATTCAAGCTCGTCGCCTTTGTTATTTGGTTGTGTCTGACCATCAACGGCGCTGTTTTCTGTAGCTTCGAACTCTCTGAGAGGCTTTCGTGCTCTCGACTTTGGTTGCGGAGTATTGATAGGCACGAATTGGTTTGTGCGAGGTGTTGTGTTTGCAACTGTATTTGCGTTTGCGTTGATCTTGATCTTGGTCTTGGTCTTGATTATCGCCTCGTCTATATCGTTTGATCGCTTCCGAATAGCAGCGACTTGCTTTTGTGCGATCTCTGATATGCTGAGTACATCTTTTGCTGGTAGTGCCGGTGCTGGCGCAGCTGGTGGTGCAGCTGGTTTGGGCAATATAGGCTTTGGAGTAATGGTTTTCCTCACAGGAGCTGCTGCATTGGTCTTGATTTTCATTTCTGGCTTTGTCTTACTCGGTGTATCGTCCACGCAGTCAGAGATTGTAGACTTGTCAGATTCGAGACTAATACGTGAACCCGTGTTCTTCGCCTCGACTGAAGGTCTGACTGATTGTTTCCGGGATACTTTGGGAGACTTGCTCGATGGTACTGGGATCGTCTTTGTCTTAACCTCTGTTTGCTTCTTCTTCTTGCTTGGCGTGTTATCTACAGAACTAGTTGTGGTGAACCTTTGAGATTTAACACTGGTTTGCGCGCTTTTCTTCTGACTTGCTTTCTCTAAAGCATCGATTGACTGTCCTTGAGTCGCTTTTAAAGGCACATTTGATGGTTCTGCATTTTTCTTGAGCGTAAGGACAATCTTCAACTTCGGTTTTGGTTGGGTGTTCTCGGTGTTGTTATCATTAGTTTCAGTCTTGCTCAATGCCTTGTCTGCGGGGATTGAGGTATCTGACGTAGGAGACGCGAGATTGGCACGAGCGCGTTTAGATTGACGTGACTCTGCGGAAGTACTGACAGAACGTTTTTTGGCAACCTTTGGAGACATCTTGTTTTTGTAATTAAGTTGAATAATTTGATAAATTCGATTCAGATACTTTATTCTTGCGAACTGATGATAGGGATCAAATTTTGGTAGAAAAGAAAAATCGTGTTGAAATCTGGAAGTGATTGTTGTAATTGCAGTTTCCTGGATTATTCACGGGGAGCGCTACGAGAGGCTCTTATTATTAAGAAGCTTTTGGAGGTGGAGGTGGAGGTGGCAGGCTCAAATATCTACAGCACAATAGATATAGTGTCTCCTGGCGACACTAGCGTGTGTTTCTGTTAGCGAAAATATTCAAGATTGGCCGTACGCGGAACTGAAGGAGGTGGAAAGCGGAATGGAATTAAATTGGATTTAGAAGTGAAGAAAAGAGAAGTTGAATAGAGTGAATCTTCGAGCTGAAACGAGGTTATGTTAGTTACCCGAGAAAGAGAAAGATGAATTTAGGCGAAGGTGATAGTACGGCAATGTTTCAGTTGGGTTTTCTAATGGATACTATCGTCTTCATGTTTCGATTTGAGTATGGGGGATCCGGGGGTTTAGGATGGTATTTGAGGTGGCAAATGCGTTTTGCTCAGTTTTGCAGAAGTAAGCCGGATGTTGATAGATCGTGAGCTTGTATCATCGAGGTGTTTCGTTTCATACTTGGCCAGTCTCATCTAATATGTTCTAAAATCTATCATGGGCTTGTGATTTGGTTATAAAATCTAACATTCTTGGGCAGAATTGCTTCGCATTTCATTTTCAACATTTGTCGTTATCTCCTCATACATTACTTATGGTTTTGGTCTGGCCAACCTCTCCAAATCAATTTCATTCTGTCAGTTCTGCATGTTTTCACAGGTGCTCAGTTATGCATGATAGAACGACCGAGTAGAAGTGTAAGCGAGAATAAAGCTACTATGTCAGACAGCTAAGATTGGCAGCTACTAGTCATTTTCATATCAGCCATTCTTGAGGTGGCTCCAGATCCTCCAGTAAAAAATGTTCGCTCCCCAAACCAGGACAATTATGATCTCCAACAGTATCCGCTACAAACTCATTCTGAACCATCCGAAACATCATCTCGGTTCGTTCTTGAAGTTCAACCACTTTAGGTCGTAGTAGTGGCTCTTTCATACAACATTCCATGATCAATCCTCTGAGCATTTGCGAATATGCATTTTTAATGTCCTCTTCATCTTCAAGATAATATGCCATGTTTACACCACTTCTAAGCCTTTTATTATAATTCACGACGTAACCTTGAAAGGGCATATAAACAGATGTTTTGCTGTCTAGTAGACCTAGCATGATGAGTCCAACCATATAAACGTTAGAGCAAGTTCCGTGGCGAGGATGTTCAACATCGACATTTCTTTGTTCCTATCTAAGGTGTTAGTTCTATTTATTTTGCTTTCCAGAACCCGATGTTGAAAAATGCTCACAGGAGGTCGAGCTGCTATGGCACCCCTCTCTTGTCTATCTATCTTGGCAGTATCATCGGTCTGAAGCTCTATTCTTCTGACTTCCATTGCATCTCCGAAATCTCCAATCTGTCATTAATCACTTTGGTTAGTGCATAGGACTTGATTTGGTTACACCACATACTTGTACACACCTTTATGACAGGGCAGCGCTTATGTATCATATCATGATATCCGATCAGGACTTTAAGATAATTTATAATTAGCGTTGAAAATTTCTAAGACGAATGCAGTGTTTACCGTTACTTGTGATCATATCATAATGACCAATCTCATCTCTATCCCACCTTTTCTTATTGAGATCTTCCGTCCCACGATCTAAAACTGTTATAGCTTGAGCCAAACAATAAAAAATCGACCACATATCAGTCTCTGAGACAGGATGCTTCTTCCCTTCTTCAGAGTGCTGTTGCAGTACGGATGATAAAGCCCCGCCGGGGCACATTTCGAGAAAATACATTACGTGTTCTCTGTCATCCATTTTGGGTGGACCATACATATGAACAATATGCTTGGTTGGAATCTTTCTCAACAGGTCTAAAAAAGCCGCTTCCCCTCGCAGACCTTTATAGGAGTCCTCGTAGTGTTCATAGCCATCGTATACAAGTTTGACAACCACTTGCTTTAATTTGGGCGCATTTTCTGCCTCTGGATTTCCCCGCCATTCCCACTATCAAAGAATATTAGTAGCTGAATACCTTGGTTTGAAATTCATTCTCCAGTTCTAGGAATTGTTTCTACCTGCAAAGATTCTACTCACAAGTGAGGCCCCACCCCCAGCGCCCGCGCCCAAAGTTTTTGATATCACCCACCCATCCCCGAGACGATTCTTCCATAGCGGCTCTCTCGTCTGCCATACTTTGAAGTATTCATTGAACTGACTCTCTTTAGCTGTCAAAGCAAAACGAAAGTGCTTTTCGATGCTTAGTATGGGAGCCGGGTAGGACATTGCGTTGCTAGTAGTTTCTAGGAACTGACAAAAGCTCTTGAGGCTTATTTCGGTCGTCGAGATTTTGATGCTGATGGTTTCGAAAAAAACTTACGTTTCTTTGTCAACAATTCCTTATCAGGTTTGTTTGTCGGAAACCAAAGGCCATCGAGTCGGGGAGAACAAAGGGAGAACAAAGGGAGGATAACCTTCCTCTTCTTGAGATCATTCAATTCGTGCTTGAAAGATGAGATAATACGGTGGTTCTTTGATACCACAACTATGATACTCAAAGCTTCTGGCTTGAATCTTTCAAAGCCTTCCAGACGATTATCGTTTCGAAGTTTTTGCAGAATCTTTTTTGGTATGCTGTAATGAACTGGCATTATATAATTTACATACTATATTAATATCGAGAGTAACACTTTTGTTGAGGGAGGTGTGAAGAAGTGAATAAAATAATGAGAAGAGGAAAAATGGGGGTGAAAACGAAACATGATTCAGACAGTTTTCAAAACAATGTACGCAATGCACGTCCCTATTTTATTGTACTTGATATTCCCTTTCACAACAAAAGAATCATATCAGAATTTGAAAATTAAAAATTGGTTGGCTATGCTATAAGCGTTATGTCAGTATGAAATTACAGGCTAATTTGTAGGGACAGCAGCGAAAAGAATAGAAGCTTGAGATTATTCAGAGCAGGAACAGCCAGTCAGTGAAATATTCTCAGTGGTAGATACTTTAGTAGAATTATGCGGCAGATTACATGGTAGACTGCCTGGATACTGTAGCCCTAAGAGAGTATTTGGAGATCAAGCCACCCATATCATCTCTGAATTGTGAGTCATAAACATTCGAATATGATTTGAGATTTGATCTTTGTTGGGTAGTGAGAGCGAAAGCGTGAAAGCTAAGAACAGTTGTCAATCATGCCGAACCTTTTTATGTAGATGGGCTGCTCGAGCTTTTCGCCGTGTTTTCCATTATCTTGGACTCCTTGGATTTCCTATAGCAGACTTCGTCGGGACTATGGACATGAAAGTCGCATGGCCCAAAAGCATCCTTGACACCTTGAATTGGTCCATGAAAGTTGACTAAAGACTCTCTATGCATACAGATAACTCGAAAGACGTCTGGGAAGAGGTCCGGGCAAAATTTGACGAGTGGAAGGTAAATTTCAGAGTCTTTTTGGTCGCCTTCAATCTTTTTGTGTATCTTGAAAGCAAGTAAAGCCGAAGCAAATAGTCGAAGCTTGCTTGTACTATGGGTATTGTTGTATATGTATTGAATCGGCGCTGCATCAAAACCTCCAGGGTGCCTCATCGTATGAGCCTCCATAATTTCATCCATAAGTTGATCCATCAATAATGGCATACAAATCTTTTCTGCTAGACAGTAGAGTCTTCGCATGGTATAAGTGCCAGATAATTCGGTATTTGGAAGAGTACCACGATATAGATATTCGATAAAATCAGCAAAGGTAGCAGGATCATCTTCAGGAAGATACATCTCTCCATCGGTTGCCTCCTTGAAACCTCTGTTGAACCCAGCATTGAAAAATTCCGACTGGTCACACAGTATCTTTTTATGAACGATGTACTTCTTTCTCTTGGGTCCAACATATAAAGTGACGATTTCGTTCAGTGCCCTAGAATTCTAGAATTAGTCACTGCCAAAGAGATATCGTGCTATGATTGTAGCAAGCGGAAAGAAGTAAAAAAAAGCATACTCGGGAGTCATAAGAGGTGGCCTGGAAGGAGAACTCATCGTGGAAATCGAGAATGGATGTCCTGAGCCTTATTAGAGATACTTGATATTTGGTATAATCTTATTCTGCATACCTTTTAAAATCACTGATAATTTTGAGCCTTAAAGTTGCCCACAGTGCCTTTCACCTGAATTCCTGAGAATTGATGGATAATCGTTCGGTTATTAAAGACTGCAACAGTTTAGTTGTGAGGGGCAGTTATGGATAAGGTGAGTGATAGTGGCCATCAGCAGTTGAGTATCCTTGAGAAAATAAAGACTTTCGACACCATGTACCTATGTAGGTAGATAGTGACAGCCTCGCTCAAAATTGAACTCCGTCACTGTCACAGTGAATAAATTCAAGACTTTCGTTTGTTGAACTGCGTTTGCTTTTCCAAGAATCCAGGAAATTGTTCTCACCGCCTTGGCAAAATGATGAACCCTTGATCTGCAAGCCCAAAATAGTTCGGTTCGCGCTGGGCGTTGGGCGTTGAAACTACCGAGATGCAACGACATGACAACGAGTTGAAGGACCACGATGAACTGAATTGCGGCAATACAGGTTCCCAATTGTGCTATACAAGGAAAAAATGAGAATTTGGTGAGATTGTCGCGATCTGGAGAGATCGTACTAAGCGGACACCATAGACTAGACCTAGGGCTCAGAGTTTCATTGCTGAGCAATGTGCCATTTCACCATTATCTGCCAGAATGTTTCTCACATGAACCTCAAATATTCCTCATACTTGAGCCTCATTAAAATCTTCTCAAACTTTGATACTGTTTTTGACATTAAATACATCCTGGACCATCATTTTTTATCCTCGTTATAATCTTTGAAGCTTCGACGCAAGTTTAACTTCCATTTTCACAAAGATCTCGAGATCCCTAGCAAAGACAATAGCAATATGAAGAATGATTCCCACTTCATCAATACCCACAGTCGACCAAGCAAAGCACCGTAACACTTAACTTACACAGATACTTCAAACGGCACCTCCTGAATTAACCTCAAGTGAGCACCTTCCCAAAATCAACCTCGCAAAATATCGAAGACTAACAAAAAGTTCCAGCACCATGGACGACAACTTGTTCATACCAATGCGGAGTACTGTCACAACTGGCGAAGGTGGCACAGAGTTCAGTTTCGACAAAGTTATCCTCTGTGATCGCTTCAAATACTTCTATATACGTCGACCAAGACTCAAGCCTTTCGAAATCCCATCCATGGCCTAGAGAATGGTTGATTCTCTATGTGCATACTCAAACAGAGGATGTGTAGCCCGATTTGATGTCACATCCCTGATTAACAATCCCATTTATACATTCAGCTACTGTATAACCAGACAGGGTTTCGAAAAATATGCTCGCCATCTGCGCAAACTCTACTACACCGTCGAGCTAATCGATGAAAAATGAAGTGAAAAAAGATGAAAAGACGTGGTATTTGCGTGCATACCTTGTAGACATGCAAAAATATGCAGACTGGCGAGCTTTTTGCAATAACAATGTAGATGTAGAAAAGTTCGGCCCAGACTATCAGTTTGCTTGTATGAAATGGAGAGCAGAGGGCGAGTTTGATCCCACTATTATTAGTAGCAGATTTTGAGATCATGGTTGCAAATTTCATGAACTTGATGACCCTGAAGAATATGAAAGATGCGGTCCACTGATCAATTACTTTTAAGTCAGAGCTGGCCAGATTAGTTTGGATCAGCCCGTAGAGAATACAATTTTTGCGTATCATGCATTGGGAAAGGGGCAGGCATACGGAGCGATATGAAGGAGTATTTTCATAAATTTACAGGCTAGATGTCTGGCTGGGTGATTTATGTACTCTTCGTGTCATGTATTAAAAGTCTTGTGGTTCTAGGATTAATGATATATAACTTGAATTCACTTGCGAGTCATTGAAAATCATTCGAGTCAACATGCACTTTTGCCTACTAATCTCACGCCATGAAAGCAAGATAATCAGGTAAATCATCTATTGATAATTTTGTATGCACTTTATCGTATGACATGCAAGGAAGAAGTAGTTATATCCTCGATAAGTCGCTGCTACCTCTGATCATAGTAATTCCATCACAATATCAGAGATCCACTAGCGCCTCTTTTGTACGTCGTCATTTGCTCCTTCGCAACCACCTTCGACTCCACAAATACCGTGTGTTAAACATGAGAATTCTCGATGCGTGCTCATGACAATATCCAGTCGTCTTTGCTTTGTTTAAGCTTCTAGATCAGCCAATAAGTAGCACATCTCATCATCTTCGGCACCATCAACGGCTCCTGTACCAGATCCCGATCGACCATGAATATGGAATTGACATGGATGAACACCTGGACCAGTATCAGCAACTACAACAGAACCATTATCAACAGCAACCCCTCCTTTCTCCAGTTCCTCTTCCTTTATCTTAGTCTCCTTCGCATATTCTTGCTTGGCGTCGCGAATACGAGGATCGGTTGCCTTCGTGAGCTTAACGAGCATCTTCATGAAATCAGCAAGAAACTCGTCACTATTCTTTATCAACCATTGAAATCCAGTTGTGTCGAGACCTGGAACCATGGCAGAATAAAGAGCGTTTGCGGCGCAGAACTTGCGAAGTGGAGACTCTGGCTTGGAGTGCTCAAGAATGTTTCTCACCAAACTAAATGTCAAAAGGGTTGAGCTAACAGCAAGACCATCTTGAATTGTGTCAATGATCTTGTTGAGAAAGGTGTTGTCCATCTCGAACATTTCCGCAAAGACATAGAGTTGACAAAGCTCCAAAATTCGAGTCCCTTGCTCAGCTTTAGACATGCGGCGACTGACGACTGGGACGCGATGAGTGTAGAGATACTCATTAAAGTATTTGAATATAGCAGGACTGGTATCGTGGATTGAATACATATGATTGCGATCCAAAGGTCCAGTTGTTCTCAACATCTTTGCGAATCGACGCGAAGAAGCGATCAACAAGTTCTTGTGGATGGAAAAGACCATACTGCCATGTATATCATCAGACGGTCCAACCTTCAACATAATTGTCTCCATACCCATTGTGCTGCACATGAGTTAGATCGTTGGTAAATGCTGAGTAAAAAAGAGACATGAATTGTACTGACTCTGTAAACAAGACGTCTGGCTCAAGCTTCATCAATGTTGTCGACTTAGATTGCGCCGCAGATTGGTTGCTCTGGCTCGCACTTTGTGATCTCTTGGGTGAATCATTTCCTGCAGGTACGGCCCACAGCTTAGTAGCTCCTGGCGCGTACTCATTAAGCTGATCAGGTATGTTAGAGTTTCTCGATGAATAGCTCGAAGTGGATGGATTACTTACGTTACCCATCGTGAGGGAAGATTGAAGTAAATACTGTCGAATTTCAAACCAATTGTTTGTAGGATTGATCTGTTTATATGGCTTAATCGTATGTTTGAAAACAAAAGGTTGCTTTGAAGGGGTGTTTGGGTATCTCTAAGTGTACAACCCTAGATGGAATTGGGCGGGGAGAAGAAGGTAAAACAGGACGAAAGAAGAGAAAAGAATAAACCGGCTTTAAAATTCCAAGTGGAAGTTTGAATCTGCATGTTTCCTTATCGGTTAAAATAAAACATAGAATGAATTGATTGACGGTTTTATTTGAAAGGTGAGCTTTGCGACTCTCATCTTGAGGAGAAATCGTTCGCCTCGAAGTTCTTCCCTCACCAAAACATCTTCAACTCAAAAGCCAAAATCACCTTGGCAGTGCGAAGAAATCTCAGTTATTTTCTAACAAAAAAGTACGTTGCTTTCCATTGAATATTGCGGTACCTATATCAACGGTTATACAGGATTCAGAGATCGCCAATTCAGCGTCATTGTTTCTGAAAAGATGGGTTTATCAGACAGCTTCAATCTCGGAAAGTAAGGTTAACAACATCAGAACTTCTCATGATATGCCACGACTAATAAGCTACAGATTACTTGGCTATGAGCTAGTTACAGTCGTTGTGGGGAAAGAGAAGCGCAAGTTCGCTGTGCACAAGCAGCTTATATGCGAGTCCGTGGCATACTTTCGTGGTGCGTTCTTGGCAGGAGGGTTCAAGGAAAGCCAGGAATGCAGTATGGATATGCCGGAGGATGAGCCTGGAGTTTTCGAGTACTTCATACATTGGTTATACCGAGGAACAGTACCTGAAGCAAAAACTCTTAAGGACTTCGACCAGTTACTCGGTGTCTATATTTTCGCGGAGAAGCTGTGCGTTAATGAGCTTGCAAACAAAGCTATCGATGCAATTCAAGCTATATCAAAATCTGATGATTTTGATCAGCTCCCCGACTGCACTGTGAAGCATGCCGACAATATCTGGAAAAACACATCTCCTAAATCTCCACTACGCAAATGGTATATCCATGCGCTTGTCTACGATTTGTGGGACTTCGAGGCTTCCATAGAAAAGAAGAAGAAGAAGGCTTTTCCATTGGATGTGGCAAAATTGATTACTCTGTGGGAGCTCTTCAAAGATCATCGGGATCTTTATGTGAGTTTCTTTGCTCAAGTACAGAAGCACTCGGCAGGTGATCCTCGGGAATGCCAATTTGAGGAGGGCAATTGGGATGATTGTTACTTTCATCGACATTCGGAAGGAGAAGTGTGCCATTTGACAACAGCGGATATTAAAGAAGATGAGGATTCTGAGAACGAGGTCAAGGTTTAAGCTTCTTTAAGAGTATATTAGTGCGGTTTCATTTGAATACATCACTTGAAGTGACTCTTTGCAGAGTATTAGACTGGCTAGAGGCATAAAACTATTATTACAGAAGGAAGGAGTGTGGGAAGCTACCAGACAAAACAAACACGATGCTCGCAACTGGCAGACTGCTAGAGTTTTAGAGACATGGCTTACCGATGTCCACTGTCGGGTACGTGAGCTTTTATTACTATTTTCCAAGAGTTTACGGTGATATGAAAATTTATTATGATCTGAGATTGATACTATGGGTCCATTTGGCTGGCTAGATTGTGAAGTAGAAAACGGCACCTTTGATGGGCTGCGTGGAACCGAAATTCTAATTCTTCTACAGCTATAGCTTCTAATCATGGACGAAAATCCAGAATTACACGTATGTTTCACATAATCGAGGTGTCTTTCCTCCTAAATGCAAGTCTAATGTTGAAATTCTATGAATATAGTAGATTATGAGTCAAAAGGCTCTGCTGACGCCTGCTGTCACCACCACCTTCGTATGTCTAATTAATGTGGCTCCCAACTTATTTCCAACAGTAAGAACAGGATTCTTGTGTATTAGCTTTTAATGCCCAATACTTCCGTAGCCCATTTTAAAAGCGTACTGGCTCGGCCAGTCTCCACTTTTAGCCAATTCATCTGCGTGGTTCGCCAACTCCACCAGCCTCAACTGAATCACATATTTCAATCAGTCAAAAATCTACTAGCATTTTGACTTCTGGAAATTTCTAGATGAAAGGAAGGTCAAGCTACAGATAGACAGAAATTTTGATACTATCAATATCCATATTCACGATATGCGGTTATCAGATCCAATCACCAGAGCTAGAATCAAAATAATTAGTAGTGTCGTTCTTCTTAGTGACAAAATTGGGGTTTTGTGGCTCTAGACTAAAGAAACTAGCGTCAAAAGATTCAACTTCATCATCTCGTACATGCTTCAAGGTCAAAATATCCGTGTTCTTCGAAATAATCTTCTGTCCCAACGTAGTAATACTTTCGAATTTAATTTTGCTACTTGAATCTAGAGATACTAGACTCAGTGGCTTGTAAACCTCACACATATACTTAGCCTTATTGCTGGAGTATGTAAATATTCATTCATCACCCCTGGCAGAGATTCTCCCGCACATCAAGAAGTTTTAGATAGACACAAAATAAGATATAATTCACATTTCTGTAGTCAGCTTGTGTATATCTAGATCTTTATTATCTTTATACAACACACTTCATCTCGTCATTCTAAACAGCAATAATCAGACTTACGCGATTCTAAACAAATCCAAAATGTCTACGGAACGAGAATTTAAGATAGTAACTTCGAGAAAGTAAGCTTTATCCCTTCCCATGATCAATCCAAGAATGTCCTTCATACCTGGATTATAACTCAAGTTTTAATATCACTCGAATCTGCTGACGAAACAAATTAGGAGACGTTGTGAACTGGTAGCATTAGTCGTCGGTCCAAAGAAAGAAGTGTTCGCAGTCTCTCAAGATCGACTAGTCAAGTCTATTGGATACTTCCAGATAGCTTTCCTCCAAGGACGCTTCAAAGAGGGCATAGAAAGAGAAGTATATCTAGAAGAAGAGAAAACCGGAGCCATTAAGTTATTGGCTGCATGGCTTCAAAGGTCCAAGGTAACCCTCGACCTCATCAGCGATACATATAGGAATTTCTGGGAACTTCGAATCAGCGCAGACAAATGGTGTTCGGAAAAGCTTGCAAACGATGTTTCCGACATGGTTCTAGCTCTCAGAGGATCGATGATCCCCTTCGAACACCGAGATGCATGGAAAAATTTTGATGACGAAATCTCTGCCATTTGGCAACTCTCGCTACCAAATTCGACCATGAGAAAACTCTGCATCCAATGCTTAGCCTGGGAATTTTGCGAGGATCTGGATAATCGAAGGGACGGCAGAGTGATTGGGCTCCTTATTATCAACAGACTGCGTTCTATTGTCGACATGCCTGACTACATCGCTGAGGACATCCAAGCCGATTTTCACCCTACCAAATCTTGCGATTTTAAACATAAATACAATATCTCTTGGCATGATAAAAGAGAACGGGGCCGTTGTGACTTTCACGAACATCGAGATGCTCACACGAAATGTAAGGGGGTAAATACTAGCGTTAATACCGCTGAGATGTCGGATATGGCTGGGTTCCTCATCAAAAAGCCCAAAGTTGACCAGGAATGGACCGATGGGGAAGGAAGTCATTAGTACCATTTAGCACTTTGGAATTCTATGATCGTTTCTTATCATAAGAGCGTCAAGTACAGTAAAAGTAGGAAGGTCGAAATGACGTGCATCTAGATTGCACATTGAGAAGGAGGGGCTCGATACATCGCCTTGATTTCTAGAAAATTTGCAATAAATGTATGTATAATATTGCAGGTTGTAGATAACAGTGTTGAGAGGATGAGAAGTAATGTTAATGAATATCTTTTTTCAATATCGAAAGTAAGAAGTGTATGTATCTAGTTGCTTTTAGTGAAATTGTTGAAACCCCAGTCATTATATGCATGAGTTATGAGCTCCAGCTCTCTCACAGTATTGAGGCTAGAAAATTGATGCATTTCGTGTAATCCATCTAAGCGAGGATGGATGAACTTCTGAATCCACTTCAGTCTTAACTTTACTTTCACTTTCCTTTTCCGACCACCAAGCAAACCTCGAATAATTGACTAATCATCACTCGTTCCAGAAAAGTATCCTTTTGATAAGATTGTCGGTGCACAAGATTTTATATAATCTGATTTTCTCTCGAATCTCGTCGCATCGTTTCGAAAGGGAGAAAGTAACCTCAGCCGGTCTATCATATTGTAAGCATAATTTAACCTTATTCTTCTATGATCTGTGTGAATAATAACAGCTGGCTGCAGGTTTGGGATAATATTACACGCAACGCGCAACAAAATGACTTCTATGACTGTGGCAGGTACTCCAATACCCGCTGCAAGCCCAAATTTTGAAGAGTGGGTGGTTCCTTTGTACATAATAGGGATTGGATACAACTGAAAATCTCTCTCTAGCTCTCTCGGCCTTGAAATCGTTGCAGTCATCGTTGGAACGAAGAAAAATGAGTTTGCATTACACAAGAAGCTCATATGCGACTCATGCGACTACTTTAGCAAAGCCTTTTGTCGCCCTTTCCTAGAAGGCGCCGAGGGAGAAATATATTTTCCAGAAGATAGCTCAGATGCTGTGGCACTATTTATTGAATCCTTGTATAGACGTAAGGTTACACTCAGTCAGACTCACGAGCAATTCGATACGTTCATAAAACTCTACCTGTTGTCGGAAAAGTGGTGTTTTTATTAGCTGAGAAATATGGTCATCGATGGCATCAAACATCACTTCTGGTTATCAGATGAAAACCTCAGCTATTTAAACTGTTTACTACCAGAAGTGGTTGATTATATCTGGAATCAGACCGAGAATAATTCGCCATTGAGACTGCTTTGCATCAAGAGATTGGCTTGGTTCTATCATGACAAGACAACACCTAACATCATTCCTCTTAAAGACTGCTTGAAGCAATTGTGGCTTCAAGCAGCGAGCATGGCGGCTTCTTCGAAAACTTCTTTGGTACTTCCAGAACTTCACTCAGAATAATAAGCCACCAGATCCAGGTCGTCTAATAGAGAAGGGAAGGTGTGTAGCCGGAATTTGTTCATATAATTGGAGATGGGTTCAGGAATTGACAAAGAGGGTTGTGTGTACTATCATACCTTTTCCCAACAACTCAGAAAATACGAGTTCCTCTCATCTTGTACTTGCAAGTGCTTGCGCTATCACGCTTGATATTCACTCATGAATAGCTCTAGCGTATCAAAACAGGTATGTTACACATAAACTGGCGATAGTAGTGATCAAATATGGAATCAGATGGAATATTGAATGCTATGGTATCGAGCGTTTTAATATATATGACAAAGAGGAATAAAAACAGGTGATAAGTATCCAATAGAATTTCGCTCGCGCGCTCGCCCAGTATGCGTGGAATCTAAAAAGTATAAAACAGCGTCGAAAGGCATCCAGCCTCGTCATCGCCTTACTGGGGAGACCAGAAAAGCAACCATACACAAGATAAGCATATATCAGGCCTTGCCACAAAAGTATATCCCGTTCTCTCAAGCCCTTCTATACATCTCTCTTCTTCTCCCTCCCTCATCCATTACCACCCTCTCCCTCTCCGCAAATCTTCCTGAACTTCGCGGTCTTCCAATCGATCCGTTATCATAGGGAATACTACCCCTCCTCCCGCCAAACTCCGCGGGGAATACCTTTTCTCTCTCCCGATGAACATTCCCTACTCCAACTCCGCTTCCTCTCCTAGTTCCCGCTCCATCTACAACTCTGTATCCACTAGGTGTGATTGGTCTTCTATCATCCCATCCTGTTCCCTCTACCGTACGGTATCCACTTTGCACCGGTTCGGGGGTACCGCTCCCTCTGCTCCCCCTCCTTGCAAACGAGCTCGGACTTGAAGACGCGTGCCGAGATGGGGTACCACGCTCAATTATGCGATCTCTTTGAATATAAATTTCCTCTCTATCGCCCCTATCTCTCTCTTTATCTCTTCCGCTCGAAACACTCCCCTTCCTACTCTTCCTCCTCGAAACATGGATTGCGCTCGGACTAGATCTTCCGTGGGAATGCGGCGGCCAGTGTTCTTCTTCCACTTTTATTAGTTCAACTCTGCTTTCTTCCGGAGGAGTAGGCACGCGAGGGGGTGATAAATCGCGGTATGAAGGCGCTGGGCTCTCGGGCACAATGGATGGTGAGGGCGGGGGTATATGGTGATGTGAAGGGGGCGGCGCAACCGACATAGGAGGTGGGGGATATCCTGGGGCGTATCCTGGAGGAAATTCGGCCGAAGCTGGCGGGGGTGGTGGTGGAGGAGCAACGGACGCCGGACGGGGAACAGGAGTAACTGGCTTCGGGGTCGGTGGTGCTGGAGTGTGAGTACGGTGAATTTCCGTCATAGAGCTAGAGTGTCGATGGCTAGGTGGACCGCGGTGGATTTCCGTCATGGAACTAGAATGCCGATGGCTGGGTGGACCGCGGTGAATCTCGGTCATTGAGGTCGAGTGCCGGTGAACTTCGGACATGGGTGTAGAAGGTCGACGGCTGTGTTGTCTGATGACTGTTTCTGACACGCGGGATACGGGGCGAGACGAGTGGGAACGCCTCTCGCGGACTATCTGGGTAGATTTATGGCGGGGGGCCCGGCGATCAACAAAGACTATGTCTTCGTCTTTAGGGACTATGAAGGGAGGCATGTCAGCATGGAAATTTTTGGAGAAGTTGAAGTAAGGATTCCGGTTGAAATATGATGTATCAACTTGGAATTGAATAGAAAGAGAATCACTTACTACCAAATAAACACATTATGTCTTCTCTTTTGTATACGTTCTATGTCTGTTCGTTTGTGTACTTGAGGATATATTTGGTAAAAAAGTAGAGTATTAAACACAATCGTAAATAAATTTCTCTTTCGAGGATATAGTAATATTAATCAATTAAATAACAAGCTCAATCGTTTTCATGTAATCTCCGGTGAAACTTCTTCTTCACCGACCGAGTACCTACGCTCTATATATATATCCTCATCTCCACCCAGCTGCCATTGATTCCAGTCTCCACACCAACCTACCCTTCACCATAAACATCTTCAATTACCATCAAATATCAAGGCGTGGACCCATCATGACGATATGCACCTATAGCAGCAAATTCCAATTATAATAAACGCATCATTCATTGGAATCCAGGGTCCGAATGCCACCAATCCGAACATTGGAATCAACCTTAATACGAAAATAGAAGGTAGACAAGAAAAAGGAAAAGAAAATACAACCCCAGCCACGGTCACATGCCCACACGATAATCCCTACTTCATACTGACGAATCCCCGCTGTAGCCCTACCCAAATAATGATTCGCAGAGACCATTTTATCGCCAGAGATTCTCCATCCGAACGAACAATCTAGGTATATTCCAAGGAAGTTGATCAAAAAATCTAGATCCAGGATTCCATCCCTATCCAGATAATCCAGATACCCAAACCATTGTGTCTTTATTATCGTGCATGATCTTTCCTCTTCTCTTCTGATTCGTTCCACACATCTTCGCATAAAATATCCGAGTGGCGTTAGGCCTGGCCGGGCTAGGGTTTCCCTGCCTCACCAAGGTCTCGTTGGCAGCTTTTGTGTTCGCCTTGCGCGCAAGGCGTACGAGAACTAAGCTGTTATCGTACAGTCATGTGATGAGTTTGGCTGCAATCGGATTCCTTGTGCCGATCTCGTATCCACGTCGGCAATCTCGGGACTCGCTGTTGCGTTGGAGAAGGTTCCGTTGGGCGTGGAGGCAGTGAAGATCGAGTGTACAGTCGATCGCTAATGCGTTGCATAGAACATGTCTTGAAAGTAAGGCTGGTCTAGATGGGAAGATGGGAAGGTGTCAAGTTGATGAGTGGAGGGAACGGCGGACCGGAAGAGTTGACCCTGAAAGCAAATGTTTTCATCTTCATTCTAGATTCAAGAAGAACAGTGATTGCTGTTACTTTAGTGTTCCAGAGGTGTGAGATTAGTTCAGAGACAGTGTTGGGTCTTGCATGAAAGGTGTGTCCATAGTAGAAGTCTGGGCAAGGTTATTGCGCTACTGCAGCAACCAACGTCGATCAAAATCGGAGTATGCACTCTGGACTTCCTAGCGATGTCTCTTCATCTCAAGATGCTGCACGAAGTACTTCGTTGCAATTCATCGAAAATTACCGAGAAACACCCGGATCTGCTTCAGCTGAACCCATCCGATTGCTGTCGCTTTATTGAAAAGTAACATTTCCCTCCACAATTTCTACCTTACATGCTCGTTTAGGTTTCGACACTTTCCACCTACGTAATCTTACCTTCGATTCGGATAAACCCCTATTCGTATCATTTTTCGATACAAAAGACTTGGGGAATGTATATTTTCCCGAGGTTTTCTTCCATAACCTTGCAAGATACAGATTTAACTCTTTTTCGAAGGGTGCAATCTTCATACGAGGCATTTACATCATTTCTATCTTCACCATTGTTCAGATACGATAGAAGATCGACAACGTAGAACGGAAGATTTCATCACTTCAGTCGCACACAAGTCCCACCTTCATACTACGTTGATATCCCCAGAACCCCAGTCCAGGATTTCGCAAAGAAGCCATCAAAGAAAGTTTAAAACAGAAGTCTCGGAATTTCAACGCTCATCGCTTGGGGTACCAAAAATTTGATGGGAGAAGTAGTTGACATAGAGTTTAATGTTATCGCTCTCGGTTCACTCTGCAATCTTACCTTAGAATGTCCTAAAACACCTGCCACTGTTACTCTCGGTGTTAGGGATAACGAAAGATATAAACGAGCATCGATCATAGATGGTTCTTCGCTTTCGGATACGCCTACACACGTTCAAAATTGAGAATGCACTCGAGTTAATTAGAAGGTATCACAATTTGAACTCTTACCACAATATAACTAAGCTTGATCCAGAGTTTTATCACCCTATTTATTTACTTCTTGGACGTCACTGCGATGAAGGTTACTCAAACAATTGAATTTACATAAACTCGTATATATCCATGTCACCCTCTCTAATCAATTCCACAATCTCCTCCTTTACATCTCTCCATTCATCCCCCAAAATCCCGAGTATTCCCCTCGTCTCTCTCTCTCCACACACCCCAATCCACCAAATATTCTTAACCCTCACAAAAAACGCAAAAACAATCCCCAACAAAACCAACGCTCTATCTTTCCCCTGATCAACCAACTCCACAAATCGCTGCTCAATAAAAAATGGAAAACCAATCAACAATCGCGTAATCACTGCTGGATTAGCTTTCGCTTCAATATGTTTATACACATATCCCAAAAGACAAATCGTAGACCTGTATGCCTTTTCAATCTCCACACTCCACTCCTCATTTTCCCAATCTGCATGACTTCTCATCAACAAATGGATAAATCTCCCCGCATTCTGCTCATCGAACATTTCTAAAGGGTGAGCCAAAACCGGCATGCGTTTCACGAACATCCATGCCACGCTTTTATTCTGCGCTTCGTCGTTTGCATCTACGTCTTGGGATGAGATGCATTGACATGCGGCTTTGAAAGCCATAGATGCACCGCGGGTTATTTTGATCCATTCGGAGGGAGGTGTGTAGGGGGATAGAGAGCGTTGTTGGAGCATCGCGAAGGCGCAGACGCGAAGATTGCTGGAGGTTAGACAGATGGCGTCGGCGTTTTGGGGGGTTAGGTGGTGAATGTCTTGCCGGTGGAGTCGGAGAGTCATGTCGAGGTAGGTGTAGGCGTCTACTAGAGATGTATAGGGGGTGGAAGTGGCTGCTTCTGTGTTGGATGAGGGTCTTTTGTCATTGAGGTGGAGGGACGATATACAGTAGATAGAATATAGAAGTGCTTCGTTTTTTAGAGCAATCTCAGGCACAGTTTGTGTAAATATATCGATAGCAGCTTGGTCGTGATTGGCTGAATTGTTAAATGTTACTGTTCGGCTTGTGTTGGTTGTGTAGTGATGAAGCAGAGTAAGTTCTTGTAGACGTCTCTCGGCGGTCTCAGGAAACTTAGTCCGCAGTTCTTGAGCAGTAGCATTCCCCGTATTAGGGCTCTCTGGAATCTTTCTGTATCTAGTAGATTCATACTTGCATTTCACTCCATGCCGCTCACAATTGAAGCAACTTGGTTGGCTTTCATCGCACTAGATCAATGGTCAGAATTGGCGTGAGGGGTCTGGAAAAACGTTGCAACCTCCGTAAGTCCCCCCCACTCGAGATTTGAGCTCATTGAATATTCAGATTGTGCACACTGTTTGTCAAATCATCTTCACAATCCAAACCCCTCTTCAACTCTCAAATATCGTCCCAGGTAACACGAACAGCATCACGTGCCGAAGGAAATACACCACCTACTTTCACTCTCCTTGTCCTACATCTTATACACCCAGTCTTAGTCTTCTTATGAAACATTTTCAAGGGTCCTCTGACACTCTCACTGCCAGGAGTCCACGATATCCAAACATTACTGGTTCCATCATTGTCAGTCTCACTATCTTTCGGGATTTCTTCGGATTTTGAACCCGTGGTAACAGCATCCGCAATTGAAGTAGGAGACGAGGGGATTTCCATATTCGTTCCGATTTATGCAAGATTATCTAGAGTATAATGCCGTTTGAAACTGTATAGCATGGGCTTATTCGCGCTGGTATTGCATATAAATCAAATCAGCCAGTCACGTTTTGAATGTTTGTGGTGGTAAGATGTGGCTGATTTCCATCCGTAGGTAAGCTTATCATCGTAGAAGTGGGTTTAAACACACCACCAATTAGTCAATCTTTCAGGTATTTTCACGTCTACAGCACTGTGATTCTCACAAATTTCCAGTGCCATTAATTTAAAACCTTTACTTTGATATTTTATTGTTGGATGATCGTTATCTATACAATGTTTGTGCACTGTTTTATTCATTTGATTCATTCTTTCTTCCCTCTTCTGCATCTTTCAAGCACTCGATAGCAACAGAATATAACTCACCCGATCTCATACTTTCATACACCGCAGTTACCATACTTCCGACAGATTGATATGAGTCAGGCTTCTCGGGTAACCGTTCCGAAGACTTGAGGTATTCCTCATCAACGAAAGGTATGTGGAGCTCACTGCGTACATAACAATACATCCGCTCACCAGCTTTGCCCAAAAAGAACTTAGCCATCGCAGTTGATTCAAAATATTGTCTCTTTGCCAATTTGTGGGTGTAAATCATTTGCTCCGAGCATAATTCCGTCCAGCATTTCAAAACTTGCAGCATTTCTAGACTGGGTTCCAACGTATCAAGAATGATTGCCTGAAGCGACTGAGCTGTATGTTTGAAGCGCGCGGTCGAGTCCATATTTGAACTCGAATTGAGAGTTATTGTCAGTTTATCCCAGAGGAATAGTTGCAATTTGGAGGGCTCATTCGTCTCCCTGGGATCGTTCCATTCACTAGGGCGTGCCAGGGGATATTTACCAAGGCACTGAATGAAAGAGGCCTCAAACTTAGGCTTCAAATTCATAAAGAATAGGCTTTGGATTCCTCTGAGATCTATAGCTTGGCATACAGCCACTAGATGCGCTGCGGAAAGCTGCGTCAAAACTTCCAAAGCCGACAGCGTGTATCTACTTGAGATCAGCCCCAGAGAATTCAAAGCTTGATTGCCCATTTCAGCCGTCTGAACATGTGATCCAACGGGGTTAGACAAAAAACCAAGCTCAGATTGCAATGCCGCAATCATGATATCAATACCTTTGAACATCCAGGATTCGCTTGGCTCATCTACCACCAGATTAGGCGGAAGACCGTTGTTTGTTGCTGGATTTATCAACTCGGTACATTGTGCAAATAACATTTGACCAATCGACTGACAAGCTTGTCTAGTCTTCTCCACGGCACTTGTGATGGACTTCGCTTGGAAATTTCCACCATGATGCATCTTTCCATCATCACCAACGAGGGGATTATCAGTGGTGGAGTTCAATTCAATTGATACCTGTTCGTAGGATAACAAAAGATCCTCTAGTGATGGACCGATCCACTGTGATGCAGTTCTAATAGAATAACGATCCTGTCGTAAATGAAATTCTTGCGTATCATTTCCTTTTGTCAACTTGGAGCCAGCCAAGAATGAGTGGATATTTTTGGCCGATATCGTCTGACCTCTATGGGGTCTGACCTCAGCAAAAAAAGGATTGAAGCTTTCGTCCGTACCAGAAAGTGCTTCAACAGACATAGCAGTAAGGATTTGTGAAAGCAGAGCTTGCATAATGGCTTCATGCATAGCTAAAGCTGCGACGGAAGCTGTTACTGCTGTTCCATTGACCAACGACAATCCCTCTTTAGGCTCAAAAACTGCGGGGGGTATATTAGCTTGCAACAATGCTTTGTCTGCTGAGACACGTTTTCGATCAAAATCGACGTAAACCTGAATTGCCGACTTTCCTTCCAAAGCTCCACCTATGTATGACAATGGACTAAGGTCACCGGAAGCAGATATGCTTCCCCGAAGTGGCACAGCTGGGATAATTTCCTTGTTCAACAGATCGAACAGAGATTGGACAATGACTGGTCGAATTGCAGAGGCTCCCTTGGCAAGCGTATTGGCACGAATGGCCATTGCTCCACGAACCCAGCTCTCTGGCATAGTGGTTGAGCAAACGGGATCAGATAACGGAATAGCCAATCTTGCTAGTTTCGCAGTTGTAGACTTTCTCTGCTTCATAACGCTGGCTAGGTCATTTGTTGCTAACCCTTCATCATAACGACTGTCTAGAGGGCCAGAAATAATTCCGTAATGAAGCATTCGAAATAAGCTTGCAGATACTTCGGAGATGTTCTTTGGTCGAACGTCGGCGCTTCCACCAAAACCAGTATTGACACCTTTCATTGTATGAGCTTGCGTGGCGGTGCTTTTACGTTTGCTCAAAATTGTGTGAACTCACCATAAATTGACTCGCCATCCTGAATCCGTTTTTTTAAAGCATTTACACTTTTCTTCATCTTTCTGGTTGCTTCTTCGCTGAGTGATATTTTGCGACGGTATCTTCAAGGCTTGTGTCAGTACTAACTTGCTTACACTTAACAGCCAGAACTGTCACTTACCTCGCTATGGCAACCAGGGTCGCTAGGTTCAAATTAGAGCCATCGGCCCTTATTGGCTCGAGTCCAGAATCCTCATCTTCAATTGCACGTGAGAAGTCGCTCCAATGCGACAAGATCATCTGATTGAAGCAATCCATTTTTGTTCCTTGACATTTGGCAGTCACAACTGTTTGGTTGAAAGAACCCATCTCCGGTGTCAAGACTACTGGTGACGAGACTTTCTCATTTAAGCGAACCATTGTTAATGAGAGACGGTAGGAACGTTCCCGAAACTGGTGGTAGAATTTGTAGTAATGTAGTGCAAGACTTTAAACCTCACAGCAGGACCCTTGAAGTGTTTGAAAAAATGTGAGAATACTTTATCTTTTGGTTCATACATGCTTTTCTTATTTATAGAGTGCTTTGTTGCTTTTTCTATACAGCTCATACATCTTTGTAAAATAGAAACAAGTATCATGTTTCAACTAATTGAACCTTAAATCTGAAGATACCTCCTCTTACCTACTCGACCGACCAGAACGTGTGCAGCTCAGCTACTACGAAAAATGGATTAGTCCTGTTGCAGTTTACCATCTTGTGGTATATGCTTCTAGCTTCGAAGTTGCATAGATTTTGACAGCACGAATAGATGTATAGGTAGATCTTATTCACTTCACACCGCCCTCGTCATACATGAATTATTCGCATCATGCAGAGGAGACGTGAAGAAGAAGAAATTATCTCGATGCAATGTGGAATTCGAAAACAAGATTGATATTTACGAAGTAGCGAATGAGTAGTATAAATAGAATGTGATTTTTGTGTAAGAATGAAATGATTGATGCGATGTGCATGATTTGAGGTGGAAAAAGGAATGGCGATTACTAATCTTGCATGATGACTTTGGCAGACGCGTTACTATGTCATATGTACCTAATTATATCAACATGAGCGTTCATTTTCAAAAGAAAAGTGTCCCCACGTTGAAAATAATTCCATGGGGGCACAAAAGAAGCATTCAGAGCAGCATAGAATACAAAATTCAGATTTCTCCTGTCAGATTCTCTGATATTCCGAAGTACTGTCCGCAACACGTGTCATCACAACATTCCCAAGCGAATAACAGTGCCCTTTCACTGCATCCGGAAGAGACCCGAGAAAGATTGTGCCAGAAATGATATAACCGGATTGGGGATACACATAGTATTTCATAACAAAGTATCAAGATACATGACTCCGGTGAAGGTTGAGAACCATTATGTAAATTGAATCAGTAGACTCGTTAAAGGGCTTCAGTTAAGGACTTGCACAAATATTCTTCTATTTCCATATACATCATTAATTGTTCTGGTCATATGGGATACGGTTTCTTTGGTAATTTATCAAATAGCTAACAGACCCCCCAAGTCCGGAATGACAGCAAACTAGGACAGAGGATTAGCAAAAAACCACCAATAAGCTCCCTGCAATTTGCTCCCTTCAATATAGTTCCTCCTGTTAAGCTTCTCATTTGGACCATGAGCTCCATCATCCGACATTCCTACTGGCAGTAACATGATACTCTTATCTCCCAGAGCCTTTTGCAGATCAAGTGTTACTCCAATACTACAAATTTGTCATACTGTCAGTCAAGAAATTCTACACAGAGATTCCAAATGCCACAACCCAAAAAGAATATAAACTAACCTTCCGCCCTCTCTCGTCAAATCAGGCTCCGTATGATAAACTTTCTGCGTAGCCGCCTTGCCAGCCTTGTAATTTGAATCATCAGGTGAAGCAAGCCAATATGGAGCTGTTTCTCCAAACTGTTTCGCTGTGCATGTATTCTTACTTCCGAGTTTGTCAAATTCTTGGTAGAGATAACTTATGGTGAGATCGGAGACGGTTTCCTGATCCATAGATGGTACGGTGCGGATGGAGAATTTGGCGGTTACTTTGGGGTAGATGGCGGTGGTTTGTTCAGGGCTTGAATCTGCGCCTGCGATACCGTGCTAGAAGGAGCGAAATTGGTTATTTCCTATTACAGAAGAAGTTGAAAAACAAGAGCTTTGCAAAGAAAGAAGCGGAAAGCTGTGACAGATAAAAAAATTGAAGATTACAGATAGTGGTAGATATTGAAGAGGGGGATATGAAAGAGCTGGCTGAGCTTACGATGGTGAGAGACGGATACCTAAACCTGTGCATAAGAGTTTTCTTGGGGTCATTATAGATATTCGCGTCGCTGCCAATGATCTGTTGAAAGTCTTGGGTGGTGAACTCTATCGTGGCATATTCCTCAACCTCTTCCTTGGACACATCATCCACAAGTTCGTTGATCCCCGGGATCAAGATTTTACCCTGAGAGTCCACAAGTTTCGAAAGCAGAATCACTAGATCCGTCATGGGCTCATACACACAGCCCCCGAACATTCCACTGTGGAGTTGCACGCCTGTATGTTCCACTGTGAGGTTAAAATAATTGATACCGCGAAGTCCATACGTCAGACAAGGCTTCTTGGTCGTAAGCCAATAATTGTCAGAGATGCATGCAGCATCGACATGCTCAAAGAGTTTCTGGTTAGCGATTGCAAAATCTGCGAATCCGGTGGATCCACATTCTTCCATTCCTTCGAAACAGAATATCAGATTGACAGGGACATCGACTTTTGCTTCCTGGTAGGCTTGGAGTGCATTGAGCCAGCCGAGTACGGGTCCTTTGTCGTCGGTAGACCCTCGTCCGTAAAGTTTCTTATTTGGATCTTCGCCTTTTTCTGTGATGGTCCAGGGGTCGGTGTCCCACTGCAAGATTGGAGAATCAGTACTGTCTGTCAAGGAGAGATATGTGAGGGCGGAAATAGAAGGATTGCGGTTTATAAGGATTTGCAGATATGGCAATGTCCCGTACCGCCAACTGAATCAAAAGTGAGAGTAGAGAACTCAATGAACAAATCAAACTTACGCCTTCTCCCGGAGGCTGAACATCGTAATGGCCATAAATCAGAATTGTCTTCTTCTTACTGTCATACGTCTTTGGATATTTGGCAATAATAACATCCGGCAACTGAAGTTCTGTTCCTTGTTCTTTCCCCAGCGAATGTCGGTCCACAGATGCATTCAACTTCGTGAGTTGACCTTCCAGAAAATCCGTCATCTACTGCGCGTCAGAATTAAAGCTTGCGATGTTTCTATGTATATATGAATAGACAGGAATATACATACAGCAACCACATGTTTACGTCCCTCGACGGTCCGCTCTGAAGAGATCGATGGGATCTTGATCGCGGGTGCGAGTCCTAGATTATAGTCAGAATATCTGTTGTTTTATCATACGCAAACTTCCTTTTCTTGACTCACGATCACGGATAATGTTGAAGTTGGGAGTGGCAGCGGTAGCAAGCTCATCGATTCTACATCACACACGAAGCATTCGGTGATTAGCAATGACCTCGAGAATTCCTCTTTCAGAGACCCAAACACATACTTCTTAAAAACCAGGTCCAACTTATCGGTAGCCATAGTGAATTGCAAAGAAGAACTACTGTACTTCGTAATCAAAGACAAGAGACTTGAAGGGGAGACGACGGTATATACCAGCTGTTTTCAATCCCAAGGCTGGAAAACAAACTTTTCAAAACGACACTCACACTTAGGCAAAATGTGGAAAAAAATTATTATACTTGGGCCGAACTTTTGATCAATTATATGCACAACCTCAGCATCACCGCTCCACAGCCGATCCTCTCACAACGTCACATTCATGCATGCATCTCTTTAACCTACAGTGATACAGCTAGAGTGCTTCCCTCACTCACACACAATAGCTTTCAGCTTGTACGCAAACCTCCCAATGTCATTACATCACCCAAGTACCACTCCACATGCCAACACGTCTCCCAAGTACCACCTCCAAAAATGCGGAGAACTACTCCTAACTCGTTCATCATATCTCGCGCGTCGCAGTTGCAGATGCACTCCCCTCACATTGTAGCACCGTAGCACCCGAAAAAGCTAGCATATGTCGTAGCCTCAGCCCCTCACAATCTTAAAGTTCCCGTTCCACAACCAGACAGCAGTCTCGGTAGATGGGGCGGTTCCGTGCGGGGTTTCTACACTAGTGATGCTGTTATACGGACAAGTAACCGTTCTAGTTACTAGATTATGGTGTTCAATAACGAGCTGAAATCTAGGGTTCGAACTACCGAGTCCGTATACGAGAGGTGGTTATTGTTGCAGATCTAGAATGAGCGAATTGTTTGTGAGAGGTGCGATGTAACCTCATTCGCCCGCAGTGATGGAAACTTATTCTTGTATGCTTGTCAATTTTACAGAAGATGCGCACAAGGATCTGCATCAGTGTCACTAAATATACATGCACGAGGGCTCCGAAAATCGGGATTTTTGATGACGAAGTTGCAAGAGGGGAGAATGGGCTTCCGTGAATATTTTGAGAAAGGTGCAGAGAATTCACAGTTTAGGTTGTTGGAGATTTGACAATTGGTGATGTTCGCTCACAGACAGCTCGAGTACCACGGATACGTCCGCGGAACGGCCAATCTTTTGCTAACTTTACTTCACTATGACTTGTGTTGTCGAAACTGGGCATACAATTGATTTGTCCCAAGTCATCGAGCTCTAATATAAAGGGGTTTGTTATAAGATATCTCAGAGTGTTAATTATTTGAAAAGTTTGGAATGCTTGGAAGATTTAGAAGATTTGAATTTTTTTAACCACTTAACAAACGCTCAAGAAAATACCTGAATTCCACCCCCTCAATGTGTGGGATAATCATGAGGATAATCCGCACTCGCTATTTGCCTAGAAAATTGCTCATTCTTTGCATTTTGTTCTTCGATAAAATCATAGATGTACTTTGGCGCAATCCTTTCTTTGCCCTCTGGCAGATTATTTTTGTCCGAGATCGGCTGTCCAAGTTTCTCCCAAAAAGGTATTGCGCCCTCCCAATACTCTACGCAGAGCTCCTCGTCCTCGACATCGTTTTGGACTTCGAGACCTAGGACCCTGAGTACACTATGTGTGAGTGATTTCTGCGTGTTGGGGGTGATCTTGATGATAGAGACGTAATTCACATCTGTGCCGATGAGCCGAAGATGGTCCCAGGGATCCGGGATCTGCGAAGTGACAATAAATTTCATGATCTCCTCGCTCTCATTTTTGTTATCCTGGGAAACATCCATCAAGCGAGCAGTTCCATTGAGCCCCGTGTTGGCAAACGAGAAGCTAGTGGAAAATCCGGAGAATCTAAGAGAGTGACTATTGACTGTGCTAGCCGCGACGCTGACGGAGATGTCAGGATCGTTCTTTTCGATGCTCTTGAGACGACCTAGAACTGTTTCTTGTACATGACCGTGTACATACAAGGCTTCTGGACTATCGTTGCATTTGAAGATCTTGCCGACGGGATAACAAACAGTTGGGTATTCGGAGCCTTTCGTAAGAAATGATACGTGCAACATGTGCTGGCTGTTGATGATTTCTTTTGTGAGGTTGACGTCATATTGATCTGAGAGAAGAGATGTGATCAGCAATAATCAAGACGATCAAAGGGAACTAGATGACATACTACTCCATGCTAGGGGTGGGTTAGCTGTTGATCAGGCCATTACTTCTGTGTTTTTGACAGAAGACGAGATACAGGGGTTAATGTTAGGGTGAGAAACTTAGACAATTGTGACAACTGAGTTACTTTTCATTGGGAGAAGTAGGTTTAGAACAAGATGTAAAAGATCGAAGCTACTTCGTTCTATATGATGATTTGTAACTGTAGACTGAACTCATTCTACAACAACCTAAAAACAAGGAGAAAAAACTCAGAATTTTGATTCCCTCACCCGATACTCGAATGAGAAGTAGAGGTTCCGCATATAGCACCGTAGACACATACTCTCAAAGTTCACACCGCAGATCTTGCACACTTGTGAACTGTAATACACCAAAGCACATGTGCTTTAGGCCTTTCCTATTGCCATACTCTCATCTCTTTCTTTCCATTATCCATGGGAATACAACATTCACCTGATCACCATACCACCAAAGCCAGAGATACACAACCTCAAATGCCGTATTATCCCGTTACCTATAATTCTCCGGTGTTCAAACGCTAGAGAGTTTTCCTTTATTGGCCAGCTAGCCACCACACACCACAAATGAGATAGAAATGTAAATATCGTCTGATCTCCACGTGTTCGATGCCCAATACATACTTGCAAACTCAAAGTTGGGCACGCAATTTGTACACTGCTCAACCAAGATACCCAGAACTCTCTTCGATTCAGATACACACAAGCATACATGCATCATGACGAGCCGCATGTGTGGACCACTCTCATCTCTGTATCGACCGTAATAACACAACATGACTAACCGACTATCGGTTAAATTTATTCGCTGAAGAAATGATCCTGCACAGAGACCGATTAGATGGCGTGCATATATCTTATTTCCGCTACATCCCGGCCCCAGAGAGTTGATTTGTCGTTCTTGTAAATCTTCAGAACGGGAAATGCATTACCCCGCAGCATCTTATTTCTTATTAATAAGAATCAATGTCGTAACATCCATTTTAGACGTGCGTGCGCGCTAGATCAGAGCTGATATGCACTGCTACTAATCGAGCAGATTTCCGACGCCAGATCAACGCAAGCGATTAAGGTTAAATACGGATCCATCAGGACTTTTCCCCGCAAGCCACTTTCGTCTCTCGACGTCTCTTCTTTTTTAGTGTTTTCGTAACGTTGCAGATACGATTGGTTAGTAGAACTTAGCTTGTTAGAGTTAATATAATAAGCGTTAGATCGACGCGGGTACTGCCGCTTGTAGTATTAGGGTTGTGACGTTGTATTCTAGTTCCTGATCGGCAGTGCTCGTGCTGCCAGAAAGTATGCAACTTCGACGCTAATGAAGTTCAGGCATACCGAGAAATACGTCCATTTTCAAAATTCTTGTTAAAAACACTTTTTCAATTTTCTTATTGTAAAGTACATATGAGTATTGATAGGCTTATAATGTATGATCCTATTGGTTTTGTTGGCTTTATGATATTATTTCATATTGTTATTTGTTTCCAAATTAACAGAGTTTTTGAAAGAGTTTCGATTCTGGCGAGTTTAGTGTGCCGGATATTCCGTCCATGATGCCAAGCGAGTGCCCTTGTCGTTTACTATCTTGTGATATGTATCTCTAGCTTTGGAGATGCTTATTTTCTAGCAACACGAGTAGAAGACGGGCTAATTTTTACGTGGGTAAACGACTTGTTCTTGTCCAACAAAAGATAGTACGAAAGAAGATCTCTTGTACCCCACTTGACTAAATAGAGCTACTGAAGCAACTCCCCTTTGACTTTCTTATTCCTCTGCAATCTTCACCTAGACAAGAAACTCAGCTGGCACTAAATTTGTCAATATTTCCGTTCTGCGATGACTCGTTACAGAGCAGAAATTAGATGATATTTTTAGATAACTCATGTTGCTACCTCGAAAGGGAAAGGATTCACACTATCCTCGTACTGCTGGCAACAACAGTGCAACGATATGACCTAACTCGACGACAAGAATGATGACAGCAACTTCAGGGCACCCAAAGATATCTTACAACATGAATTAGTGTAACGAATGTGCGAGTGTGATGAAGATGAGCTCGCTCAGGAATTTTACGAGCCCCTCATTCCTATTCCAAACACAGGCATAGTTACAACCACCGCGTACATACGACGGTTACGTACCATCCATACCTCGCTCCCGTTTCTCAACCATCAGCCCTTCGTCGAGACATCCCGTCTGCGTACGTAAGCATGTACACTCATGCGTGTTGCAATGTAACGGGAAACAAACTGTGACATGAGTCGTCACTACCGACTGAATGAAGAATATATAAAGGGTTGCTAGAACCACGATGAATGCAAACACAACTCCAGTCCAGGAAACTCCTCCATCAATTAATCAATCCTTTCTTAACATTGGGAAGATTCACCCATCACCCATCATCCATTATCCATTATCCATTATCCATTATCCATCAATCTTGATTCTTGAAGTATCTTCCCTCAAATCAACTCACCACCATGCCCACCTACGCGCCCATCGTCACCGAGCTCCGCGACGAGCTCCTCCGAGAAGTTGACGACCTCGACACGGCCGTGCGCAATGCCCTCGCACACGACATCCCCGACATGAAGACCTACGGCATCATATCCGGCAAAGGCTTTCTCGATTTCGCAGACTGGTTGGTGCGTGGCTGGATCCCCACCGAGAGCACCAACGGTCGCGACATCTACTACATTCTCTGCATGTTCTACTTCGTGCTTGCGCAAGAACCGTTCGGCGTGCGTCAGACGGCCATTCTTCCCAAGAATGTGAATAAGCCACTCACCCCGCTCTCAGACTGGCTGGTTCGATATGCCAAGGAGATTGGAAGCTTCATGGATAAGCCCGAGTCATGGAATGAGACTTCCTTGACAAGCTACCGAAATTGTCCTCAATTCCGTGTGTTCGAAGCTGAAGATCCAAAGAATTGGAAGACTTTCAATGACTTCTTCCATCGCAAGCTTAAGGAACCACGTAGGATTGCCGGGCAAGAAAATGACCGTATTGTCACTTTCCCCGCCGATTCCACTTTTGCCGGTGCCTTTTCCATCACCGATGAGTCCGAGGTAGTACTTAAGAATATCCCTTGGAAAGTCTCAGATATGCTCGGTAAATACGGAAAAGAGAAAGTTCCAGACCTCGACGGAACTACATACGGAGAATTGTTCAAAGAAGGAATTTGGACACATAGTTTCCTCAACACTTTTGATTATCATCGACAGCACGCCCCTGTCTCTGGAACTGTCGAGGTCATCGGTGTGATTGAAGGTGCTGCTTATTTAGAAGTCCTTGTCGAGACAGACAAGAAAGCTGGTGGACACAATTTCCTTTCACCTCGACGACGCATTTCCCCCCGTATGAAGAAGCGAGAGTCCAATGGAGTCACTACACTCGACGCTCCTGATTCCCCCGGTTACCAATTCTTGCAAACCCGTGGAATTCTCATTATCAATAATGAACATTTGGGTCGAGTAGCTGTCATGCCTATTGGTATGGCGATTGTTTCCTCTGTCAATATGAATATGGAGTTAAAGGGCCAGAAGATCAAGAAGGGAGATGAAATTTCCCATTTTGCTTTCGGAGGATCGGATTGCGTCATGATGTTTGAGCAGAAGGCCAGAGTTTCCAATTTCCCTGATTTGGAGGCTGGTGAGCATTTCTATTATGGCGAGAAACTCTGCAAGGCTCATTACAAATAAACTGTCCCATATAATCTTAAGAGCAATTAATAGGACACTGTCTTGGTTTCGTTGTCATTCTTTTGATGTTTGACGTGGTGGTTACGGTACCCAATTATCTTAGCCAGCTTAATACATCGAATTTTGATCTAGTAATCACGCGATTGCTTTTGACCAAGTGACGATTTTATTCTAAGAAAGCTTGCGAACAATAAAAATTGAAACACAGTAACAGTAAAATGTCTAATCTATCCACCGTCCATTTTCCTACTACTTCAAAAGCACAGGCAGCGGCACTTGACGAATAACATATACACCACTCCACAGTGTATACCATAACTAAATGATCACATGCTCTTGTGATTAGAGATAACACCCTCTCATCACTTCACTACAACAGCCACTTGGAAGTTGTGTATTCAACAGAACAGATAAAAGACAAAGACCCCCTGATATCTTTTCATTTCTTCAATTTAGTTACGTGTGCATATCATATCATACAATAGACATCTAGACAGGAACCTCGTCGGAGACTTAAAAATAATTATTGTCATGAACTTTCGTAGTCTCATTAGCATTATCGTTGATCATCTCCTAGTCTATATCATCATACTTTGCAAAAAGTTCATTCCAGAATCTCTGATAGAAAGAGCCTGATTTTTTCCACCAGCTGCCTAGCAGCCCTGGGACTTCTCCAAAAGTGCTCTCCATCAGCTATCTCTTCATACCTGAAAACTACTCCGTTCGCAGATTCTCTACTCTTACATAAACTCGACAGTTTTTCAGTCCAGCCTGGAAGGCGAAAGTCAGTGCCTGTTGATTCAAAAATTTGGTAGCAATTAGCTTTGACTTACGTTCAACAGTTTTAACTTGAACAAAAATATCACCAGTCCCATAGATAACCAACGTAGGATCGATTGTGAACTTGATGTTGTTGTCTATTTTATGACTTTGCTTTCCGAAGAGGGAAGTCAACCTGAAGCTCCCAATACTGGCCAAATTGTTGATCATGGCATCAGGAGGTAAAGGGGAAACGAGTAAGTAGGCAACTTTGTAATCATTTCCAAGAATTTCCATGATATTGATACCTTCTCTATCACGAGAGTGCCTCTCTGAAATTCCCACATTCATAAAACTATCTTGGCCCGGCTTAATCGACGAAGGATGGCTTTCTCCTCGTTTTGGCGACCCGTGATGGACAATAGATTTGAACTTGTCCATACTCTTTCTGACCTTCATCGGTGCATCCACGGAAAACGATCGCCTCACTCCGGAACCATGCATATCATGACTAGCTCTTTTAATGTCCTCATCGCCACCCATTCTAACCCCCGAGCTAGATAATCGAGTTTTGTGACTTATCATAGGTTCTCCTGCTTGAAGACTACGTCCTCTCCGATGACCTCCAGCTCGAAGCAATGAATATGTAGCTTCGATTGTTTCATTCTGCTGATGAGCTAAGAATCGTGCTCGAGATCTTATGTCTGCGTATGGACTGCCAGAGGCTGGTTGCTGAAAAGGAGCTAGCATGCCAAAGAGACTCGGTTCAAGATTTATAGTGATGAGAGATCCATATGAGTAACCAGCAAGAAGTAACAGAGGCTGTGCATCATTGCTCTCAATGCCTGATCCTACGGAGATAGATTCACCTGGAAGGTTATCATACGCGGGCTGCATTAAGCGTTCTGATGGGATAGGAGCGAGGTTGTGAAGTTGGGGATCAGACTGTGCAAACGACGGGGTTCTGGATGAATATGGCACGGAAAGGTGATGCAAATAGGTTACGATGAATCCGAGGAATGATATATAATCCTTTTGCTCGGGCAAGGAGGACCATGAAGTATGCCCTTTTGAGGAGCCCGCGCCACTGGAGATAGTAAGTGAGTGAGTCTAATGACCAAGCATATGATGAAGGATGGGTAGTCATATGTACCGGAAGTTGAAGGTTCCCACAATGAATCCATTATTCAGAATGGTAGAAGCAACCAAGCCAACGACCGCATCATCATAACTGCCTCCCAATGGAGCGTAAGGGTGCGCGACAATAGCAGCTTTCTTTCTCCATGGTAAAGCCTGCGAGATGGAGGTGGGCACTAGATTTGATGGGTGGTAGATGCGACACTCGAGACTTAAATTATCGTGGACAGAAGGAATTGTAAAGCTTGAAGTAGGCGGTGGTAGCATGGCGATTGTGTTTCCTGAGGATGAATAATCTCATCCCAGGAGTAAGTTCCGTGGAATTTCTGTTGGCATAATGAAGTAAACTCCCCCAGAATACTATGACATCAATGCCAGTTTCTTAGAGTGACGATTGAAGTCGAAGTGTATATTTGCAAACTACGGCGGATTCAAGATCGAAAGATAAACATGATGAGGTGGAATAGTCGCGAGCTGATTAGAGATTTAAGGCTGTTGCGCCCCCACCAGCCTGTAGATCTCCCGAACGTAGCCTATGGAGAATCGCTAACCACCAATTCCTAGGTATTCAATGACGAGACGAGTGCCTGGTGAAGTAAAGTCGCATATGGTCAATCGGTATGTAGAAGATCTGCATTAAAAAGATATGAAGCCATTAATATCAGTCAACCCAAAGCCCAACTGGTATTTCACATGAAATTTGTGTTTCAAAATAGTTTTCTTTTGATTGCAACATATACCCTTACATGATAGGGCTGAGCTGAAGATAGGCTTGTAGGTCTTACATGTAACGAGTTAGACAGACACGTCCGTTTACCAGGGGGTTTTTGTTGCTGGAGAGGGATAAGAAAGTGAAAGCCAAGAGAGGTCAAGAGATCTTGAAGATCGGATAGAGATAGAGGGGCGAGGAAAAGGGGAGAGTGTGGTGTCAAGAAGATGCAGTTAGAAAGGGGACAGAGAAGGATATATTTAAAGTCTAGTAGGAAAACTCGATTTCGGGTCTTTTCGGCTGGCCCTTCGGAAGATGGGGTATCAAGATGTGGAGATGCCCTCTGAAGAAAAATATACATAGTTCGCAGTACATCTTCTGTATCTGGCTACATTTTCATTTCCTTCCATTGCTCGCAAAAGTATCCTAACTCTTAGAGAAGAGAGTACCTCCCGTCAACCTGAACCATATTGTCGTTATACCGCCACCTTCAAGCGGATATACCCATACGAAACGCCCAAAACTCCATGGGATTTCGACCCCCATCGATCGTTCTCCAAATCGCAAGATATCTGCCGTGAATTCATTCCCTCCGCGCATCTGAGATGCACGCATTCTTCTTCGTATATCCGCATAGAAGGCCACAATCATCTCTTTCTCTCAAAGAAGCCGGATGAGCCTGCAAAGGCTACCGATGTATCCATAACCCATTCACCAACTCCAAGATATTTCTCGATCCAACCGTTGATTTCTTTGTTTTCGGTGACATCTTTCTTAAGGCTGGGTCTAGAGTCCCGAAGCATGGGAATTGTTAGCCTTCTACACCGCCAGATCAGGAAACCCAAATTTTGCATCTGCAGTGCTAGTTGATCATTTCGCAACATGGTCGCAAAGAATGGTATAGGGGTCAACACACGTTAAACCAGTTGATCTCTTCATACCAGCCAAGAATGCTGAGACTGTATCAAGAACGGTCAGCACATTTTCCAACTTTTCGCCGCAAGGAGGAATCGGAAGGAAATCGTTCGTTACTTACATAGGACAGCATCGAATGCATAGTGAGTAAGTCTTCCGAGCTTTCCCGCGAGTCCAAATGTCAGTAAATTGAGGAAGAACTGGGCTGATTAGGTTCTCAAGTTCCGAAAGACCTGAAAGCGTAAGGGGGGAAGGGGGGCAACTAATTACCATATTTATGACTTGAAGGGCAAGATTTACACGCTTTTTGAAATGATAGTATGGAAAAGGTAATGTAAATTACCCGGAGGCCGACAAAAGTTTGATGTGCAAAAGGTTGGCTTATGATTTGCTTGTTTTGGATTTCAAGGTTGTTGTGACTTGAGCTGACTTTGAGATTGAGATAATAGGCAATCTCGGATATATTTCACCGACGAGAGATCAGAAGCTTAGGATAAGAAACTAACAAAGATTGTGGCTGCCTTTAATCTTAGGCCTCCAATCTCAGGCCTTCAAATCTTAGGCCTTCAACCTTAGGCATCCAGGCCGAATCTCGGAAGCTCGAACGGACACGGTCGATGGACTATAGAACAGACTATGGAGCACCGTGGAGTACTCCGTAAAGCGTCCAGGCGCCCAAGTGGGTTCCTGTTACATTTTAGTCTTTAAGTTTTGGCATTCAGGACCGAAAGAATGGCCGACATTGTTCGATTTTCCTAAGGGTTTCCTTGAACTTAAGATCTTCACTAGTACCTCATTTGGACTAACGCACGTCTCTATCTGCTATCGGACCTGAGTACCCAGTCGTCTCGAGCCAGTCAGTCTCAGCATGCAAAGAAGCAAAGAATGCCCAGACAACAAAACACGCATTTCACCAAATGGCATTCGGGGTAAGGGATCTAGATAGCTGTGTGCCGACCGACCTACCTGTTCAACTCGATAGTTGTCATTGCATGAGAGACGATGTAGGAAAAGTGTATACGGAGCATAGGGAAAATGTCCAGGTAAATAGGTATGTGAAAGGGTTGCTACTTGTCCATACATATACACACCTATATCTACACATAACAAGTATCTACCCAAGGACATATGAGTGAAAAGAGAGGGAAGAGAGGGAAGAGAGGTAAGAGAAATAACAAGGGGAGGTAGCCATGTACACAATTCTTTTCCGCGTACACAACTCTTTTCTATTATTATCAATTGTTTTATTTATTTATCTATTTATTGATTTATTAATCTATCTATCCATTTATCTAATTAACCTTTTGCTGCGTAATTCACTCGAGACAATTGCATGGCAAACAACATAGTTACATACCAAGAACGCAGGTGTACACCGATACCTAAAAGTTATGTGACATAGAAATTCAAACTTCACTATCACGGACCTACCGGCCGGTATCTCGCTGGACCCTTCACTCCAATGTCACCTCAAACATATTGATGTGGGGTTTTACACCACGCCAAACCACACCACACCAAGCAAATGTTCGAAGTGGGATAAACATAGTGGGTGAGATGGCTAGCTTGGAGATGAGGGGGACTCGATTAGATTTTTTTCAAGAAAAGAAAAGATTCCCCTCCTCTCCCCTCCAAGCTCCTTCAACCATAAAACCTCCTCAACATAACCACAAGGTCTTTAGAATTTATTCTATTCGCTCTTGTTCTTCTTCTTCTTCTTCACTCCAACCCAACATCCTATCAACTCCCAACTCTCAACTCTCAACTGGTAAGTCTATCATTTTATTTTCCTTTCCCTTTCCCTATCCCTCCGTCCATCCCCTTTGTATATCATCTATATACTTAGGTGCATTGGTGCTGCCCCCTGGTGCTTTGTATTGGATCTCAGCTCAACAATTCAAATATTGGCATGCTTGGTCTGTTTTATCGTTGTCCGTGTCTTTCAATCCAGCCAACAGATTGGCAGAAACGCGGCACAACTCCAAACTAATAACACCCTTCCTTTTCCGCTTCCTGCATATCTCAATATCCTTTATTTCTCATTCTGTACCTGTTAAAAGTACTTCATTCAACCATTTTTCTACATTGTCCCAATTCGATTGCTCACATTTAACTGACGAATTGAAAAAAAAAGGCTTTTTGACAGTTGCACCTACCCCCACCATACCGAATTCTACCTACATAATCCTCTCCCTCAACCTCCCTCTTGATAATTTTACAAAATGGCCACCGCAATGGATCACTTAGTTACTGGAACCTCCAAGATTGCTTGGTTGGCAAATCTCAACACTGAGTTCAAGCCTACCAAGAATTATCGTCGTACTTCGATCATCTGCACTATCGGTCCTAAGACCAACTCTGTCGAAGCTCTCAACAAGCTCCGCGTAGCTGGTCTCAATGTTGTCCGCATGAACTTTTCCCACGGTTCATACGAATACCATCAATCCGTTATTGACAATGCCCGTCAAGCCGAGAAGGTTCAACCAGGACGTCAACTTGCCATTGCTTTAGATACCAAGGGTCCAGAAATTAGAACTGGTAACACTGTTGGTGATGCCGATATCCCTATCTCTGCTGGATCAGAGATCAACATTACCACCGATGAAAAATATGCCACTGCTTGTGACGAAAAGAACATGTACGTATTATTTACATCCAACAATTTATCATCAGAGTATTCCATGCTAATACATTACGACGCTGTTTAGGTACCTTGACTACAAGAACATCACCAAGGTTATCACACCAGGACGCATCATCTACGTCGATGATGGTGTCCTTGCTTTCGATGTTTTGGAGATTGTTGACGAGAAGACCATTCGTTGCCGCGCAAGAAACAATGGAAAGATCTCTTCCAAGAAGGGTGTCAACCTCCCAAACACTGATGTCGATCTTCCAGCTTTGTCTGAGAAGGATCAAGCTGATTTGAGATTTGGTGTCAAGAACAACGTTGACATGGTCTTTGCCTCCTTCATCCGTCGTGGTGAGGATATCAAGTCAATCCGTAAAGTTCTCGGCGAAGATGGAAAACACATCCAAATCATTGCTAAGATTGAGAACAGACAAGGTCTTAACAACTTCCCTGAGATCTTGAAGGAGACTGATGGTGTCATGGTTGCTCGTGGTGATTTGGGTATTGAGATCCCAGCTGCTGAGGTTTTTGCTGCTCAAAAGAAGATGATCGCAATGTGCAACATGGCTGGTAAGCCAGTCATCTGTGCCACTCAAATGCTCGAGTCCATGATCTACAACCCAAGACCAACTCGTGCTGAGATCAGTGACGTTGGTAACGCCGTTACTGATGGTGCTGACTGTGTTATGTTGTCTGGAGAGACTGCTAAGGGAAACTACCCTAACGAGGCTGTCACCGAGATGCACGAAACTTGTTTGAAGGCTGAGAATTCCATCGCATACGTTTCTCACTTCGAGGAGCTTTGCAACCTTACTGAGCGACCAGTCAGCGTTGTCGAATCATGTGCCATGGCAGCAGTCCGTGCCAGTTTGGACATCAATGCAGGTGCTATTATCGTTTTGTCCACCAGCGGAGACAGCGCACGTCTTCTCTCCAAGTACAGACCAGTCTGCCCTATCTTCATGGTTACCCGAAACGCCAGTGCATCCAGATACGCTCACTTGTATCGTGGTGTCTATCCTTTCCACTTTGCTGAGGAGAAGCCAGACTTTTCCAAGGTTAACTGGCAAGAGGATGTCGACAGAAGAATCAAGTGGGGTATTGCTGAGGCTCTCAAGCTTAAGGTATTGGCTCAAGGTGAGAGTGTCGTCGTTGTTCAAGGATGGAAGGGTGGTATGGGTAACACCAACACGTAAGTTCTGATCATGCCAAATTCACGCTAAATTCTTGCTAACTTATGCTTCTAGTCTCCGTGTCATCAAGGCTGAGCCAGAGAACCTTGGTTTAGAACAAATCTAAATATCAAGGAAACAACTTGACATAATACCACGATGAACTTTAGTTCATCTATTGAAACGATATACCCGAAACTCACCTCGCATCGAACCAAGGTTCGATGCTTTTTACGGCCTCTTGAGTTCGTACCGTAATTAGTTTTATCATCCTTTCATGCTTAAAATGGTTATGATAATGAGGAACAAACAAACCAGAAGGTTACGGATTGGGTGCAAACGTACAGAATGTACTGCCTTGTTTATAGAAGAATACCAAATGCTTTACCGCCTATAAACATGATTTTGATAATATTCCATGATAAGTAGTCCGACGAGAGTGATACTTTGATAACGAGTTTTCTCCATTTGTTTTAACCCTTTTCGAAGCTATGCAATGTTTAGGTTTCAAATTACAAAGCAGCATGACTATCTAACACTCTTGAGATTCCCATACTTTAACTTTAGTTGTAGAAAAGCGCTGATACAGTCGAAATTACGGCCTTGCGTGCGTTCAGCCTCGTCTTCGTGCACGTCCCCAGCAAGGCTGATCTCCGCATCTTGTGCCTGTCGCATGTGATAGAAGCCACTGCTACTTGTCTAAATATTATTATACTCAATGATTCAAACTGACAATTCTGTTTATCCAGCTTGATTCACATTTATGCATGTGCTCATATCACTTCAGATACTAGTCTGCAACTTTAATTAAGTAGTTGCAGTCGTTCCAATCCTAATACTTTTGCATTTCTCCGTTCCAAGCCAGCTTGTAGCCACGGCTCTCACAATCGATTTCATCACATCACAGCAGCAATAGCAAATACATATTATACTTGGAAGATATTCTCTAGAGGCATCTTTAATTCCTGAAGAAACTACAAGCACTCACCGTACCAAAACATAATACAAAAGAAAGGGCTGAAGCCTAGAAATCAAAATGTCCCGCTCCCGTAACTCATTCTTCAGCAACTCTTCAGGAACAAATGATCAAAAACACCCTCTTCTATCAAGCGGATATGATCCGCATAATGATGTCAATCTGCGAGACCTCTCTTCCCCTTCAGCATCGAGAGCTACACCGAGTCCGCCGCCGGAATTCTATAGGGATATGAGGTCACCTACTAGTGCGAGTGCGAGAACGCTCTCTCCGAGACCAATCTCAGAATCGGGATCTGCAAGTAAATTCAAAGGGAATGGGAAGGTGAAGGGAAGGAGAATACAATTTGCTGCTCCTCCACCGCCGGTCGTAGGGAGTGTTGCTGGGTTGGGTAACATTGGGAATATTGGGAGGAGTCTGGATGGGAGTAGAAGTCCTCATCTGAGGGGGAGTTTGGTTCGAGAAGGAAAGGGAGTTGGGATTCTTAAAAGTGTGGGAAGTGCTGTGGGAAGCTCTGCGCAGAATGACAGCCTTTTAGGGTTGGAAAGGAGAGAACGAGCTTTGCAGGCGGAATTACAAATGTTGCTGGATGCGCAAAGCGAGGGCTTGATGCAAGGGTTCGGTGGAGGTGGTAATAGAGAAGAGCACAGTGGAAGTAGCACGCCTACGACAAGATCATTACAACGAGATAGAGACAGGCAAAGAGGTAGAAGTACAGAGGGGGCTCATATGCGTACAATTCCTGTTCGACAACCAAAAAGAAAGTCGGTTGGGCTAAGAGGATCGAGAAAAGGATTGTTAAGGAACATGGGCCTGTTAGCAGATGTTAAAGTTGAGGAAGGAGAGTTGTTAGCAGAAGAAATCAAAAGGAGAGAAATATGTATTGCGAAAACGAAAGATTGGAAGATCAGGATCGACGAGGTTAAAAGAGAAATTGGGGAATTCATATCAGCAGACACAATAAATACAAGCGTCTCTTCATCGAATGGAGATAGACATCAATCTCCTCACGCAAGCAAATCCGAAGAAGATCGAGAGATAGCCGAGCTACGAACTGAAGAGCGGGCTGTCGAAAATGAAATCCGAGAGACGGAAGATCGGTTGCTACAAATGAAAGCCCGGCGGAGCTGGCTAGGAGACCGGATTAATGAAAGAGTTAATCAGAGAGAATCGCGATTGTCTAGTTATCGTGGTGCTCTGAGGGAAGTGGAATCAGAAGTCCAGGAATTCTTGACGAGACCGCCGGCTATGGTATCAATTATTATGGGTAATGAAGAAGGATTTATGGCACTACCTCCCAAACGACGCACATTAGAGATGGCAGAGGAATGGTGGAGTAAAGAGATAAATTCTTTGCAAGCCAGAAAACTCGAGGTGCAAAAGGAAAAGGAAGCACTAGAAGATGGGGCAAAGCTCTGGGAAGAATCCGTAATGACAGTTGTGAACTTCGAGGACGAGTTGAGAGAGAATATGAAGAGTGGAAAAGTGGGAGATGTAGAGGGATTAAAGATGCAGATTAAAGAAATGAAGACGGTGATAGGAAAGTTGGCTGAAATGGAAAGAGTGGCGGAAAACAAACACTGGAATTTATTGGTTGTGGCTGTGGGCGCGGAATTGCAGGCTTTTAAACAGGGAGAGGAAATTTTGAGAGAGGCGTTGGGCAGTATGGGTGGGAGAGCTCACGATGATGATTATGATTATGATCATGATCATGATATTGATATTGAGAAGACGGAAACAAAGATAGATAATGATAATAGAAGTATCGATACAGATTTGGACCTAAGAACTACTCTCTCAGGAGACGGAGAATCTACGACCGATGACGATGGGTTAAAAGAACTAGAGGCGGAATTCGCGAGACAGGAAAGAAGGGAAGGAGGGATCCTGGGGGAGGGGAGAGTTGGTGTGGATATTGAGGGAGGAGATGCGGATGCGGATGCGGATGTGGAAGAGAGTGATGAGGAAAAACATTTGAGGGAGTTGATGGTGGGGCATAGTAGAGAAGATGAGGAGAACGATACGGATCACGAGGGTTTTTGAGGGGTTTGCTTATTGGAAGTTGGGATATGTGGTGGTGGTGGTAATGGCGAGAGGGTTGAAAATGGGGATGAGGATGAGGATACATGTACTATTGATACCACGGTGTATGTGTGTGTGTGTTGTGTGTTGTGTGTTTTTGTTCTATCACGAGATTGATTGTGTAGAGCTGCGTATGAATTAATGAATGAATTTATACATATAATATATACTTCTCTTGCAAATTCCACATCATCCATTTATTCATTCATCCCTTCTTTGTAAATGTCTGTGATGTTTCCGATTACAGACATGAGATCATTGAGATAAGATGATCGAGACATGTTATACTGTATTTATATACCGATTTATATATATATATATAGTAATCCCATCCCATCCCACCCCATCCTATCCCATCTCCCTACCAAAAAATGAAAATAAAAATCTTGACCCAATTTGACTTAACTTAATTTCTTGAAATTTAAAAAAAATGCAAAAATCCGACCCAATTTCCCATATCCAGATCCCGATCCCAAATATAGATACGATACATAGGTACATACATACGTACGTACATACCCCCACTCTATTCCACCCTATTCCATCTCACCCCAATCCAATCCATTCCATTCCATCCACCCTGGCCAACCCTAACCAGTCCATCCCAGCCCATCCTAATACCTATTCCAAGATCCCCATCCCCCAGAAACCCCCTTCTCAGCCCATCCCATCATGGACCGCACACCTCTTCACAGCCCACAATTCCCAAAACTTCCAATGCTGCTTCAACACGACCTCGCTGCCCTGCTCCCCCAAATCCGCCATCGCATACCCATCCGCACACTCACAATTCATATCCTCATGACCGACTCTCCCCTCTCCCCCACCTCTCCGATTCTGCTCCCCTAACTCCAACCCCCTCTCCTTATTCAACGACGAAGCAGAAGAAGAAGGCAAATGCACCGAACTACTATGATGGCTCAACGTACGATCTCCAATCGCCGTATCTTCGAAATCCACTTCTTCGTCGCTCTCGTCACTCGAGTCATCGAGGTCCATGTCTGCATCGATGGGGTTATTGATAATAGGATTGTTTCCCTGGTTTCCGGGTCCCATTCCAATACCAATTCCGCCTGCCCCTCCGATTCCATTTGTATTTCCATTTGTCCCTCCGCCTACATACCCAATCCCTCTCAAACTAACCCACTTCAATTCCCGCAATTCTCTCCTTAACATCCGCACGACTTCAATCCAGCTACTGCCCTCTTTTAATTTCACACTTCTAAGTCTCACGCTCCTCAATGTATATTTGTGTCTCCTGAGCAATCTGATGATCTCCTCACTATCCAAATGCCATGCTCCAAACCCCAGATATCTCAGATTTTCCCAGGTGACATTATGAAAAACCGCTTCGAGGGGTACATGAGCGAGTGGTCTATTAGACGGGAAACCCACGTGGAGACCCTGAATCTGATGAGCCGAAGTGAAGAACGTGTTGAAGAGAGATGAGAGTTGATACATTTTATCATCCGAGGGTTCTTGTATTTGAATTTCCAAACAAGTAAGTCTATTTGCCAGGGTGGATATTGTGTTGTGGGAATGTGAATTTAGAAGAAATGGAATACGCGGGTTGACAAAACGGGATGAGAAGCGTGTTGCGGGAGATTCGGACTCGAGAAATGCGTAGCCGAGGGCCCGAGCGGAATGTTCGCATGCGGCTGTCCATTCCAGCGGGTCGAGATCAAGAGATAGGATAGGGTCGGTTATATCGTTGTTATTGTTGTTGTTTTGAGAAAAGGCGATCCAGCGTCTTTCTCGGAGGAAGGAAGACCAATCCATATCTACTCTATCTTGAACTCTCATAAGACGAATTTGTTGAAGATGCTTGAACAACCGAAAGGCACGTAGTAAACTCTGTACATCAATTCTATTATTGATGATGGTAGACTGTTCACGTGCTCGTGATAGTACTCGAAAAATAGTGAGCTCATCCTTGCGACTGCGATCAAGCTTTGTTCGAAGCTGCTTAAGCGATGGCCGAGATCTATCGACTTGACGCGCATTGCCATTTATTTGTTTGAGAGTCACTTGTCTCTCGAGATCAGCTGTCGCTGCGTGTGTCTCATCGAATAAAATTTGAAGTTGACTTAAGCCTTTAGATGGGTTAGCGGCTCTTCAAAATAATAGGAAAGATCAGAAGATACCTCGATGGTAAAAGACAGGAATCATGTACGAGAACTTTTTGACATGCTCAGCTAAGTGAGGGCGCTCTTCTACCAAGAATCGCAACCGATTGAAACCAGCATCGGAGCATCGAATGGAGACACGGGCAAACTGTCTTCCTAATAACAAACTGTAGAATTTCCTACATGTACGGCTCTGATAACCTTGTCGTTAGAGATATAATTGGGGACTAGTAACAAAGAGGAAGATCCATACAAGAGTTGTGGTAATGTTTGTATCCTCCAAGGACTGTGGTGGCATAGACTGAAAACTCTCTACACTTAAAGAGGCTCTATGGTCAATGGGAATCAATTTCCCAGAATTATGAACGAGATATTCAAGGATGTTCTCTAAAACCTCGTTGGAGAGTTTGAATATAGGTGTAAGCTTAGATTTGGGTGTTCGCGATTTACATAAGGAATATGCTCTGTGAAATCTCCTCTGCGTCAAGCAGAAGTTGAGCACGTGTGGCGATTGAGTCCATGGATTCCACGAAGGTGGTCTTTCATTATAATCTTCGTAAAGTAGTTGCAAAAAGATTCGAGAAAGGATTTCATCTGGAAGTCTCTCGATAGATTTCAGATCGTCCATCTCGAGGAGTACAAGTGTAATAATTGGACGAAGAGCACTTTTTTTCTAAAAAGACTTGTTAGAAAAATTGAATACAATCTATGCGGTCTTACCTCACATAACGAGCGTATTAGAGCAGAATGTTCTTGAGGTTATTCGGAGAATGTGCAAGGATATAACTAGAAATAATGAATGTATGTCAGATTGTTACATCATAGTGGGCGAAACTGAGTGCCGGCACTCTATGTATGAAATTCGATTTCAACGTCGAGCAGCCAGGTTTTGTGATTTCTGACGTGTCGATGCGTCTCGAGGGATCACTCGAAGGATATTTCAACGGACAAATGTGTGTGGATGGGTCCCTCCTCAGATATTTATTAGAATTTTATGGTCATGCAGATATATTGCTTGTTTTGGGTTTGGTTGGTCAGAATGATTTCATGGCCTTGCTGCAGCGGCTTGTGGGTTACCGATCGTTCGGTGCAATTACAATCATGTGATCTTGGATAAATACCAATCAAGTATGAAAGGATGAATATTGAGAGGATGTAATTGATATAATTTGATACAGGAAAAGATACAGATTTACTACAAGGATTCGCCCATTCATGGCTGCATGGAATGACAGCGAATCGTAGCTTAGCGGAGTAATGGATCGTCTTGATTATTGAATAGCGAGCGAATTACGGGTCAGAACACGATGGTTGTGGTCCTCAGGCCCTAGCACGGGTAGGTGTCTAGACAAGATGATAAACTACGATGCAGACAAATTAGATAAACTTATCTAATTTTCCGACATCTCAAATGTTGATGGACAAAAAGTACGATGCATACGATTAGATGGTTCGTCAGATAAATGAAGGACAAATTAGACCGACAAAAAGAAAGCAAATTGAATTAACCAAATGGTTAAAGGGTTAGACGGGTGGCTCTTGCTTGCTTATTATGCCCATGACCTAGTCTCAAGGCGAAACATGGATCAAAAATTGAGAACGAACGGCTTGTTATTGTAGAATGTAACTGAAGGCAAGTGAATGCAACTCTCAACCATTTTTGTCGAATTGAATTCATATTCGATAATAAACCTAGTCCAGGAGAAACGCTGGTTTGTTCTTTTTAGTGTGGATAAATCCTTCCACAATTATTGGAAAAAGGCTTGAATTCATTTGAACCTATGCATCTGTGAACCTGTGCATTTGTGAGAGAAATATGATTGGATGATGGGCGCTTAATTCATGAGTCCCCGCATAACTCAACTCAATTGCACCACACGAGGAGAGATGTCTGAAGGACCAGCTTTCATTATATAATTCTCCGGGGATTGATAAAATAGAGTCCATTGGATGTTCCATCCGGTTTCTTGATTGGAGAGTCCCTCGTTAGCGTGGTTTCTAGGCGTTGTTGAATCATGGAAATGGTACTATAAGGTAGTAGTCGTGGGTATCGATACCCAGACGCCATTAATACGTTGAATCAATATTGAGAGCTACGTTCCAGACAAAGTGAAGCGGGAAGAAATGAGACGATGAACCCTGTCGGATGGTGATTCCTATGCATGAACTCTGTATTTCTGCAAATGACGTGCATATTGTGACGGCGTAGTAGGCTCGATATTGGGTCGAGAAATTCTGCACAGAAGACATCACTCTACAACCTTATTCCTGACAAAGATAGTACTGTATTCATCCTTCTCCTTAATATAGGCCCCGGCCAAGTTGGGCTATCTATGCAGAACGTGATCTCGCGAGGTAACGTTTTGATTAGAGTGACGATGTCCGGGCGCGATCCGCCATCTGCTTTCTTATTGCAGTACTACTGATTTTTGAAGCAAAGTCTGATTTAGGAGTGGTCTCAAGATCAGCTTGCGCATCGAGCACATCGACTTCATAAACCTCCAATGCCTTCCAGCCCTTCTCAACTCTTTTGTCGTTCACTGCTTGTCCGCCCGACCTAGTTTCTCCAGACACGACGAGTGCGGTGACAGACTCATCAGTAATAGTTGGCCCAAAAGCATCTTGAATTTCAGCACACTCAATAGTGATCCAGCAAGCATTGAGTTTCGTATGTGTTGCCCGGCCATTTGAGGTTTTAAATGGAACTGTTTGAACTGCTTCCTCCTGACTAGTCTGCGTGAATGAAAGAATCGATATGAGGAATTCAACAACATCATTTTGTCGTTCTTCCCAGCTCTGCAAGTGATCGGCATATTTTTTATTCTTCAGCAATTCGTCCCCTGTGATACCGATAATCAATCTCCGGGAAGGTTCCTGAACGCCGGCGGCTGGTTGTAATAAAAGTGCCGTAGCTGTAAGCAAAAGTTTGTGGCCCGCATGAAGATGATCAAAGGTGCCACCAACTGCTACCACAGTATGGGAGGCAGAAGAATTTGGTTGTACAGACTGTGAAGTATTTTGAATCATGCTCACTCCACCACTGACCATTTGAAATTCTGCACGTAAAGGAGGACTAATCCCATTTGCGAAATGTAAAAAGTTTCGAAGCAAATTCTGTCCTTCTTCGCCTTGCACTGAAAATATTTTACTCCATTGGCGTCGAGTACTTGCGAAGAGAGGAAGTTCAACAATAGGACCGCCAGCCAAAACCCCAAGACTGGCATCACAACCAGAATTCTTATCGATGGAAAAGCATGTGGAATCATAATCCAATAGAACAATGCGAAAATCCACAGCGCCAGGTAGCTTGGATGTGATATCGACATCTTCCTTAGCACATATAGAACAGATCAAGCTGTATAAGCCGCCCAGTAGCTTCTCCACCTCATTGTAAATCTGAGATCTTGGTTTCTTCAACCGATCCTTGAAACTTGACGAGGCAAGTGCAATTATAAGCTTGGTACTTGACGATGAGGTTTTCAGACTTGAAAGTACCGCCGATAATGATGAAGAGTATGCAGCACTGAGAGTTGAAGGTGTAGCTGGTGCGGGGTGTTGAGGGAGCAAAAGTAGGGATTGTGACATGATCGCCAACTAGGTATCTCGCCGACACAGCGAGACTTATTGAATCAATTCAAATCTGATATCAGAATTGAATGGGAGTATGAATGTAAGACGGCTTGTAGGAGAGAACAATCCGATAGGAAGAGGGTTGTTTGTGTAGGTAGTTTGTGCAGGAATCCATGAATTGAATACAAACAAACAAAATAACAATCAGTCAATCACTCACTCAATACAATACAGGCTTCGAGGGGTATTTCTGAACCAGCCTTATCAGATGTGATGTTAGGCTCTGTTGTGTTCCACCAATACTATAAACTTTGGCTGCTAATGGCCTAATCAAATCAGAAGCCCCATCAGCCATGCCACCAGAACCTTACAATGTACATACCTACTGGGTACCTCTATACTTTCATACCAATTATATGACTTTCAACCTTAACTCTCCCACTTTCTCATTCCGAAACTCCATCAGATTGGGCAGTGAGTCTTGATTGTTGTCTATTGTTGTCATTACTACTGCCACTTTTGTTGTTGCGTGTAGGGGAAGGAAGGGAGGAAGCAGCCACTCAATTGTCTGACATTTGACATTTGGCATTGAATAGGTAATTTATTCCCTGCGCCTGCGCCATGCCTTTCGACTCTTTTAGTATTCACTCAAATTCTCGTTCGTCTTCATCGCAACAAAATGCTTTACCGGGAAATTCGACTTCGGGAGGTATATTACAAGCTGCAGCAAATCTAGGTAGTTTTGGTATGCCTTCATTGTCTAGCTCTGCCACAGGACAATCTGCACCACCACCAACAACATATGGTCTACCCCATCCAAATTCTTCCATGACGACCACTTCCAACAATACATCAATGAATCAACAGTCTCAACAATACGAAACACCAAGGCGAGCTCGACACGCTGACGAGCTGCATTCAAATATGTCTGCGCAACGAGGTGCTTTATCTCCAAGGGATTATGGTGCAGGTGGTCCACGTATGACTTTAGACCAAGCCACACCCGATTCATCCCAATATTCAAATGCGGCACCACTTCCAGGTGCTTTACAACCAGGAAGACCAGGTGTGACTTCGACAAATACAGCCCCTTCGATACCCACGACATCGCAAGATCAATATTCAAACCCCTCACGATCCGCAGGTCTTTCGCACAATTATACTCGATCTAGCCCAGCGGCAGGATTTGATAGTCAAGGTTTTGCAACATTCCAAGCAACCACACCGGGCGGATCTGAGCAAAACACACAGAAATATACACCACAAGGCTCTCAAAGAACTGTATCCAATACTCCTCTTGGCCTTGCAGACATTCGACCGCGTACCGACTCAACACTTGCCGAAGGCTTGCCTGGGGCCAATCCATATTCATACGATGGTACCAGCGCAACACCCACCAACAGCAACTATCTCGCGCCGTGGGCTTTATATGCATTCGACTGGTGTAAATGGCCAGCGCAAAACAACGATGCGGGAAAGATCGCAATAGGAAGTTATCTAGAAGACGGGCATAATTTTGTAAGTTTATTGATTTCACTTTGAGCCTTCAGCAGAGATAGCATAGTGCTAATATTAATTATCAGATCCAAATCCTTGATTCCCATATCGTTCCTACCCAGTCTGAATCCTATGTACCTGGAGCTCCAAAATATGGACTTGAATTTACAAAGGTTGCCGAGGCCACACATTCATATCCTGTAACTCGGCTCCTATGGGAACCACCATCATCGCAAAAGCAATCTACAGATCTACTAGCTACTTCAGGTGACCATTTGAGATTGTGGTCGCTACCATCTGAAACTCCAGTTGCGACGGCAAGCAACACTATCGGAGGTCGCTCTTCTAATTCCGGTCGAGACCTCCCTCCTAGCAAACTTACGCCACTAGCTTTACTATCTAACTCGAAAACCCCAGAACATACTGCACCTCTGACCTCCTTGGATTGGAACACTGTCTCGCCTAGTTTAATCATTACTTCAAGCATAGATACGACATGCACCATATGGGATATTCCCACATTAACTGCCAAGACGCAACTGATTGCACATGACAAAGAAGTCTTCGATGTCAGATTTTGCGCAAACAGCGTGGATGTTTTTGTTAGCTGTGGAGCTGATGGTAGTGTGAGAATGTTTGACCTCCGAAGCTTGGAGCACAGTACCATCATCTATGAGCCAACATCAAAGGATGATAAAGGTATGATTTTTGAAGTCAGTGTTAGGCACTTTACTAATTCCACTCATAGATTCGAGTCCTGGTGGTGGCAGAATAAGTCCAACTTTAGCCCAGCAAACTATGTCCTATGCACCCCCTTTACTACGACTAGCAGCGTCGCCACATGATACTCATCTCCTCGCTACATTCTCACAAGATTCTAACATTATCCGTATCTTGGACGTTAGACAGCCTGGACAAGCACTCCTTGAACTTCAAGGCCACTCCTCATCTATAAACTGCATAGAATGGTCTCCAAATAGGAGAGGTACACTTGCTTCCGGGGCTGATGATTCTTTGGTTCTTATTTGGGACCTACTGAGTCCAAACACCGCCCCTCCTGTTGGTCCTAGCATGAATGGTGCACCAGTATCGGACAATTCTCGAGGACCTACTGCCAGTTGGCAATGTGATTACGAAGTGGGAAATATCAGCTGGGCGCCACGAAGCAACTTGAACAATAACGAAAACGGCGATTGGCTCGGAGTAAGTGGAGGAAGGGGCATCTGGGGCGTGAAACTGTGATGAATTATGATGAGCTCTCAGGTCGGCTATTAGAAAGGAGCGTAGCATTATCGCATGTCAAAGCCTGGAGTTTGGTTTTCTGGAGATTGCATCTACAATATCCGAGTATTCATGATCTTATACTCATCGGAGTTTATGTATGATAGGAGTGAGGTGACTGGTTACTTGAATTTACAATTACGAGTAAATCATATGGCCGAAACTGAAACTTCAACAACTAAACGTCCGCCTTGAATTGGAGTACACGTACTCAGTTGTCAGAAATTATTGTGACTACAACCCTGCATCGTTCACAACATCCTCAGTCATGACTAGCTTGGCTAGCCCTACAGTGATCAAGAATTTGAATCAACTTCCTTGCCATGAACATGGCCAGTCAGCAAGTATCGACTGCTTTTCGGCACTGAGATACGGTTCCAGGCAACTCGAGACCATGTTTATGAATGGGTAGTCCTGCGAAAAATTTTAGGTTTTAATGTCTACCACAAGCCCATGATAAGTGTGGGCGTGTATATATGCTGAACCCATGAGCCCGCAATGTCGTGCAGTACCTAGTGATTAGATTCGAGGCTGAAAGCAAAAAACATTACTTTTCCAATAGTAGGATGAAAATCTTGTATTTGAAAGAGGATTCAAATAAAGCGAAGTTCGGCTGAAAGTATATGGACGAACCCATGGTACATCCGTAAAGATGCAACAAAGAAGACCTGAAATTTCTGTGTGTAGGGGAGCTCTGTATTGGTTCGACTTCGAGTATGGAGTTTTTCTGCATAGTTCATCCAGAGCAAGAGGAGAGAGAACACGTCGGGTGTCAATGGGATCAGCAGCAGCATAGAATTATAATACATCCTATCAACTCAACTTGCACACAAAATACAAAGTTTAATAGTCATCCACGGGAGATGATACACGGGTTTCTCTTTAGTCGCTTTTGTATGCTTTTTAGTAGTAACTGCTCGATGAATATAGATGTAGGGATGGGCATATACAGGAGATTCTTCAATTGATCAGCCATTAGCAGCATCGATAACCACCTGCACCTCCTAACCTAATTTGTTCCAAAATTTCTACAAAAGATTACTGAATGCCTTTCATTCCATAATCAGGGTTCCCTCGAATGATTTATTTCAATACAACTCTCTACAACAATGAATTGTATTGAATAAGATCTTGAAGGAGAAGCGTATAACCTAAGTCTTCGAACAGTACACTAGTGCAGTCTCATTGGCTTAGGTAATTCGGGGTTATCCCTAGATAAGTTAGTCCCACTACTGGTCGAAAGGCTGAGGCCATTTTGAACAAAGGTTAGCTTGCCTTGCCTTATTTACTTGATCCATTGACCTTGAGATTTGTCTTTTTGAAAAAAATCTACAAATACCTCCCATTTCCCTCTTCGAATGCACATTTTCTTCTTCCATCCTTTGTATTAAAATGTCTACCTCGAATTTACTGAATAATTCCTTTGATGAAAGCGACGAAGAGGACGACAATTTCAATCCCCAACCTGCGGATCTTTCAGACAACGAAGATGAAGGACACAACACAACCAGCGCGCAAAGACAAAATGAAGCTTCGCGTCATCAAGTAGGGGATGAAGATGGCTCCGATGATGAAGCAGCCCCTTCGAATGGCAGAAAACACGGGTCGGGCAGTGCTCACGACGATGATGATGACGAAGATGATGAAGGCGAAGGAGAAGACATTGGTGGAGGTGCTAATGATGATGACGATGAGGAAGAGGAAGAAGAGGATGACGAAGAAGAAATCACGGTAAGCATTTCTGTGCTGCATATAAAATTCCTGTTCGCCCACAATGCAGCGACCTACAGTTTTTCTAACCGCAAACCGTAGGGACACCGCCGCAAGCGCCGCAGAGACCGTCGCAATGTTTTCCTCGATGTCGAAGCCGAAGTGGATGAAGACGAGGACGAGAATGAGGATGACGAGGATGAATTGAACGAAATGAATCACACTTTCATTGCAGACACGCACCCGGATGATATGGCAGACCTTCCGGATGGTGGTGAGACAGATGACAGGCGTCACCGAGATTTGGATAGGAGACGCGAAATGGAGGCGAGTCTTGATGCGGAAAAGCAAGCAGAAATTTTACGACAACGATATGCGAACAAGGGTCGATCATCGAGAGGCACCGGAGACTCAGCGGTCGTTCCAAAACGTCTTTTACTTCCTAGTGTCGACGATCCTAGTATTTGGGCCGTACGATGTAAAGAAGGAAAGGAAAGAGAGGCTGTTTTCTCTATAATGAAGCGCATAGAAGAGAGAGCTGGCACTAAAGAGGAGCTTGCGATCACTTGCGCTTTTGAGCGTGGTGGAACGCAATCTACAATGAAGGGTTTTATATATGTTGAAGCCCAGCGACAAGCCGATATTTTGACTGCTATGGATGGGCTCATGAATGTCTACCCTCGAACTAAAATGATGCTGGTTGAGATCAAAGAAATGCCAGACCTTCTCAGAGTTACGAAGAGTCCAACTGTAGAGGTTGGAGCCTATGTACGACTTAGGCGTCCAGCAAAATATGCGGGCGATCTTGCGCAAGTACTGGAAGTCACTGATACTGGTCTCGAACTCCGTGTCAGATATGTTCCTCGTCTCGACTATGGTCTTCATGAGGATACTAGTGTAGGAGCGGACGGGAAAAGAAAGCGTCCAGTAGCCGGACCACGCCCGCCCCAACGACTCTTCAGTGAAGCTGAAGCTAAGAAACGACATGCGAAACATCTACAAGGTCGACCGGACACGAAAACTTGGAATTACTTCAATGAAGAATACATTAATGGATATTGCGAGAAGGAAGTCAAAATCCAGGCGCTTATCACCAAGGATGTCAATCCAACCCTTGAGGAAGTCACAAGATTTGCTTCTGGTGCCGAAGATGGTACAGAGAATTTGGACTTAAATGCTCTCGCTGCAAGCTTGAAAGCAAGCACAGCCAATGCCTCTTATCTACCCGGCGACGTCATTGAGGTTTACGAGGGGGAACAAAAGGGTGTCGTTGGTAAAGCAGTTTCTGTCACCGGTGATATTGTCACAATGGCTGTATCCGAAGGAGCATTGAGGGGTCAAACCATCGAAATTCCTATCAAGGGTCTACGCAAACGTTTCCGTGAGGGTGATCACGTCAAAGTGATCGGCGGCAGTCGGTTTAGAGATGAAGTTGGTATGGTCGTCAAGATCATTGAGGATCGTGTCACTTTGTTGAGTGATCAAAACAATAATGAAATCACTGTTTTCAGCAAAGATCTTCGGGAAGCAAGCGATTCTGGTGGGAGTGGTGCATTAGGAAAGTACGAGCTTTGGGATTTAGTTCAACTAGACCCATCTACTGTTGCTTGTATCATCAAAGTTGACCGCGAATCACTTGTTGTTCTTGACCAGAATGGATCTAACAGAACAGTTATTCCATCTCAGATTTCCAATAAGCTTGAAAAGCGAAGGAATGCAGTGGCGACAGATCGTAATGGTGCTGAGATCAAGATGGAGGATACTGTGAAAGAATTCGGGGGAGAAGCTAGGTCTGGCAGGATTCTACACATTCATCGAGCCTATCTCTTCTTGAAGAGTTCCGAATTGAGCGAGAATGCTGGTATATTTGTGGCGCGAACTACCAGCGTACAAAGTGTCTCTGCCAAGGGAGGACGTATCACTGAAAATGCATCTTCACCAGATCTTAACTCCATGAACCCAGCAATGAAGCTCAACCCCAAGAACAACGGCCAAATGCTTCCACCTAAATCGTTTGGTCGTGATAAATCTATCGGACAGACTGTTACAATCCGCAAAGGCCCCTACAAGGGTTTACTCGGTATTGTCAAAGATACCACAGACACCAATGCAAGAGTAGAATTACACACAAAGAGCAAGGTAATTAGTGTGCCAAAAGACTGTCTTGGATTCAAGGACAAGATAAGTGGTGCATCGGTAGATCCAAATGGTTTCAGAGGTGGTCCTGGTGGCGGTAGAGGAGGAGGAGCTCCAAGAGGTCGTGGTGGATTTGGAGGTGCAACTCCTGGGCCAGGTTGGGACTCTGGTGCTGGTGGACGAACACCAATGCCAGGTGGTCTTCCTGAGCGCACTCCAGCTTGGGGAAGAAGTAAGTTGATTCTATCTTATTCGCCAATATTTACTAACATCTTTAGCTCCTCATGGTGGTGCCCAAGGTGGACGAACGCCTGCCTGGAAGTCTGGTCCCACTGATGGCGGCCGAACACCTGGTTGGTCGAACGATGGATCTCGAACTGTTTATGCAGCAAATGATGGTAGCCGGACAGCCTACGGAGGTGGCAATAGAACTCCTGCTTGGTCATCTGGTGCTAAAACCCCAGCTTATGGCTTATCAGATAATTACGGATCCAAAACTCCCGCGTATGGCGGTAGTGGTAATAGTGGAGATGCATGGGGTTCGAAGACTCCAGCCTATCAACCAAATAATTCAAACGACAACTGGAACTCTGGCCAATCCAGTAACAATAATTGGGGAACAGCCTACGATGCCCCAACCCCTGGTGGTCCTTTATCGGCACCTACACCAGCTGCGATGAATGCTCCAACCCCAGGTGGATATTCCGCTCCCACACCAGCTGCAATGAATGCTCCAACTCCCGGGGCTTATTCGGCGCCAACACCGGCTCCTGGTTATTGGGGTGCTCCTACTCCTCAAGCTATGGATGCTCCTACACCTGGACCAGGATATTATGCAGGTGCTCCTACACCGGGTGCCTATGCTGCGGATACTCCAGCAGGTAATTGGCAGGATGATGGTCCTAGATACGTGGATTGATGGTGATAAGTTGCATTTACTTGTGGATTGGTATGCATGCGTCGGTGGTTCGGGGGAACTTTATTGATTAAAATGGAGCGATGGAGTTTTCTTTTATCTGAGGTTATTTTTTGGGCATGTTTGAACAGAATGGTCATGGAGGCAATCCCGTTTCTCGAGCAGAAAAGCGCGTAATTGCATGGGATGTCAAAAATTACAAAATCAAAGCAAGATTGTTCATATGGAATCCTCTTTTACAGCTCATCTCTTGCTGTTCGTCCTTCTCCTTAGTAGAAGCATATCATCTCTATCCTTTTGAATATCAATGACCGGTGTACAATACTCCCACTCCGAGCAAAAATCCATATAGGCTCTTCATCCATCTCTTCATCCATCTTTACAATCACAAATAATTCTCTTAAACTTGAAACTTACAATAAGCTGTAACTGTAATCAAGGCAATATCTCGAAGACGGTGAACAAAGAGTGCTTCCGTTGTCAAACTTTAGTAGTTGACATAGTAAAACTTCTCGCATGTAGAGCAGATAGATCATTGATTGTCATCATTTGGGTGTAGGTGATGGAAGAAGAACTATGTGTATGATGTAGCAGGAGTGAGGACGTTGGCATGATTACGCACCAGTGATACTACAGTATTGAATTGACCCTTGCGCAGAATTCATTCTCCAGACGTCTTTGAAATTGCTTGGCTTGAGGAGAGACAATGTTACTTCTACACTGCCATACCGTGCTCAGTCATGTTATCCCGATTAATACGCATATGTCAAGTTTTGTTGCACTTTTCGTGATCGATCGTGCTGCTTGTTTGGTTGGCGCGGAGGAGAGAGCTGAATGGATTTGGGTTTGGGGAAGAGATGGCGTGGTGAGGTGGAGTTTGAAAGTGGATATATGTAGTATTTATGTGTGTTATATGATGTGATCATTGCACTCTTGTGTGGTCAGAAATTATGCAACTCCCAAACTAGATGTACGATGGATGGTAAACTGGTTTTTTTGCGGCAGCGTTGCATACAGCACGGGTATTTGTTGGGTTAAGGATTCCGATTGGGTTGGTTTCGAGGAGGAAATAGAGTTCTGGAACTGATGTATGTACACATGTATCGCGTGTGTATTCATGTATATCTCATAGATTGATCAATATATTTGTTATCGTATGTTTGATGACAATATTAGGTAGGTGGTAGTATCCATACCGTTGGGGATCGCATAGACAATTTCGTACCCAAGGTTGCGTTCGCTTCCTGCTACCATATTTGTATGTCACTGGACTGGAGTGGGCTGGGGATTCCCCATGTTTATCTGGATACCCAGGAACTTTATCGGCAGTTATTTGACGCGTGTATAAAGATCTAAGCTTATTTTATAGGATTAATACTTTGTAGTCAAGAGTGCTATCCGCGTGGTAACCTTCGATTATGCATATTTTAGGATTTATCTCGGTAGATTACGTGTAGATGTATACTCCTAATGTATAACTTCATCTCATTTCTCTGCAAACCGGGCTACCAAAATAGGGTTTCTATTCAGATCACAAATGACGAATCTCTCTAAAGACAAAGTAGCTTTGAGTCCGAGAGTGGGAGTTTGCTCTGATTCCACATCGTACTCCGCTCGCAATTAACAATTAACGATCGATGCTCAACTTTCAACCAGGCCTACGAGTATTCTGTGGTATTCGTATCCCTTGTATCTCAACAAAATCTTGCCTTCCTATTTAATTCATAGTACGACTGTTGGTACTATCAAAAGGTACTATCTACCTACCCAGTATCTCCAATGTACATATAGATCCTAGCGATGCCACGAGGAACAACATCGCGACTTTCTCCACGCACCTTCCGGAAGTGCTTGGGTGGACTAGTAAGGGTGGCACGGTGAAAGACATCGCATGCTGGGTTGGCAGGGGTAGATTGAAGGATGGGGAATAGTTTGTGGATGGATGGAAAGAATGAGGAAGGGAGGCGACATCGGAGTTACTTGATTCAATTGTAGAAGGTTGGAAAAGGTTGGGCACTAGATGGAAAACTCTGACTTGGTAGACGCCATTATTGGTGGAGGAGATGGAATTCAGTGATGATTGACATGACCGACATGAATTTCGAGGGTTTTTTTAATACTAATACGTGATTGGCATAAGATTGCGTGCGTATCTTGCTGACCTGACAAACAGGAGGGGATGATTGACCGATGTTGACAAGAAAACGTGCCTTTGTAGCTTCAATTATCAATCATCAAGGTGATTGCGATTGTAGGTGATGAAATAGCTTAGTAATTGATTTACAATTGATATCTTAGCTCAATTCCAAGCATATTCATTCAAGCCGTCTATGGTCTGAACAAATGATATGTTAGAGAAAGTTGCAACCTAGAAGTCTTGTCATCATTTATCACGGGATGTCACCGCGATACCGAACCGATGTGATACTTCCCTTTTTCGGAGAATTCTTTAACCTTGAAAGAATTAAACAAGATGTAGTTTATTATCACTCTCGTCTCCGAATTATTTTGATAGATTCAAGCGTACTCCGTAAATATTGAACTTCCTCATTTCTACCCCTTCATCACTCAATATCTCTTTCTCGCTTGAGGTAAATTTAGTATCCTTTAAGCCGCCACCGGTGAGCTTAAAATCATATTGTGATTGTTTCGTCATCTCTGAGATCTTGACTGCCAGTCATTCACTAATAAGACCTAAACACCTGTACAAGTAACCGTTTTGATAATTTTCTTCGATTTTTGACCTACTTATCCCCTACATGAGAATACAAAACATTTCTTTCTTTATTGAACTTCATAAATACATCCCATCGGCCGAAAGCTGAATTACCTTGTTGTCCTGGCATCTCAACCTGTAAAATACGCTAATTGTGTAGATCGCAATAATCAAGCTTTCTCATCTAGTGCATTGAAACAACAACCGACGAATATTTCCGATTTCACATCTGAAATAGGAAGCTCAGCAACCATCCATACATACACCTTACACCCTTTTCATCGTATAGTGAGTAACGGCGGTCCAATTCCAAGAAATTTGATCATTCTAATTGATCATTCAGTCTTTCCTTCCAAGAGATATCACAGTGCAACTAAACAGAGGAAAAGCTTGCGAGCATTATCAAATGATCAATTAAGATATCATCATCATCGAATAAGACGTTAGGAAAGATATTATCAAAAGACGATATCAATCTCCTCGTATCCAACCATATCTGATTGAACAATCTACAATATTGTCCCCAGTCTATTTCGGTTTGGTCATAAGGACACAAACATTCCCCCCTTCGTCCTCTTTAAAATCTGCTCCACCTTCCAAGTTAGAGAGCCTTCTCGATAGAGCAGAACAGACGAGTTTTCTTTCGTTTAACAGAGAGTCTATCAGATGGAGAACGAAAAATACTTGCATGGTCGGTTGGATCCCGGCATCGAATCGACTCTGCAGTTAGTCGAGGCAGTAGAAAGTCCGGATATGAGCAATTTCTTCTCTTCCCAGGAAGCTTCATCCTCCGAATCATCTCAATTCAAAAATGCGGCATTTCCGGGTATGTATCTTCCTATGTTGTATTGTATTTGCTTGGTGTTCTTGGCTTCCGAGTTATGTTTTTTCGCTTGATGGAAATGACAAGGTCTTTCAGTGAAGCATAAGTCTCAATTACTGTATTATCCATTTGAAAGAACCACGGCTGATAGCGATCCTTCCTATCATTAGGTATCGGACCTCCCAAGGAATCCCAGCTCAAGCTAACCCACCTTCCGGTTGAGATACTTCGCCAAGTTTCTTCCTATCTTTCGCCATGCGATCTGATAAAGTTTGGCAAATCGTGCAAAATATTGTATGAAATCACAGAGACTGATTCACTTTGGCGGCGCCTTGTACAAGAAAACGTTCCCGGTATCAAGCTTAATTCTCCTTCCCCATGCGAGTCTTTCAAAAAGCTTTACCAATCTCACGACCCTCACTGGTTCCTTACCAGGAACAAGGTATGGTTTGGAGATTCTGATTACTACGGACAGCTCATGATCTCTAAATACAACCCTGAGACTGGTTCTATCGGATTATACAGACTTCTGACGCAAAGGCCATCACCTCAATTTTGTGCATGGAAAGATGATATCTCAGTCGTGATTCATTGCTTTAATCCCAGAACGCTTTTAGCTACTTGTCCTCAGCAACTAGACATTCATTCTTATTCGCACCGATCTCTATCAGATATGGGTCATGTCGAACGCAGGCTCAAGGGCGAGGTACCGCTAAAAATGCTGGAGCGTGGAAATTCTGCTCGGGATTGTCCTTCGAGGTTTTTGCTATCAAAATTATTGGTGGGCAACAATTCCAACAGGCCGCAAGCGAATAAGTGGCCGCCGCCAAAGATTGCAGCAAAAGCTCGAGCAGATCGTCCTACCATTTACGATAATTCATGTACAGCTACATGGGGTCGACCCGAGAATCGTTCTCAGATTAATGAGAAATCATTTCGAATTAGAGGTTGGATGGAGATGAATGGCCTGGTACAAATAGGAGATCAAATCCAAACATACTCAACTCTTGATTTTGAATTGTATACACCGACGAAAGATAAGCCTTATAGAGGCATCTTTGTAAGTTTGCTTCTCATTTCATTCCTGCTTTCTCAATTCACCTAGGTCTGAGCTTTCATCGGGAAGTTCATCGGGAACATTTCCTGTTTTCATCAAAGCCTCTCAGTTGCATATCCCTTTCGTACATTCATGACCTTTTCCAGGCTTTTGGTGTCTACACGACATGACTTATATCATGTACAATGAACGAAGAAACGATGAGGGTTTCCAGCAGTCAGGATATATGAAAAGGGATATCTTAAGGTTTCTGAACCTTTTCTCGCATGTTTGATTCGTCTAGGACACTGAATCCAACTAGAACAAAAAACATTTGAAACAATTCAACCACTCTCAGAGTTTCGTAACTTTGCAAAGCTGGGAGGCGTCACATCAACCTATCCTTAGACACACCGGGTTCAACAGACCATTATCAAATCAGGACCTCAAATTCACCTGCTGATTCGAATCACAATTCTAGGTCGGGGACTACTCAGGTCATGGATGCGAATACCTACTGTTAGACCAGAGAGATGGACTTCAGAAAGAGGACGAGTCGAACATATTAAACTTAGAAGGCGAATCGCACGAAGCGTGGGAAGCAAGAAAAGGGCAAATGCGAATTCCCACGGGTTCTCTATGCGCTATTAAATTGACTGGAGATCCAAATATACCTCGAGGGGAAGTTACATGGGTCGCTGATGATATTAGTGACAAGGGATTGGTTCGTTATGGGGAGAAGGATTGGCCTGGTGCAAGAATTGTGAAGAGTCGCGGTCAAATTGCCAATCAAGGATATAAAAATCGTATTTGTTTCCTTTCTCATATAATTATACAGGAACTCTTACTGACTGTTTGTAGCAAAATTTATCGAAACGGAACTGATAATGATATCTCCAGACGTATTGGCACAGCACTGGGTACCCTTCGGGCATATATCTTTCTTTCACAGAGTAGATATTGATAGCTACGTAAACCAATAGCTGGGAATTTATAAGGAGAAGCATAATCTGAAGGAAGGAAAGATATTTGTCATATCTTGAAGATAGTCTAGATGGCTGAACTGAATTTGGGATGATACCTAGTGCGGAGTGCGATGGTTAAAATAAACGGCACACCAAACTCGAATGAACCACCTAGGACTTTGGGGACTATCTGATAATAAGTTTCAATCTTGCTATTCGAATCAGACAGTCAGATAGTACTTCAGTATCGGATGATGCATCTAGTATGTCATTTCGTTCTGCTATTCATCGCGTTCATTGTGTAGTATGGATGGTGTTTTGAATTATAACACACCAGGAGTTCGAAGGATTGTATCTATTCTGGGATACTGTTATTGCTTTTTTTTCTTTGTACATAAATCGATACCTAGCTATTATAATAACAATTCATAACATTACTTACGGAACTTTTCATTGTTCTCAAGCTTTTGATCAGGTAATAAGAATGATTTGTCTAAAATTCCTCCTCTGAGAGATTTACGTGTGAGAAACCAGAGCTTATATTAAAGATAAATGCTACAATGTCAAATTCTGAGGGATTGGCCTTATATGATTGGCAAATTTGAGTGAGGATATCAAGAGGTTCTTGCTTGGTTGGAAGCCTAGAAATCATATATTGATAAGATCTCTCATTTCTATATTGTATCTATGTTTTGTCTATCTCCATCTGCTACACCTCCTTCATTCACTCGTCAAGCGCAAATTCTAACGCACAGACCACCCAGCTACCAAGCCGCACCCCACATTCAACAAAATCTCCCACTTCTCGAGTCTCTCAACCAGCATGCAGTGTTGGTTATAATTTTAAAAATTTGATCGTTATTACAATATATAGCAAGGACTTGTGGTGTAGTGGTTATCACGTCTGCTTTACACGCTAATCTATGTACTGATTAAGTGAGATCGCAGCAGGTCCCCGGTTCGACCCCGGGCAGGTTCATTATCATTTTTCAACTTTTTGAGGTGACGGAAGATCTTGGAAAGTTGCAGGAAAATTTTTGTTTTGGAGGGAAAGGAAGGAGAGAGAATGGGCTGGCTGGCTCGGTAGGAAAGGGGACACGGAAGACTGCAACTCTGGGTGGAATGGATCTTGGTCTTTTTTAAGTGGGTGTGGCGGCTGTGAGTGGTTACGCTACTCGTACGGATCGGAATGTGCTGACTCCGAAGCAGCTGGATGCAGTTACCACAAGATGGTAAACTACAAAATCAACAATCTGATTTTCTTATAGGCAGAGTGGTATGTATGTGTTTGGGTACTTTCTGGAAGTTCGTAGGAGCAAGCGAATTAGCTGGAGGTCAAGCAAGAGCTATTATAATCTACTTTACAGACAGAACTCTGGAGTTTATCCGAATTTATCCGAGTAACATAATGGACGTTGAAGTATCTGGGAAGTTGCAAGAAAAGATGGGTTTGATGATGGTTGGGGGGAGAGGGGACGTTGGGATTCACTAGGTATATATGTATGTATGTATGAGCAATTATCTGTGTTCATCTAGTAGTGATTAAGATGAGAGGGAAATTACACGGTAGAGAATTTGAGGTATGTATTGTGTTCGAATCGATTCAAGGGATGGATTACTGAGTGGTATTCACACTTATTTCATGAGTACCGATATTGGAGATGAAAAGTATGTACTGTAAGTATTATGGACACATGCAACAGAGAGTTTTAATGTCTGAATTTACTTCAACGTCTTAATTAAATTAAACACCTCAGACTATCCGACACCAAAAGCTCCCCGTCGTCGGACTAGGAATATAATCCATATTCTCTAGATACTTACCAGTATTTTTTCCCCCCGACCAATCAACTACCTTCCATCCTCCCCTAGGTTCTCGATATATCTTGCTCTGTTTGGTTTCTTTGATCTTGATCGCTTTCTCTCCCTTCGCCGTCGCTGCTCTTGTACATCTTGCACATTTATTTAAACTCCAGAGTCTTGATTTCCTCGAGGCTTGCGGACAGGAAGATGTGGTCTTGTGGCATTTGTTTATCAAAAGAAGAGAACACTTATAAGTGTATTTGTTTATATGCGAACAATCACGGTGGGTATGGGTAATGGTACACATGATTTTGGTTGTTGCTTTTGTGCTAAGTTGTTTTGTGATTGGTGAGTATTCTGAGATTCGGAAAAATGATTTAGATGTGGCGGTGACTGGCTTTCGATAATATTTGCAGTTCCTGCGTGAATCGAATGAATCATAAAAGCTCTTGAACAAGATGTGAACAATAGGGTTGTTCGCTGCTGAGCTTTTGTACTAGAACATAACAAAGAAAGCAGAGTATGAAAGCCAGGTTTGGAACTACAAAGAAGACAAACGAAGTTTGATAATGTTCCTAGACATCAGAATCTTGCTCAAAGGGGTAGAAGATTTCTTTGTGTTGTTTCATTGTTAAGAACAATCGCCTTATTTATAGTTTGGACTGGGAATTGGATGTTATAGAGATTGATGGCGTGAATGTGTGGGAGTATCTTTGTTAAATCTTCGTTCTTATTCGAAGAAAATAGATGGGAAAAGGACAGAAGCAGAATGGGGCCAGAACAACCCTTTCTGATGAGGTATAATTCTAGCTGATTCCATACTTTCAACTTCTCAATTATCACTCCAACGATTAACACTCTAAAACCAACAACAGCAACTAAAACCAACCCAGAAAATACGAGATAAATCCACCAATCACATCATGTGTAACTGGATTTGTACCACTGAGGTTTGCCCTACATGCGACAGCAAACGGAAGATCAGCTACGAGGATTTCCACTGTGAATCCAATTGTTATCCTGTCCGCCAAAACGCTTTTCATTGCAAGAACTACAGAAAACTCAATAACGAGATTGTAGCTGGTTATCCATGCATTAATTGCGATGAGCCGATCTCTGTCTTCGACGACTCAGACTCAAGCGAGGATGACCAGAAGACGGAAATGGACAATTTGATGAACAAAATCGGTATTTCGATGAAGAACAAGTCAATTGACGAGGCAAGCGAGACTGTTGCAGCTGCTGGCGTTTCAGAAGATGAACGTGCCTCAGATGATGGAAACATCTCCGAAGCCTCAGAAGTTTCGGCATTTTCAGACGAAGAAGATGACAATCATGAGACAGTCATGAAAGGTTTAATGGCAGGAAAAATCCAGTACGACGACGATGACTCGTTTGACGTGCAGGAATTCTTTGGCGAGCCAGACTTGGTCGGGGAGGAATCACCAGTTGAAGAATCCTACTACTTGACATCACCACGCTTGACCAGAACCGAGATGCTGAGAAGGGGGTGGGATTAGATTTGCTGGACCAATCAGATCGGACCCCTTGAGTACAAGAGATAGGAGTTTGTTTTTTACTTAATGGATATTGTACCTAGTTAACTTAAAACATTTGAATGTGAGTACCGAATGTGAGTTGAACTAAATACCGAACCGAAAGGTTGAAGAGAAATGAAATTGGGCTTGGAGAAATAAAAGATGGGATCGAAATTATCTCTGGGAAAGATTGATTCTGACGCATGAATGAAGACCTAACAATCAGTACTTGAAGATACGTCGCCGGATATAATGTGAGCAGATCTCTACTATGGAAATATATGAGAGTGGCGAGGAGGATATGTATGAGATTGTGATATTGATAAAAGACAGCCTTATATCATCGGTTATATAAGTCAAATTTCTCATTTACTTTTCAACTTTCGGACTTTTAATCTTCAATTTTTATAGAGTCGATTTTGATAAAATCGATTGGAAGATTGAAAATATTGAAAAGTCAAAAAATGAAAAATAAATGGGTCACTTAACTCATTTAACCAACGGTGTAATATGATATGTCTACATTCTCCTCCATTTCTCTTTAAATTCTTAAAGGTATTTTTTGTATAGGTTTGATAATAGGCAGATAAATAAACAGGTAGATATAGATACAGATAATGTTTACAAGAGAATGATACGGACGACGTAGCACCTATGATGGTAGTTCCTAAATGTTCCAGTCTCTCTAAGGAGCTATCAATTTACAGGAAATAGTAAGTTTTATACAAGGGCTACTGAAAGAGCTGGTCTCTTTCGCACCCGTTTAGATGATACAGTAGTCATTGAATTGAAGTCATTCTCTAATGCGGCAACATCGGTAGCACCGATTGGGACACTATGTCAATAAGCGAGAGGGTTAGCCTCAGCATATAAGGATTGCTTCTTCCTGCTCACAGCCATCTCTTTGAGCTGAATACAATATATTGGTGAAGTTGCAAGCTGAAAGGAAGGAGGTCTGTGATGGAATATGGTTGGAGAAAGTGAAAATCGGGGGATGGTATGAAGGAAGAGAAGAAGTCAAGTCTCAGCTTCAAGCATTTCCAGTGAATCACTGTGGGTCATGTACCGCCAAAGATGATTCTTTTCTCCATTTTCTTCACTTTCGTAGACATACCTCCTCCTCCTTCCCTTTCAGTTCACGTGCCAGCGGAAGAAACACCTAATTTTTCTATTCTCACCTTTGAAACAAACAACCTTAATATCTGATATATTTTAATCTCAGGTTCGACCAATATAATATTCAAACTACATCTATCTTCCCCCAAGACTTCAAAGCCGTCCTGGTTGTTACCCAATACTTTCAAACCATCCTCGGTCTTCTCAAAGACCGGAGAATCGTCAACAATTTCGATATCCCATTCCCCGTTCAAGGTGAGTACACATTCCAAATTGCTAGTACCGATTTATACCCATTATCAGTGCTGATATTTTTAGATGTCGAGGAGTTCATCCAAGGCATCAGAGAATCAAATGGGCGAATACGTCTTCACTACTACAGGATGACATGTCCCCAAACCCGAAGATATCTCTAACGACGTCACTTTCATAATTGCGTATCGACCATCTTCGAAATCTCTTCAAACCATGGTGAAGAGTTTAGAAATGGAAGGGATTGAGACCAGTAGAACTTTGTTAAGTTTGAATTTGCGAGAAAAGGTATTTTCGGTAGAAACCGCCGAGGTCCAGAGGTATCTAATTGTCGGAATCACGTTTCTTAACCTGCCGGCTGCTATCGAGAAGAAATGTCCAACGGTGAAAAAGGGAGGGTTTGTTGGGACAAAGGCTGAAGACGGTGACAAAGTTGACTTGGATGGTTCAGTTGCTCCATATTTGGTAGTAATACCAGAGTTATCAGAAGACGGGAAGTGTGGATCGAGCAGGACGAATTTTTACGCTCTCATTGTGGAGAAGCCTGCACCGAATGGTCTCTGTCTCCCAACGATCGTTCCACAGGCAAAGGTGTTCTATCTAGCTAGGTATCGTGATAGTTCAACAACTAGGGATGGGAGATCTGCAGGATGGAACAAGCTGGCTGCTAAATAAGCGGTCTGGGATGCACCACCGGCAGTGCTGTCGAAAAAACAAGCCCGATATGGAAAAGCTCGAGACACTACTAAGGTAGTACTGAAGCCCGTTGTGTCTCTCAAAAACAGTCTTAATTTCCATATGAGCGCATATCTGAGAACATTGGAGACATGTCATCCACAGAAAGCAATGCAGCTCATGGAGCAGGCAGACGAGGATCTCAAGCACATGCCTGCTCCATCAAACACAGCTTTGACGGCATTTCTCAACAACAAGGAAGAAGATTTTGGTGAGAATGATGCAGAGACCATGAATAAGGAAATTGCTGAGCTCTGGCCCGGATTTGAGAAAATCCCTACTACCGGTTTGCTCGCATTAAAGAAGCAAATCAAGGAAGCAGATATGTTCATCCAGTACAGATTGCTTCGTTCTTTTTTGGCAGAGGCCGCTTATCTGCTAAAGACGATTGACGAAAGCCAAGACCAATCGGGAATCACGGAAACTGGCATGAAGACGGTAACCAGAGTTATGATGAGCAATGGGGTGATGGTTCTGAAAGAGATTCCCGGGGAAATGGAGATCCTGGCATTGATTAGAAACGTATCGAAAAGCGCTAGCGAGAATAGCAAGAATTTCGATGAATCGATGAGTCGATGAGAGATTCTTACGGCGATCATCTGGATATCGTAGCACCTCAGGTCATCTGGGAAAAGTTCACCGCTGCTACTGATAAGGACTCGGCCAAAGCAGCCTGGATGGAGAATGCGAGGAATCTTGCAGTCGCATCTAGGATTCGTGGGAGATGTATGGGCGATATAGTCGACGATATCACAGAGTCTTTGGATCACTTAGGCTTGAAGGATTGATGATTCAACGATGGGATTGGGGGAATGAAATTGGCATATGGTCGCGTGTTTTTCAGTTTCTATTAATGAATGCATGGTTTTCAGCGACACATTTGTTAGTGAGATTTGTGCGATATCATTGACGATACCATAAAGGCCATGGACCATCCAGGCTTCAAGGATTGATAATTCAATCATGGGATAGGGAGAATGAAATTAGCATATAGTTGCGTGGTTTTCCGTTTCTTTTGATGAAAGCATGGGTTTAAATGATACGTTTGTTAGAAAAGATATCACATCTAGCTTCTCCTTTCCATGATTGATATTCTTGGGTATCTGAACAATGCCCAACTTTGCTATCGAAATCAGCAAAACTCTACCCTCCATCACCCATTCTTAAACATTTCGCCCCACCCCCATCATTTCCATTTAGGAGACATTTTTCCATGGGGTAAACGGTTCTGCCTTGCAGAGAAAAATTTGGAAATGCTAAATCAGATCCATACTTAGTGTTATCGCCAAAATGGTCAATAGCAGGAGACGTGCAGTAATTGTGGACACGATGGTCGTGGACTATGTCAGGCTTCCTTATTTTTCGTCCCTATACAATACTTTTTCTATAGGGCGAGTGGGGGGGAAGGAGGAGATTTGCAGATTTTTACTGCAGTCTGTATAGGTGTCCTTGTTTTCTCAATATAACTCTCCTATGCATATACTGTTTCTATAGGGTAACCCGGGGCAGGATGCCGTTTGAAGGTCTCCACTGCTTAAGGCGTCCTTGTTTTCTATGCCCAATTGTTAAGGCTTCCTCATTTTCATCAAACCCATTGCCTGACACTAAGCGCTGCACTGGATCCATTGACATCCCATATTTCAGATTTGCTGAAATTACTTTGTTGCCTATCTAGACGATTCTTTCGCGTAGTTGATTGAGTCGGAGGGCGAAATTTCCATGGGATCTTTTACGAACCCGAGAAATGCCAATCTGGATATTCCTTGTGTACTTACACATATCACACCAACAATCCGAAAGTAGCCGGAATGAAATGTGTCAAAGGGTACTCCACTACTTTCATGGATGATAAAGGGTTCGATGGGCTTCCGGTGCCGACGCCTTCTCCCATCTAAATTTCCCCGACCGGAGCGCGAGCCGACACGCGGAGTTGGTTGCATGCAACGTTCCCACTCGTCTTTGAAGCTTTTGAAGCGCTTACTTGGTCGCAATGGGTATTGGTGATAATGCACCGGCAATGGTGCCCGTTGTCCGGAACGTCACAGGGTACCTATATTTTGAATGTCCATCTTTCGTCACAAATTGCTTGGAAGGAAGTTGGAAAGTAAAAAGTTCAGAGTTGAAAAGTTCAAGGAACACTTAGGTAGAACTATTCTTTGAAACTAGGAAAGCTATAGGATTCAGAGAGTGGGATATTCAAGATCTAGTTTAACGCGCTATGTCCAATGAATATAAGATTATCAAGAATATGGTATGATCATGATGATATCTAGACTGGGCTGGAAATGGAAATGGAAATTTCGCGATGAGATCAATGACCAATGACCAAGTTTTGGAACGGAGTATATCCCGTTTGAAATAAGCGCGTGGGTTGGGGCTTTTAGCTAGGAAACAACATGGGTTTAATTCTTTGTTTAATTCTCTATTTAATTCTCTGTTTATATTTTGATCTTAATTTGATGCCTGGTGTGCTGGTTTGCTGGGAGCCTGGTGCCAATTGAATGTTACCTAAAAAGAATTACCCCTTCATCTCCGCTTAATCATCATTCGTGGTTTGTGATGAATGAACACTTGGAATTCACCCTTTTCTTTTTGCTATTAATGTAGATGATTTTGCTCTGTACGATATACGATATACGATATTCATCATTTGGTACTTGATATCCATAATAGACACCTTGATCCCAATTAGCTTTGACCTTACCTAAAATCCTAAACCTTAATAGCAAATAAGCTCGTACATAGTAAACGTTCCCCAGCTCGATATCTGGGTATATAGCGGTGATGGTGTTGTAGCATTAGGCGGTATAGCGCACAACAACGGCGGTTATTGGTAGTTCAGAGGCGTTCCGAACAATTAAGTATCTAGGGTCTACGCGTCAGGGGAGAAAAAGAATTTATCTTTACTACCCAAGGTGGTTAGGTTGTAAAAGTCTGAAAGGATTTCCTCCGTACGCAGTGTTCGGTCATCCAAACTATCATACTTGATTTGAAATAACCCCTCGTATCAGACTAACCTTGTAAGCTAGCCTCTTACCTCACTATACCCGAGTATGGATGGAGTACTATGCAATCTTACCATCCTTTCTCCATTCCAACACTTTTGGATCTACTCACATAGCACTAACCCTCGATCTGGTAACTATGTCTAACCTGCTCTTTAGCATTCTTACTTCTTATCCTTAGCCTTGCTTCGGCAGGAGCGAAACCCCATTCAGTGAACGTTGCTTCCCCACAAATTCTCTTGCGCAAGAACCAAAGAATCATATCTTTAACATCCGAAGTTCCACGTTCCCACCAGAATGGTTCCGTCAAAATGGAGGCTCAAAGCCAGACTCAAAGTCTATTTGGATGTAACCAGTGTAGTAAGAAATTCCAACGCAGGGCACATTTACTTCGACATCAGCAGCAACGTATGTATTCTTCCCATCCCAAAACACAAGATACTCAAGCGACGATCTTATGCTGTCATCGCATGTGGATAGTTTCCTGACGTGTGCGAAATCTAGATTCCGGTGTTCGCCCATTCAGCTGCATTTTTTGTACCAAAACTTTCAAACGCAGGTAGGTATCCGAGAGATGCACAAACTTGTATCTTTATAAACTTTTCAATACTTGGTACTGACGATATATCATAGCGATGTTCTCCGAGACCATTTCAGCAGATGCGAACTTCGCGGATCAGCCGCTATCCCGGATTCCCTAGAACGAGGGCGGAAGCGACACGCTTGCGATGAATGCTCGAGGCTGAAGGTCAAATGCGACAATGAAGTACCATGTCGCAAATGCAAGGAATTTGGAAGGCGTTGTGTCAAAACTTGGGGTAACAGTATGTTGTTAATGTTCACTGAAGGAAGTTTGCGATATCGTTAAAAATACATTCAAGATTCCGCTTCGTCGATAAAAACTTCTGCAAGTCCAGAAATGCCAGCTCCCCGATCTTTAACGCCCCCATCCACCACACCGGAACCTACATCAGATCGAAATTCCATTGGCTTCTTGTTGAATTTCCCAAATGAGGCAGAGTTTATGCGCCAATTCCCAAAAGCTTCCACAGGGAGTAGTCCAAAGGAAAGAACTGCAGAATACACAAGCTTGCTTCCCCAGAGTACAATTCAGCCGTGGGCTACAGGAGATGTGATGAACCAGAATATAGTGAATTTTGGATACACTTCGAATATGGAGGTGGACCCGAATCTAGCCTTTCTCCACAACTTAGAATTCGACACATTCGAAAGACAAACGCATGGATGGCAGTTTCCTCCAGACAATTTAATTCCTTGGTCACCGGATGGAATGTTTAACGATCGAAATGTTCTAGAACAACGTGCCTACGATATACGGGAAAAGTTGAGATATGCTGCAAGCTCAATGGTTGGGCCCAATGCTATCTCTAAAGAAGTTTTGGAAGCAATTGAGGTCATAACTGCTGATACCATTGCTGCGTATATCAAATTATATTTCAAACATTGGCATCATCATGCACCTATGGTTCACGAAGCTACTTTTAATCCATGTTCAGCTGCATTGCCTTTAGTACTTTCGGTCATGAGTCTTGGTGCGATGGTAAGCGTATTTCGGATTCCATGAATACTAGAGCTGAATGGCTAACGAGATTTCAGTATTCCAAACAGGCCGATGAGGTAGCAAAGGGAAAGCTCCTTTTGGACATCATTGAAACCTACATCTATTCAATAAATGGTTTCAATGATGAATTCGACTTACCTGGTAGAACGTATGCTGAGCGTACGAATAACTTGTCCCAAGAATGGTTGCAATATCAGTTAGAGGAATTTCAGGGCGCTTATCTCATTGTAGTTGTGCAATACTGGACAGGCAATGAGATAGCAAGGACACGGGTGAGGCAACAACGCTTTGCAAAATTGGTAGCAGTGAGTACCAAAAATCATATGTTTTCATGGAACCGACCTAATATTGGGCAGATATACCGCTACTTAGAATTGAATATCGTACAGCATTCTACTGGGTTCGTTATCAAAGATCAATCTTCATTTAGGGATTGGATTCGTAAAGAATCGTATATCAGAACGGCAACTGTGATGATGATGCTCGACAACGCATTTGCAATATTCAACAACCTTACTCCAAGACTTCAATGGGCTGAGATAGATCTCCCGTTTCCTAGCAATGAGGGGTATTTCAAAGCTGCAAAATTCGAAGATCTTAAGGATCATGCAGGTTTTCCCATTCCAAAAATAAAGATAAAGGACGCTTTCCTATTATTGTTCTCTGCTATGGAAAGCGCCAAAGAGGACTTGATGCCCTTATGCAACCGCAATCTAACTGCTTTAGATATGCAGATGCTCATTCACAGTAAGATGGTCTACTTGCATTAAACTATACACATAGCTGACTCTATAGTTCTCTACGTTCATATATGGAACTCAACATTTTGCAATCCTTTGGTTCACTTACCCTCAACATCTATTCCTTCGATTGTTGCACCTTTCAAACTCGCGATGCAAAATTGGAAATTCGTTTGGGACGATATCAAATCCGCGGTAGATGCCGATGAATGGAATAGGCTTGGATTTGAGAGAACAGCGGAAACTTATTATAGTGCGGTTAGAAGTATCCTAGAGGTATTTGAGTCGAGGAATGGAAAATTCCCTCCTTTTCCTAGTGACTGTGAGAAGGGAGCTCATATGAAAAGGCTTTTGAGTTTTTGATTTGGTAGCATAGAGATTTATATACATGATTGGATATTTGGGCTTGGGAATCGGAGTGAGCCGGATCTGTTGGAATGGATGGTCGGATGGATGGTGTTTCGGTTTCATGGAAAGTGATACTCAAATGCATTTTGGGCATAAATGGGATTTGATTCAACGAACATGCTTATGGATCAGGGTAGGAGCGGGTTTTGTTCGGGACCTAACAGTCCGAGATTCTTGAGGAATTAATAATTGTATAATTGACATTATCACCAGTGGTTTTTTTATGGACCACCAAGTTTCCTATCATCTTTAATCGCTATCCTATAATGACAATCAATCTATGGCATTCATTGGTTCACTTGAGATTACTAATCTATATTTACTCTTGTAGAACCCAACTAGATTAAGTGTTGTTAACAAAGTGGGAAATAGGCGGGTGTACTGGGCATCTAAGTTCTCAAGTAGTGATTACGAATATTCTTCTGAAAAATGACTTTTGCTAGTGTACATGATGTGATTGTGGTGTGTGGGTATTTGCCGACGGGTTTGAGATCGGCGACGTCCCGAAGTTAAGGAAGTTTTAAAGTCTAAATTAAGTAATAGTGCTAGATTGGAGATCATTGGTGGATACCCTTTTCTAGATAGAGGGTATAATTAGTTTCTTTTCATTGGAAGAACATGAAATTATAGAGATACTTAGCATTTATCATTATTCGCACATCGGAAATTGGAATAACTCCGCTGCTAGAAGAAAAAAAAAGATACGTGAGTCTTTGCCTGCAAATTTGTGTTATATCATCTTGTGGTATGTGCGCGTCATGTGCATCTAGCTAGCCACCTAGCTTCGGAGGTGTCTACTTTTTGGCAATGGCTGGATGAGCAATCGAAAGACTATAATTGCTGGGTGTTTCAGATGAGCGAGTGAGAAGTGCCGAGGAGGCGAGGAGAGGTCTACTGGTGGAAGATTTCTCTCTAGGGATGTTTCTCCGGAGAGAGGGGGGGAGGGGGGCGAGCGAGTCATTGGTTGTTAGGGTCGGTAATACGGTTGGGATACTTAATGTCCGTTATGGATATGTGTGGAAAGAGAGAAGAGGCGAGGGGGGGTAGGGTGGTATATTTAGGTTTGCGTGATGTCGGTATGGGAAATTGGTCATGGGGAATTGGAATGTGGTAGGTTTAGGGGATGGCATATTTATGTTTATGTAATATCATACGATTCGTCTCCATCTGGGTGTTAATATGCGCTAGCATTTAATTTTACGCTAGTTTTCTGGCTTGTTCTTTTGACATCTTTGTTGTATAGTTGATCGGTCTTGGATTTACCTCGCGCAAGTGGCGCTTGTTGGGTCTGTTTCTTAGATTGGTATTGTTGACTGGTATAGTAATGATTCAAGTTTGCGGTTGATCAATGTCCTGATCGATTGGAACTGAAACGATGTTCATGGATAAGTTCATATATAGTTCTGAGTTTGAGCAAAATTTATATACAATCTCGCTAGGTGATGATTCGGGGAATATTGAGAATGATTGTATGATATATATTGGGATATTGCGGTTAATTAGAACAATTATACGAATTAGAATAACCATATCAATTGGGATAATCATAGGACCTTCAAACGCGAGGGGAGATCATAGGGGTTTGTTTCCCTTCTGTATCTACACTTCTACTCCCATTTCCATTTTTTGGTACCAGGGGCAGCTTGCACAAAATTGAAGTATGTACTAGGTCTTGACCGATTCAGTTTTCAGCATCGGGTTGAAAAATACTTGGTTTTCATTTGTTGGTTTGATTGTAATCGAGACTACTTGGGAACTTTAGACTCTTTGAGATATGTAACAGAAATCATACCCATTTAAATAATCACTATCTGCTCGAATCCATCTTCATTCCTCTTGAACCCATTCGCTAATATCTGTCCTAGTCCATCTCTTTGTGGTATAATTGGATATATCCCCAATTTCATAAGTAAGTCGTCTTGATATATACTACTCGTAACCCTCCCAAAGTGTCCACTTCCAACCCTTCTATATACTTTCTCACCCGGCTTGACGAATTTTCCATCATCACCGATTTGATCTGAAGCATCCACTTCAACGAGGAAGATGCATTGACATGACACAGTACTATCAAATGATATTAGCAGTGGCATCCATACCAAGCTTCTAATCCCCATATTCCATCTCACCAACTCATATGCCTCTACCGTATCTCCGGTGAACCACAGACCTTGCCCCGTGTGCTCGTCAATAACCCTAATGCTATTTTCCCAAGCATTCCAACTCGGTGCTCTTCTGTAAGATGCTGTTACACGATTCAAACGTCCACGTATCCTCATCCATCCTGCTTTTACAAGACCAAAAAGATACTCTGTTTCAAGTGCCACATCTGCGGCTAGTACATTAGCCAGTACAAATTGTTTAATACCAGGAGTGGATTCGTATTTTGGGCTGACGCCGGATGCAGTGATGATATATTTATGTACTGGTGCTTCAACACTGGCCCAACTCCAACTTGGAGCTACGTACTCTTCATCTCCGACTCTTTTTCTTGGTGGGGTAGTTCGTCCATCTATGTTGACCCAAGTCATTTGATGCACAAGGTTGAAATCATATAGTCCCGCGAGATATCTCTGTGGCATCATTTCGGCCAGTTCTTGAGCAATGGATGAAACGGCAATGAGTTTATCAATGCTTTTTGTCAATTTACAACGTGTGTATGATGCTACAGTGGATTGCCAGGTGGTTTCAAATTCTTTCAGTAGCCTGAACAATTGTTCTTCAGAAGGAGGGTTCAATGCAGACGTTTCCCGTACAGAGTGCAATGTTCTTCGCAGACTCGACCCTTCAATACCAGACCATTCGGGCTGTTCTCCGCCAGTATGTTCATCGCAAGCCCAGTACACGCTGTTCTTCGCAAAAGCGAGAGTCCGTCGAGCAAGATTGCGCTCTTGATATACCCATGCTCGTGTAAATAAGGGTGCATTCGATACAGTATTACCAGGTATTTCAGAGGAGAAGTTCCACAAAAGTTTCACTACGCCACTAAGCAACAAACAGTCGTCATTATCAGCATTCTGTTGTCCAAGATCATGGCCAAGGATAGATGCAAAAGAAGTTCGAAATCCAAACTCAACTCTTGGATCTCGATATTCATTGATAAACCCCTCATAGTCAGATGTGGTGGACAGAGCCGCAATATTTAGCCATGCAAATTTATACACATCTCTCATCATAGTGCTCTGCTCCCTCCAATCTTCAAGGCTGTCTTGCATAATACATAAGCTATCAATCCAGATGTACTGAAACCCTAGCGACACACAGACAATGATGGCATGCCTGAAGGTGAGTGGAAGATCATCGAGTGGCACGTCAACTCGCCAGAGGGCAAGATTTGACTCAGTGAGCACTGCCCCGACACGACCACCAAGCGGAGCAGAAGGATCCGGCGACGGACCCCAAGAATGAGAGAGAGAGACATAGCCTAACCCCTTCCATCCAGGAAGAAAGTCAGCAGGATCAGATCTCAGTACCAATCGCGCACTTATATCCGAATATCCAGGCTCAGAGTCGTCTCGAGTAATTTTAAGTAGGCGATCTGGAAACCAATCTGATTCCGGTTCATATTGATCTTTGCCACCATTTCTGAATATCCTGCGACACTTTGTATGGGAGTTTGCGCAGCTTTGGGTCCATAACCTTACTCCGGCCATTGTTCCAGCGCTTAGGGTCGAACAGAAAGCAGCAGGTTCAGGTTGAATGACATTAGTATCTTGGACCGTCGGATCCTGAAAATCCAGTGGTACAATAACAGGGTAATCACGGGACGTTTTCTCAGAGACTGGTATTTGTACGGTATTATTTTCCGCATCGGGGTAGACCTTAAAGCCACCTGATCATACGTTAAATCATTATCTCGTCCAAAAAAAAGTTATGATTTTCGTTGTAGGTACATACCAATTCCCCATGAAAACCCGCCTTTATGTTTCGCAGTCACAAGTACACTAAGACATCTATCCGGAGTATCTATGTTTCCCGCCCAAGTTAAACTCCAGTCCTCGTAAGGTGCATCTCGTAGTGAGGGTTCGAATGATACATGTGCTTGCATTGCATCGAAAAGAATCTTGGTCTTTGCACATATAACGCAATTCTCATCTAATGGATCCTCCTCGGGATCATCCTTAGGATGTATCCATAGACTTCTGTGCTTCGGTCGAAAATTGCGTACTTGTATGGATGAAGAGTGTTTAATCTGAAGTTTATCATGTTTTGTTCCATTTCTATATAGTTTTATCATATGTGAGAGTAGGGTAAGACATCGTGCACATATTGATCGAGTTCTTTTTCCCACCGGATGAGGCGGAGGAAAAGACAGAGTTGGATATAAATCTTTGGGGGGTTTCAACGGTGTTGATTCTTTGATTGTCAGCCTTTCCAGCGTAGAGTTCAAAAGCCGAGATAACATGTTCGAGAGAATTGCTTACATTGCTGTGCTGGAATTGTAGAAGTGTTTCCCTTTTTAGCATCGCAACTTTTCAGCTCCGCTTGGCGCCCAGCTCCTTCGATCAGGCAGTTCAACAACGTATATTGTATGATAACAAAGTGATAAAGGGAGATGCGCTACATGGGCCATCATAAACTCGTTACATTCTATCACAATTGTGTATCTTGGAAAGTTCTGGGTCAGAGAGATGAAGGAGTCTATTAAGTTGGATTAGGTATAGTCCATTTCTCCACGCAACTGCCGAGGCTACCGTTGGTCATATAGATCAACTATTTTATTCCGATTTTTCGATTTTTCGAATATTTATTTTAAAAGATTTCAAAATTTCAAATCTATTCAATCGCAATACAATTTTCTATATATACACTCCGCGCATATGTGATCACATATATATAGTTAGTATAAATAAACACTCTACAAGCGATCAAATCGTAGTTCTATAGTTTTAGATTCTAAGGATATTTCACACTCTACTTATATAATTTTTCTAAAACAAAGTGTCACAGAATGAGATAGTTGATCTATATGACCGACGGTAATATCATCATTACAATTTTTGATTTGAGTGTATTGACTGTGTTAAACATTCAATAAAATATCACATATACTCCTCTTTCCATCCACCCTTCAACCTAGACTCATATCACTCCACTATAAACAATTAAAATTAGCATATCTTCCCCATACAATCTCTCCACATGTCCCGCACCCTAACATTCACACCATCCTATCATTGCAAATCAAAAGACACTCACCCTATCAACTCCACAAACAACTTCTTCCCACGCCTCCAACACATCAAATCCCATCCCCAACAAAACATCCCTATCACTTCCCACAACCCAATTCAACACCACTGCCTTTCCATCCCCCTTATTTTTATTCTGTCTGATACTTAACATGACTAATCCTTGCAAGATCGTTTCTCGTTGCGCATTGTTCGATGGAATGATTGGGGCTAGGATACCTCCTACTGTGCTATTTTCATTTCTATTTCCTTCCTTTTCTTTCCCCTTAGAATTCGAGTTGTTGGAATTTGTATGGGGAATAGAATTAGATTGAGTAGGAGAAGAAGAAAGAACGGGCATCCAGCGAGAAAGCATAGTATCAGAACGAGAGATAATAATCGTCCCTACGAGACTCCCATCGATTGGTGATTTAGCCCTCACAATACCACAAGATCTTGTATCCATGATTGCGAGATTATAAATACTGTGAATTTCAGGCGACGAATGAGTCTGGACGAAGTCGAGAACTTGGGTTGCGGCATTTGAAGGACCTTGGATTAAATCAAATTGAAGAGACAGGCGTTGGATTGTTCCTAAGAGGCCTTCTGGAGGGGTCCAAATTGATACGTTGCGAATTATCAATGTGTATAGAAATCGGGGAGAAAGAACGTCCCAGCCATTTGTAGCGAACCAGCGTTTAAGACGTGCGCCTTCAGTGAGGTCGCTCATAGGGATGCCTAGGTAGATAGCTGGGAGGGTAGAGCCGAGCTGAAGGTGAGTGATATTTGGTTTTAGAAGGAGATGACGGAGAGCGCGTTGATGAAGGGAATGACCGATAGAAAGATTACGTTTGGAAGGGTCGACAAATAGGGTGGAGATTGTACCGGTGTGAGTACTGGGTAAATAACTGGTGGAGCAAAATCCAAATAGGGCTTGAGTACTGCTGTTGCGCACAACATAATGAGACTCTTCAAGAGAACTATGATTTGCGGCGGATGGCTAAGAAGGGGGAAGAAAGTGTTAGCGATTTTATACTTGAATGTAAATGAGGATGGGATATCATTGTGTAATGAAGGAGTCTAGAATACATACCATTTCAAATGAGCCCGCTGTTGCGCCGGATAATGCCGATTGTTGATTCGGTGGAGTGGTCTTCTCAATAGACTTAATGAGTGCTTGTAGACCTCTTGCATCTCTATCTCTATTATAACTCTCCACTAGCCAATGCTGTCTCGATTTCTGTACTTTCCTACTCTTTCTCAGCGTACCAGGTAATGTTCCTTGAGGAACAAAATCACCAAATAATGCCCTCACCAATGCCTTCATAGCCGTTTCGGTAAAATCAAAAGTACAAACATATGTTCCAATACTCTTATCCATGGCAAAGTCATATGGAGAACTCACTGAAACCACAATCAACGACTTTTTCTTTCCTGCAGAACTAAGCATTGAACACATCATAGCGACATGTTTGGTAAATCCATTTTGATATAAATTTCGAGTTGCATCGGCCGTTATAATGATAATGGTTCCTGCTCTATTGATCAAATTTTCATGAACTGGTCGAACTCCGTTTGCGGTATATGAAGTATGCAGAAGTCGTCCATGTCTTTGACGTGCTAGAGCTCTCCCTAACTCTCGAAATACGCCTTCGCCGCTCATGATTGATGACTTGTGTGATTTTTCAGATTCATTATTAGTAGACTTTACATTTTCGTGGCCAAGAGTTGCGGTTGACGCAGGTAATGGCTTCACTAGTGGTGTTAGAAGGAGAAGATCATCGTCATCTTCAGAGTAACTATTTGATAGCGGGAGTAAATGGCCTTTATCTCTCATAATAGTTATTGAGTTATCATATGCTCTTGTAGACAAAGCAAGGTGGCCAGGATGTAAAGATGTTAGATGACTGATACCTGGAGGGTTTAAGGCTTTAGCCCAAGATGTGCACTGCGATTTGACCCTCAAAACTCGCTTTAGAGAGAGATTAATACGTTCTCTAGAGATCATGTCGTTTTCCAGACCAAGTTTTAATCCTGCAATGGCTTCTCTTTGGACAGAGTAAGAACGGCAGAGAAGCACCAAATCACACCCAGCTTCTACTGCCATGACAGTACCACCTCTAACTCCAATATCATGACTCAATGCTTCCATTTCAAGACATTCGGAAACAACTACGCCGTTAAAGCCAAGATCGTTACGAAGGAGATCATCCACAACTTGATCACTAAGACAAGCGTGCATGACATTCATCCCTATTCAGTGTCAACAATATAACCCAACAATACAGAAGATGAACAAACCAGCATTTGCTATTGCACATCCACCAACCATAATAGAATCCATTCCTTCACGAATAGCATTTCGAAATGGAACAAGAGCACCGAGACTTAACTGTTCAAGAGTCTCTGTGATAATGGGCATATCAAGCGACGACCCTAGGAAATCTAGATTTCCATAAGATGGAAAATGTTTCCCACATGAAGCGATTCCAGCATCCTTATATCCATTCATGGCAGCAATACCATATTGGGAAACTTCTTGAGGATCATCTCCAGTAGCCCTAACACCCAATGGCTGATAACGAGCATTTGTCAAGACATCAAGACAAGGGCCCATTATCATATTAACCCCAACTGCTGATAATTCTTTGGCTGTGGCATTGGCAACTTCATATGCAAGCTCTAGAGATCCAGTTGCTGCCATTCCCATTGCACTGGGAAATTGACAGATATAATCTTCATCAAAAAGGCTATTAACGCCACCATTCTCTTGGTCAAGAGCAATGATTAAAGGGACTAGATGACCAGCTTGATGCGCGATCGTTTGGAGTTCCTGTACTAAATTTGCTGTCTCGCGGGCAGCTACTCAGGTCAACGATTGTCTATAAGGGAACTCAAAGAACAATATCATCATCATATGAATGATATGCACGTGAAATATATGATGCGACTGGGAGGCGAATTACATGGCTGGGTCAATAACCATCAAGGTGACAAGTTAAAGCCACTGCCATGCGCCCATTGGATTACAAAACGACGGAAAAGCAGAAACACTACAAACAGAAATAAGAAATACAAATTATTACACTTCATGTTCTTCGTCGACAACAAAATAGCACCTAGATGGTGATCTTCAATAAGAGTCCTGATCTGAGGAGTAACCTCGGTCCCTTCAAATCCCATCATAAAGCATCTGTAGTTAAAGATACCCGATTAGTATCCAGGATCCAAAAAAAAACAATTGCAGAGCCATAAAATGTTGTCCCACACGGCTCAGTAGATTAAGAATATACTCACTGTCCCATGGCCCTTCATTTTGTTAGCCTGCTTCCAAATCTCTATATAGTGACCCAGGACCTACCAATCGAGGTCCTTCCACAAAGGATCCAGTTCCTCTTCTGTAACATCCATCTTTGATATTTTCTTGCTGTACAAATGTCGTTATTTCCCCTCTGGACAACGTAATTTGGGGAGTGCAACAGGGCTATAGACTTGAGCGCAACGTTGGCTGAGAATCTAGAATGATCGTCTGCTCCGCTTTCTGTGTGTAATTAAGAATTCACGACATGTGAGAAATACTATTGGGTGGTGTTATACAAGGAAATATGAAGATGAACGAATTCATCACAGCCGTCGCTTCTTCGCCACTATTCAAAAAGTATGCATGAGAAGATATATTTTGATGTATAATCAATCATCAGCCTCACATATCGAGCACCTTGGTGTGTCACTTGAACAGACGTAAGTGGTTGGTGTCAGCTAGGGTGTTGTAGGATGTTTTAGGATGCACAAATTGTACCTAGCGATAAGTGGGTGGCTGGGATGTTCTTCCTCCATCTGAAATGGTCACATGATGCTGTAAGGTTACCGGGGAATTATCGGACTGTGCTCCGTGGTGTGTGGCTTCACTTCAAACATAATTCACGACCCAGCATGTTTTCAAAGATCATTCAAAGTCCACTCGAAGTTCAAAGAATAATATGTAATTTCGGCGGCTTGGCATCTTATTATTATCATCGAGTGATTTCGAGTGTGCTTGATAATTAGACTATTATTCGACAAACATTTCTCTTGTCTCAAAACTACCGACTTCCGATGATCCGTCGATTCGATACGACGTTACATATGTATTTGCGGTTCCCTCACAACACAAGATCCCAAGATTGAACGTTGATGGTAACTTCTGTTCCTCTCTACTCCACTCAATCAACCACACACTATACCAGTCCAACGCTACGATGTGGTAGATAGGATAGGATAGATGCAATATGACATATGATGCTGATACTTGGGTCAATGTATGATACCATTGATAACACATGAAATTGAAATTTTCAGTCCGAAAGATACCTGCCTTTGCCTTCCAAGGTTGTTTAAGGTTATCAGGTAATCAGGTTGTCATGTTATCATGTTTTAGATGAGCTAATGTTTAGATTTGCACTATCAATCCATTTCCAATATGGCATATGGGTGGATGGGTAGGTAGGTAGATATGGTCGGTCATATGTAAGTAAACTATGGAAGGTACAAGTGAATTCCCATAGCTCAACTCTTTGGACTTCAAACCTAGAGATATTCATTTCCTAGTGAATGAGATTGCAGTACTGTTTGCATGATATCTTCAAATCTTCTTTCTCTTTGTCTCCTTCTCCTACCTTATTTCTTAAAACACTGCCTCCCTATCTTCCTACCTTCCTCGGTGACATCATTCTACAATCAAATCCACAACCATGCCATCGGCACTACCACTACCAACCTCGACTTCCAAAGTCACAAAGTTTACAAATTGTCGTCTCCTAAAGGGCGAATCTTTAGTAACCCAAGATCTATGGGTCTCCTCATTCAACGGTAAAATTATTCAAAGCCAGGAAGCCTTTTACGGTCAATTATGTGTACCAGATGAAGTTATTGACCTGGGTGGTCGCATCATCTCACCAGGTTTTATTGATACTCAATTAAATGGAGCTTTTGGTTTCGATTTTGCTTCGATACCAGAAAGTGATGATCCTAATGCTTATGCAAAGGAATTCAAGAGGATTAATCAATTGTTGATTAAGACGGGTGTTACTTCACATCTACCTACTATCACATCATCAAGACCAGAGGTCTATCATCATGCAAGTATTCGGTATGATTTATATGGATGAACTTAGGCTAATAATTTCTCCAAGGCACTTCCATTTTTAGGCCCCTCTGGAGCAAATCGTCTTGCATCAGATGGAACCGAATCACTCGGCGCTCACGTCGAAGGACCATTTCTCGCTCCTACGAAGAATGGAATCCATCCCCTCCCCGTCCTATTAGCTCCCAAATCCCACGACCTCACTTCGCTCTCAGATTGTTACGGTGCCTCAAACCTCCTCGGCAACATCCGTCTTATAACCGCTGCCCCCGAACTTCCACACATGACTTCCCTCATCCCAACCCTTACTTCTCCCCCTCACAACATCATTTTCAGCATTGGCCACACAGAATCCACCTACGAAGATGCCACCGCTGCCATCACCGCCGGAGCAACAATGATAACTCACCTCTTCAACGCCATGCGCCCTCTCCACCACCGCAATCCCGGAATCTTCGGTCTCCTCGGCACAACCCCCACAACCAATTCTTCCCCCTCCACCACCCCCCCTTCCTCTCCCCTCGTCACTCAAAACATCATTCCTCCTCTTCCCAAACCCATAACCCAACGTCCCTACTTCGGCATCATAGCCGACTCCATCCATCTCCACCCCACCACCATAACCCTAGCCTACAACGCGCATCCCTCGGGCCTCATCCTCGTCACAGACGCCATGCACCTCGTCGGTCTCCCCAACGGCCGCTACGCCTGGAACAATGATTTCATCCTCAAAGACGGCATCCACCTACGTCTGGAATCCGACGGGAAAATCGCAGGCTCCTCCATAACCCTAGTAGAATGCGTATCCAACTTTCTCAACTGGACAGGGTGCAGTGTAGCGCAGGCGTTGAAAGCAGTTACGGAGACCCCGGCGAGAATGCTGGGGTTGGAGCACGTGAAGGGTGGGTTGGAAGGGGGAATGGATGCCGATTTGTGTGTGTTGGATGTGGTGATGGAGGAGGGTAGGAAGAAGGTTGTGGTGGATGAGGTGTGGAAGTTTGGGGTTAGAGTTTTCGAGAGGGAGGGGGAAGAGAGGGAAAAAATTATTGCGTAGGGAGATGGAATTTGGGTTCGGGCTCGAGGTCAAGGTCGAATAGATGCTATGGAATGAATGGGGAAGCGATTGCATTTTGATAATGGTGGGAAAGGAAGACTATGAAGGCTTTTCCATTTGGGGTTTCGAGTGCTCTTCATTTGTTTGTACTTACAGATTAACCAAATCGTCTACATCTCCACCAAATTTCCAAAGAACTACATAGATAGAGATTGGTTTCACAGCCTAAGTCAGAACGACAACACATAGATATAGATAAATTTTTGTCAAAATAGATACTCATTGTACCCTTTATAATCATGATATATGTGCATACGTATATTAAGAACTCGCAAAAAATCACCCACACAATACAAAACACGCGTAGCATTACAAAACACAATAATGATTAATTTATATTCATTTATTCATTTCTCATTGAATCTCATCTTATCTATCTAGTAATACACAGGATTCGTGGGAATCTTAGAATTTTAGTGTAGGTGAATTTACTTTAATGTAAATAAGTTCCGACTCCCTAGCCAGTAAAACAAAAGAAGCAAAAGGGACTCAGTACCTTGCAAAAATACATATTGTCAAAAGAAGAAAGCAAAGAGAAAGTAAAAAAAAAACGTCGAGTAGGTCTACACCTGCAATCCGTAAAAGACTAACAACTCCGCTACGTAGAGAAGAACTTGTTATCTTGTGTCCATGTAACCCAATTTGATCCTCCCATGCCCGCCCAATATTATCGAATCTGTAACCCAATTACTAACCACAGTCTTAAACCGACACAATTCTGCTTCCCATACGGTCGGGAATTAAATCTGGAGTAATGCTTCTGCGAATGGGATACTCGGTAGCTGGTGCAGCCAAGAAAGTGCTTGTGAGAGGTTGTGGAGACATAATGGTAGGAGTTTCTTTGATTAAACTCTCTGCCATAGGTGCGAGAGGGACAGTACGCTTGGGGCCCGTTCGAGCAGCAGATGGAAGGATTTGTTCAAAGCCTTCGTCGGCAGCGACTTTCTCAATTGATTTCCAGTACTGTTTGAAATTTGTTAGTAACGAAGTTCAACTCAACTATGATGATAGAAGAGAGTGGCCATGGAGGGGTAAGTGGATAGCGGGGTAAAGTAAAGTGGGGCAATTACTCTGACAGTCTTAACTCGAAGCTCAAGTGTCGCGTCTTCATCTGCAACAATCATTGGATGTGGATGCATCTGTAAAGAAGAGAGGGTCCACATGTGGTTCACACCTTCTTCAATACATTTTGCCAATGCCAATGCCTTGTGTGCTCCAGTGATAATGATGACAACTTCTCTAGCCTCCAAGATAGTTTGAATACCCACTGTCAAAGCCATCCTCGGAACCTTCTCTAAATCATTATCGAAGAATCGAGAATTGGCGATGATTGTATCATATGCCAGAGTTTTGACTCTTGTACGAGATGCGAGGGAAGATCCAGGCTCATTGAATGCGATATGACCATCGGGTCCAATTCCACCAAGAAACAAATCGATTCCACCCTTTGCTTTGATCGCTTCTTCATATTGTACGCATTCGGCCTCAAGGTTCTCGGCATTGCCATTCAAGATATGGACATTTTGAGGAAGGACATCAACGTGGGAGAAGAAGTGCTTGTACATGAATGTATGATAGCTTTCTGGATGGTTGCGCGGAATACCAATGTATTCATCCTATGCAAGTCACTCGTGTTAGTGATCCGATTCTTAACACTAGAGAAAAATCTAGCTTCATGTGCCAAGTTTACAAACATACCATATTGAAAGTGACAACATTTCTGAATGAGATTTCACCGGCCTTGTACTTTTCGACGAGAATCTTATATATGCCAATTGGGGAGGAACCAGTAGGGAGACCAAGGACAAAAGGATGGTCTGGGGTTGGTCCGAAAGCGTTGATACGATCTAAGCAAATGTCAATCGACGTTTGTATCTTCAGGTAGAGGTATAATCTTACCAACAATGTACTGCGCAACATAGGCAGAAGCCTCTGTTCTACCATCTCTGATGATGAATCTCATTTTGATTGTATTTGAATTAATGTAGGAAGTTAAGAAGATTTTTGAATTGTCAATACAAAGGTATGTAGGTGTTTGTAGGTTGTAATGCAAGTTTGCAGAAAGATTAGCTATGATTATATTCCCCCGAGATGGAATATACGGCATGCGAACAGTGAATATAAAACCGCAGATTATCTACCTGGTAGGTAATCAAAGAAACTGGTCAAATGGTTCGACGTACCTACCGGACTTACTGATATTGGGTTCGCTCCAAGATGATGGCATCAACCCATTAGCTTCCACGCTTCACAACAAGGAAATCCAAACTTTCATCGACAAACCTTGATAGAAATTTCTCGTGATAGCGTTATTCATTGGACAGTTTCGAGTGTTGTGGCCTCCAACTCTATCATGCTGCCCCTCCATCATCTTGATAGTGTATGGAACGTCACGATGACCCAGTACTGATAGCCTTCCTGATATCGGTAGTCTGATAGAAAGCAGTATGGTGATTTGCTTACCCCACAAGATCAGTACATCTCCACTAACGGCTGTCACAATGAGCCCTAGATGCCCCGAGTCATAAGTCAAGGAGCAAATTCAGATGGACGATCAAAAGATTGACCATTTCATTGGTATATCAAATCAAAATTGTTGGTCGTCGTATACCTGTAGCTAGTTACACCCTCGATACAAGCCTTCCAAACATCCTCCACAATCTGATGGTAGTGAAGTTTCACGGAAGAAGGGTCGGGAAAATCCCAAAGGACGTTTGATGGATGGTTCTTCTTGTTGTCTTACCGTTACATTCGCTTAAAGCTTATCCCGATCAGAATTGTGGTTTGGAGAAACGTAGGCTAGATTAATGAATGTCATTAATTACTTCGCACATTATTACTGTAAAAGGTTGGATCATGAATGGAATTGATCGGTCAGTAAATAAAATGCCATGGCATGTCAGAATCAGATAATAACTGATCACCAGTCAGTATTTTGGTACTTTGGCAATAGACGTGATAAGTGATAACGTTGACTAATTGTTGATGCTTAGATAAGCTCTCAAATCTTCTCAATTCCTTCTCCCCGACGATTCTTCTTCGAGTTCTCTCATACTTTCCTCTGGTGTAATTGCATGTACATATCCAATCCACTCACAGCTTTGTACAGTACAACAGAAATGATATCCAAGCTTTCCTGTGGATGGTGGTGGCACGGAGATGAAAATGCTTTCCTTCCCCAATTGTAACGTTGCTTTGAAACGAGCAAAGCGACTAATTATTTTGCTAGCTGTGATTGTATTGGAGCCCAGTATAATATTACCATATACGGCTTAATTTCAAGGCTACACGAACCACATATATCATGGAATTTTGACATTTTGACTCATGGGAATGCTCTTGGAATGTTTCTCTGAGTCTGAGTCTGATTCGGATTCTATGGAGTACGTCGGGTCTGCGACTTCGTACTACCTAGCCACTTCAGATGATATCTTTCTTATCCAAAGATGGGGAAGGGCGCCATTATGCAGGGGCATATCCATTTTCAATGGTCTTGAGGATCTTGTCCTGCTGAACAATCCAGCAATCCAGCAACCCAGCAATGCAGAATTCCTCAACTTCTAGACAGAATGGAGGGACGGCTCAGCACTGGACCCTTGATTCCCAAGTAGCTTGTTTCAATTGAAGAAGGTAACTTTTATTAATTTATTTTCATTAGCATTGAGATCCAACTTTCGAGGAAATGACGAACCGAGTGAGGATACGATGTTACTCCCAATTATTCTTGCCTGGTTGTAGCATTATCTCCATTCTTGGCTTAAACTTCTTCTTCCCTTATCCTACCCATTCAATCTATTCTTGGAGCTGGGTAACCAATTGTTTGATATTGCATTCCTCATGAACGATGGCGCAATAGTTACCCTTCCCAGCAAAGTAAGAGGTCTTGTACGTGTTTCTTCTGTAGTCATTCGTTCATTCATCCATTCATCCACTCATTTCATGTTGTTACCACAAATCGGCCGAAACCTCCAACCTACATAATTTTTACGAGCACGAGGGTAAAAGTCCTACTACCATAACTTCCTTTTGACATCGTATACCTCTACCGCCCGATCTGGCCTTTCCTTTTACATCCATCGGATCCATTTTTTTGACTTAATTGAAGTTTACCATCTTATCAATCTTTTACTTGTTTAATCTCCCTTCTTCGTCTTTGCTGTGATATGGAGCAGGCGGGACCATATAAGCACCACCCTAGCACTTTCGTATTTTAGTGCGTTAGTCTCATTGAGGATTTCCTATATGTATGAGGACTTCATATCATGCAGCCGTTCATCGCTGCCATGCATAGAGTACGACAGGCTTTCTATGCCGCATTTATCAAATCTTTTCTTAAAACAAAGTCAATTTTAGAGATCATTATCAAATTCTGGATTGCGCCCTCGACTATCAAACGATTCAAGGACGAAAATGTTGATGTAAAGGAGATTTCACTGACAAAAGTCAAGAAGTTTCTAGACGAGGTTAAAGCTGCTTTTAAAGATTCTACGACAGAGGCCTCTTTGCTGGCATTGTCGGATGGCTTGAGAAAAGAGTTCGCAGAGAGCTTATTGGAAAATCCACAATGTATGCTCCCTTCATACAATCATCAATTGCCTAGTGGTCATGAATGTGGAACATACCTTGCTCTAGATGTTGGGGGGTCGACTTTTCGGGTGGCTTTGATTAAACTTGCTGGAAAAGGATGCGAAGGGAAAGAAATTGAGATTATTGAATTAAAGTCTTTTAAGATCAAGAACACTGAGAGACAGCTTGTCGGGGTACATTTCTTCGATTGGATGGCAGATCGAATTGTCGACACTCTTTCCGGGGAAACAAAAGGACATGTAATGTCGAAGGCACCCTTATCCGTCGGACTATCCTGGTCTTTTCCTATTAAGTATGATCATCAAGATAATTGTCAAATCCGATGTCAGCTGACGATTGTTTCACAGTCAAACATCACTCAGGGGCGGTCTTCTGATGGGCATGGGCAAAGGATTTTGTGCTGCCGATGGATTGATTGGTAAAGACCTAGGCGACTTGATTGAAGACTCTTGCTTGAAAAGAGGACTCAACGTTCAGTTGAATGCCATTGTGAACGATTCTTCTGCAACATTACTCTCCAAAGCATATATGGACCCTACCACTCGTTTCGCGTTGATTTTAGGAACGGGTTTAAATGCTGCAGCTCATCTTCCCGTCCATATCTTTTCACGGCCAAAATTTGGAATTCGCCCTGCATCTTGGCATGATTGCGCAAAACAAGTTATTGTCAACACGGAACTTTCAATGTTTGGTGGAAACTATCTTCCGTACACGAAATGGGACAAAATTTTGAAAGCAAATCACCCTCGACCAGACTTTCAGCCATTCGAACATTTCGCGAGTGGTGGATATATAGGAGAGATTGTACGACTAATATTAATTGATGGGATTCAGACCGCAGGGCTGTTTGGAGGAGTGGTTCCTACAAATCTAAGGGAGAAATATTCGCTAGAGACCGAAACTCTCTCATACATTGAAGCGTGAGTCACCGACTTTAAGATGCCACCAAACTAGACTAACATAACTCTTAGCGATACAACTCCACACCTTACCACTGCTATAGAAATATTTACCACTCGTCACCCATCCTCTCACACCCCAACCGAATTCGATCTTCGTGCCTTACGACTCATAGCTTCCCTCGTAACCCTTCGCTCTAGCGGCCTCATTGCTGCTGGTGTCCATGCCCTCTGGCACATGCGCAACACCTCTGAATTAATCCCACTCGCCAATTCAGCCCACACAGTCGTTGCTTACAACGGCTCCGTGCTGGAGAATTATCCAGAATTTCGAAGGAATACACAGAAACATATTGATATGCTGGTAGAAGCAAGTGGTGCACGAAGTGGTATTGTGGAGTTAATGTATGCAGAGGAGAGCTCATTGTTGGGAGCGGCAGTCGCGGTGGCTTGCTGCAATGCTTGAATTGCAAAAGTAAGGAGTGCGGTGTCAAGTGGCATAGTTTTGCATCGTCTTGCATATCATGAATATGGCATACTGGCAGGTGCATATAGGCATGATATCTGTTAAGCGGGATACAGGTGTTACATGGGCACACAAAATTTCTCTTTAAAGCATTGTCTTGGAGTCTAGGATTACATAGTTGATATCATCAGTATCATTCATAATTTACAAAAATAATGAAAGCAGAATCTACTCGGCTAAAATAATTCATGCGCCATGGGCTTGATAAGTTCTCTCTAAAAACTTTTATTGCTTGAAATTTGTTCTGTTTAGAGGGGTTTCGGATCAAACTCTGAATCTTTTTAATTCAAACTGCCCCAAAGGTTTGATGTGAGAAAACATGAAAAGCGGGATTCTTTCCTCAAAAGGGCTCTAAATAGATTCTGATATTTAGGTGCTCTTCTAAAGTTGCCCAAATATAAACATAAAGTACTTCATTCTGTCCGAACGGATGAGACGAGATGCTTCGAAACGCGTGACTTCGCGTATTTAGCGCGATCAAGATATGCCAATTCTTAACTTATCGCGTCGCGCATCATCGTCCTCTTCCTTATCAAATTCATTCTTTCCTTTCCCGAAGTTTGTAGGCTCAAGACCAAGCACGATTGAATTTTTCGGAAGAAGAAAAACTATAAAGCTCTTATTACCTCACTTGCAGATGCTCCAAATCCCAAGAAACCCACAAATGCTCATTTTACGTTATTTATCCAAACCATCTCTTATTTTCGACAACGCGCAAGCCTGAGACACTCGCCAGCGCAAATACAAGCCACAGAAATGACCATTGATAGCCTTCTTAGAGGCCTCAATGCCTCACAAAAGGCCGCAGTTTCGTCACAAGCAGATACCCTTGCTATATTGGCTGGACCAGGAAGTGGAAAAACACACACTTTAACGTCGCGAACGGCTTGGTTGCTGCAACAAGGATTGCAACCATGTAATATAATTGTGGCGACATTTACGGTCAAGGCAGCTCGAGAGATGAAAGAAAGAATTGGGAAATTGATAGGAAATGGATTGGAATCGAAGTTAATACTGGGAACGTTTCATAGGATTGCGCGAATCTACCTGGCACAATACGGACATTTGATAGGAATTCGAAAGGGCTTTGGAATCGCAGATTCGAATGATTCTCTAGCCATCATCAAAAGAATTGTGAAGCGGAAGGACCTGAATATAGATCCAAGAGTCGCGCGATCTCGCATAAGTTCTCTAAAAGCAAAAGGTTCCGCATCTGCGAGTAAAGTCCCCGAGGCCAAGAAGAAAACTGTAGATACACAAGAATTCGAGATTGTCCACGCCGAATACCAAGCAACCTTAGAGCTTTCGAACTTGCTCGACTACGACGATTTGCTTGTAAGATGTGTCGAGCTTTTACGACTCTATCCTTCCTGTGTAGCCAACATTGAAGCCGTTTTGATTGACGAATTTCAAGACACAAACCTGGTGCAATTTGATCTCATGCGATTATTTGCGGTATCGCAGAAACGTATCACCATTGTTGGAGACCCCGATCAAAGCATATATAGTTTTCGAGCTGCCGAAATTAAGAACTACAAAAGAATGATTACACAATATCCGGATACAGTTACTATCTCATTGGAGGAAAATTACCGGTCATCGGGCGCCATACTACTTACAGCACTCAATGTAATTGAGCAAGATTCTTCCAGAATTGCAAAGTCTCTTTTGCCCACTCATGTTGTTGGCACACGTCCAGTTCTCCGCAAGCTTGCAACTGCCCAGAAGGAAGCAGACTGGATCATTCAAGAGATACAAAGAATTATGGGTATGACAGGTGATCTACTAGACTTGAATGACTTCGCTATTTTGATACGATCTTCAGCGCTTTCGAGAATCATTGAAAGCTCGTTAGGCAAAGCAGGTATAGCCTACCGGATGGTTGGTAAGTATCACCTCCCTTCTGCCAACCGTGCAGCTTACAGCCAGATTGGTGCCTCCAAAAGGCAGCTACGCGACTGACCTTTGGCTAACACATTGCAGGCGGTCTTCGGTTTTACGATCGTATAGAAATCAAAACTTTGTTGGATTATTTGAGAGTGATCAATTTACCTGATCATAATGACGCTTTGGCGAGAATCATCAACACCCCCTCGAGAAGAATCGGCGAAGTAACCATAAAAGCTCTACTCGAAGAGGCAGAGCAATCAAAATTAACACTTTGGTCACTAATCCTCAAATCTGTGCAGGGAAGACGCGCAACAAAAACCAAGCTCACACCATCAGTCGAGAAAAATCTTTCGGTCTTTGTTGATATCATCTTGACGGGTATGAAGAAAGTTGCAGATCCCTCAAACAAGGAAAATTCAATTGTTAAAATTATGGAGTTCATTATAGAGAAAACTTCTTACGAGACCTGGCTTGAGGAACATCGTGGTGACATTACGAAAGCACAGTGGGACAATGTGAAAGAGCTTATGACTCAGGCTACAGACTTCCAAGAGCTTATATCCAATGGCTATGAGGATGAATCGCTCCCTCAAATCGGTGGTTTGAAACAAGAAGGTGCTTCCGATTCCCTCTCGAGATTTTTAGCCAATGTAGCATTGGCTTCGGAGGTAACGAAGGAGGAAGACAAAACAAATAACACACCTCAAGTCACAATATCTACCATACATGCTGCTAAAGGTCTAGAATGGCCAATCGTCTTCATTCCTGGTGCATATCAGGGCTCTATACCACATTCTAGAGCAGAGGACACTGACGAAGAACGAAGATTGTTATACGTAGCTATGACTCGAGCTAAGGCTTTACTTAACATGAGTTGTCCCCTCAAAAATTCATTGCAAGAAATGACAACAACTTGTCCCTTTCTCTCTGCTCGTGGCTTAAGAGCACATCTAGACTACAAGGGCCCTTCGCTGCGTTCAAATACTGTTCAGTGCCTGGCTCAGATTCTCCGGCGACCATTCCCGAGTAGAGAATCAATTGCCGAATCTTCTGCTTGTCTCGAGAGAACTGAGGATACTTATTACCCATTGGAACCAGAGAATGAGAAAGAGGACGAGTCGAAATGGAATGTTAGCAATGGCAACCTCAATTTCACCATGGGTCAGCGACCCGCTAAACGTCGGCGAGCCGATATAGTAGACCAAGCAGGAAACATTTCGAGCGTGGTTTATAACAACACGCCCATGACAACCATGGAAAGAGCCTCTAAGTTTACTTTGAGTGGTGGGTTTGTTAGTGCTGGCTCTCATCTTCAGGTCCTTGGCGAGCAATCATCGAATCAAACCAGGGGTGATATCAAATCAGCTTCAACAATTGAGAAAACCAAAGGCTCTAAAAAATCAATCAAGGGTCCAGCTGCTGGTCAAGGCACACTCTTGGGGTTTTTGGGGAAGCAAGAGCCACAAAAGGCGACTAAGCCAGCGCCCATAGTCGATGAGTATCGAGAGGAAAAGGCCAGGGCTATTGCGCAATTACATAGACAGCGAAACACAAACTCCGAAGAACCGCTGCAGTTGTCAGCTCAAAATGACAGTGAAATTCTCCCTCCGCTTTTTTCCGGGCATCGTCTAGGAACGGCTGCTGCCTTTTCTCGACCAAACGTCAATCGAATTCAAGAAAAACAGGACGACAGCTATGTGTTCCTGTCTAGCTCTCCACCTAGAGTAAAACAGCCTAGAATAACTGCTGATCCGACGCCAGTTGTTTCTGCTCCGGGTCTAACAGCGAAGCCTGCAATCATGTCATTGGTTCGTCCCGCGAGAACATTACATACCACCAGCATGTCAATAGCACAAGGGTCAAACAGCGTGAAAAAGACACTCGGTGTCAAAAGAAGTATGAATGGCTGGGCCAATCGTACAACGCAGCCTTTCGTTCCCCCAACCAGGAAAAGAGAGAACTAGGTAACGCTTATGAGGAATAATGGTCTGGGATAATTTTGGATATAAAAATCGCTGTACCATAGTCCTGTTATGATATCTTCCATGCGTGGAGTGGATATAGTAGACATATACCTTCACCAGTATGGATTGGGGGAGTAGTGGGTTTGCTCACGAGTATTTCTATATACTGCATAATGCTTAATGAATATATAATTATAAGATGATCTGATCTGATCTGATTTGATTTGATTTGATTCCTCCACAACTAGAAAGAGCATAAGCACAGAATTCCTGTTTCCATTTGCATAGTTCGTCACTTTTATTGCTCTTTCGTCTCAGTTGCTGAGAGAATCTTTGAGAGAAGTATTTTATAATGATCCTGATGATTGTGTATCTATACTTTTCAGCTTCCTTTCTCCCTCCTTTTTCCTATTTTGTATTCCTGATTCCTTATTCCTAATTTATTCCCCCCCCCCCCCCCCCCAACTTCCCATTTACTATTCCTCTTTTCCCTCCTCTTCTCCGTACTTATCATTCTTCTCTTTTCTATATTCCCCATCCCCCTTTCCCTGGGTATTCACCTTTTTTCTTCCCCTCCTCCTACATTTCTTCCTCTTCTTTGTTCTCCCTCTTCCCCTCATACCTTCTCGCCTCATTCCTCATTCATTATCCCCAATCCACATTCACCAACCCCAATACCTCACATAATTCCAGCCAAGCACACACATTCACACGTTCAACAAAATCAGCTGACCACACTCTAATCCATTCTACCTACCAGGCCACACCCCTCACCAACAACCATTCATCATTTATCTCTCACCTGGATATCAATATCTTTTTCATCTCGTATCGCAAAAGGTGTGTGTGTGTGTGTGTGTGTGTGTGGAGTCTTCACCCATCCATATCAATCAATCAATCAATCAATCAATCAGCCACACACACACACACACACAACCTAATTTCCACCCCCCCAAAAAGCCTTGTGATCAACCCAATTCTCGCACCCCAAATCGTATTTTCCCCCAGAAGACCAAAAGAAAAAAAGAAGAAGAAAAAAAACTTTTGTTGCATATCTATCATCCAATCTTAATATGCAAATTTCCGCACTCAAGCTATCAGCTGCTCTCTGTTGCATATCTGAGGATTTATACTTTTTATTGGTTGTACACATGATCGATCGTAATTAGGCCTTACTTAAGTTTCGGGCGCAAATAATATTTTGGTGGTAGGTAGGTAGTAAGATAGGGAGGGTATGGGTACTTACTGTAAAAGAGATCTGGCGAGGGAGGGAGGGAGCGAGGGAGGGAGGGAGCGAGGGAGGAGCCGTTGATGTATATGTTTATATTTACATGGACGTATTTCCGAGAGGTAGAACAATATTCACGATAATGATAAGTTAAGTATTATTTATGTATGTTAACTCAACTCAACTCGCTACCTACCTACCTACCTACCCAGCATCCAACCAAAAAACTAACAAACCATCAAAACCATTTGTTGCACATCTCAAATCCAATGAAAACACAATCCCCTTTTTCCAAAATTCAAAAAGGAGGTGAGGGATGCGAAAATCAAATCATCTCCACATCTCATATCCATCCAGTCAGTACCTACAAAACCGCATCCCCCAATAAACCGCACCCCCTAAACCCCCTTCATTTTTTAATCTTTTTTTTTTGTTGCACGCCTCCCAGCCAAAGAAACCTCTCGATTTCCCTCCCTTCCCAAACCTCATCTCTCTCACCTCTTTGTTGCACATCTCAAGCCAATCTGCTCATTCTCTTCAAGACTTTTCCTGTGCACGCCCCTTCCAATACGGTGCTAGCTACAAGTATCCAATCCACTGTGCACTCTCCACACCTCTACACCGTATATACCGTATACCCCTTTTTCATACCTCTCTTCCTCACCTCTGCTTGGGTTCTCATCCTTTTGTTGCACATCTAAACCAACCACCGAGTCGGAAATGAATCAGAATGAAATTCCAAAAATCAAAAATCAACACCCAGACATTCATTGACTCCCCTAATCAAATCACGACAAAATCCAATCCAATCTCCACTCATCCTCCCTCAAGCCAGTAACTCTCCCCCCCTCTCCCCCTTCCTTACCTAAACAATTCCCCCCAAATCCACAACCATGACATCAAAAAATTATTCTCTAAATCCTCCAACCAATCCGCACGCATCATTCACTCCATACATTCCTATCTCCCTCCCTCCTTCTCCTCCTCTCTCCTCCAATAACCTAAGGCAAATATCGAGATCGCGATGCGAATCCGATACTTTTTCCCCCCTCCACCCAAAAAAATAAATAGCCATTTAGATTTTTGGTCCATTTGTTGCACGTCTATCCACGAACCATAAACTTAGTAACTTAAGAACCTAGTCAGTTAGTTAGTTAGTTAGTCAGTCAGTCAGTCAGCAAAAACTGACCTAACCACCCTGCATCCATCAGCAATCAGCCATCTAGAAAGCCAGTCAGTCAGTCAGTCAGTTAGTTTGTCACTCGGTCCTCCGTTTAAAGTCTCCACACCCACCCTCTCCTTTTTTCCTTTCAACTCTTTCTAGAATCAATCACATTTCCTACTATCTCCCCATTCCCATTCCCTTCCACATCCTCATCCTCATCCTCGTCTTCAATCCCATAACGCACTTTCCCCCTCAGTGCACTCACTCACTATATACTCACTATACCTATACCTATACATCAATATCCACATCCACACCCACATCTCTCTCTCACACACTCTCTCCAACTCTCTACATTAACAACCCGATCCATCCACCTTAAATCTCCCCATCCCCTCCCTACTCCGAATAAGCCAAAAACCTACCTACCCACCATTGCACTTCACCGCTCTCAATCCCCAGCACCATGATTCATATATATATATATATATATATATATGTATGTATGTAATGGGCAGAAATAACGGCATGACAAAAAAACACATGCAAAAGCGGTGAGACATAAAAAATCACAACATACACATACACATACACATACAATAAAAACACTCACTACAAACTTCATCGGTACAGAAACAGTACAGTACACTAGAATCTATATATAATAATAACAATAATTATATAGATAGATTACCTACCTACAAACGATACCTACAAAGAATAATGAATGAATGAATGAATGAATGTACCGAAAAGAGAAAGTCTCTACTACCACGTTGATTCTACTCTATCTATCCCCTACCCTCTAACCTACATTTCTAATCAAAATCAACATCTCAAACGATTGCAACAATCCACCATCCTCTCTCAAACTCTCAAGTCCAACTCGAAAATCAAAAATCAAAAATCAAACCCCCCCCCTTTCAATCCCTAATAACTCCTCATCAACAATATATACAAAATAACACAGTTACACTCACATCTACACTCACACTCACACTCACCAAATTCCCCTTTATCCATCCATCCATCCATCCACTCCTCACACATCTCCCACCCCCCTCCAATCTTTTCACCAAAAATCCTTTTGTTGCACATCTCACCACGAACCATAATCCCTAATCCCTAATCCCTCTCGAAAACCCCTGGGAAAAGGATTATGTCATATATGTGTAGCTGACCTCACTCACCAACATGGGGTGGAGCCTCAGAACCAATAAATCTTTTTCTAGAAACTTTGGAAGAAATGGTGTGAGTGGAGATTCAATCCAATTCAAAAGCAAGCGGGTATAATATCTTCTCCATTGGTAATGATTTTGGGGGCTGAATACGAGAGGCAATGTTACATTATTGGCTCTCAATTTTCACATCATGTTAGGTGACAAATCATGAGGACACAAAAACACCAGAATTTGATAAAAGCTCATTCATAATTCTATAAAAAGTAGGCCAAGCAATAACCTTTAAACCTGTCAATCATAATCCATTCGTCCCATCAATACTACCAACATCTGATATCATAATAACCGCTCCAAAACTTGCATTCACACTGAAATTTGCTATTTACTCTCCTGCCTTGACAATTTTACAGATGAGATCAGAACCTCCGACTGAATCTCCCTCCTTGATTTGCATACTGCTGACCTTACCAGCATGTGGTGCAGAGATAACCATTTCCTATATTCACAATTAGTATGTTGTTCATTGAACTTAAATTGAGAAAGAATAGACTCACCATCTTCATGGCACTCAAGACAGCAAGTGGATCACCCTTCTTAACCTCACCACCATCCTTAACTCTCAACTCAACGACAACACCTGACATAGGAGCTCCAACTTGGCTGGAATCTCCTGGATCGGCCTTTGGTCTGCTTGTGTTCTCAACAGCTGCCTTTTTGTCATCAATTGTGACTTGTCGAACTTCTCCGTTCATCTCGTAGAAGACCTCTCTCTGTCCGGTGGTATCTGACAATGGACCAACTGCAAGAAGCTTCAAGATCAAAACCTTACCCTTCTCCAACTCAACATGGAATTCCTCACCAATTTCTGGTCTTGAGAGGAAATATCTAGTTGGAAGAACACTCAAGTCACCGTATTTCTGAACGAACTTTCGGTACTCATCAAAGACCTTAGGGTACATGGCATAACTTGAAACATCGCACTCAGTGACGCTGCCCCATTTAGCATGGATATCTTTCTTGATTTGAGCCAGATCAAGTGGCTCAAGAGTAAGACCAGGGCGCTTATCAAGCTTGCGTCGGCCACGGAGAGCATTGGTTCTCAATGGTTCAGGGAATCCACCGTATGGTTGACCCATCAAACCTTCAAAGAATTCCAAAACGGAACCTGGGAAATCCAATTCACTGGCTCTAGCTTGAACGGCATCGAAGTCAAGTTTGTTGGAAACCATGAATTGTGCCAAATCACCAACAACCTTAGATGTTGGAGTGACCTTGACAATATCACCAAGTAAGTCATTGGCTTGCTCGTAAGCTTTCTTTGTCTCGGCCCATTGAGCACCGAGACCAAGTTGAGATGCTTGGAACATCATGTTGGTCAATTGGCCACCGGGTATCTCATGTTCGTACACGTCCGGGTCAGGTCCATCTCATGGGAAGTTAGCGGGTTTTTCTTGAGTAGAACAGGTAAATAAGACTTACGTAAACCAGCCTCAAATGGTGAGTACATGAGACGAAGTTGAGACCAGTAGGTGTCGATAGCTCGAACATGGTGAACATTCAAGCCTGGGTCAAGCTCTGATCCTTCCAATGAAGCAAGAACAGCTCCAACACTTGGTTGAGATGTCATACCAGACAAACTATCAGTAGCAGTGTCGACAGCATCAGCACCTGCTTGAGCGCAAGCAACCATAGATGCAACACCAGTTCCGGCAGAGTCGTGAGTGTGAACGTGGATTGGAAGATCAGGATACTTCTTGCGAAGAGCTCCAATCAACAATGTAGCAGCTCTTGGTCTAAGAACACCAGCCATATCCTTAACACCCAAGATGTGAATGTTAAGAGCAACCAGCTTCTCAGCTAAAGACAAGTAGTATTCCAAGTTGTATTTCTTGGCTGGGTTCAACACTAAAGCACCAGTAAGTTAGTAATTGGTTTTGCATAATGCCTTGAAGGGAAAAAAAAGGTGATGATATTGTTTCATCAAGCTTTTCAATATCTGAATTTGTTGACGACAATCAAAACATTGATTTAGAGTAGGAAGACAAGGAAAGAAATTGCTCTCCGACAAGCTCTTCAATGTTCAAATTGTTATCAACTATTGAAAAGCTGTTTTGGAGTAGGAAGACAAGCGAAAGCTATTATTCTTCCCGCAAGCTTTTCAATGTTTGAAATGGTTTTGACAATTGAAAAGATGCTTCAGAGGAAGAATATCGCTCTAGTGGCAAAGGGGTAATGGGAATAATATTGCTCTCCCTACGAGCTTTTAAATGTCCAAAATACTTTTGACAATTCAAATACTGCTCGTTGGGAAGATGAAAAGAAAAGGCACTATGACTTCATATAGCTTTTCAGTGTCTGGAATATGAAGAACTAATGACAAGGTGCTCCAGAAGAAACCCATGAATATTTTCAATGTTTAAAGTGTCATGAACAATTGAAAAGACTCCAGGAGGAAAGAAAAAGATTTCTTCTTCTAATAGAGCTTCTCAAAGATCCAACGGTTATGGACAATTGAAATATGGTTTGGAGTAAGGGCAGGAGCGGGGAGAATTGGGAAGAAGCGGAAAGAACAAAACAAAATATAGAGGGAATAAACATCCAAGTGAAGTTGGACATTGAAAAGTACGTACTGTCACCTAAATAAAAGATTAGTATTGCAGTTTCAACAGAGTGGACGATTTTTAGGGTAAATACCTGAATAGCAAATTGTTCCCTCAACAACACCACCAGCCTTGTGTACAGCCTTAATACCAACCTCAAGTTGATCAATATCGTTCAAAGCATCAAAAACTCTGAAAATATCAACACCATGTTTCTTTGCTTGCTCACAGAAGTGATAGATAGCATTATCAGGCAATGAAGAGTAAGCAACACCGTTAGCTCCACGCAACAACATTTGGAATGGAATGTTTGGAACAAGCTTTCTCATCTTTCTAAGTCTGTCCCATGGATCTTCGTAAAGGAAACGCATGGCAACATCGAAAGTAGCTCCACCCCAACATTCCAAACTGTATAAGTTGCTGTAAGCGTGACTTGTCTCCTTTGCGATGTTCAAAAGATCAACTGTTCGAACACGTGTAGCGAGAAGCGATTGATGAGCATCACGCCATGTTGTGTCCATGAGAAGACATCCTTTGTTTGCTCTGACAGCCTTGGCGAATCCTTCAGGACCTTCCTCAAGAAGAATGTTTCTCCATCCTTTTTTGCATGGTACAGAGGTATCAATCTTGTTTCCACTCTCATCAAAGAGTTCTGGCATGATGATTTCACCCTTGAATTTTGGTTCTCCCATTTGACCTTTGATGCTACTTCCATTTACGGCAACATCTCCAAGGTATGCCAACAATTTTTGAGCACGGTTTTGACTACCGACCAAATCGAACAGTTCAGGGGTATCGTCGATGAATGTGGTCCAGCAGTTACCATCAATGAAGGTAGGATGAGTGAGTAAAGTAGCCAAGAAAGGAATGTTGGTCTTAACACCACGAATACGGAATTCGATCAAAGCACGAAGGACCTTTCTTCGAGCAATTTCATAAGTAGATCCTTGACAAGTACATTTGACCAACATACTTTTGAGGGAAGTTAGTCATTGTTCATCAATAATAGATATTCAGGGAAAATAAGAATAGCGAATACGAACCTATCATAATGAGGAGTAATAACTGCGCCAGCGAATCCATTACCACCATCAAGACGAACTCCGTTACCACCAGCTGAACGATAAACTTCAATCTTTCCAGTATCTGGTGCGAATCCTTGGGATGGATCTTCTGTGGTGATACGACATTGAATAGCAAAACCTCTGGTGGAAATGCGATCTTGTGTAAGACCCAATTGAGCAAGTGTTGCGCCTGCAGCGATTTGAATTTGTGCTGCGATAAGATCAATTCCAGTGATCTCTTCGGTGATAGTATGTTCGACTTGAATACGTGGGTTGATTTCGATAAAGTAGTAACGGTTTTGTTGATCAACCAAGAATTCAGCTGTTCCTGCGTTACGGTAGTTGACCGACTTGGCAAGTCTGACAGCATCGGCCAAGAGGTTGTCTCTAACTGATTGAGGAAGATCTTTAGCTGGTGCGATTTCTACCACCTTTTGATGTCTACGTTGTACGGAACAATCACGTTCGTACAAGTGAACAATGTTTCCGTGGTTATCTCCCAAAAGTTGTACCTCAATGTGCTTTGGTTTGTCAAGGAATCTTTCGACGAAAACAGTTCCATTACCAAAAGCCGACTTGGCTTCGGATGTGGCACGGTTGAAAGAATCTTCGAGTTCTGCTTGTTGTCGGACAACACGCATACCACGTCCACCACCTCCATATGCTGCCTTGATGATAATTGGGAAACCATATTCATCGGTGAATTTCTTTACATCCTCGAATTTTTCGACAGCTCCTTCGGTACCTGGAACGACTGGTACACCGGCCTTGATGGCGATTTCTCTGGCAGATACCTTGTCTCCAAGGGCATCGATAACGGTTGGCGAAGGACCAACGAACTATGCAAGGGTCTCATGAGCTATAATTCTCACATGTTTAAGATGACGAATGTTTCACTTACGATAAGTCCAGCCTTCTCAACGTTTCTTGCAAACTCGGCATTTTCAGAAAGGAAACCATAACCTAATGGAAAATTAGACCACGTCCTCAATCATTGTGATAGATCTGAAATCTCATACCAGGATGAATCATTTGAACGCCATGCTCGAGAGCAATCTTGATGATTTCATCTCCAGCCAAGTAAGCACCGACTGGTGTATATTGACCCCGCTTTCCAATAACATATGCTTCATCGGCCTCTGTAACACAATATAATCAGCCTCTCTTCACCGTGTATACTTTGTGTTTGTAGATTTGTACTCACTCTGCCTGTGCATACTAAGACGATCCTCATAACTATTCACTCGGTCAGTCCAATATCCGTCTATATGATTATCGCCAAGGCGTTACCTAAAGACTGCGACTGTTTGGAGAGAAAGCTCATGGGCCTAGAAAAAGAGACGAGTCAGTTTGATGCATGGAAGAAAAGACGATGTGTGAAATCTCTCGAGAACAAAAACAAATAAACTTACTGTACGGAAGATCTGAATAACAAAAAGATCGGGTCAGCACATTCTGCGGTGATTAGTTTGTAGTAATTGGACGACAACATACACGAATAGCTACACCATGTTAGTTTGAGTCACATCACACAAAAATGGATTGATTGATGGGGGGAAACTTACGAATTTCTCCACGATTGGCAACTATAGATTAAAAGAGAGATAGATTAGCATATACTGCAGAAACTTTGGAATCTTGGTAGATTCATTGTAGTCAGTAGAGAGATTGATAGATAGATTACTCACCAAGAATCTTCTTCAGTTGCATAATAGAGGAGTTGGCTCTGATACGATGAACGGTGTGTGGGTGTTTGATATCGGAACCCTCCTCAAAAACTTCACTGTAAGCTCCATCCCCATGAGGACCTTTCTCATCGTGGTGAGCCATGATTGAAATTTTGAGAAGATTTGGATTTGGATGGTGATTGTATTTGTTGAGCTTCTTTGCTCGTTGGATTTATCACAACGGACGGAGGGGCTTTCGGTTTAGGTTCGGCCCAAGGATGGATAGGTAGCGTTTAAAGTTCTTGGTAATGGAGGGGTTAAAGTTGGGTGGGTGGGAAAGCTTTCTAGTAAAAAGAGCTACTAATGAGAATAATATATCAATCAATCTCAAAGTGCCTAGGAAGAGTCGAGTAGTAGTAGTAGTGATAGTGGTAGTAGAGAGTAGGGAATAGGTAATAGGTAATAGGTAGGTAATAAGATATGGTAAATTAATGAAAACGCGTACACGGTACAGCGAAACCACTTTGGGGTATAGGTATAGTATTCTTTCGAGGGGGGAGGGGGAAAAAAGATAATCGAATGTCTTTTCCAGAGAGGGGGGGGGGGGGGGTGGTGAGATAGATATAGAGGAAGTGTAAGAAGGAGGAAAGTGGGAGAGGAACAAGAAGAAGCAGAAGAAGGAATGATAAGTAAGGGGAATCTCGACTTTTTGAACCTCTTTTCTAACGTTCTCAATGGGTAGCAGAAGTAGTAGAGGTAGTATTGATTGAGTGAGAGGTATGAATAGACCCGAGTTTTACTACTTTGGTGATCTTGAGGCTTGTGCAATGTGGTGAGGGGCAGGAAGGATATCTGACAAGGTTTATTTGTGTCTCACACCTATGAATTTCTTGGGATTTCTTGGTCCAGTCATCAAAAACAATAAGTCTCTTGGCCAGAATGCATTTATCTCTCTTCAAGAGTCTTGGAGAATGGAGCACCGATGCAGCACCGATACATCAGTGAACCCTCATGGGTGGATGGAGGGGCTCTGATCACACAAGAAACAGAAACAGCAGAAGCACCAAACACAAAGCAACGCGAATGAATCTCTTCTCTCTGCTTGGTTTGCTTCACTTGGCCGCCACTCGTTCATGTTTTGATACTTCCTATGATTTCCAAAAGGCTTGGTTTCTTAGTTGGAAATATAAATAATCATTGGTTTCTATTTACGAATGAATCAGTCCGAGTACCTGGGCAATGAACATATCAATGATTCGTAGCTTGTACTTTGTACTGTTGCTACTACACAGATGAACCCCACCATTATCACTTTAACTTTCACTCCCGTATACAATTGACCGTCCATCACAATACCCAGAAAGTCAAAACATGTCAAATATAATCCAATGGAATGACGCTCCGCTGGCTCGCCGAGGGCCACTACCGTGGAGGTAGACTGTTTGGACTGACAATTCCCATTTTGAGAAGTTGCATCCAAACGTTAATATATTACAAAGCTTGTGATCCATCAATCCATCATTGTATCGCCCATCACCCATCACCCATCAATCTATCAATCTATCCCATCATCCATCATCCATCATCCAAAACCTAAAACTCTCGGAAATATCTACCCAGCGTTTTGACCGATCCCAGCGTCCCAAGTCCCGAACCAATCACAACACCACGATAATCTACTGATTCAGATCGTCAACCAGGAATAATATATAATATCAATATCAAATCCAAATTCGTTTGTGCAAATTTCTCAATGTGAGTCAATTGCATATCGTATTAGTTACCTAACTGTGATAACACCATATCAATGGAGTATGTAATAGAGAGACTACAATAAATACACAGTTTTTCTGTAAGAAGTATGACATACTATGTATGCTGTGGTAGATTTTCATCATTACTAACCTTCCTTACGTACCCCTTCATCAAACAACGATAGAAGCGAAATGTATCTTTCCATCTTTCCATCTAGCCATCTAGCCATCCATCTACAAAACATCCTTTCAAAAATTATACAAACCAGCAAGGTACCTACCTACCTACCTGCCTACCTACTTACCTCAAAACGCTTCCCGTTCACCATACATACATACATACATACATACATATATGCATTCCTCCGCGTCTACCCCTCCACAACACATCCCACCTCCCACACACATCACCCATCCCATCCATCACATCGACCAGCAGCCATCCAGCCATCCAGCCGTGTGAGATACACACCTTCTACCAATAGTAAACCATTCAATACAAACCAAACCAAACCAAACTCGATCCTCCTTTCACCCATCACTCCGTCCTCGCATCCAATTCCGATAACCGCAATTTTGATATCCCATTCCCATCCCACATTCATCATTCTCCCACGCGTCCTCTCATCTCTCATCTCTCTCATCGCTCATCGCTCATCTCATCTCCCCCCCAAATCCCAAATAATCCCACACGGCAAACCACCTTGATTTTTCCGTCTCTCGCGTAACAATAACAACTAGCAACTAATAATCTTACTAACTAACTAACCAACTAACCTACTAACCCAATAACAAACAACTTACCAACTTACCAATCCCATCTTGTTCGTGGGGCCCTCCAAAAAAAAGTGTGGTGGGGAGTAAGTAACCTTAACCTAAGTAATCTTCAATCTCGATTCTCAACACAGCGAGTGAGTGACATACACCGAAGGCCCAAGGTCCGAATCCAAGACGCAAACCCAAGGTCCAAGATCCAAACCGCGGCTCGGCGCCCCATCGGCTGCCGGCCGGCGCAGAACCTGAATAATTTTCCGCTCCACGCTGCACACGGAGTCACACTTCCCCCCCCCCAAAAATTAAATCCCAAAACCTGATCACCAAACTTTTTCTTCTTCAATACAACCATACATACAACCCTCCCTCACATCACAAGCGATATCGCCGTCTCCCCATTCCTCATTTCCCATTCCCTCGGCAATGTATGTATAATTTTCTACGCGCCCCGTCCCCCCGAGATGTCCATTTCCTTTCGTCCCTCCCTGCCTAGCTAGCTAGCTATCTACCCATCCATCGATTTCGCAATCCCGTAATCCCGTAATCTCAATCCTACTTCGCAGACTAGACTACACTGGCTGATTACCGGTAATGTGTAATGTTACTGTTACAGTGCTTGCTACAACCTACAACCCCTCCATCGACTCCATCCTTCGTACTTCCCACCTACCTACCCTACGAGCCTACCCAAACAATTCGCCATCTAATTGTCCGAAACGTTTCCAGCTCATCAATCAACCCTCAACTCACAACTTTACAACCACAACTCCATCCCCATCCCCAACTCCAACATTCATTGATTCATTCCACTTTGAAACTTTTCATCTCTTAACTTTCCCCCCTTCCCCTTCCCCTTCCCCCTTCCCTCCCTCCCTCATACACTGAAAATTCCCACCCAAAATACCACTCTACGCTTACCCCCCCCAGCGCCCAAGCCTCTCAGCCTCTCAGCATCTTAACCCAACCCATCCATCCAACCTAACCCATCCCATTCCCTCCCACACCCCGCCAAGCCGGCACGCCAATCTGTCTCTTAAACCGCCAAGCCCTAATTCCAGATTCTCTACATCTACGATGCGCGCTCACCGTGACACCAAACCAAACCAAACCAACGCATCCAGACCCCTAAACTCTCGGTGCATACCCGGTGTCATAGCCCTCCCCCAAGCTACTTGGCACATCAAAACGTCAAAATGTCAAAACACCCCCTCCTTCCAGAATTCCAAGATCCCTCCAGAAACTCAAACGCACATACATCCATCCATACATCTATCCATCTATCTTCTCCCCCTTCAAAATGCCTCAGTAACATCGTGAAACACTCTTGCAGAATTGGCATGCTTGGCCCACCCCACCCCACCCCATCCCATCCCATCACATCACATCACACATAGTCTAATGTAGAACATCCGCTCTAGATTTCTCAAAAGCATTGAACTTCTATAAGAATCTTGATTAATAGAAAGAATCTTCAGAAAATAAAATAAAATATTTGGATCTTTGAACCTAATTAGGACATTCGCAAGCGCTTGGGTTGCTTGACTCTAATTGGCATATCCATAAGGTTTTGAATAATCCAAACGGTGTGGATATCTGATTCAAGTCGGGCCGTCCAAGAGGTTTGATTGTTTGAATTCAATTAGCACGTTCAAGGAGTTGGATTTACTGAATTTATTGCAAATCTTGAATTGCTTTTTGATCATCGAAAGAGGGATATGGGATTATGGTGGAGACAGGGTTTCCCATCATCCAGACTGCAGTCTCACTTTAATCTACAAATGGTACCTCTGCATAATACCAAGGCGGGATCAACGGGACGGTGCGAGCACGGCACTTTGGGTTTCACTCCATTCAACATAAAGACTTGAGTAAAACAAGCTTTTACTTTTCTCATATTGTTCAGAGATACATCGGAGAATCTAAAAGCAAACCAATCCATCAACGCTCCTCAGACTATCGGTTACAAACATGGTGAGTCCTCCATTGAAAAAGGAAAAATTTTCCACCCAGTAAATGCTGCACCAAGCATACAATTACATCATCATCATGGAATGTACCAAGATGCAAATCTTCATGAAATTCCAATCTTCATGAAATTCCAATCCTGATGAGAAAATCAAGAAAAAGTTACAAACCAAATGCAATATCATTATGTATAAACGCGTTTTTCATCTTCCAGCATCATCTAAAATCCTCCAAAACCTGTTGGTTGTGGTGCGAATCCATTAGTGTGACCGAACTGGGCTGGAGATGCACGTCCGGTAGGTCCAGCGGTGATCATTAGACGATTGCCTCCGAGAATTGGGGTGTTGTCCTCTTCCTGAACTTGTGACTTCTCTTTCAACTTTCTCTCCTCATTATCCTTCTTCAGCTCAGCAATTGCAGAACTTTGTTGAGCCAAGTAGTTGATCATGAATGGCATAGTAAAGTCGGTAAGACCATGACGCCATGAAATCTCCATAACAACGTGGATAGGAATGAGGTCGTAGCAAGCATAGAGCATACCAACATAACATTCACGGCTACCGATATCAACGAACTAGTACAATAATTAGCAAAAGAATGAGAGAATCTGATAACACATTGAACTTACATATCTAAGCAACTCCTCAACAACGTCTTCCTTGCCAGAAATAGCAGCAGTCTCAATTGCATCTTTGAAAAGCTTATCTTGCTTTGAAAGAGCAATGGATTTCTCCCAGCGCTTGTTTTTGCGGTAGATGTTGGAAGCAATTTGACGGAAGAAGACTAAATCGTGACGCTCTAATCGTTGAGCAAGCTCGACGGCATCATAGTTATCATAATTCTCGACTGAGTCACGGAGGGTCTTGTAATCTTCCTCTTCAATCAACAAGTCATGGATGGCACTGTTGACAATCTTCTTGTTCTGGGTCTGAACGTTGAGAAGGAAGGGTTTGATAAGAGGGATGTTGTCAGATTTTTCGAACATCTTCACAACACGGTTGACGTCGATTCTTGGTGAAAGTGCTTGAAGAAGATCGGTAATGAGAGATGGTTGCTCTTGAAGATAGAAGTTTAGAGCGCGGTAGTAGATCTCCAAGTTTGCTACCTTAACAACAATATCCTTGAATGAGTGATGCTCCCATGCGTCGGCAGCTCTCTCCATCATTGCAAGAGCGGCATTGTCCCACTCGTCATAATGGCAGTACAAGAAAATCAACTCTGGCCAAAGGTGGGCTTCCTCGCAGGCACGAATCACCTTAGGAATATTGATTCTGCTCCAGAAGAGCTTCAAGTGCTCCATTGTGCGGTCTGGGTGGTATTTGGAAAGGGCAATGCCTAGTTCAGTAAACATTCCCATATGACTTCTCTCTATAAAAATGGATGTATTAGTACATGGCAATATGTATATCGGTACATGAAATTGGAGTGTTAGTGGTTAGTAGTATATTTAGTCAGAGTGTCCAATAGTCCGGACTACAGTCCAACAATGAAGATTATCAAATCTCCAAACCAATTAGAACATTCAAATCATTTGAGATATTGAATTTGATTGGAACATTTACCATTTCTAATTGCTTTTGGACATTCAAAACCTTGTAATGTTGGACTGCAGTCCGGACTATTGGAAACCCTGTGTACTCGTGGAGGGAAAGAACGGGCAATGGGATGAAGAGTAATTAAAGACCGGGGAAAGAACACACCTAAACCTAGACCTTGCTCAAGCACCGCAATAAGCTCATCAAAATAACCATTGCGTTCGTATTGCTTGACTAAGTTCTGCAACTCTTCAGCATCAATAATCAAATTGAGACCACAAATCTGGGCAAGGCGGAATTCCTTCTTTTCAACACAAGCAGCATTAACTTGCTTCCAGACCTTGATGTTGTTGGCCTTTCGGGCACATTCCACAGCAGACTGGTATTCCTCTAGATGAACGAGGGTGGTGGCAAGTTTGGCCCAGTTTGAAATACTAGTGAAGAAAATCTTCGCGGCTTGGTGGAAGCCTTCAGCGTATGCCTTGTCACCCGATTCTTCGATATCAGCGACATTGGTTCCTCTGAGGAAGTCCTCGAGTTCGCTAAGTTGATCGGTACGAGCATATGCAAAAGCAAGTGCAGTATCAATGGCAGGCTCACGAAGAGTCTTGCGAGCCATACGAAGGTATTTGATAAGGTCCTCGTCCTTGCCAGCATGAGTTGCAATCTCAATGACTTCGAGATAATTGCTGGGATCATCGGCGCGAATATATGATGCAATACCATCGCTTACACGTAGACCATCCAATTGAGCCTTGGCGACCCTACTCCATACTTCGGGAAGTTCCACTTTCTCAGCATAGTCGTTTGCGCGATCGATACTGACAATGTGCTCAACGAGTACATTTGCAGCGTTAATGTGGTCGTTGATCTTCTTGTAAACCTCGAATGCTTCTTCATACAAGCCAACTTCAATACAGATAGAAGCTACATCCGCTGGGTTGAATGCGTCCAATTTGTGGATGTAATCCATGACTCGACCCTTATCAGCTTTGGTAGCGGTGAGAATGAGGAGATTTTGTAAGCTCTCATTGTCACTAAATGGGGAAGGCTCGAGGACGATTTTTTCCAACAATTCAATTAATTCTCCTGGAAGATCAGCACCTAGAAAAGCTGCGACAGCAACAGAGACCTTTTCGGGTTCTGTTGACTCGGGAACGGCTGTAGAGATAATTTGATCAATGACGGATCGGCGATGTACATTGTTCTCCGAAAGAACAAACTCCCAAAGCTCTCGGTCAGCTCTCTCCAAGAGATAGCGAGCTTGAGCCTTGTACATGGAATTTTCATTGGTGATATTGACAAGCTCGAGATCGTTCTGTCCCTTCGAGTAACAGATATAAGCTGGTCAAATAATTAGTGAATGTTCAATGATGACCCAAGAGGAATGTCAAATGGCTGAACATCGTGCAGACTAGTTACTGCCGACCCGACAACTCTAGTATATGTGCAATGAGAAAGTTCAGGCCCGAGAGAAATATTTCATGATACAGGGTTAAGTGATCAAAGGTGACCGTAGGGTTGAAAGGGTATCACTGTGGAACTGTTCTTCCACGGAGGTTCTCAATGTCCCAGCTATTGTCAATAATTGAAAGTGCTCGTGAAGATACAGGATTCTGAGTATTGCCCTGATTCTCATAAAGCTTTTCAATGTCCAAAATATTGGCGACAATTGAAAGCCTCTCATCTAGGGGTAATAAGATTCCCAAGAAATTTGAAGCTGTAGGATGTGCAGGGAAAAGAGGTAACATATGAGAGGTCATGGAGTTAAGGAAAGAGAAAGTGAAAAAAATAGGGGGTACCAACCTAAATTTGGATCTCTACGGGAACAGTAATTTCCAACAACTGTAAAGAAGTCAGTTATAATGATAGCATCAGTTTGAGTACAGGAGATTGACCTAAAGTATCATATTGGTCGTTTTGTTTCAAAAACTGCTCTGGGTTATTGTTGCTAGAGGGTTATAATTAGCTATAAAGTACTGTACAAGGTGTGATGATGAACATACCTGTCAATGTATATCTTTGCTAAAGCATTGTATACAGCCTGTTGCTGGTTGCCTGCAGCCAAGGTTGCCTCAAGGAATGGCAACAGAAGCTTAAGACGGTTTCTTGTTTCAACCTCATGAACAAGTTCATCGATAGGGATGGAAGCATGATTAACGGAGTTCAAAAGGTTCTTGATAATTTGCTCATCACAGTCAACATCAAGTAAACCACCAACAACAGCAGGTGTTCGGGCTGGGTTCACACGCTGAACATAGACCTCGATAGATTGAAATTGTTGATTTTGATAGAGGTAAAGTACCAACTCATGAATGAAGTTGAATCGATCACAGACAATGATGAGTGGCAATTGCTCGGTCAGTTTGGCTTCCTTCAAGAAGTTCTTCACACGTTCAGGGTTGTAGAAATTGGAATCTCTGCAAATGCGTTCTACCTCGTTGAATTGCTGCATCTTAGCGGCGCTCTCAATATATTTGAACACGACGTTTTGATCTTCACTCAAGTTGACAATGCTACCAAGATAATGGTAAAGACCCTCGGCAGTCTTGTACTTTTCGAAAAGATCAATCAATCTGACAGCACCGAGTAAATCGGAGTATTTGACAGCGATTTGAACAACAGCCGCAAGGTTTTGACGAATGTTTACCTTGAGCATAGCATCAAGACAGTCTAACGACTGCTCAAGAGACAAGCGGCCAAAGTAACCAGTGAGCCATTCTTGACTGAAAGTTGGTGAAGCAACAATATTGACGATCACGCGTTTGATGGCTTCAGGGTCTTCATAATGCTCCAAAGCTCTTTGAGCAAGGCCAGCTTGTTCACACAACTGTGCGATTCTAGGCTTATCATAGTGTGAAAACATCTCATTACCAAGAATGGCATCGGCAACTTGAGGAGCGTTCATGAGATTCATTTCAAGAAGACGAGTCTGCAAGTGTCCTTGTTCTGGGTTATTCTCCTTTAATGCATCAAGCAAGAATCCTGTGGCAGGTTGAACCATTCCTTGAGATTGGAATACGTCTACAACTCGCTCAATATCGACAAGCGAACCACCCTCCGTGTTTGCCAATTGTGTAGCAAACTCGGCTCCCTTTTCGGGGTTGATGGAGATGATGTTGCGAAGTAATTGGACATAATCTGGTTGATAACCTGCTTGTTGGGCGTAGGGTAAGATCTTCTCAAATTGGCCACTCTCTGCGAAAGCAGCAACTACTTTGTGAGGAACGTTTGCTTTGAGATAAATAGCAAGTGCAAGCTGTGTATCTTGTTGACGGACAATGTCACCTAATTCTTCAGAACAGTCAAGCTTGTTCTCCTTCATCCACTTTTCAAGGAGATGCTTTCGGTTCTGGGCCAAGACAGGTCGCACAAGCTCCAAAGTCTCGTGTTTATTCAGCGATCCTTTGTCAAGCAATACACCAAAGTATTGCAAGATGACAGATAGTTGACCTGGTACAGCCGGTACGTTCTTAAGACGTTCGATGGTTTGTGGGGTTCGCAAAAAGCCGCGAGGAGAGTTTGCAGCAATCTTCGATGCCTCGGAGTAGTTTCCTGCAGCCAAAAGTTGCTCGAATTGATTGGCGTAGAGGTTGTCTGCACCAGGTAGACCAGCTCTTGAAGCAAGCTTGACGGCTAAACCGGAGTTTGCAGGATTTTGGAGGAGGTATGGAATAACTGTCGTTTCATCAACAGATACCGACAATACTTGTCCTCTTCGGTTAACACCAACAAGTCCTGCAGATTCCGAATCGCCAGCTGTGATGAAAATGGTCTCGCTCGAGATACGGTTCATGAAAATACATGTACCAGTCTCAAGATCGTAAAGGTGAATAAAGCCGTATTTGGTAACCAAGTAAATAATGCTGTACTTTTGTGAAACTTGCATTGCAACTGGGAAATCGTTTACAGCTTCAGCAGGGAAGTATACATCGACTGCCTTCTTCGAAAATGTTGGGTTTGAAGCTTGGTGGTCGACCTCGACTATGTGTAGCTTTGCGCCAGTAGCAGTTCGAACCGAAAATGTGAATACCTTTGTATCTGCTGGGGCTGATTCCAATCGTAGTGTACCGAATGCTGCCGCATGACCTTCGATAGCCTGACTGATGCCTCTGTCTTTCGAATAAAGTTGCATCGCTCCTACCACTCGTCCTTGTTGTTGTGTAATGCCTACGACTACCATCCACTTTCCATCGCCGCTAACACGGTAGTTGATAATTTGGCACCCCTAGCATAATATTAATACTACTCATTCTCTCAAAAATACATACGACTTACAGCAAGGTTTGGATTTCTCTTGAACACCTCTACCGGAGATGCTTGGTTTGGGTCAAATACATCCCAGTGGTAAACTGTTGTATCGGTAACCAATCCCAAGCTTGTCTCACTGAACCATTTCCAGAAGACAACATCTTCATTCATGGTAGCAGACTTCAGCTTTGCCTTGGCGCCCAAGTCAAATATCTGCAAGGTCCTTGATTGTGCCTTTAGTGCGATGACCTGTTTCGACCAGTGCATAATGGCACTATCCGCCTTAATAGGTCTTCGAGTGACAGCATTGTTTTGCTTTAGATCGACGATAACTACTTCTGGTTGTGCAGCTTCGTTCTTCTTTTCTCGTACGCAGATGTAGGAATCTGACTCCAGTGTCTATTCGAGTAATTAACACATGCCCAAAGCTCAATTCAATACTACGGAATGACTTACACATGAATTAAAACCTATCGATTGTGCCTGCAAGATTAATTTTTAGCAAGCCTAATTGAGATTACGCATTTGAAGCTGAAGATGTTATGGCAGAAGCTGGTGAGAATAGCTGTGTTGTGGCTGGTACATACCTCAACTCCGACACTTGTTAACTAAATTAAAGTCAGTAAACATAAGTCAACAATCCCATCACCGCACAACTCATATCGTACCTGGAGAAGCTCCGTAAACTTGATTGGTAATGGAGCCATATTTACTGATTCTCCGAATCTATGCGATCAAAGGAAATGGCCTTATTTAATTGTTAACCCAATCTAGTGGGCAAGCTATCTGCGCAGAGAGGCGCTGTTTACCCAGAAACGTGCTCAATTAAAAACAAACGGAAGTTTGAAAGTACAAGTTTGGTGGAAATTAATTAAGAGAATTTGAGAAATACCCAGACTAAGGGGATGTTGCGGAATATGAGATTTGAAATGTGGAGAGGATATGTGGTTGTATTGCTTTTAGAACTGGCCTTGTCACTTGCGACGACGACAATTGTAAACGGCTGGATCAGTGAGCAAGGAACGCACTAATCCGTTTTAGTGATTCGGGCCAGCCGCGTCACATGATATAAGATCTAAGGGGCACGACCCTTTTCTCACCAGCGCTCAACTTTACGTCAACACTCATTTTGGCGACGATGAAGCTATCAATTTTTTTGAAAGTTTTCAAAAGAAAATGATTTGCTTTCACATCGGAGTCAGCTCCTGATTTTGTCCCACGAAGTCTGGCTTCTAGTGGTGAAGCTGTGGGTGTATCAGTGGCAATGACCTGGGCTACCGGAGCAACATTCTTGTGCCTTTACAGTTTGGTATAGCTGCTTGCTTATTAAATTGGCAATCACTATACACGATATGTTTATTTGGTATGATACGATCCTCAAGGGATTGTTCATTCTATTTAGTTCATCTTCAGAAACGGCGTATTTACACAGTTTTGCACCGTCATTGTTTTCTTTTCGTGTTTACTCTTTCCGCCTACCAAGCAGACCACGAAGACAAGTTTGTCAACCGTCAGTCAAGTGTTTTTGATTCATGCGTTTTTGATTCATGCAATATCCGAGTTGGATGTAGTTTTTAGAGAAATTCAGAGGATCAAACTGTTCCAGATGATGGAGAATACTAGATGTTCAGGTAGACTTAGATGTCTATTGAACTTCAAGAGATTAGGCAACGCCATCTGGTGTACAATCATCACTCAAATCACTATGTCTCATTAAGTTGTATCGTCCGGGTCACGACTCACAGGCAAAAGTCTTACAAACTCCTATATTAACATACTCGTCAATTATTCCATTGCGCTAATGTCATAGTCAAGTATGGCACGAAGCCTGTCATCATAAGCTATTCTTATACTATATCCTGTATTGTTCGTTCCCTTGACTCATTGTTACCATAGTGTTTGTCACCTCTACCTTTAGAGACATTGTCTTCGGTGTCCTCATCCTCAATCTTATAACTTTGCGTAACCAAAATACCCACTTCCTTCCCGGTACATTTCGGTTCGGGATGCTCTGGAATATGCTGTAATATTCCCCTTTGACTACTCTTATCCCCATCGCTGGCATTTATGCTTTCATTGTAGTTATCTGCGTTGTCGTTCCCAGCTCCCGTAACCATCGTCGACGCAAGACCGTCTTCGATATTCCGTAATTTGATCGCGCGAGCTTTCATGTAGCCCTTTTTATTAGGTGTTCCAATAGTTGGAGGACTAGGTTTATCGTCCGAGGCGCCATAATAACTGTTTCCTAAAGCGAAGCGGAGTATTGGTCTGAGAGCACTGAGACATGCTGCTATGATTCCTAAACCAATTTCAATAGTAGACCACCAGACGATGGGGGCCACGCCGTAGAGATAGTCAATTGATTTTGCATAGTTGGGAAAATATTTGACGCGAACAATCGTAGCTATGCTAGCGAACATACCCATTCCCAGGAGAATACTGATGGCGACTTTGATTTTGGGAGAGAGTTTCAAGTTCCATACTATGAATGCGGGGATGATGGCAGTAGACCAGTCGGTGATGATGTTCATGGCCGAGAAACAATAGCTTAGGATGAGGATAGCATTGATACTGCTGCATTTTCCATCGGGAATGGTTTTGTCCCAGGTGAATGCCATGGGTCGACATGTTACAATAACAACGATGTCGGAAATGAGGACGGTCGCTACGGACCCTGCCATAATTGCGTAGAGGATTTTTCTGTAGGTCAGGCTGGGTGTTATGCGCATTAGGGAGATGCAGATGCTAGCTTTGACTGGTAATGTACCTGTCAAGGTAAATAATTGAAAGATGGTAAAGTACTGTTCTCTTTAATTAGTAACCTAAGTTCAATACCACTATCCGCATATATGTACTAACTTTGACTGCAGGCTCCATTTCTGCGGCAGTAATAGTAAGATTATGAACGCCCAGACCATTGATTGCAGACATCGTCGACATGGAGACGTTCAGCACGAACATGCTCTATTTCAAATTAGCAAACTCGCCAAACTATGAGAAAAGGCTACTCTATATACCCATCCCAGCACTATCATCCAGTCATCCAAGCCGAACGCTTCACGCGTTATCCGAACAAAGCATCGCAGTGCTAATGTAATAGTCGACAGTCCAAGAAATACAAAATTGACGATGACAATTGTAAGAGCCCTTTGTTCTAAAGCCATGGTGGACTAATATGTGATCAGCACACCACCGGCACTCTATTGATGACGTTAATCTCAGGAAGGTCGTTACAAACAGAACAATCGAATAGCACAACTGCCGGAGTCATGTAGATAAGTGAGCTTCGATTGAAATGTAATAACTTGCACCAGAGAGATTGCAGGTCTTAGGATGTCTTTTAAAGTCGAGTCTTTAAGAACAACACCCTGAGAGTTGGGATGAGGTTCCATATTTGCGGTACTTTTGGAAACCTCAAAAGCTTAAAAGGTAAGGAAGGTTATACCACCAACGGATACATAACATTGATCTGTGCACACCTTACCACTGGACACAACGAATTGTTCAAGTATTGTCGAGAGCTATAGGCGACACCATGTCTAAGAGGAAGAGATCACCAAACGGCGAAAATCTTATTTTATTGTGGGTGTCATATAACTATGATTTTTCATGCAGACTAGGAAACTTTAATGTCGATTTGCCAAGGGGTCAACTATTGACGTCCTTTTTCGTCCTTGCAAGACCACACATTGAGGCCGACGAACCGAGCAAGCCCCATTTAGGAATACTTCATTTTCGGAACACCTGCCCCGAGCAAGGTATATAGAGCACGGGGAAACACAAACGTTTCGTGTAGTAGTACCCATGAATGTTACAAGTCGTTCCATTATCATTTTGCTTTCGTTCAATCCAGAACTCTTCCACGTTTATCAATGTCTCTCTCTTTCCTCATGCAGCCAGAAACCGTTTGAAAGGATTCTGGAGTGGAGAGTGTGGAGTATTGACCCTTGGAAACATGTCTTCTCTTTTTTTTTCTTATGAATGTGGTTCGTTGGGCAGGGAGAGAATTGTACTATATTTCGTGTGCCACTCCACTTATTTATACATCATCCACTTTTGAGTTCGTCCCCGCTGAATTCCCGGAAGTTTATTCCCCAAATTAATTTTTAGCCGATGATATAATTGGATGAGTAACCAATATTGACAAGGTAATTGGAAGCGAAGCATGCTTTGGATTTACGGTGTTGCAGAACATGGGTGAGCTGCATAATTGGTATATCATAATACCTGTGGTAACGATTTTGCTTGTTATCTGTTGTATGGACCATACTGCCGGGCTCTGGGATCCCCAAGCAAGAGCAGAGTCTTATCCTTAAATTATGCAAGAAGCCAAGGACGCATCCATAGGATGCCACAATTTGCTTTCTTATCTGTCCAAATGGTAAGTATGCAGAACGGCCCGTTATTCTCCAAGCATCAGGGCCCTTGCGTATATGAACAACAAAAATTGTCTCCACGTGGTTACCAGGTCCAGCGACTAATCTGAGAGTCACAACGTTCCCAAGTACTCACAAAGCCAGAATGCATGGAACTTCGAAGCTAAATAAAACACGCCACGAGACCGGTAAACCACACAAGGACTGGTCTAGTTTTTCTAGCTCCGGAGTTGTATACTTTCTGGCGGGACAAGTATATAGAAGTGCTTTGGTCTTCTTTGCATTTGCAAAATAACAAAGTTCCAACAATTTCTTTTTTCATCAAAGGTTACTAGTCACGACGGTACGGATTACCCTAACAGTCAGCTGCGAAGATGGCCGACAAAACCCCATTCAGAGTTGTTATTATTGGAGGTAGTGTGGCTGGTCTCGTGTTGGGCAACATGCTTCAGCTGAATGGTATCGATTTTATCATTCTAGAGGCCTACCCCGCGATAGCTCCCCAAGTTGGGGCTAGCATAGGATTGCTCCCCAACGGCAACCGAATCCTCGACCAATTGGGATTATTCGACACGATTTTGGGACTGGCGCCTCCGGTTGAGCGATTCAATTTTCGCAATAGTAAGGGTGAGAGAATCGCGGGTCACTCTGGAATGAGACATTCTTTCGAACAGAGGTAAATAGTCATATACTTAATCACATTCAGGTTCTGTTGGGAAAATGAGAATATGTTCTGATACAGTATAGACATGGATATCCTATTTTGTTCCTCGATCGACAGGCGGTGCTACAGGTCCTTTATGATAATATTAAGGATAAGTCCAAGGTTCTAACCGAGAAGCGTCTGGCGAAGATCGACATGAACGAAAAGGGCGTCAAAGCAATCATGACGGACGGGTCTGAGTTCACAGGTGATATACTAGTCGGCGGTGATGGCATTCATAGCAAGACTAGATCCGAAATGTGGCGGTTGGCTGAGGAGAAAAGTCCTGGTTATATCCCTGCCGGGGAAGACAATGGTAAGTCCCTATTTTTTTTCCATTGGATGCTACGATGTGGTAGTTTTTTCATTGCCCTAGCTTTGAAACATGTTCGGAGGCTGGGTGTCCAATAGTCTACACTGTGGGCAAACAGCGGAAGCTCCCTTATGTTTTGAATTCTTTCAGAATATTTGGATCATTCAAAGTGTTAGATTCAATTTATTTGTGGAGTTACTTGCAGATGGTGGACGCTCAGATCTAGTCTGCTAGTCCAGACTATTTCACAGTCTAGCTGGAAATAAATTTCGATCATCAATCACACCCAGCTCTCATACCAAGCACAACATTTCCTGGTCTCCAAATTTTCTGAATACCCCAACTAACTCCATCGCAGCCCCTCCTTGCGACTATAGCTGCATCTTCGGCATCTCCAACCCCATCCCCGGTCTCGAGCCAGGAAACCTACACTCCGTCTTCCGCGAGCAAAACTCCTACCTCATCAATGGCGGCCCCGAAGGCCGCGTCTACTGGTTCTACTTCTTCAAACATCCCTCCACCCTCTACGGCAGCGCCATCCCTCGCTACACCAAAGCTGACGAAGCCGCCGTTCTCAAAGCCCACGAAAACGACCCCATCACCCCCGAAATCACCTTCAAAGTCCTGCAAGACAGGAAAATCTCCTCCACCCTCACCGCGCTCCCAGAATACGTCTACAAGAAATGGTTCTTCAAGCGCATCGTCACGATCGGTGATTCCGTGCATAAATTCAACCCTATCGGCGGCCACGGCGGCAACTCTGCATTCGAAACGTCCGCCGCTCTCGTTAATTCCCTCGTGAAACTGTTGAAAACCTCCCCGCGTCCCAACACAAGCGAAATAACAAATTTGTTCGCCGAGCTGCAAGCCCTGCGCGAAACACGCGCTACAATCCTGAAAGACGCATCGCATGAGCAACAGCGTACCGAGGCCATGGAAGATCGTCTCCACAAATTCATCGCGCTGACTCTGTTGCCTATCACAGATACCGAAGACGTCATGTTTAATTTCTCGGGAAACCAGCCGTACGCGGAGAAATTGGATATGGTCGAGCTTCCGCCCCGCGCAAAACTCATCCCTTACAAAGATGAGTTAGCCAGGGCGCCGGAATTGAGAGGGGCGGTGGGCTGGCTGCAGATGGCGTGCTATATGGCGCTTGCAGTGTTCGCGTACTATGGCATGTGGATTCGTTCGAAGAACGCGGGGTCCGCCGAGGAATTCGCGAGTATTCTGCGGAGTCCGCGACTTGCGGCCGAGAAAGATGAGAGATTGGGTCCTTTGAGCATGTATTTCTTCGGAATGTTGATTCAGCCCCTGTCCATCTGGTTGATCGAAGGCTGTCGCAAGCGCAACGATATGAATCTCGTAGCTCTGTAAGAAACTTTCCCGTCCCACTGGGATCTCCTCTCCCTCATTCCCTCATCGCTTTTCACATTTTCCGAGAAAAAAACTAACATCCACTCCAGCCCAACCATCTGGCTCGCCCTATCCCAATACCTCGGCTTCGGTATCATCGCCCCAATCTTCTACACCGCATACACCCTCTTCTCCAACGCAGAACCTTACTGGTGGCCGCTCTCCCGCCTCGTGCCCGCCCACTACATGAAAGTCATTCTCCCCTGCATCCTCCTCTGCTACGCTTTGCCCACGCTCCTCCTCTTCCTCCCCTCCCAATCACAATCTCTCACTCTCACCCTAGACTCCCTCTTCCGCTACACCCCTATCCTCGCCTCCCTCCTCACCCTCCTCACCTCAACCGTCCTCAAAAAACTCATCCCCCCACCCACCCAAACCCCCACCGCATCCCACACCCCCACCGACATCCCCCACCTCCGTATCCTCTACCTAACAACCTTCATCCTCGGCCTCCTCCTGCATATCACCATCCTCGCACAAATCCTCTTCTCCAGCAATCCCATCCTCTCTCTCTCTTCCATCTTCCTTCCCAACACCAATACCTCCACCCCCACCCTACACTCCTACTTCCTCATCGAATTCTGGTCGTTCTATCTAGCAACCTATATCTGGTGCTGCAACGCAGTATGGGATATCAAGCGTGTGGGGAGAACCACTGTCGATGTCGGAAAGGGAGCTGTGTTATTACTTCTCGCGAATTTGGCTGTGGGGCCTGGTGCGGCATTGGTGGGTTGTTGGTATTGGAGAGAAGCGCAGATGGCTCGCACTAGTGTTTCGGCTAAGAAATGAGTTAACTCATTGGTATGACAAAATCGGCTGTTTAGGCGATTGAAGTAGAGAAAGCATGAAAGTGGGCACAGTAGTGTACTTGGATCATATAGCTAGCGCGTACATTCAGATATTGAAAGAGAATAATAAATTATTAAGATTAATGACTCTTTCGATCAATTAAAATAAGTAGTAGAGTTAGTTGTTACCCCCTCCATCCATCTCTCCATTTATACATATTCCATGTTTCATCATCCATCTTTGCATTCATCCATTTATCCATCTAATCTTCCAACATTTCAGACACTTGGCCCCTATCTCATGTGCCATACACGTATAAGGAGTGGAGTGAGCTGCCTTCATTACACCTCTTAATTGCTATCATATTCATATGGCCAAATCTGTCTTCCCAAACGCCAAAGGGGTATATCGTACAACGCAAAAAATGCAGCACATCCACAAAAAAAAGATCATCATCCCCATTCCACATGATCTAAAATGCAAGCTCTAATCTTAAAGCTATTATGTTGAAATTGAAATCCGGCTCAAATCAGGAGTTAAGCAGCAGCCATTTCAATTTTCTTTCCCTTAACACTCTTCCATTCAATGAACACACTGCCAATAATGGTAAGCGCAGCCATGACCGCAGCCACCAAGAATGACTGCGTCAACGCATTGTTATAAGAGATTGTCACACCAGCCAAATATTCTGGTGCGATATCTTTTTGAATACTAGTAGCACCTGTGCTCAAAACGACTGCTGGATTCAGATCTGGTACATAATGTGCCAAATTTTGGGCAAGTTTATTTGTGAAAACATTTTGACCAATGGAGACGAATAGAGCTCCTCCGAGCGTTTGAACGAAAATAATGACTGAAGTACCGGTTGGCACTTGAGAAATGTCGAGGACGGTTTGGCAAGCTATAAGGGGCTGTTGCATACCGAAACCAATACCGATACCAGCGAGACATTGGTAACCGATCCAGGCAGCGTGATTAGTATCTGGCTTGAAGGTGGTCAAGAGACCGATTCCAATCGATGCGATAACCGATGAAACGATCATGAGTGGTGCGTAATAACCGATTGTTGTGACGAGAGCACCGGAGATGATACTTGAAGATTTAGTTAATAAGGAGTTCTGCGGAAACGAGGAAGATTGTACGAACCTGACAATGACCAAGGTCAAGACCATTGGTATGTTAGAAATACCAGATTTGACAGCCGAATCGCCCTTGACCGCTTGGAACCAAATAGGAAGATAGTAGATCAAAAGGAGAAAGTATGATCCGAGGCAGAAGGAGAACCACGCAGCAGACCACATGCTTCGCTTCTTCATGATGCTTGGTGGTACAGTGGCGCTATCTCCTTTCCAAAATTGGATGGCGATGAATATTCCGATCAATATTCCGAAAAGTACAAAAAGTGCGATGATGCGCCCATTGCCCCAAGGATATTTTGTTCCACCCCATTGAAGTGCGAGCAATAGACAGATGATGGCTGGGATGAAGAATGCGGTACCGAGAAGATCGAATTCCTTTATGCGTTCACTCCATGGGAGGACTGCAACAGCTTCTCTATCAGGAGCCTTGAAGAAAATCCAAATGACAAGAACGGTAACTAAGAAATTGAATAATTAGCGAATGCTTTTTACATAAAATTCCGGAGAGACTTACCAGCTCCAATTGGTAAATTGATCAGGAAGCACCAACGCCAAGTTGCTTTATCAGTCTATTCAAATCAGTATTTTTGTCTTCGTCAAGCGATGTGTTAAGTCAGACTTACGAATACACCTCCAAGTAGAGGTCCAGCGACAGAGGCAATACCATACATAGCTCCAATTAATCCAGTATACATGGGTCTCTTAACCAATGGAACCGAATATGCGACAATGATCAAAGCACCGGAGAAGATGCCAGCACTACCCAAGCCAGCAATAGCTCTACCAATGATCAACGCAATTGAATTTGGTGCAACACCACAAATCAAACTGCCGAGCTCGAAGATACCAATTGCAACAAGGTAAACCCATTTTATCGAGAAGTATGAGTAGAATTTTCCAAAAAGTAGTTGAAAGGAAGCAGTGGTGAGTAAGTCTGTAAAAGGTATAATGTTAGTTGTTGAGTTCTATTTTCAACGGTTTCTTCCCCATGGGGGTACAAAACCAAACAAATAGAAGGGATTCTTACATGCAGATCCGTACCACCCAACATCGTCCAACGAGTGAAACTGATCAGTAATCTTGGGAATAGCCGTTGCAATAATAGAGTTATCCTATTCGCCAGTTAGAACACCCATTTACAATACCATGGTTTTAGGGAAACTCGACGCAACTTACCAAAGCCATTAAGAAAACGGATAAACATAACGCCAAACTAATCAACTGTAGTTTAACTCCAGTGGGATATTCCACACCCTCTGCACTTGTATGAACTCTATTCAACTCCTCCTGCTGTATCTCTGCTGCACTTTTGGTCTTCTTCAATTCTATAGGATTATCATTGTCGCCTTCATAAACCGAAGGTGTCTTTTCCAAAGGTTTCTCCGACAACTCAGCATCTTTCTTCATAGCTTCGCGTGCTAGAATCGCTTGTTCCGCGTCGGATTTCTCGTGCATGGTGTTTGAAGAACTGATCGAAGCACTCGTAGTAGGAGGTACCTTTTCGTCTGTCATCATTTGATATCCCGTGGTGCGATTTTTCTCTTGATGAATAAGACTTCTTAGAAGTACGAGAGAAATAGGTAAAGGATACCTCAAGTAGTTCAAGTAGTTGAGGAAGTAGTTTTTAAATGGTTACTATCAAAAATATATATTAAAGTGCACAATATTGCGGATATAGCTGTATTCCAACCCTTGCCAACGGACGAGTTCGGCGGGATTGCGTCGTCCGTGTTTAGACCGGAGGAAAGAATCAAATGAACGGAGGATCGAAAATAAACGGATACTGAAGATGTTTAAAATTTGATTGGAGAGCCTTGTTTGAAGAAGGAAAAAATTCCTTTGTGATTTGATGTAAAAGTATCCAAAGAGTAAATATGTCCGGTAGACTAGGGCAACCCAAGAAATTGGAATTCTTTGACAGATATTGAGGGTCCAATTATAAAATGCAATTAAAGAATTCTGGGGTAAAAATGGTTTTTCAATTAAGGTTATTTTTTTCGGGTCTCTTGGGTAAATGCTTGATCTAGGTAAAAGGTAAGAAAAGGGAGAGAATGAAGAATGAATACCATGTGTGTTTATATGTATATATATATATATATATATATACCTTCATCAACGAATAAATTCAAATTCGAGGATATACAGAAACAAGAGAGTCATAGAATAAGAAGAAGAAAAAGTCTCCGAAAACTTTGCTCTCCATTTTCTTCCACCTGTCACTTTGATTAACTCGAAATAGCAAAAATCAGATATGTCAATTTCTTACTCACAAGGGGAAGGGGGGGAAAGGGTAAGATTGTGCGCCAAAATACCCATTTTCATCCACTCTTCATCCTAGCTATCTTTTTCTTCCATCTAGATTCTTCTCGACTCCTAACCGAATCAGCTCGCTTTGGGATTGACATGTCCATCTCAACCAATCACATCCAATGTAATCCGATGCGATGATTCAAAGAAGTCGCCGCGAAACATGGACACGGATGTATTCAACTGTCCGATGTTCATCCTGTATTCTCCACCTGAGTGTTCATTGAATGATATGAGTAAATATGAGTCAGGCCGCAAGAGATCAAAGCGAGGAATTTTCGCACCAAGAATGAATGAAGTAGGACGTCGGGTGTTTAAAGAAGTCCGAGTAAGCAGACCTAATGATTTTCTTTCTTGAAATTGAGACGATCTTGCGTCAGAATAAGACAGTCAGTCATAGGTGACGAGTGCTAAATTTCGCATCGCATCTTTTCTTATTCTACGAGCCTACGATGTTTCTTGAAGAACGATGAGATGCATGACTAACAGCGAACCCGTTTCACGAGCTAGCTGAAATGAATACTAGATAGGGTGACCTAGCCCTGGTAGCTATCGAGACCGCTATTTGAAGAACCCTAATATCTTGATGACACATATGTTAGGTAAATGAAATACACCTCGGTTACGATTTACGATTGACGATTTATTATCACGATCGAACTCGTAACCGACTTTATTACAGGTACATGCAAATCGCAACGGTGTCGTTTCGTCCTATAGGTATAGGGGACCATGTCTATTGCACGTACAACTTGCACCTTATTATTCTATGCCATGCCATCACAAGAATCCCAACTGCAACTCGAGCTTCTGATTGCAATTATACCTATAAACAAACAGACCGATCAATCAATTAAAACCCTTCTAGCTAACCCGACATCTAACCCGAGCCAAATCTATATCTTAAAATCTCATCAGCACATAGCATTGAAATCAACCAGTACTTCTAATCGAGGGGGTTCAGTTTATGTATATCTCTCTCTCAGGTAATCCCACAACCATCAACCTCGAATCTAGAACATCTAACATCTATTCTATCCCACACAATCAAATAAATCCAACTTCAAAATCCAACTTCAAAATTCCCATCCATAGCATCGTTCCACCTGATCTCATCCCATCCCATCCCATCCCATCCCACCCGATCCCAATCATCCACACCACCTACCATCCAACCACACACAACAACCCCTTCACAAATCTTGCATGATATACAATATACAATAAACAATATACAAACCCCCACTACACACCTCCCAAGATACCCATCACCACCACCCCTCAAAAGTCACCATCCATCCTCTCCTCCGTATATCCCCATTCGATATTCAATCTCACGAAACAAATATGAGCTCACGTCACCCGTTCGCCACCTGTTCACCGCCAAGCACTCATTTCATTCATCACTCCTACGCGAGGTCTTTGATAACCTCGTCCATAATGAAGATACCCAAGGAGACGAATACGAGACCCCTCAAATTATTTTCCATAGGCAAGCAAGTAACCACGCAATCCAGCAATCAGCAATCATCAATCACCAATCACCAATCACCAATCATTAGCCCACTCCAAACTCATCAAACCATCACAAACACTGTTAAAAAGATTTTTTCATTATCGAGCTAACTTTTGAATGCCCAATCTATCAACCTCCCATGACCTCGAGTACTAAGTATGCATGCGATGATCAGACCAGAATAAGCCAAGAGTCCAAAGATGTCGAGACCTTTTTCCCTTCCACCAAATCATCAGATCACCACATCACTTGCGTAACAAAATACATCGCTGCGTTTCTTCTTTTGACTTCATCTTGAATATCTACTTTTTAAGTGTGAAAATATTGCACACATCTACTTATCCACTCGCTTAAGAAGTGCTTGGGTCAAGAGTAACACCAGCAGCAATAGTGGCCCAACCAATCAATCTCCAATGCTTTTCAATACGACGACTTAGCGCAACCTTCTCTCCAATGTTTGTGCAGGCTGGGTTGGTCAAGAGCAATTTAGCTGCATCTTGCTTGACAGCCATGACCTTAGCACCAGTAGCAGTGGATCCAATGTTGACCATAAGAACCTCGTTCTTGGTGAGCTTGGTAACCTTAGCTTGCTTACCATCAGCAGTCTTGACACCCAAGAGACGACGCAACAAATAATAGTTGACTTCGATTTCAATGTAGATATCAGGAAGACGGCCCTTGAGACCGAGAACGAAACCAACGAGACGATCGGCACGGCAAAGAGTTGGATCAATTCGTGTACCAACACCAATAAGTCCTCCTGGAACAGCGTATTTCAATTCATTGTTCTCCGAGTTGAGAGTAATGATTCTGCTGAAGATTGGTTGACACTTAACACCTCCCTTCTCATCGCGAGAAACGATACCGGGTCTAATTTCGATTTCATCACCCAACTTGATGACACCGTGCAAGATACTTCCACCAGCAACACCACCCTTCAATTCGTCAATTTCAGCACCTGGCTTGTTAACATCGAAGGATCGAATAACAATCATTTGTGGGTCCATGGTGAAATCTCTTGGTGGAACAGGGATGTTGGAAACAAGAGCTTCGTTGACGGCATCGATGTTGAACTTCAATTGAGCGGAGATAGGAATAATTGGTGCTCCACCTGCAACAGTTCCTCTGATGAACTTCAATATCGATTGGTAATGTTGGTTTGCGCCTTCTTCTCTCATCAAATCGACCTTGTTCTGTAGAATAATGACTTTGTCGAGCTTCATAATTTCGATAGCTGCCAAATGTTCGGATGTTTGTGGTTGCGGGCAAGTTTCGTTACCAGCAATAAGTAAGAGAGCGGCGTCCATGACGGCTGCACCAGACAACATAGTACTCATGAGAATATCGTGACCAGGGCAATCGACGAAACTGTGAAATGTTAGCTATTGCTACCGTGTAAAAGTGCAAGCAATAATAACTTACGATACGTGTCTCAAAAGTCTATAGGTACCGCTGCATCCCTCTCTTTCACAGGGTGGGTCAACCTCCTTCTCACTCTTATAACTTCTAAAGCATCCAGGTCTTGGGCACTCCTTGTTATCGCATTGGTAGATCTTTGCATTGGCATAACCAAGCTTGATCGTAATGTTTCTCTCCAACTCGTTCTTAAAACGAACAGTTTGTACTCCAGAGATAGCCTTCACCACAGTTGACTTTCCGTGCGCCACATGTCCAATAGTACCAATGTTAATAGTTGCTTGTCTTGCGATAATCTCTGGGGTGAGGGGTGTCAGGGACTTGACATCCAAGTCTTTTGGTTCTGTTTGAGGTGGTAAGGTAGGTCGAACAATAGCTGGCGCAGGTTCTTTATGTGATGATTTCTTTAATGCGGATTTGATGGGCTTCTCGTCAATATCCTCTACATTGTCGTCAACCTCTTGCGCATCGAGGTTAGGGGATCCTGGGTTAGAATCGGATTCGGATTCCAGATCATTTCCAAACTTATCACCGTTCGAAGCCATGTTGGGCGGTCGTCCTCTGGTGGGTTTTTGCTGTTCTGTTTGCTAGAATATTTGCGTAGCGGGGTAATCGGGTGAATTCCTTTATGTGGAGTTATCTGGGGTGGCTGAAATAATTTCAGATAACTCGATATTCTCCCTAAGATACGATCTTAAACTCGAGAGATGATTCAAATGCCGTGGATGGTACTCCTCGTTGAAAGTGAATGGGCGAGATTTCGAATCTTGATAATATTCTTCGAAGTGGGTGACTCAACCGAGAAAATTAACAATCTCGGTCACCGTACTCTCGCTATTTCGGTGACTAACGGATACTGCCGGTCATGATGTATCAATCAATAAATTAATATTGATATCTTTGAGAACACAACTCATTTCTAACGGAAGTTTGGAAGAATTACACAAGATTCGAAGCTAGTTTTACATTCTAAGGTTTATAAGAGAAGTTAAAACACAATGGCAAAGACAATTGCAAATTCCGTACAAACACTACCGCGGTTCTTACTCCCCAAATTGAGCTGGCAGACACGATCCTCATTACCCCCGCATACTATTCGAGCATTCAGCGCGGCAGCAAACAATAATGGAAATTCACAAAGATCTGCTTCTGGTCAGCAGATATCCAATCGAGTACAATCCGTAGAAAGTGGACACAAACCTCGAACTAGCATATTACAAGAGCCATCATGTCGAAGAGCATTCCACGCAACCCCTCGTCAATCTCGAGACCACCATTTCGATACCCTGAAGTTTGTTCAACGGTTACGGGATGAGGGGTTCACAGAGCCCCAAGCTGTGGCCATGATGAAAGTACTTAGCGATGTCATTGAAGAAAGGTAAGTCTCTACCACTATACCCATTTCGCCTCAAGCTCTCGCAATAGTCAACTAACCTTCATCCCAGCATCCAAAACCTAACCCGCACAATGGTTCTCCGCGAAGACGCCGCTCGCGCAACCTACACTCAAAAAGTTGATTTCGCCGCCCTTCGCAGCGAACTCCTCTCTGCCGATTCCACCGAATCATCCACAACCCGCGCTTCCCACGAGCGACTCACCAATGATCTCGCTAAATTGAATGCTCGTCTGCGCGACGAGGTTTCCCGAACCCAAGCTTCCGTTCGATTAGATTTGAACTTGGAAAAGGGCAGGATAAGAGAGGAGGCCAATGTTCAGGATCTTAAGATCAAGGAAACAGAAACAAAGATTGAGCAGGAGGTGGCTGGATTGAGGGAAAAGTTGGAGGGAGTTAAGTTTCAGACGCTGCAGTGGTTGATGGGAGTTTGTACCGGTACGGCGGCGTTGATTTTGGGTGCCTGGAGATTGTTGATGTAGGAAGCCTTTCCTTTAGTGGGAGAAGGGCAGTATTGATACCAAAATGCTTTGTATTATGAATAGAACTAGATGTTAGATCAATCATTGAATTTGATCACAAACCTCAAACACGTCAAGTTGACTTTAATCAAAGAATCGCAGTGATTTTAATTCACATCAGATAATATTTCTTACTACCACTTTGTGGAGTATCGATGTTCTCAGGAGTACGCGGCGTTGTTTACTTCACAGCCAATATATGAATTAAGATTATCTTCATTTTGCCCCTTTCCTAGCATCATCTGTAGCTTTTCTATAATCTTTCCGCTCCGCCTCGCTTGTGAATTTTCCACTACAATAATGACTTCTCCTCATCCACTCTCCGTTCATTTTTTTTAGAAGTCCATTGGGTGATGCACTCTTGGAACTTTCATCTCATATCCTGATTTATGTCTTTCACGTAACGCTTTTCGAATAGCAATAAGTAATGGCAAACAAAAAGGGGATTTCCATTGAAAAGATGAAAATATTGCCGAGCGAGACTAGATCGTGATTGAGCATACCCAGGCCCGAAAGCTGAAGGCACATCCAGTTCAACAAGCCACACATCCTAGCACAGTAACAAACTCATAATATCGCCTCGAGGATAAACAGTGAGAACACTGTATCTACCTTCGTATGCGATCCTTGCGCTCCGCTCTCACCATGTACTAAGCTCTTCTCACCACGATTTCTGAGCTGACACGAGCATTTGAGCTATGAGACGAGCTTAGAAAATCATGAAGCATATGGATTGATCTCAGTAAGGAAAAGAACAGCCAGCTCAAATAGTGAATTGGCTATCATCGAGCGGATCGGTGAACCAAGTGGTAGAATTTCTAGGATTTTTGCTGCGCGTATATGTTTGTCGACTTTCCCTACTGCTCGTAGTTTCAAAGACCTTTAATAACAGAGCCGATTTAAAGTCATTGTTCAGCTTGAATGCAAGATGTGCTGGCTTGTTGCGATAAGTTTCGATGTCGCCTGGCATGAGTTCAGAGCCGCAGTCAAAGTCCTCTTCGATGGAAGTGTTGTCAATTTTGTATTCGAGAAATGGCCGTACTGATGCTCTGACGAAAAGTTTTTGAATAGGATGACCAACCTCAAGAGTGGAAAAGATCTTTTGTATGTGGTCACCTTTTAGGATATTCGGAGGCGATGGGCCGTTTCGTTCTTGTTTCAGAATGCTCTCAAGAGTTGGAAGCATGGCTGTCGCTGGTCCAGCAACTTTGAGTTCCTTTGCGAGAACTACGAAGTTCACGATTGAAGTAATCTTTTGTGTTTGGCTTATTCGAGAATCAAACGAGACATCGTGACAGACCATATATTGTATGAGCGCATCAAACAGACCTGATTCGACATGTAAGAGATCTATTTTCTTTGGAACATCTTCTTCTCCTGTAAGACTAACCATATCCTTCAAGTATGTCGAGTTGTCGCAGATAAGCTGCATCGGAACTGAACGACTTTCTGAGCCAGAAAGATTGACAATTATAAGGTTGGCTGAGTTGTACTGACAAAGAACAAAAAAGGTAGTTCTGTAAAACATGATTAGAATGTCCATTCGATATTCGAACAATGGAGAGGGGCACATACTTGATCCACTGGCTCGCAGGCTCTAAATTCGTATCTCTGTCACCGTTCTGGATACGAGGCTTTTTAGTGGCGCGCTCAACCTAAGTTTGGTCAGAAGTTGTACACTGATATCATCATATGAGCTCAACCTACCGACGCGCTTCCCGATGCTCTCTTTAGCGAACCATCCTTTCGCCTACACAAATCTCGAAGGTCAACTTCGTCATCCGAAGTCAAAGTCTCCATCTCCAACTCTATAGCCTCATCGACATTATAATTGCTCAACCCTAAAGACTCAATACATTTACCAACCGATAGGCGAGGAAGGTACTTTTGCATTTCCTTCACTTTTTGAAGTTGATCTTCTGTAAGAGACTCAGATGAATCAAAATCCGGAGAACTGTCACGAGAACCGGATGTTCTTGTTGAATCACGGACTTTGTATTCTGGGCCATCTCGTCTTGAGGTTTGACGACCATCACACCTGGCTTCGTGCCTCCTGATATTAGACTTCGAGCGTTCCCTTTTGCACTTGATGCATATTTGCTTCGCATTCCTACGACATGATTTCTCGTGACTAGCCCGCGCCAACCAGTTCTTTTGTTTCGTCCCACAGAACCCGCAATTGCGGCTCTGTTTCTCGTATCTGTTTACCTGAAAACTCTCCTCGAAGGGCGGAAAATTTAACAAGTCAATATCAGAGTCGCAATCTTCCGGGTCGGATCTGGCCACGCCTTTACCTTTATCACTAGATGGCGTTCGCGGGTTGCTGTAGTCAGGGTTGGCACGCAAAGCCGCATCATCTCCTTCTGAATTGGAGTCTTTGTCATCATCGCTAGTGTCGATAAATGAGTTGTCTGGAGTTTGGTGCAACAGCTCAGGCGAGTATAGATTGGGTTTGAACGGCTTATTGCCATTAGTGTCACTGGGAACAGAGCTTTCTGAATCTGACGACAAATCGACAAATAAGCTTTCATCTGGTCTGTTCATGGGACTAATTGCTGGACTGACATGCTGAGTAGATACAGGAGCTACCTGTGTCGCAGGGTCCTTAGAAGCATCAACAACACCCTCAAATAACAAACCAATAGCACAATCGAAAGATCCATCACAAACTTGCAAGGCATAAAAAGCCCACCAGATAGTCACCTCCGGCGCAATATTTGTGATTTCTTCAATTTGGTCGCGCATAGTAACATCCCCAACTTCCTTTAAACTCGTGACATAAGTGATCGATAGAGATTGACCCTTATTTTGACTTGTATCGCGAAGGAACTTTCTGGCTACGTCCGAGACTCCATCGCTCTTGACTAGTACATAGACAAGATAAAGAAGAGGGTATGATGGATAGGATGAAAGCAATTCTGTAACTTTATTGCGGATACCCACGTCGATAATGTCGCTGACCTGCATATCCAGTATCCCTACTTCTCTTTTTGGTGGCTGAGGGACGAGAGTGTTTGAGATAGCAGATGGGGTGGCCTGAGACAAACTGTTTCGACCACTTGGAGCAACATTACCAATCATGATGTCAGTAATAAGTTTAGTGTTATTGGGAAATGAATTGCTGAAGATACGAAGAGGGTAACTCGGAATCCCAATATTGGTTTCTCGGAGTGGCGATGGGATTCTTCCTTTAGATCAAAGGTTGAATCCAAAGCGCAAAGTAGATTCGTGAAACCAAAGGCAAAAGATGTCGGTAAATACCAAGTATCAGATCACCTCTATAGAAGCAATAGATATTGATAGACACCCAGCACGAAGATTGCTTGATTAAGAAGCAGAGCCAGTAAATGCGAAGGCTGCAAATAAAACCAAGGAGCCAAAGGGGGGAAAAGATAATAGCAAAATCTCCTAAATCAATTTAGTTTTGCAAGCGTTTGCGATAAGCCGGCGCCAGCAAGCAAGATGACGCTGGTAGAAGCTTGTATTGTTGATAATATATGTTTATAAAGATAAGTTTTCCAAGAGCCAAACTTGCGAGTTGTAAGTTGTAAATTGTAAACCATAAGGTGAGAAGTCGAAGATTGAAAGAAGAAGAACGACAGCGATGAATAAGTAAGAAGTAAGTAAGTAAGTAACCAACTAACTAAATCATCAACAACCGCCTCAAAACAGAAGCGGGGTAAAAGCAAACTCCCTTTCCCAATCCAGAAAGAGCCCAAGACGCCAAAAGAAGCAGAAGCGATAAGAAGACCACTCAGCAGTGAATATTCAAATCTACTTGAGAGAACAGATATCTCAAAGATGACAAGCTCCCGCAGACTCACTTCAGGGTCCAAAGGTGAAAGAAATGGAGTATCGTAATTGTTAACACCATCCGGGAAAGTGAAGCGAGAATCGTGAGTGAATGTCTTACATTATGTCGCACATTGGGAACAATGACAATGGAGAGCAAGCGAGCGATCAATACTAGCACTTATAATCATACATCTCAATCCTCAGATCTCTTTTAAGAACACCCTAACCACCTTTGAATGTTCAAATCCATCTAGAAGTTTCTTAACGTCTAAATGTTTAAATGCCTTCAAATCTTCCTCAAACACACGGTCCATCACACTATCACACCATCCATATCAGCATCAGTGCCTTTGAGGCGCTCGCTCAAGGTATCTGCACTACACAGTGATACTTGAAAAAATGACAGTAAGGAAATTGTGAACGGATGACTGATAAGTTAGATAAATTAGAAGAAGCCTTTTGCCTTTTCCAGAGGAGTAATCATCTTCAATGTTATAATATTAATGCCTAACATTCCTAGAAAGCCTCGATACTAAGTGCTTGACACAAAACCCCTCAATCCTCTCTTGGAATACCAAATTCAATTCTGCCAACCAACGCCTCATGTCGTAGCATTCGATTAAGTTGGTACCTAACCGATCCATCCATCCATCATGATATACCCTACCTAGGTCTTCTTTATTCCTCATACCTCATGCATTGTACATTAAAATCCGTAATTATGCACTGGTCCATTCATCGTCCTATATCCACATCTTCCTCATCAGCAGGCTCGACCCTGACTAAAATTTCCTCCAACAATCCCTCGAGGAAAACATCTACATCCTTCCCCATCCCCACTGGTTCCTGTTTATCCCAATGGTCGATTTCCTTGCACACATGTGCAAGTTTATAAACTAATTTTCGTAATTTTTCATGAGCAGCTTGTGCCCTCTGTTGCTTTGGAGTGGCTCCAATCGTGCGGAAAGCATGTTGTAAACGATACTGACGTCGTTTGAGTGCTTCTTCAAGTGCAGGAAAGATCACATCATTCAAGGCATCAAGATCTCCGGTTGGACTAGCAGGAGCAGGTGAAGGCATAGATGATGGAGCTCTAGAAGACTGAGATGAAATACTTTCTTGAGAAGGAGTATTGCGTAATTTTTTCGACGGTAATGCAGGCAATGGCTGCTGACCTGTCTGGCGTAGATTGACATTTTGAAGGCCTGTGGGGTTGGGAGGTAATGGAAGTGGCTGTTGCTGTTGCTGTTTGCGAGGCTCTGCAGGAGGTACCTGATTTGGAAGCCTTTGCTGTAGTGGCTGAGGCTGGCCGCTTCCGCGAAATGGAGGGATTTCAGGTAATTTGATAGGGGTAAGTTTTGGTAGTGACTGTTGCGTATTTGGCCTTGGTAATGCTGAAGGTGGTGTATTTTGATTCGTGTACTGTATTGGTACTGGGGCGGTAGAGGGGGATATTCGCAATGGCGGTGGAGATGGCTCACCGAGCTTCAGAAATCCCATATCTTTTTGAAGTTGTTCTTGCAAAGTACGATCATAATCAGGAGACTCAGTAACTTGTCTATTTATATAGCTCGCAGCCGTTCTAGGTGTCTCCAATCCTGGAGGTCTGAATTTCTCTGGCGATGGTGGAAGAGGGACCTTAGTAGGAGACATTGAAGTCTGAATACTTGGAACAGGCCGTCTCTGTGGAGAAGGTTGCCTGGGTTGTGAATCTACTGGGCAGTTTGTTGCTTTGACAGTTTCAATACTCGAGACATATCCTGGTTCTTTTATTTTCGAGGGCGATTGCTGTCTCGGACGCTCTGCATAATTATTCTCCTCTGATAACCTTGATGCTCTTGCATTCGTGTCAGACTCTCCCATAGTATTTAGCCCAACCCTTCCATTTACTCTTCCGCCAACTGGTCGGACCGTGCCAAAATCCCATAAGTCTTCATCGACAGGTTTGGGTCGGGGAGCCTCTTCTCGTTCATTATCCGAGTCATCATCATCACCCTTGTGATGTACCGCCCAACGCTCGTATCTCTCTATCAATTCCGTCAAATATGAGGTTTTCTTGGCTTTTCGAACAAAGGGGTGTTTCAGCAATTCTCTAGCCGATGGCCGCTCTCTCGGGTCTCGTTGAAGGCACAATTCGACGAAGTCTTTGAATGCCCTGGTGAAATTCCCTTCTAATTTTGGGGGCGCATTTTTAGGGATGAGGAACAAAACTTTCATTGGATGGATATCAGAGTATGGAGGTTCGCCATTGGCGAGCTCGAGTGCTGTAATTCCCAAAGACCATATATCTGCCTTGTGGTCATAACCAGATTGTTTGATGACTTCCGGGGCCATCCAGAATGGGGTTCCAACAAATGTATTCTTCTTAGTCATGGTAGCAGACAATTGGCCGGAAACACCAAAATCCGCGAGCTTAACTTGTCCACTGGCGCCCAGTAGGACGTTTGCAGCTGTCCTCAGATGTTAGCTCCTGGAATCCAAACCCAAGTCCCCACCGGAAATCATGCAAACCTTTAATATCTCTATGAAGCTTCTTATCCCCATGAAGATAATCCAAGCCTAGTAAAAGTTCCCGTATAATAATCGAAATATATTCCTCCTGTATCAGACCCGGCTTCATCAGGTCACCACAACTACCACCCGAGCAGAATTCCATAACGATCCAAAGATCCGAACCTCTAAGATATGATCCATAGTATTGCGTAACGAACGGGGAATGTAACTCGGAAAGGATAGATATCTCTTGAATAATATCTTCGACTTCATCTTCGGCATTTTCAACATCGATAACTTTTATGGCTACAGCCTGCCCGGTGCGCTTGTCAACTCTATTGAAGATTAGTACATGACTTATATGAGAGATTGGATTGGCAATTGGCAGAAGGAAGAACCATACCCTTTGTAAACTTTACCAAAACTGCCGCCACCTATAAAAATGAGCCTTTATACGGAGTGATGAAAGTATACGCAGACATACCGATGCAATTCTGCTTTGTATACAAAGTCTCAGGATCTACAACACCACTCATCTCATGCGCCATCACTCGAAATCAAAATCGATTTGGTTTAGAAAGAGAAATGAGGCAACACCACTGCCGATGTCAGGTTGTGTTGTCGGTTTGTTGTCCGCGTTTTACTGGGAGCACCCCGCTGATATTTCGTCGCTCTCCAAACCCAGGAAAGGGCCGTAGTGGTGAATTGATTTGGCCTGTCGTCCAAGATATCAGGCACAATCAGTTTTACTTTGTTACAACTTATCGTCTCATATACGAACAGCCGAAAGAAGGTTTGTTGGTTCCGTCTTTTCCTTTTTTCTGCAGAGGGACAAGGGGATCGCGATCTGGGCCTGTGAACGCGGTGTACGGTATGGTATGGTATGGTGGGGTCAACAGCTACCGAGGGTGTGTATCACTATATCAAATAGAGAGGAAAGAGATTGAATGTCGAAGCCTGTCGTGGTGTTTAGAATCGTAAATATTGTCAACGTAAACCTTTCTTTTCGCAAAGGAGTAAGAAAATGATTGTGTAGAAATTGAAGAGAAGTAGCAACTCGAGCTAGCTATCTAGAGGAATGCAACTTATGGGAAGCGGCATGCACGAATAGAGGTGGACGCGGGATAGATAGATAGTAAGTATGGATGGATAGGTATTGTTTCATCAATCTGGGGAAGGTACCTAGGCATGCATTGGCTGTCGAGGAACGAATGGGCCTAGTCAACAAATTTGTTTTTTTATTGATTTAATAATATTTATGACTCTTCTCTTATGCAATCCCAGATTTGAGATTAAAGAAATCAGGAACGAATCGAAATCCTAGAAGAACAAACACATTATTGCTTATTATGTTCATGAAATAACTGGTCTTTGTTGTCATTTCATGCATCTTGTCTACCAGCCAACCACCTCATTCAACCAATTGGTTGAAACCGTAGAGCTTAACTCGCCCACTTCGCCAAACGTCAATAATTTCAGGGGTTAAAAAGCGTAGCGTGTGGCCCCCGGCGGTTACTACTGTATGTCATAAACGTCACTCAAGCACCAAAGACTTATATCAATCTAATAGTTCAAGCATCTAGAACTTCATTAATAGTGTCACTACTATCATAACAATAAAAGGATCTTCATATCATAATATTCTCGTTTCTCATTCCCATAAATCTATAGCTCAGGAAGCCGATTATCCTTGCATTGCTGGAAAGTCCCGTCTATGTACAACGATAAGGTGCCGAAGTTAGAAAAGGGACCCTCCCTATGTAATTTTCTTTATTAGAAATAACAGATCAGCAACTTCAGGAGAGTGAGCGTATTTCTCCCATGTACGGCGTGAACAGCTCATTATTATCTCGACCTGCGATGCGAGCAATCTCTCTGGTATCAACGATCGCCAAAACTCTCAAAACATTTACTCCTCGATGAATTCCACCATCACAGTCCCATTATTGAGTCCCGCAACCTTGACCGTTTCGTCCAAAGAATCTATCAAATCTTTCCCTGCACTTCTGAGCTCAAACGTAACACCTGCTTTTCCTTCCAGTGGATCCGACTTTAGCCATTCATAAATACGACGTACTGTATCGTCGAGCCTAAACCTGTGGACAACACGACCATTGGCGTGTCTGAACTGAATGCGCGTGCTTTGCGAAAGTGGACCATCAGGCTCAGTGTGCGGTCTGTCAGAAGCAATCTGAGAGAAAGGAGAGACTTCTGTACTGGAATTATTTTGAGAAGGCTCAGCTATCTCTGGGCTCTCTTCTGAAGTTTCTTTACCCTTTCCTTTGCTGACATCTCCAAAACTCTTTGTGAGGTCATCTGGATCATCAGCTTTAGGACCCGTTGTTCCGTTATTTGCGAGACTATTTTGCATCGCTAGGTTAAGCATCTCCTCTTCAGTGAGTTTATTGACGTCTACCGCACTTGGCTTCTCTTGCTTTCGTCTTGCGACGGGGTTTTTCTTGGACAGATCGAGACTGTATCGATCAAGGAATTCAACCAGTTGCATGAGAAATTCTGCAGGCCTTGGTACCGGAGGCCCTGACCAAACCTTTACTTGCTCTCCAGTTCTTGGATCGACGATCGCAATATGAGGATATGCGGCCTCGCTATCCTTCTGGGGAAAGTAATACTGAATATATTGGTTGCCCCGTGGATCGTCCTTGGAATACTGCATGAATATGAAATTCTCCTTCACAACATCTCTAACTCCAGGGTCCTTCCATATATCACGATTCAATGACTGGCAGTCGAAGATGGAGTTATCTTGAATGTTGACTAGTATCCACTTTCCATTTTCTTTTCCCTCGTCGCGAGCAGAATCCCAAGGCAATTTGTACATGAGGTCGAATGGTGGCCTAAAAAGCTCTGCAAGACGGGCGCTCTTACTAGTTCCTTCTGCTCCTGCAACTGCTCGTGCTGTATCTTCGTTTTCTTGGTCCCAGATCGATGGAGCAGCTCGTCCACTGGAATTTCCTATTCGAGCTGGTTCAGTATTAGTGCAGAAAAAAATTTAATCATTGTCCTCACCTGAGCCTCCACCGCCAGCCGCCCTTGTTTGTCTTTGAGCTCGGAGTCTCATTTGCTCCAAGACTTCGCTATGCAGAGTGTCATCTCCATCCCAACCTCCTGGACCACCGACAAGCGTCTCCGTTGTTCTCGCAATAGGTGCTCTCACGCCTTCTGCATCGAATCCGCCACTTGCATCTCCACCGCTGTAAAGCTCTTCTTGCATTCTCCGCGCCATAGCCGCATCGTCCTCAACTTCCGCAGCGCGTGCAATAGCGGCAGCTGTTGCAGTGTCAGAGTCTCCATCACTGTTATCATCATCCACTTCCATGTCGTCATCGGAATCCAAATTGACTACCCCAGATGCATTTTGCTGGGCGCGATTAGTAGATCTTTGTGGTCTGGTAGAAGTAGGTATTTGTGGCGGCGCTTGCTGAGAAGCAGTATTTTGGCTTGCAAGTTCTGGCGCCTCGAAGAATAATCCTATTGCTTGTTCATAATTGTTTTCGGTCATTCCAAGATACACCCTTGCCACAGCCTCCGATTGCCCTGTAATAGACGTAAAAGCTTCGACGGGGTCATCCATGATGAATGATCGGTCGAAGAATGGTTGACTGGATTCGTATTTGTATGTGCGATGAGGAAGGGTATGATGATTTGGAATGACAGAAAGATGTTGGATTTAGGTTGACTAGAAAGCTTCGCGGTTGAAAACTAGAGGTTGAAAGTATGATAATGAGAGGAAGAGCTGAGTTTCGTGAATCGTAAGTTTATGAAGACGATTAGGAATGGTGCGTCCAGTTCATATGGTTCGGTTTTGCAGGTAAATAAGTGGTGGTGACTTACTGATTCAACCTAGACCTTCTTTTGTACAAATGAGTTAAATGTTGTTTCATCGAGATGTGGATATCGATACCATCCGAAATCGTCACCCCTCTGCAACCTGATAACATAAGGCGGCGGGGCAATATTAACCAATCACACAGCACATAAAGGCTTGTGCTCCGGGTCGTCGCAGCCTTGTGAAAATAAGGCTCAAACTGTGAATGTAGTTTTCTACAATATTATCTATCCAATTGGGAGGTGTAGAAATAACTTGTATGATGTTAGAGAGCTTGTGAGAAAATTATTGTATGAAGGTTTTTATGGAAAGCCTTTGCATACTACAAAGGCGATGTTCTTTCTATACTACCTAGACTAAATCTTAAAATTCTATAATACTATATATATAGTAATAGAAGAGTATAAAAGCGATTTTATGTATAAATTGGAAAAACTATAAAGCTTTAAAGGAGGGTGGGTGTCTTTGTATCTATCTGCATTTCTACTCCCACTCGCAAGTACAGAAGCTCTAAAACAATGTACACAATATACAACCCAAATGAGAGGGGAATGATCGATCAACTCTAGTCTTTGAGCGTTATAAACAAGAAATTTTCACAGCTGAACTTGATGAGTACATCCAAATGGTTCAAATTTCTGTACTCGTTTCGAATGTGCAATGATATTGGGAGGGGGAGGAGGGTTGTAAGGCATTTCCATCTTATATCTGTGTTCTAATTGTTAGACACGAGGGCTCTGAAACAACGTGTACAAAAAAATCATGGCAATTTTATTAATGTAATGTGAATTTTTCAGTATTAATAATTACCATTACTACAATATTCCCATCAGGGATAATCTATCTGGTCTAGTTCTAACCCTACAGCCAATATTCCAGAACGATCAGAACGACCAGAATTACACAAGACCATGTGATTATTCAAATCCATTTTTGACGCCGTCTCATGTTGCTCCATTGCAGTACGCCACCAACACCATAAAAACCATACGCCATCGATGATCTTATAAGCCCACCATTACTAATTGTTTACCACTTGCTTCCAATTCTTCAAACCAACTGACACACAACTGGTTTCCCGTCTCAGCAATCGCAATGGTCTGTTTTTCAATGATCGATGCTAGTAACTCTCTCGTGGTTCTTGTATTTGAGCCAAAGCTTGTCTCTTCCAATCTGCGAAGAATATCTAGAGCACCGTATTTCTCTTCCTTCACCTGAGATACCATGCCTGCCATGAAAATTGGGAATACCATGAATCTAGACCCAAGACACCCTAAATCCATCATCATCTTGGTTATCAAAATTATCTCTCTGGCACATGAAGAAAGTTCTTCTTCCACTTCTGTTATTCGTATCAAAGATTGACCTTGATACATACTTGTGTGGTAGTAGATTTTGCAAGCTCGATAAAATAAGTTTGCCTAACTCTGTTAACAGTTTTTCTTCTGTATTATCCTGGGAAAACTAACATGTGTTCTACAAGTAAATAGCCCGCTTGGAAGTTCTGCCAATTCGCGAAGCCAGCTCGCTTCCGGTGTCTTTGTCTCTAGAAATGTAGACCAAGTATCACGGAATCTCATCAGAAGTACATACAAATGTTCCATGGATCTGCATCGATTCGTGTTCACTTCGAGTCTTGGCATTGAGAGATCTCTTTCTTCAGACTTCAATTTTCGTCCCATTCGTGCCATTTCAAGGGCAATCAGAGCTAGTTCTCGATTCATCCTAAGCAAAACAGGCATCTGATGAAATGCTTCCGGTATAAAAATCATGTTGAGCGATTGGTTTGTCAAAGCGTCTTCGGGAGGCGGCAATATGTTTTGCTCAATGACGGTTTTGCTGAAAGACCCTGTGCCAGTGGTGGTCAAAAGTGCGTACATGTCAACATATAAGGTATACTACAATATCGGTAATCAGTAATTGTCTGTTGTGAAGGCAGATAGAACTAGATGGGGAGTAACTGCTTTCTTAGAAAGCAGAAAGGGGCTAGTTTTCAATGGTACGCACTGCAGCCCGACAATCAGAAATCCTCAATGTTCAAGTACAAACAAAAGCTTCGAATGGTTTGAGCTACAAAATTCGCTTCCAATACTGTACTGCTTTCCATCATTGGAAGCTGATGTCAAATTTGCCAACCCAAAATATTAAATATCTTGAGAGAAAGGTGCTGAAGAACAAGGCAGGGGTTTGAAATCGGGAGTCAAAAGGAAAAACATTCGATTGCACTTACAACAATAATGAATCCATGTGGCTCTTTGCCATGAGCTTGCTGCCGAAGCTGAAGAATGCGTAGTATTCGAGAGGAATGATGTTCCCACATGTTGAATTCATGATGTCCTGTCGCAGCGACCTTTGTACCATTTGTTAGTAAGTGTATTTGTCAAAGGATAAAAGACATCAATTATGATTCTACCTCGAATAAGAAGTACTTCTCTTGACTTACCTCGAACAGTAAAAGTAAATAGTGCGTGAACAACGTCCCATCACAATGGGCGTCTTCTTCATTTTTCACTGAATTGACCAACGCGGTAATGACCATATCGTACCGTTTTCTTACGTTAACATCAGCTCTCAATGTCAAGTATCAAAATTGTCAATTTGATTTGCGCATTCTCACGATGATAACAAGGATTACTCACAAAACGTCTACAAAAGGAGTCTGGTTCAATCGAGATAGACTTAGGGAAGATAAAGCCAGTATTGCAAGATACAACTTCTCTGTAAGTAAGTTTCTAGATTGATGCCTTATTTTTCACTTACAGGAGGATAATTTGCAGAATATCTTTCAAATATATCTGGCCCAGAAACTTGTTCAGCCAGCCAGCATATCTGACATGCCAGTACATTCCGATAATGCTCCAGAAGATAAGAGTCCTTCTCTCTATCTACAAACGTATTGGGTAGCTCGCTGGGAGATAAGGCACTTGCAAAGCTGTTTTTTCTGGAGTCTGGATGTTCTGACTGGTTATCATTACCCGAATAATCTTCAAATTTAGCTAGGATAACGTAATTTGGCAAGGTTGAATGGTCTTGCTGAGTGAAAGGATGTCTGTTCGTGCCAAAGATTTTCGGGAGTGAGCTGCTGGTCAAGTACTCTGGTGAGGCTTTAAAAGTTTCCGGAATAAGAATCGAACCAAAAGTTCCCGGTTTATAATATGAAGCCTTTTTCTCACGTAGAACTTCGTTTGACAATTCGTGAAAGGGTGGTAATGTGTCTTGTTCCTTTAGTTGATTGCTTTGCGGAGGCGCAACGGAAGCTGATGCTGAAGACGTCAATAATAGGACTTTTGAGAATGAGGCAGTTCCGTTCAACATACGATTCCAGACCAAGCTACTGTTAAAAGAAACCGTCGTCTCACGGCCTACGATTTTGTTTGTTTCATGCTTGAAAGTGAGTCTTGATTCCCAGTCACTGTGCTGGTTAGTCATCTATTTACACACGAAGAGAAGAAGCGGTTGTACCAATAACGGTCTAAGCGTTTGCATTGCTAGAGATATATCAGTAATATGATACATGATCACCAACAGAATAACTACTAACTCCGCATGTGGGCTTCTCTTCATCACACTTAACTTCTATGCAACGAAAAGCATTAGCCATAGTCATAGTATGAAAAGCTTTGGGGAATGTGGTAGAGTACGAACTACGAGATCTACATGTCCTACACATAAATTAGTTGGTGTGAGAAATTCGGATAGACGAAAGACATACCAGCATCCTCCTCTTGAACGTGAAGACGAATTAGCTCCTGCAGGTTTGCTCTGTAGAGAACCTGCATGAGGGTCAGGCTGATAGGGTGGGCCTACATAAACTGGCCACACAGACCGGAGTGGAATATGAGGTCGATCGGCCATCGGTTCGAGGGAGAACGGTCGTCACTCAGGTGCAGTATACTGAGCATCAAATGTGGTTGTTTTGCAGTTTTATTGCGGGAGATATGACCTAGAATCACTCAGTTATTTGTCGTGACTTACTCAGAAAGCATTCGAGCCTCAAGACGCCCAGCCAAAGTGGTGACCAGCTGGTTGTCTTTTCTGGAACCGATATTTGTGGAAACTGCACCTTATATGCAAAGGCAGGTGCCGATTCACGCTAGTCGCTGTCAGCGTCAAGATTCGAAAGTTGTGGAGGAGGTGGGAACCAGATAATTGCTTTGGGTTCAAACAATATCTAAATTATACAGGTGCTTGAAGCGGAACGCGAAGGTGGTGTGAAATCCTCTGATTTCCGGAATATACGGTTAGGCTAGGGTCACCCATCATGCACATCATTATCATCAAGAGGGTCTAGTTTAGCAAAACGGCACTGACACCAATGTAAAGCGATGATTGGGAAGACCGGGCTTCTGTCATGTTGACTACTGTACCCTTCGTGCGCAAGTAGGTCATCGAACTACAAGCTCGACAAATTTTTAAAGGCGAAAGCCTCTCTAGAGCCAAATAGAAATCGCATATTAGACCCGTTCTAGCCAAGATCAATAAAAAGTAGTTAGTTGACTGTTGATCGTCCACCTGGGGCTCGGGGAGAAGATCTGATGATGATGTGGCCCAAGCATCGATCTTTCTCACAGGAAACATGCGGGGCATCCGCACAGCCCATAACGATATAGAAGCTATTGTAGAGCTGCTTTTGATTGCTTTTGATTGCTTCTATCCAGCTATAAGATCTGTTTCCATTATACTCAGGCTGGCCGAAGAAGTGAAATACAGCCTGCAAGATTATGACGCATAGAAATTAACTTTGTACATGAGTGACTCAAGATGTTAGAAGTACACTAAACTAGCTATACCATAATGACCTAGTCCACATAGTCCACAAGATCTGAAAGCATCGAGGGGCCTTGTTCATGAGGATTAGATACCTAATCAACCTTCAAGGAAAACCGATAAATGACAGATATATGGGTGAACTGACTTGTAAATATCAAACACTAGAACTTGAATATCTAAATATTCAAATTTTTCGATATCAAACGTGTTCAATATTGTTGTGTGTGCCATTGTGGTGGTTCTTCTCGTGAACAGAGTTTTGATTGACAATGTCTAGACTTTTAGACCTTTAGAATTCTAGACTCAACATCATTTGGATGATACTCGTACACTAGTAAGTAGTGTAGTAGTAGTAGTAGTAGTGGTTAAGTGGATGCCTATGAAATCAGGATTAATAGCTTGGCAAGTTGGCTGTGTATCAACTAGAGAAAGTGTCGAGTAGAGAAAGTATCGGGACTTCAAGCCTTCGAGACTCGGGACCTCGGAGAGTTAAGCCGTACTTTTCTGTACCATTGAAAGCCTGAGGCATTAAGACATCATCTAGATTATACTAATCTCCATCCAGCCTAGCCTTCCAACTAGCTCCGACCCGCCAAAGTTTGTGAGATATAAGAAAATTTCCTCGCACATCCAAAAAAAATTTCTTCTTCAACTTATTTTTTAAGTGCGGCTTGGTACCTCGTGTTTTTCGCGCATCTGCTCGCCATGATGTTAACGAGTGTCAATGGTACCATAGATCGATCCCAATTGCAACCGCTGCTTTTTCTTTAACCTCTTTCCGCGAATTCGAAACTTTTCGTTGAGAATTCAGGCTGTGTTCGTCGGTTTGTCTGAAAGGGCCCAACGGATAACGGTTGGTGGGTGAGAGGATGGAGAGAGTTCGGACATTCATTATTTTAACACCACCTTGGCTGTTGGACTGGAAGCAGATCCGAGGGACTGCAGGAAAATGTCGGAAGGTCACAATTGTCTGGGTGGCATTCAAAGATGCGCTTCAGTTGCGCGCGCCAGTCAAGCTAGAATTTTGCTACTAGATTAATACAGATTTGGTTTGTGGTCATTTTCTTTGAGATGGAGATTCTAGTATAGTGTTTCAATTAAAATTATCACAATCACATATAATCATCGGTGCCAATGCGAAGGCTGGTTTCGCAGAAAAGGGATATCTTCATGCTGGTTCATAATTCATGTTCCTCAAATGCCATGCACAAAAGCACCCCGGAAGGCATATCTGTTAACGCCAACCCATGCCTATCGTCATGTAACTATACCGCTCATCATCGTAAACAAATCATACTTCATCGTCTTTAATGGTCATGGTCAATTTTCTCCAACTTTCCTGGGTCGCGCTTTTCACCAGTCTCCCCAATAAGTCTAACCCGATCAATGCGTACCTTCTCGCTATCTCCATCACCATCCACAATGAAGAATACCAAGCTTGTAACATTCTGGAACTTGACAAAGCGGAGCGATAATGTAGCAGTGCCAGTTGAATCCCAGTCCTTGGCCTCCAGTGTGATGGTTTGTGTCTCAGGAAGGCTTTCAGCCTCGTCAAAGCCAACAGTGTGAGCTCGGTTTGTGTAGATCTTGATGGTTTTTGGTCGCATTGGCTCTTCATCATCATCATTCTCGTCATTGGATGCTGAAGGTAAAGAGGTGATCTGTGGAACAGGAGTTTAGCCTCAATATACTTGAGAGATCTGCGCAGATGATTGATGTCTCTTACCTGAACACTATGGACTTTCAACGTAGATTGGAATGGCATGAACAACATGAGCTGCTCATCGGTGTCACTGACAACCCAGTCCTTAGCCTTCGAATCTGCTGTCTTTCCATTCGACAAGGCACTGGGTTTGTTTGCATCAACTAATGTTCGCACACTTCCGAATTCACTGTCGGCGTTCAACAGTTCTAGGCCCTTGATATCAACCTGGTCTGTCACATCGCTATAGCCTCTTGGAAGAGCTCCTGCACGCCAATCGCCAGAACCAGAACCACTTGCAAATCCAGATGAAGAATCGCCTGAATCATCTGCCTCTGCAGCCAACTTTCTTACAATATCTTGTAGCTTCTTTGGATCGGCACCTTGGACTTTCTCGACTTGCTTGCCCCCCTTAAAGATCATGAAAGTTGGCATGCTGTTAACGTTGTGTTAGCAAAGGCTCCGTATAGATATCTCGGACTATCCGCTCCATCCACTTGTTCAGTAATGTGCTATACAGGCAAAACATACGCAGTGATACCATAGGTGGATGCAATCTCGGTCTGGTTGTCAACATTGACCTTGGTGAATGTAATCTTGTTTGGACGTGATAGCTGCGCAGAAAGCTGCTCGTACATAGGCGCAATAGCCTTACATGGTCCGCACCAATCCGCGTAAACTGTAGAAAGGATAAAGCATTAGTGAGATCCATACCAATTCATAGTAGTATTCCAGATGATGATGGAGGGGCTTTCGGCGGGGTAGCTTACAATCTGTCACAACAATCTTAGAGGTCTTCAGTAGATTACTGAATTCCGCTGGTGACTTGACAACAACTGTTTTCGACATCTTTTCTGGAAATAAGGTGTAACAAAGTTGCAGAACCAAAGGACTAGAATTATTATTATTATAGAAAAGTTGTCGGAGTTGGTTCTTGCCGTTGGGTTAGAAATCATTATCTGGTCATGTGATGTAAACAGCCCTTCCATTTATTTCCCACATTTTCTCGAGGTTCGTACGAAGGTAACGTGGAGACAGTGAATAAATAGGAGTGAAGTCTTACTTCCTGAGTAGGTATATATATACCTATCTAGATGCCTATCAATTGAACGACCATCTGAACATTTATCTATCCATTTCTCATAGCTAGTGCTTAGAATCATCAGTGGGCGTACAGACTGATGGAACACTTCTCAACTTTTGAAATTCTTGTTAACTTCACTCTTCAATTGTTTGATATTAGAATCTGTCTTTTCATTGTTCAATCTCCAATGAACTATTATAAAAACTTATCAGATATACAAACCAATATCTCAAAAGATATTTCCAAGCACATTTTTGCAGTCCTGTCAGTCCGTACACCCACTGGTGAACTCTCATTGGATGTTTCACGATGCTCGTTTCAAGTCACCAACTCAGTTCGAACAATCTATAGCCAGGAGTTTGGTCAAATTTGATAATATTGGCTTTATTCATGAGGTACTTGGAAGCTTCCGTGTCACCTTATTTGAGGTTGTAGTACATAGCCCCACCCGTCAATTTGTCCAATGCTAATTCTAACCCTCCTGTCTCATGAATGATGTACTGCACCGCAACCCATTACGACTTATCCCAACTCGACTCTGCAATACCAACAATTCATCAAAATAATCATAAACAAGACAATCTAACTCCTCTGAACATTCTCCCTCGCTCCTTCATTCTTTCTTAACAGTTTAGCTGCCCTCTCTAACTTGTTTTTTCTTTCCCTTAATCCACTCCTCACACTTTCCTCACTACCGTCAAGCTTCATACTACTTTCTCCATCCCTCTCTCCACTTCTCTCTCTCTCCTCCAGGTCCCTTCCTCTTTTAAACTCATCCTTATCTCCCTTAATCTTCACAGTATACATCCCAGTTCGTTCAATCTCTCCTTTCACCAACCCAAGTTTCCTGCCTATGCTCACGCTCCTGCTGCTTCCACTTCTGCTTCTGCTTCCACTTCTACTTCCATTTCCAACTTCGTTACCATGACCGGAACCGCTTCCGCTGCCGCTATATCCCAATCCGAGTACCCGTCTCCAAAAGCTCTGTGGTTGTACAACTGGTGCATTCCACCCCATATCCACTGCTACACCCGATTGCGACGATGTCTGTGACTCGACTTCGCTACGCCAAATCTCGATACGATTGCGTGATATATCTGGCATTTTGAGTATAGCTCGAGAAAATGAGTCTCCGACTAATAATTCTGGTCTTGATGAATGTTGAAAGAAAGGCAGGCTTGTAAGTGGTGCATATTGACTTCGAGTGACGGAAGGTTGATTTTGAAGAGGATTTGAGATATGGTGATCGTGATATTTATTAGGGTCAGCTGCTATTTGCGAGCTGATTGAAGCGGGTGATAAATGTTGAATTTTAGGTGGGTCAATAGAACTGTGTAAATGTTGTGTGAGTTCAGTGAATGAGCTGTGCTAAAATTGAAGGGGTGTGGTGGAAGGTAAATGGTTGGAAAGGTCGCAGAGGCTTTCGTTGGCTTTTATGGGCTCGTGGGGGAGCATATGATCAGTGCCGACTCGGTTCGGCTCGAGATGCATGAGTCTGAACGTCATTTCGTTGTTTTTGTGTCGCATTCTCTTTGTCCTTTGGAAGGTTTTACCAAAGTAACTTGGTAGGTGTTTTCACATTTACAGCATACTGAAAATTTCTGTCATGGTTCGTAGTTCTTCATTTTCCAAGTGGAATTCGAGTATCTAATTTAAATGAGATTATGTGACGAGGATGCATGTTATGGTTTCACTGAATGGTTTCGAACCATCAGCCACATTCTATACGAGTACACCTTTTCTTATATAATTTTTGAAATAGCCCAACCACATTTTGCAGTACTCAGTATGATATCAAGAAATCCGATAATGGAGTCAATACTATTTATCTCATCAGCCAAAGGTAAAACTGCTATCCTCTACTCCTACTCTTTGATTTGTGATCTTGACCAGCTTTATCTGCCAAAGAATCTCGCCTACGGTGCCGCAAGTCTTCTCTCTGCCGGAGTTGGAATTTCTCTGCTCATGACATAGTGTAGAGACTTGAGCACCACAGTCAGAAACAGACTTACCCAGCAAAGACACCACCCAGTAAAGACACCACCCAGTAATCATTACATTAACATAAAACGAGCTCTCAACACCCAGCGTAATCACAAAACTATCAAATTCACAGCTCAAGTACTCCTCCCCTGAGCAACGATTACCCAGACTTCTTCGATCTCATTTCTATCACGGCAGAAACGATGCTTGCCTCCAAGTCATCGACACGTAACCACCTCCAAATATCCAGCTGATACTTCAAGATATCCAGCAACATTCGAACATCATCATCCATCCATCTCCAAACTCCAAAACCGATTACAATAGCCAACCAGAGCTACACTCAAACAAAAAAACCCCGATCCACCCTCTCCTAGTACTTTCAATCAAGCTCTAGTTCGATATCCTTAACAGAAATCCTCCCTAAACCACAACCACTCCCACTCCCCTTCCCACTCCCCAACACAAAACCTCTTAAACAAACAACGAACACAAGCGCCAACTCGTTCACAATAATATGATATAATCTGATATATAGAATGCATCTATATCTGTATCTGTATCTGTATCTGTATTTGCATATCTACTACTATGACTACTACTAAACCACCATCAATCCATCAACCCATCAACTATGAACATCCATCTCAATTGCTTGCTCGAATAATTCATGCTACCATATCAATCCATGCGTGCATCCCACGCTAGCCCATATATCCATACATGTATGCACATTAAGTCTATCTCTTTTCTTTCTTTCTCCCTCTCTCTTCATCCTTTTCATCTTCCCATTCTGATATGATTTATGCTACAACCAGCCAACCCATCCCATCCATACGCATGAAATATCCCATCCATCCATCCATCCATTCATTCATTCATACAATGCAATGCACGCATCCCGCAAACCAAAAAGAGCAAAATCAAATCCAATTATGCAAAAGTCATCTCAATTTCCTCCTCTCCCCCATTCGCCGCAAACTCGTCATCATCATCCGCCCACGCATTCTTTTCCGCCGCGTATCCCATTCCCATTCCAGTCACCCCCAATCCCAATCCCACTCCCACTCCGGTTCCGATTCCTAAAGGTAACGTAGAAGCCGATTTTAATTCTGGTCTTGAAGTACTTGATCCCACCCCATCGAAACCACCTCCAAACGCACCATTACCACCAGCCTCATGACCCAAAGAATTGAAACTTGTATGTCCTCTCTCAGGCAACCTTGTACTACTAGCATTAGCCGAATGAGGAGGAGAATGATACGCGGTATCAAAAGTCATCTCAAGTTCTTCCTCAGGTTCCTGAGCTAGATATGGTGAATTCCTCGCGAGATCTTGTCTAGAATTCGAATTCGAGTATGAATATGTTGATCCTGCACCAAATCCATTCGAAGGACGAGGAGAATGACCTGGCGAACGATAATCATACGCATGTAGTGTTGTACTTGCATCGTCGCTTTTTGTTGGCCGAAGAGAATTTCGTGGACTGGATTGTGGACTATTAGATGAAGAGGCGAGGTTGAGCTTCATGGGTGGAAGTGTAGATTTGAGTTCTTTAACCTCCATGTGTTTGGTGCTACCGCCATCAGCAGCAACTCCACTAGCGACCTCTGCACGAATAGCATCGATGTCGAAAAGAATGCCATGATTATTTCCTTGGCCATCCTCCGTTCCCGATCGGCTTGAATCGCGACTCTGCTCGTTCTTTGAACTTTCTACATATGTCTCCCATTCTTTACGTTCTACAGCCGATTTCTTTTTACGGCCGAAGAAACTAAATCTTCCTTTCCCTTCTTTCTCTTTCTTCTCGAATTCTTTTCGGGCTTCCTCTATCTCATTGATAAGTTCTCTCTGTCTCTCTGCATGATTTTCAGGGTCTGGATCTTCGATTTCAGTAAACTCGTCGCTCTCAACTTCCCATCCCACCTCTCGAAGAAGTTTGGGCATGGCAGTACGATATGCCATATGCCCCGGTACTAGATCAGTAACATCCACATTCTCTATTCCAGGAACATTCTCGACCGGTGCAAGACCTGCCACACGTCTAATACCACCACTAGTGAGACGGAAAAGATATCCTAGAATCCAATCATTCCTTGCATATCCGTTGACGAATCTACCAGCCACAACAGACTTAGCTTTTAGATAGTCGTCCTGATTCACCACATTAGGTGAACCAAATAGGTAAACATTTTGAACCAATCCATAAGCGCCTTTCTTGGCGAGTTCTTTTAGACATGAGAAAATGACACGAGAGCCAAGGGAATATCCCACGAAAGTGATTGGCCTAGTACCAAGGTTTCGATCAATAAGCGAGTCTGCAAGAATAAGACCTGCAGCATTTGCACGGTCAAGAGAGACCGTCCACGGGTTATCGATGAGATATGAAAGTTTAGTTAAAACGACCGGTAATTGTAAAGCAGCCATCAAACCAATAAGGATGGTACTTCCAAGAACTTGTTGAAGACCTTGAGTCAAAGCCTTGAATGCGTTAGTATATACAGTGTGTGACGAGAAAATAGTATTTTTACCTCTGTTGCTAGAATATTAATGGTATCTCCCATACTTGTAAGCATTTCCGGCTCCCAAAGAACAGAATATATATCTCCCATGATTGGATCAACCGTGCTATATGGCAAGCGTACATCATCAACTTTACCCGTCATCCATCCCGAGACTGTAATGATTAAGTTGACTCGCTTATTATTATGCAATGGCCTATACTCAAAAGTTTTGACAGCTCCAGTTCTACGATTTGCAGCTTTGATCGCAATGAAACCACCTGAAGTGGCGGCACCAGTTGTGATGATAGCAGCACCTGCAGAACCAGCAAGGAAACCACTTGTACCTGCTACACCGATCGTAGTGAAACCGGCAGCGAGACCCGCTCCTATGACAGGTGCCAAGAGACCTGCCGAAAGTCCAATAACTAGACTTCCACCAACGGTAGCAAGACCCATCATCAAATATCTTTTCTTGAGAGCCATTTTCCTCCTGTTCTCTTTATGATCATCCTCGTTCCAGTTCTCTTTTTCAGCTGCTTGTTGCATCTCCAAAGCGTCTGTTACTCGCTTCTCAAAACGACAAATTTCTAACCAGGAAACTTCCATATTATCGCCAACCTTTTCTAACAAAGTTCTAGATCGTGCATCATAAACTGAGTCTGCAATCAAGGTCAAGAATAGATCACAAAGAACTGTCCAGCGAAGATCGATATCAATATTCTTAGTGGTAGGAAGTTGTGAAGGGGTTCGAACTTCAGGTAAATCTTCGCCTTCATGCTCTTCATATGGTGGAGGTACAGCAGCCGGTTCTTCTTCATCATTTCGCCGAGGAGTTTGTGGAGTTAAAGGCGATTGCGGTAAGCGTGGAGACTGTATAGATTCTCGTGGCAATCGCGGAGATGAGATGGATTCCCTAGGGCTTCTGCCAGAAGCAATCGAGTCTTTGCTTGAGTGAGCTTTCTCGGCCATAGGATTCTTTACTCGTGCATTTTGCATAAGAGTCCCAGTCAAATCCGAAGGGACTACTCCATGTTCGGCCAATTGTTCAATCATGATCTGTTCATCTGTACTGATTTCCATATGCGCATATAGCCGGACCATCATTTTTTGAGTCCACATCTTCATAGCTTCGGCTGAAACTTGCAATTCTTTCTTGTTTCCTTTCTTTGCTGTCACCAATAATTCCTGTTGTTCAAGCATTTTAGATAATATAAGTCGAGTCATGCCAACATATGCAATTCTTTGCCCTTCCGTTAAAAGATCCTTAGTAGCTTGCATTTGAGAAACTGCATCTCGCTGCTCCTCATCTTCCGCTTCTCCAGCTCCAGTGCCATGAACATCTTTGAAAAGGTACTGTGTGTTTTCATCCAAACTTGTCGCAGATTGAGCATCTTCGTCTAGTTGAACTCTAGTATATCCTCTACCTGCACCACCCAAACCTGCATATGCATCCGGCTCATCATCAGATTCATGTGCCTCCCTCGCAATTAACCTATTGTCGTCATCATAAATATCGTATGGGGCATAAGCTGGCATTGTTTGCCATTCATCGTCTTCTTGAGGTGGGCTTTTTGGATCAGGTACAGTGGTATGTTGATGCGACCATTCTGATATTCCCTGACTTGATTGAATCTGACTATGCCTGTTATCCACCGTGGGAACCGCATTGCTGTCATTGCCGCCACTAATATTCTTCAAACTTTCTGCGGAACTTGGCTCTTCTGCAGGCTTCGCAGGCTCCGAGGATCCTACCAGATCTTCTTTACTTGTGGATTCGACTTCTTCGATTGTTTGTTGAGGGGTCGGATGCCCATGAGCTGGCAAGTCCTCATTCTGAGTTGTCTCGCGAGCTTCTTGGGGTTCTGGATTCGTGGTCGCAGGTAATGGCGTTGTTTGAACATCCTTAAGATGCTCTTCTTCTTTATCTGACCCGTTATCCTTTACGTCGTCTGTCTTTTCTGCCTCTTCCTTAGCAACATCTGCATTCTTCAATCCATTGTCTTTAGTCTCAGCATTCCGATCTTCTGGGACACTCGACTTATCCTCCGATTCGATATTCTCCAAATCTTCATCATATGCTACCGGTTCTGGAACAACTCTCTTCTTGAGGGGTAATCCGAAGTCATCCAGTTCTGCAGGTCCATTTTGAACAGCTGTACCCGGTCCCACAATGCCATCTTCCTTAGCATTTGTGGTGGTCTCATCGCTCTGTGGCATATTGTTTCTAGCACCTCGACCACCACCTTGACTCACAGGGCAGGTGGCGTCTCTAACAGATAAATCATCTAACGACACTTAGACATTCGTTGTTAAGTTATCAAATGTGTTCTTGCGCGGATCCATAGATTCTGAAGCACAAAAGTGTTCCGAGGTCGATGCTCTGTGCTTGTATGGATTTCGTATGCACACCGTACACACAGACACCGTCCAGTCGACCAGGATTTTGGAATGACCGGTGCACTTCCTCAGTGAGTGAACCAGTAAACGATTGGGACGTGCTTTCTAATGGGTAAGGCTATAGTAATGATTTAGATGGCTTATTGCTAATGCTTATGGGCAGTGAAGACTTAAACACTTTTGAGAGATTATAACTTTTTGAGGAATCATTGAATTGTAATACTTTAAATAGATTTGACTTTTACTTGATATGTAATTTGGGGGCCATTTTCTTTGTTCTGTAATCCAGGGAGTCGGTCTAATGCTACCTATCTACATGACGAATTGGAATCGCGATATCATGCTGCCCGATATCTTTATTTCTGTAACTTTAACAACCATAATCATGCAGCTTAGTTCCAATTATTTGGGTATCATTCTAAAGTTGTAATTAATTTATATATGATTTTCTGCTCGATATTCCCGTGTATATCAAGCTGTTTCATCCATTTTCTCACTTGGAATTGTCGTCTCCCCATCAGCTCCGTCCTCTGCCTTTTTCTTCGAGTGTAGACGTTTTCGTTTACGTTTGACAGGTTCCGAACCATCCGCTCCCGTATCATTTGCATCAGCCACTTTGGTAGACGCATTAGGCTTCGTGCTCTGCCCCTCAACCTTCTTTTTCTTCTTCATTGCTAATGGATTGGGTCCTTTTGGTCCTGGTGCATTCTTCTTCTTTTTTGCAGCGCCTTCTGGTACACCCATATCTTTCTTTGCCGATTCTTCGTCATCGTCCTCATCGCCTTCGGTTCTCTTCCTCTTGAGACTTCCTGAAGCTCTTCCTGACTTAATGCCTTGTCTAAATTTCGACCTTTCTTCTCTATCTCTTGTCTCCGCAGATGTTTCTGCCATAGGTTCCATAATCATAACACTCCTGTTAATGTAAACCAAAGGTACGCCCTGAATTGCCCTCATTGCCTTTCTAACTTCTATATCCTGACTTGCTACCACGTATCTGTGTTTATTGGTTCCATTGTTTTTGCCGTCAACAACTGCTTTGATGCAATCACGGGCAGAGAGAGGCTCGGGATAATCTTCTGGGAGATGACCGCAACGGCGTCGCTCGTAGGTTTTCGCTTTGTCGATGAGATAAGAAACTCCAGGTTCTGAAGAAGCAGCATATAAATGGCGCATTGAACATTGTGTAATCACTTACGTACGTTAATGATTAATGCGACAGGAATGAAGGTAGATGAACATACTAGGCTTAACTTGACCATGAAGTGTTCGCTCTAAACCACCAACCAAATCCATCTTAAATCTATCGGCATCCTTGATAATATCTGCGTCGACTGTTGAGAGAGAAAGTCAGTCATTGAAAACGAGCAATAGTACTGATGCGCAACGTTGGGGAGCTTACGGAGTACTTGATATGCTTCACGGAAACCAAAGCTCATGCCATATTGCTGCATGAGCTTTTTATATTGCTTCGCTCTTTTTCCTCTCATGTTTTTGAATTCGACAATATAACTTAAAGTTCGATTGGTTGAGTTTGGTAAAATGTCAAGAGATGTGATGGATGAAGATTGATAATTTTTTTATCGGATAAATTTAACGATAAGAACTTATCGGTAACTAGGGTGGGTTTTCCCAATGACCCAATGGCCCAATGACTTCCTAGTATTTGCTGCTAGCCAGGCTAAGCCAGCAAGTCTGGAATCAGAGAATAGGAGTCTAGCGAGTACTTTCAAGGTCGTTTCTTGATGTTATATGAATGTACAAAAGTCTATATACTGCCTAAATAATAATACCTATTACATGGATGGTTTGTACGCCTTGTATTCCTCCCACCCGCGGACCTCCTCACTCTACCCATCTCTTGTCACGATTTCCATCCCTTGTAAATTGGAGTCTTCTGTTCTTCTTCCCCCTGACAATTGTCCCTATATGCCTCTTGGCGCGAGTTGCTATTGCTTGAACCGCTTCTAATTACTTCAATCCCGAGGCCATATCTTGTATGTCCCAAATAACTCAAGCTATACAACTACTTCATTTCATCCGTTACTGCGTTTACACAGAGCTGCAACTACACTTATATCGTCTAGTTTGCCTAACAATCAATTAGCAAATGGTAAAGTTTTTAGTCATATTTTACTTACCTCCTTCCATAGCAAGACCTTCCTCGACAGCATGCTCCATGAAGGGGCTCTCTGCGAAAGGATCTTGCGCGATCACTTTCGCAGCTTTCATGAGCTCATCGGCCACAAATTTCATGCCACCTCCAGCACCGCCTTGTCGATCTCCAGTACCTACACCTCCCTCACCTCGCTCCCACTTACGAATGCTGCTTACAACACTTTCAATTATTTCGTGCTCCCATAAATTGTCAATTACGCCATCAGACATGGCAAGAACGACATCATCTTCCTCAATTTCTACTTTGTCCATAACAGCATTATTAACAGGCGTGTCGGGGCTATTTGTGCCAAGTTGTCGAGGGCAGTCGAACCAATGCCATTGCTCTGTAGTCTTCCAAACACGTTCCTCCTGTTTCGGTCTTATGACTAGTACTTGTGAATCGCCAATGTTGGTAACATATAGGAGAGGAGTGGCGGGCGCGGTAAGATCTGTATCATCTAATTTATAATGCAATTGTGCCCCGGTAGCTGTAGTTGTGCCTTGCCATTTATTCGGATTTGCAGTAGCTTGAATCGTTTGCTCATACGCTTTTTGTAGATAATCAATAGGATTCGGCTCAAAGTACTTTCCTGCAGGCCGAGATCTTCTTGCATCATTCTCTACTTCTACAGCCCAGAAGTGTAATATTAGTCTTGACCATAAACTGACAATAAGTTAGCACTCCAAGGTAAATCGTGATTTCAGAAGGTCACAAACCCTGCATGGCCACCTTCTCTTGTAGACCAGGCGCCGACACCGTCATTTGCGCCAATGAAGTAGTCACTACAGTAAACTGCATCATCGCCATTTGTATATCCCCTGATTACCTCACCGTTCACAGAAGGTCTTCTGTCGCGACTCCTGTGATGAGTACTTAAAGGATCGGAAAAGGATCCTGATGGAGGAGATAGAAATGGAGGCGGAAAAGGTCGAGGCTGTCTCTTAGCAAATAAGGCAAATCCAGTTTCGAATTTAAATGGGAGGATTTCTTTTCGAAATGGTGGTATCTCGACATCTGCAGATGTTGAAAATGCTAATTCGGGGTGCCATCTTGGAGAACTGTGAATGAGAGTACGACGGAATTGATTATGTATAGCTTGCGCAACGTGTGTTCGACAAATCGACCTCCTCATCCCAGCGTCGTGATTAATGCGCAGAGGTGAAAAATTACCTCGTGGTCGAGTTGATGGAAGTTGTCGGGTTATAAACCGAGAAACTCCTTCACAAAAATTGCACTCTAGACGATAAGAACCTTCATTAAACAATGGACCAACAGCGATAACGAATCAGGTACGTACTAGACACGTGATAGATGTCATAAATATAGATTTCTTAAGGCTGAATAAAGCGGTGGATAATGACAATTTGTGTGGAGCACACAAGGTTCCCGAAGCATATTTGAGTCAAGAGTGGGCGAATAACAGAAAAAAAAAGAAAACTGACATATTCACGACTAATAATTTGGTGATGCATCGATGCAAATCTACCACGTGCTTGCTAGTTTCTACCTACGTACGCAGTATATATACCTACAGTATTCTCTATATGGCAATGAAACGACGAATTGATGTCTGCGTTGCTTGACTTGGCCTGCATCGATTAGTGAGTGTCCAGACCGGCTGTGCTGTCTTTTGAACATAATCTTGCATGATCCGGAGAATTCGGCTGAATGTGAATGTGCTTCTCCTTCGATTTGCGTTGTCAAGCCTAAATGGATGATCACCGCAGGCATGTTTTATATCTATGCGGACAAAATGGATAAATATTTCGTACTACGGTGATACTGCAACTTTCCGTAAGAAGGAGCATCTCGGACAAATTGATTGGAATTTGCAGAGAGAGCGAGAGAGGATTTCCTTTAAGAGCTTGGACCAAATTTCAAACCGTTTGGTAATCATAACGTTTCAGAAACACTGGAGACATTGAATGATATGAAGAGAGATTGGAGATTGGAGATTGGAGATATTGAAGATATTGAAACTTATTACGGAGCACTGGGTCGGAGGTGTTCAAAGTAGAAATATCTCTTAGAATCTCCCTCACACAGCCATTGCCAATTATAATGAATGGATCCGATACCCGATAAACGAGCTGAGAGAGCCGCTTGCATACATACCTGGACCCCCTTGGGCTGCTAGGTACATTGTGATGGTTCAATATCAACCAATTAAGGTATACTCGGCGTCACGATCTCGTATTATTCCTCCTCGTCTTGGACCTTTCTTGACTTTTCTTCAGCATTCGGGCAAGCCAGGCTGGAACTTACGAATTTATAGGCACAGGCGATCAGATCAGCACGCACTTCCAACCTTTTCCCAGCGCTTGTTGAGTTGGAATACCCGAATAAGCAGCACTGGGTGAGTTTACGCTATTTGGGGCAAGAGCAAAATGACGCGTCCATGTGTTGAGTGCATGTGTTGAGTCTTACTGGAGGGATTAGCAGTTTGGTGGTTTAGTAGCGAGCCAAGACCGATGGATTGCAGGATGCTTTGGGGATAAGAGGGGCATAGCATAGCAGTACAATCCATCCATCCATCGCACTGTGCTAGACATGTATGTACATAAGGGAAGTTCTAATGCAGGAGAGAGCAGGCAAGGTATACTGCACTGCACAGTCTGTATTTCGTACCCATCTATTTCTCTAGGATGCATATATATATACACTTGCAATTCGTCAACAGTTCCAAATCTTGAGCCAGATCTCGACTTTGTTTAACAATTGACAGGCAAAGAGTAAATGATAAGTGCTCTTAGCTACCAGATGAGTATAGTTTGTGTGTTGTGTTGATGTGATAGATACCTACCTACCTACCTTCTCTCTAATGCTCTTGGATGGAATGTACCAATGTATGTCTTTACCACCTTACTACTTATGTACCTATTCGTCCGGTACTTCCGCCCTTGTTATGAGACCTCGTAATTGAATCATTTCATGTGATGCAAACGAATTACTCCGTAAAATCACTTTGAACCCTCCACTCCAAATAAACTCCCCCTTATGCTCATTTGGCCCCAGGTTCGAAAGATTATCTATTGTTTTTCCAAGAGATTATTCGTAGACTATTCGTTGTTCAATCTTCTGCTCTTTCTACTACTTCCATTTCCACTTCCGCTTCCACTTCTTCTAGCTCCCAACCACAACCAACCTCTTCATCTTTTCAACCCTTTCTCGTCCTTCGTTCTTCTTGAATATATGTTCCTTTCTATTTTCTATTCTCTTCCTATCTAGCTCAAGATCTAAACTACCCACTAGACTTCTCGGGCAATTTACTCTCGTTCATTTTTTTATTCATCTTTTTCTTTCTATTTTTGAGCATCGGTAGTCGGACCTCCCGCCTCTGATCCTTTCATCGTTCCCTGGTCTCACAAAAGTGACGTCCCCCAGATCCCGCCAAACCCAAAAAAATAACAAGATGCTAAGCAGGTACATGAATTAGTACGCATACCGGTAGACTATTCACCTGCTCCCCCCCAGATTGTTCATCATTCCTCAACATTAATCACCATACTCCCAATTCAATCTTACATTCTTTTGCATTTTGCTTCAATTCATCTTCTGTTTGCAGCGTTTCGAGGTTGATTTGCCGCCGGGTTATAAAATTGGGAATCATTGTGTTGTTATATAATCACCAGTCCGACAAAGAAAGAACAAAACACAAAACCCTCATTAGATTGTATATGTCATAAGTTCAACCATATCAATTTGAAGGTTCATCCGGAGCTCGCGGAATCACCGCTCCATCAATATATTTCTCAACTTACTATTATTCAAAGTAAATTAAATCTTCCAAAATGGGCCGGAATCGAGGTACGTTGGAATGCGCCACCATATTTACAAGTCAACCATTGCTAAACAGCTCTTTCCCTTAGTTATGTCGTTCATGTCCCAGTTCAGGGACAGAGACTCTAAAAGCCCTACTCGACAACCTCCATCTACAGGTCGAGCACGAAGCCGAACTGAATCCTACACACAGCAAGGGTCTCAAGACACAGGAAAGTCGTCCTCGGGAAAAGAGCCATTTCCAACTTCGAGTTTCCAAATGTCCTCTCATCAGGAATCCTCTTCGAGCGAAGTTCGCGCCTCTCCCCAGCCTACTCGAACAAGGGAACGAGCATCATCTAGACCAATGTCTATGGCACAAACCTTCCAACCTCCACTGATGGATGTGAACCAAGATACTTTACCGGAACTCCAACCAATCTTCACATTTTTGAATAGTCACAGCAACAAGTTGTATCAGGAAGGGTATTTCTTGAAATTGGATGATCAGAACATACGTGCGTATTGATTGTATTCTACATTGGTGAGATATCATCAATCTAACTTTATGCAGATGGCAAGGCCAATGCCGATCGAACCTGGACAGAATGTTTTGCACAGCTTGTGGGAACTATTCTTTCATTGTGGGATGCAGCAGAGTTGGATGCTGCTGGGCAGGATGGCGAGGTCCTTCCAAAGTTTATCAATCTCACAGATGCCTCGATCAAAATGGTTACTTTTATTCTTTTCAAAATCGGTATGATTCCACCTACTAATAATCTATAGATTGAATCCCTTCCCACAAGGTCACCTACAGAAGCGCCTTTGCAGAATGTCCTCAGCATATCAACAGCTGGTAAGAATAGATACCTATTGCACTTCAATTCGCATCACTCGTTGGTTCAATGGACTGCCGGTATTCGTCTTTGCATGTATGAGCATGCTACATTACAAGAAGCCTATACAGGTGCGCTCATTGCTGGTAAAGGCAAACTATTAAACAACATCAAACCCATCATGGAGCGCTCAAGGGTCCAGACTGCAGACTGGGCCCGAGTGAGATTTGGCGCCGGAACGCCTTGGAGACGATGTTGGTGCGTGATAACTCCACCCGATGAAAAAGAGGTCCAACGATTACAAAAACAATCGCAAAAGAAGAGGTCGGCATATGATCGCTCTCGACCCCCTATATTGAAAGGCGATATCAAATTTTATGATTCCAAGAGAACGAAAAAGGTTCGACCAATCGCTACGATTAACGATTCATATTCTGCGTTTGCTATATATCCTCAATCCAAACCACTCATAGATGCTTCCACTTTAGTCAAGGTTGAAGGATCTATCACGATTCACTCAAACCCCCCTTTAACATCTGAAGGATTCGTTTTCGTTATGCCCGAAGTACATCCGGCTGTAAGTGGCTTTGAAATGATGCTCCGTTGGCTTTTCCCAGTCTACGATACGTTTGGCCTGTATGGACGCCCTGGTCGTTTGATTGCAGAGACAAATGATACCAGAAGTCTGATGTTTGCCATGCCAGAACATCGAAGATATGGATATTTAGAAACCCTCGATGTTTCTGGTTTAATATCGGAGCAAGGTAGCGCTAACTGGTTAGAATCTGAATGGAGAGCGAGAATGAAAGATTTGACAGCTAAGCGAATGGTGACGCTCAGGAACAACAGCCAAAGAAATAGCCAGTATGGTAGTAGAAGAAGTCGCAATAGTGCAGGAAATCCTCGAACTCGCCTTCTGTTTGATGATACAGCATCGGTTAGATCATCACCATCGATACAGTTTGGTGCCCGTCCATCGGGAGATGTTGGCTATGGCGGTCTCCCCAGAACTGATTCAGCACCTGTAGGCGCTGTTGCATTCCAACAGCCAAAGACCTCAGGACTGCCTCATCAAAGGTCAATATCTGAATCCCAACCACCAAGCCGTGATCAAAATCAAAATCCCTCTCTCTTTGATGGAGCTTATGAACCTGCTCCTATTCCACCTCTACACATTGGCTCAGGTTTGAAATACGCACAAGATGCTACACCTTCTCCCGATCGCCTCAGTTCAGAGGATGAGCAAGCAGCCAATGCAACCCCAGTTCGTGAACTGCAAGAATTGCAAACCGTTACGATCCCAGAACCTGTAGCTGCACCCCCAGCTTTCAAACACGCGCCGGGCGCCAAGCCCCCCAGCAAACCTCTACAATCATCAGATCTTCGAAAAGCGAACAATCGTATGTCTACTGCAACATTATCTCAATTGACTGGTGCTGCCGGTGCTGCAGCCTCTTACCAAAGTCAAGAACGGCGAGGATTAAATGCTCAAACGCATGACAGAATAGAGGAGGATGAAGATCAAGGTAGAGGGGTACTTTCAGACGTCACCAGAAATCACCATATGCCTGCTAACCATAACATCATTAATGAAGGCATCGTAGCAACCTACGAACCTCGTAACGAACAAGAGTCAGCTCTTCCGTCGAACCGCGACCAAATACCGTATCAAAACCAATACTATCAATCTGATAATACACGCTTTGATTCAAGATCACAACCGAATTTCTCAAACGATATGCTCCCACCAAAGAACCCTTTAAGCCAGCCATCTCGTCTACAGACCAGCCAAAGCATCTCAAGAAAACCTCTGCCTATACGACAAGAGAACCAATCAAGCCCTACTTCGTCGCACCCACCTTCCAGCTCTGGGAGCTTGACTCAACATATTCTCGATTCAGGCGCTTTCGACTTGATACTGCCTAAAGCCGAAGACTTTAAGCTCCCGCAGATGAATAGACACAATAGTGATTTAAGTAGTACATATGATGACGCTGCATCGACTGGTACCCCAGATTATGCCAGTACTAAAAAGTCTGTGCGTTCTGTTCGCACGCAAGAGTCTGTCGAAAAGCCTCGAGCAGGCAGGAAGAAGATCATCGGTAATGTCGAAGTTGGGCAACCTCTTTATGGCGACGAAAATACATTGTCAAAAGGGGTTGATATTGATTTTGGCCCTACCTTTGATCTCAATCGAGCACCCGGCCAAGAATCTCCAAGTCCTCCTCCTAAACAGAATAATTTTAATCAGTCCAGTCCTGAAAAGCGTCCAAGCCATGAAAGATCTCCTAGCGGCAATGCACTAGCTTGGCAACCTGGAATGAGTGCAACCGCTGCTAACAATACCTTTGGCCACAAGCAAGGCTTGACGGCGGAAGAGTATGTTCAACAGCGTTCCATGGTTGCTGCTGCCACACCACAATATATCCATCAACGTCAACCTTCGGGCAACATTCTACGTGCACCTTCTCCTACGCCTGCACGCGCCACACCTTCCCCTACACCTGGAAGATATACCCCTTCCCCTACGCCAGGTCAAACTTCTAAGCGTTCCAGTGCACTTTTAGCTCAACATTCACGCCATAGCTCAGCAGATTTGTTAAATTTTAATGAAGGACATGGTCAAAACCGCCACTCACGTCGTAGTTCAACAGATCTTTTAAACTCTGCTGAAGTATATGGTCAACAGCAACATGCACGTCACAGTTCAGCTGACCTCTTACGTCCAAGCTCCAGAGGTGCAAATAGAGTTTTAGGGCCTTCTGGAAATGGCGCCGTTACAACGACTCTCTCTGCCCGAGAGCAAGCTTTTGTTGCTAAAATGACTGGTGGACCCCTGATTGCCATGGTTAAGAATAATAATAAAGACGATGTTGTTTCCGCTGGTCTCGTTGGAGCTATTGGTTCGCGTGAGAAGGAGAAGCAACATGTCAAGCAAGGACTCAAATCTCAGTCAGTACAGCATGCGATTGCACTTCGTCAACAGCAATTTGCTCAGCAGCAGCAGCAACAGCAGCAGCAAGCTGAGCAACGTCGTCTTGATCAACAAATAGCTGAACAAAATCGTCTTCTGCAACAAGCTGAGCAGAACCGTCGCCAGTCACAATATGCCAATACCAACTATTCACCATCACAGTTTGCAGTACCTAGTAAGAGAGGTTCATGGATGGGGCCAAACTTTCCTCAAACTGGGGCATGGACAACACCAGGGCAATTACCTGGACAATATCAAACAACTTTGGCTCAATCGCCTGGACAATATCAAACAACTCTGGCACACTCACCTGGACAATATCAACCAACTCTGGCTCATTCGCCTGGACAATATCAACCAACATTAGCACACTCTCCTGGGTATCAAGCTTCCCCCCATCAATATTCTCAACAACAGCAATATTTCCCTCAATATCCACCAACGCAAGGAGGACAGAGAAACTCCGGATACTATGGATAGGATATTTACTAGGTTGACAGCATAGCCTGGCGTTCTTCGTATAACATCTTGAATTGGTTTGGATTTAGAAAGATTGTCGTTTGGAATAGAAACAACTCTTGTTTTTGTAAACCGTTTTTGTCTTTATCTTTCCTTTTGGTCTCTTCTCTCTTTCTTTCTTTTGTTCATAAAGGGGACATGGCGTGAAGGCTCACGTAAACAGCTGGATGGAGGGGGTTTTTTACATTTGGTTGAAGTTAGATGTTGGGGATCAATTCGACCAACCTAGGAACGGCACACCTTCTTTTTCCTTCTTTTCTTTTGTATGCCAAGTAAATTGGATGGATGGATAGATGCTGTAGAGCGAAAGGATAAGGCAAAATCACTTGATCCTTTGTACTTGAAGGGACGTTAGCTTAGGAAAAAGCAAATGAATGTATAATTTTCAATTCTGAATTGTGAACTCTAGGATATTTCTCATTGTGTGAATTGCTTTTTATTTCATTCCTTTGCAGGATTTCGACATGTATGAAGGGCGGACTCAATGACACTTTTCGTAGCGGAAAAAGCGTTTTTGCGCATTTGTTCGTGCATGTAAAGTATGAACAAAAATAGCAGAGGGGGTTTGAAAATTGGGTTTTGGGTTTTCGGGGGAGATTGGATGGGTTGATGATGATGAGGGTTGCTTATCAAATGTATGTATGTTGTGCGGAGGGCGGCAGGAATGTAGAGTATCTATGGATATAATATGGATATGAACTTCAATATTTTGTCTTGATTCTAGCCTTTATATATGTGTGTGTAGTAAATTTACTTCTAAAGGTTTCTGGATGGATCACGGGGTCCTGATAAACTCACACTTTACTTATTGCTAAAATACTCTCACGTCGATTTTTTTGCCTTGAGTACCGGTGGACTTTCCACACCCCTTCATTTTCTGTCAGATATGCAGAATCTATTTATATCATCCATGCAGAATACAACGGTAGCATAACGAAGAACTCCTACCCTTTTCGGAAAATCTCCATTCAATCCTCTGTATAATATCTGATTGTTCATCGATCAAGTAGGTTACAACTTTGACCTCACTGTCTATTCCATAGGCATATGATGCAATCTTGTAGATTTACGTCTGACAAACGGGAGGATTTAAAGATCCATTTACTATTCGTACCTTACCTTGATGAGAAAAGGAAGGAAGGAAGGAAGGTACTTTCCAATCTACTTTTCTTCAATCCAGTAATCCGACAGTATCATCATTCTCATTACCAGGCTACTTTGAACCCTCCGGAGTGGTATTGGAAATCCTTGGGTTGCAATCATTTCGATTAGATACTATTTGCGATACTCCTCCTTCGCCATTCCAAGCGGTCAATGATTCAAGGCCGCAATCGTTTGCTGACACAAATTTAAAACGAGACCTGGGTCCTCGATGTGGTAAAGTATGACGAGTAAATGATTCATTCAATATCAGTGCGAGATTTGCACATCCTTTAAGGTTACTAAATGAATTACGAAGAGGCTTATGGATTGTGTATAGTGATACCACATCGTTTGTTTCCATTATGTTTCCGTCGTGTTGTGTCGTGAAATGATCAGGTAGAGAGAAAATGGGACAGGCGCATAAGGTTAGCAAAGCATCAATGAATTTAAAGTTTGTGAATCACAATCACCATCACCATCACCTCCGCGCATCACAGAATTGGTCTATCATACATCAGACCCGGTCAAAAGACCGGTCCGCGTCTAAAATAAAAGGGCAAGATGAACAAAGATCTACCCGTTCCACACCCAAATCCAATCTGCTCATGCGCAAACCTCGCTCTCAGCCCCCAAATCTCTCACACACACTTTCCATACCCTCATACCTACAGTGACATACAAACAGTTTACGTACCGCATACACATACCAATCAGCAGACAGAGCCCCATCATTGGCGGGAGCGAGGGGGAAAATAGGGAGCGGGCGCATAGCTTACCCATCCTTCACGGGCTAAACGAGCCAATGGCGAGGGCGCTAATGAATAGCCCGCAAACGTGCATGCGCATCCTGTTGCTTCGGGGTAGGAAATTATCTTAACCTATCCTAAGCTAGCCTAACCACTCCAAATCCCATTCTCACTTCTTACTTCCATCTTACTCTACATACCCACCCGCGCTGCGCCTCCATGCTATGTATGTGAGCGTGGGTGTTGAAAAATCCTAACGGTGATTGATTGCTTGATTGATGAGTGAAGGATCTTTGGTGCAATGGATTATGTATGGAAGGGTAAGGTGAGGTAGGGTAGGGGGGGATGTTGATTAATGTGTTGGTATATTCCTTGGTCATATAGGCTTTCTTGAGGATTTTTTTTCCCTTCTTCCCTTTCTTCTCTTCTTTTGGTAATGTTGTACATGTATCTATGTATATGTATGTTTGATTAATTATTTGTTTGAGTAAACGATCATTTGAACTTGTTGAAATCGAATCTGAAGACGACAGGTGCGACAAGTGTTCGCAGAACATTGGAAGATCATTAATTGGATAGAGAGCGATAATGTTGAGTTGATATCTGAGTGGGACAATAGGAAGTGAGAAAGCTGGAAATGATTATATCGATTCAGAGATGGAGGGTCTTGGTGGTCTGGTGCGGGTTACTGGGCATGGCGTTTGGCGGTCACGACGGGAAGACGGGTGGGAGGAAAATTGGGCAGTACAATGATGGGGATATCAAGAGCTCGTCGTTACCGCCGCAAATCAATACTTCTCGAGCTTCTGGAGATGAAGCCAAAGAGGCTTCGTGGTATTATCCTACCACGTGGTCGTCTCTTGAAGACAATCGTACTGTGTCTTTAAATCAGACCTATATGCCCCCTTTCGTAGTTGGATCTCAAGGACCACAAGACGCGAAATTTCTGGCGTTATGTTATACTACCAATTATCAAGCTCCAGAATCGGCCAACATATACTATGTTATACCCCTCACTTGTAAGTTGTTGACAAGAGAATATCCGTCTCTACTAGGACAGGTCTAACCAAAATTGCAGACAATTGTCCAATCATTGACCGCTCTTGTCAAATCGAAGCCCAGAAAACAGGAACGGCGAATTTAGAAGTCAATCTCTATAATGCTAGTGCAGGACTCTCTGCTTTTACAAAGCCGAACTCAGCCTTCTTTCTATGTTTTAGTAATGGTACCGACACTGTCATGGGCTTCTTTTGCGATTCTTACAGCCCATACTTTCAAATATTACACAGCCCCTCGCCTCTCAACCAGGGAAGAGAAGACACGACAGATTTAGAAGCAGCCGAATCGTCATCTCTGTCGGCTTTCGCGAGCTCGTTTGTGGCCGCTGTCACAAACTATGCACCTCCGACAGTTCAACTCTCCGTCACAGCAAGCACGACAATCTTTCTGCCTTCAGGAGGGACAGTGATTCCAGCGTCAACAACTGTACCCAATATACCCATCTCAACATCATACGCCTCGACTGTAACGACACCTATCTTAACGCCAACCGGTACTGACGGCTCGGCTAGTGCAACTGGCACATCTGACTCATCCACCTCCACCTCCACCTCCTCAGATTCAAACGGACTATCTATAGGCGCGAAAATTGGCATCGCTCTGGGCGTCATAGTCCTCGTATTTCTCCTCCTTCTAGCCCTCCTTCTCCTCCTCCGTCGCCGTCGCAAGAGCCCCCCTAAAAACACCTCCCGCACTCCCGAGAATCTTCTCCTCTCCTCCTCTCTCAAACACAACAACGATTCCAACTCCCTCTTCATCGCCGAAAAACTCGCTCTCACCGACCGCAGCGACACAAACACCCCTCTCACATCTCGCGGCGCCGGAATCCTCGGCGGAACTTTCGATCACGACGATGATCTCCACCAAGACTTACCCGCGCCCGGAAGCGCCTTTACAGCAAATACACCCGTGCCCATCAGTCCACGACGCAGCCAAGCTGCCAACACACTCAGGAGCGAAGCGATCGGAAGCCGAGCCGTTAGCATCGCTTCTGGAATCTCACGTCCCGTATCCCCCGTCAACAGCGGCGCGGGAAATATCATCGGTCTCAGTCGAGAAAATAGTCGCGAGCGCATCGGTGACAGAAGTATCTTTGATCAGGAACCGTATACCGATCATATAGGCGCAGGCGCAGGTAGCGGGACAGCAGGAACAAACGCGGATCGGAATGCAAGTCGTACGAATTTGGACGTGCCGAGAGTGTATAAGGGGGCGCTACAAGCGCCTTTTCTTAGCGAGCCGGGGATGTCGGCTGAGGAGGTGGCGAAGTTAGAGGAGGAGGAGAGGAGGATTGATGAGGCGATTGCGGAGGCGGAGGAGGAGAGGAGGAGGGCGAGAGAGGCGAGAGGAAGATAGAGAGGGAGATAGAAATTGTTGGATTGGGGGAAGTTGGAAATCTTGGAGTTTTCGGATCGTTTACTAGTTGCTAGTTGCTAGTTGGTATATATACACCATGCTAATATCTACCAAGTAGGTGTGAGATTGCGATATTGTATATCGCGATTTTGATATATCTAGTCGTATACACCTATTTGTTTATCTATTTATCTATCTATCTATCTATTTATATATTTATATGTTTATATGTTTATATGTTTATATGTTTATATGTTTATATGTTTATATGTTTATATGTTTATGTTTATATGTTTATATGTTTATATGTTTATATGTTTATATTTATTTGATTTGTAGTGCGATTACATATACATATTTGATTACTTCAAAAGCACGGATTTTTTGGTTTATTCATGGAGTGTACATATATTGCGAATGTATGTGCGGGTGTATCTTTATTATATTATATTATTATTTTATTTTGTTACATATATACACACGTACATATATACATATACATGTTCTCAATTAGATTCCATTCAACGTTGAAGGTAAACTATCTAATCAATTCCTTCACTTCATTTTTTGAACCGCTCTAGCGCACTCTTCAATCTGCTCACAAATCGCTGGATAAAGCTGGAAAGTATCCTATCCAGAAAGTTACGATTCATGAACATCACCGGAAACTCCCTGTACATCCAGAGGCAAACCTTTCAAAACAAACCCTCTACAGACAAAAAGACCGAGAAAGAGAACAGACAAACAGAGAGTAGAGGAAGAAAGAACAAGCCATTAGAAAACTAAATAGGATGGCGAGGATAAGATAGCAAAACATACCGCTCCCCCTCAATTTCCAAGACTATTCACCACACATAAAGATACACGCACGCATGCATATACATTAAGTCAAATACATCATATCTGCACGCCCACCACAATAATCTGAAAGACAGCCAGCAATCACAACCGAGACAGATGGATCAATCACGCAGCCTGCGAATCGTGCAGCGCCACTCAGCATAAAGATAACCGTGGGTTGTGCAGCAACCGAAAGTACGGCTCCTTGGTCTACCTTAACAGACAGTGTGGATGATATGGCGAAATCAACAAAAGACTTACCATACCTAGTAGATGTCCCCCTTGGCACAAATACTACTTCAAATTTGAACAAAAATTAGAAAGACCAAACTGTCAGCTTTGCAGATGATACACTCTGGAGATCTTCTGAAGTCATTTGCACCTCAGATCCTGTGCTCATTGCCCAACAACGCGAAGCTTACATAGATATAAAGAAGAAACTTATTGAATACGGTGCGACCTTATACGAAAATGTTCCCCTGACTTCCATGGATTGATCTTCAACTCGATGGTGATGATGCTCTTGATCAACTATGGAGTAACTTATAGCAATTTTGCGTGTCAATAATCATATTTTGATCTCATACAGACCATGATTATGTGAAAGCGTGAGAAAAGTTCTTGAAAACCTTTCCTGTCAGTTCAATGAAAGCATCTCGGGCATCCTAAAATTCAACAAACTAAACGCAAAGATTGCCCTGCCTGTGGTAAGTGAATTTGCGATCCATTCTGTTTGCAGTATAAATGATTGTTGTGAAGACACTCCAAGCCAGCAACTGCTGAAAAGTGCCTTGGAAGACAAAATGTCCGAGGAAGAGTATTCTGAAAGAGTATTAATACGTGAGTCAGCCAAGATAAATGGAATTGACAAGACAATACATCAACTTAGTCTAGATAAGATTGTTGGACCGATGAACGGCCCACCAGTGGGCGCATACCTACTATTGCCGTCGCCGCAGGATACCCTGCAGGCACTATTCTGTTGGGCTACTCTGAGACAAATGGACGTCTATTTGAACTTGCAGTTGTACTCTGGCTAATGAGGGGCGCAAAACATTGCAGTTCATGACTGCATGGGATAAACTTCCGCCATCACATTTACCCCCTCCCCAACTAATGAATTGGAGTTCTCCTGGGTAATCTAATATCTTGGCTTAGCTACCAAGCCAGGAAACAATTTCTCTGAGACAAATCCCGAAAGTTGTGATCGCTAAGAGAGGATAGGTATGGTATAGCTGATGTAGGTTTGGTGGGCACGAGTTTTGCCATCTACTTTTAAAGAACACCTTTCTGCATAATAATGTACATCTAGAGACTCGAGGCATGTTAGGATGAACGTCTTTCGCTGGAAAGATTCGGAGAAAAGTCATCCGTCAATGGCAAACACAGAGGTTGAACTGCTTGTCCTATCATTCAGGTTCCTGGCCCTTCCACTTTTCCCTCATAGCTTCAACATCAAAGCCGCACAATTCTGCTCTCTTAACTACCTCTCTGGCCTTTCCTGTAACTGGTGCATCAATCATTTTATTGTCCAATGTCCACGCTCCTTTTCCCTTCTTCTCCGCCTTTTCATCCGCAATAACCACTCGTATACTCCACTCTACCTCTTTCTCCCCTGGTGCAAATGCTTTCTGAACAACGTCCACTTGGGAAGGATGTATACATTGTTTCCCATTGAACCCTAGACCCTTTCCTTGAAGAGATTCTTCTTCCAAACGAGCCAATCCCTCACTCCCCCGGTATGCAGTACACACTAAATCGATGGTCGATGGAATATTAAATGCTCGTGCACAAGTTGCTATGTGACTTCTTGCATATAGAAATTCGTCTAGACTAGGTGTTCGCGTGATGCTTAAATCCAAAGAGAAATCCTCCGCTGCAAATATTAAACCATGCAGGTAGGGAGATGCTTGACAGATCGAAGAGAGATTTATAAGAGATTGTGCAGATTCTATGAGAGCGAGTATTTTGACTGGATTCGAAGTGGATGAAGGATTAGATGGATGTCGTGAGGGAAGGGTGTGACGAAGAATATCATTTATGAAGTGGAGATCGGAAGCCGAGTTTACTTTAGGTACTACGAGAGTGTCAAGGTGTTGACTTTTGAGGACTTGAGTGAGATCTTGTAGAGCGAGACCTGATGATACGGAATTGATTCGTACAGCTAATCTATAGTGGCATTGGAATCAGCACATATTTTAACTTCCGGAGGACACAAAAGACATATGAGATACAAAATACATACTCTCCTACATCTTTCGGCCTTTCACCCTTGAGAAAGTCTACTATATTTCTCCTTGCCACCTCCTTATTCCCCAATGTCACCGAATCCTCCAGATCATACGCAACAGTATCGACTTTTAAACCTCGGGATTTCTCTAAAAACTTGGGTGAAGATGATGGCACTTGTTCGTAGGTTAGCTACCCTCAAGGGAGCTTCCATATATGGTGTTCAGATGGATAGCATACCATAGAGGAGAGCCCTTCGGAGGACAGAAGCTGCTGCGTTTCGTGACATTGCTATTTTGAAGTATAGATATCTAGTGAAGGTTGAAATGGTCCGAAGAGCTTCAGAATTCTAAAGACTCTGGAGTACTGTTGAAACTTCAATTGATGTTGCGCGTCGGGAGCTTACCCCACAAAGTACCACTCACTAGCCTTGCTCACCTGGCCATTGACAAAAATGCACTATATACCCACTCTAGGTACTGTACGATATATCTATTAGCTCTTCTATTTATCTTACTTTTGAAAGATGCAGGACCAATATACCAATTAACTTGAAAGAATTGAGGCAGACAAAGTTCCTCGTACCGTACTGAAGATTTAAAGATAGTAAATACATCATTCAGCTGAGGTTCAGATGTGATCTGCCAATGCACAGGGACCCTAGCACCATGTAGCTAAAGCCTATCAGTAGACGCTAACACAATCAATATCTTATCCATCTCAATCCAAGCTTCATCTTCCTTCACGTATAAGTTGCTCAACTATAACTACGATATTCACATACACCAAATCTCTGGGTCTACCAACCCTTCAAATATCAATCATGACAACTCCAATTTCAAACTCAGACCCAATACCATTATTCCGACCTTCTAAGAAGCGCAAGATTTATAGACAGCGAAATCAGGATGATGAGAATGAGATAAAAAACGAAATCTCCACAAACGCGCCCGCGCCAACGGCAGCAGCTATACCCACAGAACAAAGTTTAGATGAGCTCATTGCTTCGAATTCTATTCCCATCAAGAAAGAAGAGGAAGAGGAAGAAGCTGGAATGGAAGAGACCCCCCTAAATATATCAGAAATTCTACGTCTGCGAAAGCAACGAAAGAAAATTGGAGGGGTGGAGTTCAAAGCCGAATCTAAAATTCGAGATGGGAATGGTGATGAGGGAAATGGAGATGCGCTGGTGAAATATGAAGATAAGGATGCAGAGGAAACACAACCTGAAGGTGGACTTTCAATGCGACGATTTGCGCCGCAGATGGGAGTAGTGGGGAGTGGTGTTGACAAACATATGTAAGTACATTTCTTGTCCATCCCGAGAGAACTGCTTGGGTGTAAGTGCGGTGACTAATAGTATAGGATGGCATATATAGAATCGAAACTCGGACATACATCTCAATCCGTTGATTCTCCATTCAGAAATCCTCAAGCAGGAATTCCAAAGAATGAGATTTCTACAACTCAATCTAAAGAATCCAAAAGAGCGCCTACTACAATGGGTCAAATTCTCGAAATCGATCTGGGAGAAGAATCAAGAGCAAGAAATGCATATCGAACAGAAATGGCTCGCAGAAAAGCAGCTGGTGAGGTCATCGAACTCGAAGAATCTACACAAACTACCTCCAAGCCTCGTCTTGGCCGTGACGGTAAACCCTGGCGTGGTCGCAAAAGACGAGGAAGCGATGATGTACAACGTGATGCCCTTGTCGATGCTATTCTTCATGAAAATCGTCTCGATATTTATGAGCCTGTACCCTCGAGTAAGGAAATGAATCACACGACAGGATTGGCCAATGATGAAATGGTAGCAGAATCATTCCGTAAGGATTGGGAAGAAGCTAGTTCTCATGCATCTTTGCAGAGACAACAACAGATCTCTGAAAAGGCAGCGAAGGATAAGAAGAAAGGAGCTCAAGATAAGACAGAGGAGGAATTGTATATGAAAGGACCGAAGTTGGGTGGGAGTAGGAGTGCTAGGGCTGCGATGAGGGAATCCATGTTGAAGGGGAAGGCGGTAAAGAGATAGGGGTAGAGGAGGGAATAGATTGACTTAACATGGATGGGTAGAGCATCAGTAGGTTACAGTGATTGCTTCGCAGAGTGCGAAAAGGAAAATCGAAGAGGGGAATCACTTGGTGTACATTCACGTAAAGGACACTAATATGCAAGTGCATCGATCTTTCTGATTAGCTTGCTTAATATTATCATCTTGATTTGTAATCCTATACTCTCCAGTTGGCTGGGTTTATTAGTACAAATAGCAATCATATTTATCACTTTTCCTTTCTTGAAAACTATACAGATGCAAATCCCAAAGATGTAGGCTCTTCCTGATGTGTCAGACCCAAAGAAATACCCTCGCGATGTCTAGCTTAACATTAACACAGTCGCATTTCCTAACCCAGATCAACCATCAATCATAATCTAACACTCACTCAATAAAATACATCCCTCCTTACCTTTCAGCCTTCTCTCACCCCATCTTCTCGGCTCTCAACCTTAGCTAGCTAGGTGAGCAGGTACCCAGTCAATCCACCCTCGTACGCAATCGCTTATTCAAGGGGCGGGAGGAAAAGCAGGGAAGGAAGGTGCAGAGAGATAGAGATATCATATCTATATGGTTAGGTATTATATTCGGTTAATGAATATAGAAACGGATATGGATATGGATATGGATATGGATATTAGGATCTTATTCCCATACACGCTTTACATATACATATACATATACATATACATATACATATACATATGGGATAGAGAATTTTTGATTTTGAGATGTGTATGATATATACATATATATATATATATAGAGAGTATATGGTATATAGTAAATATATATATAGAGTACCTACCTATATCACATCTCACTCTCTCACTCGCTTAATCGCTGACCTACTTACCTAGATTTTTTGATTTCTGAGGCTTGATTTCTGAGTTTTTGGATTGTGTGTGAGCAGGTAGACGGGTAGGTGAGGAGGTAGAGAAGTACTAGGTAGATCCATAGATCCATGATTCTCCTATTATGGATGCGTGGATTGTTGGACTTGGATATATATGCATCTATGTATGTATGTATTTATTTATTTATTTGTTTATTTGTTTAGTGTATATATATAAACACATCTATTCATATTTTTATTTCAAAGTAAATAGAAAATAATTAAAAAGTAAATCAATATCAGTATCAATATCAGCATTAATATCAACATCAATATCATTATCGATCAATGCGAATGAATATAAAATCAATCATATGTTTTCAGCTCCAGGTATCTAATCCAATACCTCTCTCTCTACCTATATAACATAGCATAGCATAGAATAGCAGCCGAGCCACTCATACCAACCCCCCCCCCCCTCAAACTATGGTATAAAAGAAACGATAATTAAATAAAAAATGTATACAACAGGAAATGAAACGCCGAGTATCCTAATATCCTATCTCATAGCGATAGACATAGCTATAGGAGTTAATTTTCATAACCCATTCATGAATATATTTCCCAGTTGTAATTGCATACGTATTCAAGTTCCCATGCGAATTCAAATCCCCTTAGCCGAGATATTCATTAGTAAACGCATCTCGCCGCAATTCATTTCAACCCAAAAATCAATCAATACACTTCCCCAATATCTTTTGCTCCAATTTCCTCTATCCTTTCATCACTATTACTACCACCCTCCCCATCCAACCTCTCAATCCTCACTCCCATCCCAAAAACATCACCTCGATGCACCAACCTCACGCCCTCTCCACTGCCTAACACTAAAACCTCTGTACCCATCCCCTTCTTCTCACTAAACTTCTCACTCCGCGGCGAAACCACACTCTCCACATCTTCCTTCTCCCACTTCTCACTCTTGATGCTCCACGTCGCCATTCCCGTGCTCGTCTTATCACCGTCGTGGGCGGAAATCCACGTCTTGGCACAAAGATTTTGTGCAATCGATACTCCGCCCGGAAAGCCGGATATGATATTTCCGCCCAGGTACCAAGGGTTGGAGATACGGTCGAAGGGGTGGAGGAGAGATGTGAGAGGGAGAGCTGCTTCGGAGACTAGATGCGAGGAAGCGTAGGGAGCGAGCGTGTTGTATGTACAGCCATGCGGAGAGAAGACGACAGAGAGAGCGCGCTCGGTAGGATTAGAGAGGGTAGAGGCGATGGATTTGGGTGAGGAGGGTGGAGTAGCGTATGCATTTTCAGCTGGATCGAGGAATGATTTTGAGAGGGTGGGTGGACGATATGTTATCCCAATTGCATTGTGCAGCCCTGTGAAATCGTTCTTTTGAGGGAGAAAAGCAATGGTTACTTCGCCTGCTATCCCGTTGTGAGATTGAGGAGGTACAGGAATTCGAAGGATACTGTCAGGACGACGCAGACGAGGGTCTTCCCAGCGTTTGAGAGGGACGACCTTGGAGGGAGAGAAGTATTTCCATCGTTTTATCGTCTTTGCGGCCCCAGGTTCGGCAAGTATTAACGTCTTGCTTCCATCTGGAGAGAGTTGTTTGAGAGTTTCTTCGTGGCAATGGTCGGTTTTATCTTGACTTATTATTACCAGATCTGGTTCTGGGAGTTCGGTGAGAGAAGATATGCATGAGGGAGAATTGAGATGAGATATTGAGAATTTGGAATGGAAGATTTTAGAAGGACCGGATATCCATGGATCGAGGAGGATAGTAAAGGAGCTTTCATGTCGTCCTGATCCGCCGGGAGATGGTGGAAAGGGGGAGATGGGTGAGAAGGTTAGGAGGAATGATGCATCATTGTTTAGATGCTTAACTGTCAAGGACATCTTCAAATCGAGATATGAGAAGATCGAGAAAATCTGTAAAACTCATAGTATGCAAAAAGTAAAAGGGAGGGCGAGGCCAAAAAGAGAAAGGAGGACGGCAAGGAGATAAAGATTGACTCGGATTGTAGGAGTAGGAGGGTAGTAAAGATTTTTCTGACATGGAAGCAAAGTCGTGAATCAATGAATCAAGTTGAGTTTGATTTTGATAGGTAATTCCACATACTCGTCAAAACACAGGTACTGGATGACATATTTAAAAGGGTGTAAAAGAAGATCCAACGCGGGATGATGTGGAAGACGTTTATAGAAGCAAAGATTCGAAGCGGACACTGCCCAGTAACTCATCAAAATCCCCGGTTGTTAGATGAAAATGGAAAGGTTACCCGATAGAGAAATTATTGTACTTGGATCTGTTGAACGCCTATCATTTGGACTAGATAGACCCTTGTTTTCGAGAAGGAAGCGTTCTGAATAGGTTATAATACCTGAGTTGCTCTTCGCGAAAATATACTATGTGTATGGCATATCATTGTCCTTGCAGATCTTCAATAGAACCTCATACTTCATACATCTATGCCATTTCGTCGAGCTTCAATATCAATCAATATCTCGAAAGTGGATCATTCTGCGGAAGTACCGTGCGGTTATAATTGACCCATTTCGAATATAAGCACCTTCATTTCTCTAAACGGCAATGATAAACCTGCTTCGGGGACGCAGATCATTTTTGAAGCAGGATTTAACGATGAAGCTTTCAGCTGTTGTGCTGAAAAGTGGTTCTTCTTTTCCTTGTTTCAATAATTGGATTGCTGTGCAGTGGATTTGATTGGTGGGGAAAGAGATGAAAGATCGATTGAAGGAACGATACGCGAGCTTTGGATGTTTTCGTGGCATGAGTATATTGCTGTAGGAGACTAGCATCTGTATATGTAAATGTACGATGTAGGTACCAATTCCAACGAGTATAGTACGATGTACAGTATGTTATCACGAACTTGACGAGCATTTCGTATAAACTTTCGATTCCAATCCAGATTTTCTAGCTGCTGTCACTAGACATACAATGTATCAGCCTCACTCCGAAGATCCAAGTCTTAACAGGTTAGAAAAGCATGAGCTCAGCAAAGGGACACTGCAAGCCTCGCCTAGGTGATCGACAGGATAATTATGAGCATCATCAACACGAGTGAGTGTTCAGTTAGCATTACCTTGATAGGATGTTTTGGCGTTTGTTCTATTCTCTTCTACTTGGCAGGACAAACCATATTTGTGAATCCTCATGAATAGGAGTAAGGACTGATTATTAATATTGGATCTTGTTTGATGCAAAGAGAATGTGAAATTGGAATGGAGGGGTCGTACAAAGTGGTTCAATCATACATTACAATACTCGTAGGTATTTATAGATTTGATAGACTTCATTATGGGGGCAAGCCCCCATACCCCCAAACCCCCATAGCTTGCTGCGCTCGAAGATTTTTACAGTGGAATATTCTCTATCCGATTAGTCGGCCTCCACGGCAGTGGCTCCCAGGGGGCCAGCGGAGCGTCATTCATTACGATTATCATAAGATATAAAGAAGTCAAATGGTAAATATTCAAAAGAGGTAAAGGACAGAAGAGGTATTGTTCTTCAAGTTATATTGATCTCAATACTTTAGCACCTCATCAATTTGCTATAGACATACCTAGTACTCTTTAAGTACGACATATACGACATACGACATACAACGTGCGACACCCTCTTTCAACACTATAACATAACACAACGAAGACAAAACATCAAGGATATCCCAATGATCATTCATCTCCGAGTCGCCAATTACCGTTAACAACATACGATAGGATGTAATTCAAAGTCTCGAACAGACTCTCTCTCTCGGACTGGCCGTTAAGAAAGCTTCGAATAGACCTTCTCGAACTTTACCCCAACTTTACTAGCAGTATGAAAAATCAATGCAACGGTTTCGACGATTCATGGATCCAATCTGCAAGTGAACATGCTGAATCGAACCATTGTATTAAATGGTATTAAGCTACACCAGAGCTAATTAAAGTCGTACAATCAAATCTCCAATCCAACTCACTGATCCCAAGGACCAAGGACCTGGGAGAGGTTAAATTTGTAACCGGCCTGAACCGACTCTACTCCTTATTATTCTCTTCGAATTGTTAAGAGCTAGCTTCACAGTTGACTCATGAATCTCCTTCTGATTAATCAAAATGGAGTTGATTGATGTTTGAAAAGTATTGGCAGCAATCTCTTAGACCTTCAACTCAATAACTCAATAGCTCAATAACACTACAACAAAACCACAAATACAAATACAAATACAAATACAAATACAAATACTTTGTTGCAAAGATATGCAAGCAGCTACAAATCCTTCACATGTGAAAGAAAGACGGCGGAGTCATCACAGCATCGATTCCTTTTGTGTTACCTTCGGCGAATTGTCTTTCCAGAAAAGAGCGTGTAAAGCGTCTTAAGCTTGTTAGGGTTGTACTCGCATGCTCAATGCACATTCGAGTCAAGTTTTGGTAAGCTTCGGTATGCGACGTATGTATGTGTATATATATATATATGTATGTATGTATACTGTACTCAGGGTTCTCCAGTTTCCGAGTATTGCTTTGATAGCTTCCAAAAGGGTATAGGACAATGCAACAATGCAACAATGCAACAATTGATAAGAGATAAAAGATAAAAGATAAAAGAAAATCAGAAAAGAAAAAAAGAGCTCTTATCTATTATTTCAATTGAATTGCGATTTCGTTCCCATGATTCCATACAGAGGAAGTAGCATAATCAACCTGTATTGCTTTGCTTGCCCCTTCACACCTCTCCATTCGGAAAGACCAATCCACCAACAAAATCTTTTTTTTTTTTTCGGCAGATCAGCAGATCATGTCACTTTGTATCCTCGAATTCTTACTTGTCAATTGCGTCGTAGGGATGGGTTTGGAGAGACAAGAAATGCTCCATCCACGAGTACATCGTATCCCACGGGAGTTCTGATTGGATGAAGGCGGGATGCGGTACTTATTGTTTGGAAAGCTCCTCTCCACCGATAGTAAAATTATTATTATTATTCAATGGATTGCATTGGTTGCACGAATATCGCGCCCAACGAGGAGGCACTTGCGTACGAACGGAGTATGGATTAGGTATTAGGTATTAGGTATGTGACCTGACTAGCTATGGAAAGGGTAGCTTTCCAAGGTCCGATATTTGGCCATTTGCCTGCTTTTGCCGCTGACATGTACCCTTTGAGACCATGACTGGATTAAGGTGGGAGGAGGGAGGAGGAGGGAGGAGGGAGGTTTGGTAAGATTGATAAATGAGAGAGCTGTTCAATTTTCAATCAAGGTGTTGGTTGGGGTATCTCGAGGTATGTATGGATATAGATAGCTATAGCAAGTAGCACTCAAATGGGATCGGATCGAAGACTACAGGATTTGCTTGAAAGAGAATACTGGATACAAGGGGACAAGGGGACAAGGGAACAAGCATGCAAAGCAAAGCAAAGCAAAGCAAAGCAAGCTCGGTCGGTTCATAGCAATCAATTGCCAATACCTCCCACCTAGTATTACCTATCTAGTCCGAGTATCTCTCTCTCCATGTTAGACCTTCAAAGCTCTCCACCGATGTTGCTCCAAAGCTCCAGATGTGTCCCGTTTCATTGGCTCTTGAGTATCTAGGAAAGACATCCCATCTAAACATCTAAAGATACCCAGTATGTACAAGCATGGATAGAAAAGATAGAAAGAAAAAAAAAGAGGAAAAAGAGGAAAAAAGCTCTTATCCGAAGCTCTTTTCTTGACTCTTACCCCCACTAGTAGAAAAGAGCAAAGAGCTTCCTTCTAAGGTTTGAATTCTAAGATCCGAGTTCTAACTTCTGACTTCTGACTGCTGCCCTTCCTTCTTTCGAATCTACCTAACGGGAAAAAAAGACCCCTCACTCAAAAGGTTCCTTCAGTGCCACCATTACCATTACTATTACTACCACTACCACTACCACTCCCACTACCACTACCCTACTACTTACACACGCACTTACTCTCGCACTCTCACTCTCACACATACATTCTTTCTCAAACATCAATTGTAAGAAATCATTTGGAAAACCCCATAGCTTTGAGCTTCAGTCTTTCTTGTATCTTTGTTCCCTTGAAAGAATCATAAGAAGAGCCAGAAGAGAGAAGAAAAAGAAATTAAACGTCACATATTATTTTTATTAAATAATTATGCAAAGTTTTGCTATCAAGATTATACATTTTTAGAGATTCCCGCTTTCCCCCTCCCCTCCAGATACGAAACAACAGTGCGACGATACTGTACCTATCTACCTATCTTATCTACCTATCTTCCTGCCTACCCATTAACCATTACCACTCACTATCGATTTTGATCTGGTAATGATCGAGTCTACATTGACGATGCCTCCTCGTTCTTCGTTGACATCGTCCTTTTCCGTTTCAGATGCGAATAATGAAGTTGTTTGTCCATTGAGAAATCAAGATGGCTCCAGTTGTCGCAAACGTTGCCTCGGCGTGAGTGCCTCTACTCTGCTGTATCTGCTGTACCCCTTTGGAAGTTATTTTCCTTTTGTACGGTTCAATCCGTGGTAACAAGCGAGTGAGATGGACAGGAAAAACGATATCGATCCATGCAAGAGCACATTAGAAGAGCTCATCCAGAACATTACATCTCAAAGCTTCCTGCGACCGAAGAGAGCTTTCAACTCATGATCAATACCCCGCCCTCTGAGCGACCACAACCACAACCACAACCGCCAACGACAACAACAACAACAACAACAACAGCCAACTCGGCTCCAACTTCAAATAGTCTGTAGAAAATTTAATCGTCAATCGTTACTTGAATCTTAACTAATATAGTGTATACAGGTTTCACGCATGAAAGACAGAATTATTATGGCGAACATTCGAATCATTCGAGTACCCCAAATACTCCCAGAATCTTGGACGATAGTTCAATGCTTCCAGCCGCTAGCGCTGCAGCAACTTTAGCACAGCTACACAATCATAAATTGGATAGTGAATGGGAATCCGAAGTGGTGGGTCAATTTTCTAGCTTGGCTTTCCAAAACCAAAGAGTGCAAAAATACTAATTGGGTTCATTTAGGATTGGATGTCAGATAACGAAGCTCATAAACAAGCAATGCGAGCTTCTATAGAGCTTCCTCCAATTCATTCCAGCAAACTCGAACCAACTAGCGATCCCTTTTCACATTACAATGTTCACCGTCGCAGAGATCTTCTCCCTTCTATATTATCGCCCCCAGGACGATCGTCTACTCTTCCTCCCCTTCAAAGAAATCCAAGCACAGGTCGTCCTCGAAAACAATCAGTGTCAAAGCGTGCTCGAGAGCCACAGCACAGGAGGCAAAAATCTCGTGGGGAACATACTCATCTGCGACGCCTAAGTCATGATCGTAAAGCTCAATCTGCCGAACCTTCAAGTGCATTTTATGGCAAACGATGGGAAGATTTGATTGATGCTGCAACATCAGCTACAGAAGATGTAGATGATGATAGAACACCGGTTTGTCCCATGTGCAGATACAAAGGCCTTACTCGCATACTAATGGAAATGCAGATTCCTCCATCCCCAGTTTCAGTGAATCGTGCTTCAATGCCTCCATTCTCCGCATCACAATTTCAAGGATACCAGGCTTCGCCACTACAACAAGCACTCACTCCACCATCTTATCAAGCTGAAGCTCCAGAACCTTTTCCATCAGTAGAAAGTGGTGGAAGTGGTGATCATTTCAACATTGGATCCCAAGGGCTCTCGGATTCATCGCCAAGCTTCTCTGCAATAAATATACAAATTTACTGTGCTGCTTGTCAGAATGTTTCTTTCCTGAAAGAATCTTACGCATGCACAGAATGCATATGCGGTATATGCCAACCATGTGTCGAGGTTCTCATGGCGGAGCAGGGAGCACGTAGAAAATGTCCAAGATGCGCCACCATTGGAGGACGCTTCAAACCTTTTCAGTTGGATATCCGTTAAGTCATTTGATGGAACTATTGGGTCTAAATAAATTGGTAAGAGAGGAGTTGGTCATTATGGGTCATCATAGACTGGATTGGGATTTTTGGAAGAGGGTATAGGCGTTTTGATTATTCCCAGGGTATCGAGGGTTACAAGACCACTCTTATTATGATTTTGGGTATAGGTCACATTGCGAAGTTGTCTTTTGGCATTTCGTACAGATATGTTTTTTTTTGAGGCATGCATTTGTTGGGCTGATGTTTATAGTCGTATCCAAAGAAAGATTTTCTCATTCAATATCTTGGAAAGCTATTGGGAATTTGGCACCAATCACTTCGGCCATTCGTACAATTGGTGAGTCTTGACCAAGCTAATGAATGATTTCTATCAACAGTATTTTGCTTCACGAACTCGAACCTTATGGGGAAGTTTCAACCACCGTTGGCTATCACCAATTTACACAATAGGTAAGTTTTGTACGATAGCGGTGGTTCTTATCAGCTACTGTCTTCTCAGCGAGTCTCGGAATCTTGTGATGAGACTAGCAAATTATTTTTACCGGTGAAATCATAAGATGTTCAACGCAGAACACGTAAAGATTGACACTGAGGGTTACTTTACGATTATAACCCCAAGCCAAAGAAAGCCCCATTAGGACCCCAAACATTGAAAACCGAGCATGAGCTGAGGCTCAGCGGTATCGTTGAAGAAATGGTGTAGAAACAGCGTCTACATTTGGTGATAGTCTCCGACAAGGCTGTTCAAGACAAACAGCTGAACTTGGATGATTAACCAATGGAAGTTGACAGAATTGGAAAAGCTGTACGACGATGATGCACGGGACAATTATCTGATATCGTGATAGGGATTGTGATTGGTAGCTGACGTGAGGCATTCCCGCGTCTATGTAGGGGAGGTGGATAAGGCCCGAGGAGAGCTGACCTATTCGCTCGGTTCTGGCCTGATCTGATGTGAGTTTTGGGAGAGTTAGTAGGACCATTTTCAATAACGGCGCAAAACTTTTGAGAGACGAGGGAGGGATTACTTGAAGATTATTTATACGAAATGATTTTCCCTATGTTTTGTTCCCGAGATTGTTTTCCTTCATTGCTTTCTTCATTCTTGTAAAACCAACTTTTTTCTTGTTCTACATTGAGAAACTTTCTTCAGATATACCTGGCGCTTAAATCTGCAATCCAACAACTACCCCACCGGCTCTTCACAATTGCCAACCTCGCATATCTCGCATCTACCCCCTGCATATCATACTAAGTATATAGAAGGTCGAGATCACACTGACTCTCACTATAACGAGTTACAATGATCTCCCATCATTTTGAAAGTCTCCCTGTTCCTCCCCTAGAAAATCTCAGCACAGAATATATACTACAAGAAATTATCGACCATATTGGAAAACTCGCTGATGACCTCCCACACACCAAGCTCAATTTATTTCGCAAACAACTCTGGGACATTAGAAATCGAAATGTAGATCCAAAAACACATTTGCGAGGTTTATTAAGAGTGTTGGAAAATACTCATACATTCAAACATGCATTTGAGGAACTAGAACCCGGTTTGCAAGCGCAGATTCGAGCGTTTATGGATGATGAAAAGGATGTGAAGGAGGAGGAGATTATGGGGATGGGAAAAGTCAAAGGGGAGTTTTATATCCCGCCGTCTCCAGCAGTGAAACATCATTTCAAGGAGATGGTCAAGGAGACAGTGAGGGAAAAGGCTCATGAGAAGAAGATGAAGTTGGTGCAGAGTAAAGTGATGAAGAAAATTCAAGAAGCGAAAGAGGAGATTGAAAGAGAGATTGTGGAGGAGGTGGGGGGACACATCGAGATGATTCAGAAGGTTGAGGATCATGTGGGAGAGTTTTGGGGGAGACATGGTCATTTGGGAGCGTTGCTGAAGAGTAATGATGTTGTTTCTTTGACTTCAAAACTAGATGCTTCGATGCTTGGCAGTGGGAAATCTCCAAAAATTTGGGAAGATGAGAGAGGAGAGAGGATTATGGAAGTCCATAGAAATGCCCCGTTTCATAATTGGGGGAATAGCGTGAAGAATACTCCTCTTTATACCTTCGTTCCTACCACAGTTCTGGGTCTGTCGAATCTGGTCAAGTGGGCTAAAGTCGAGGGTTATAGAGTGAGATGCAGTGGATACAGACACTCGTGGAGTAATACTTTCTCGCAAGATAAACAGATTTTGGTCAGCATGTTGAACTTGGAGAGTGTGGAGAAAATCCCGGATGTCATGAGCATTACGGAGGAGAAAGGAGATGTAGATTTAAATGGAGATGGAGTAGTAGATGTCAATGAATTAAAGACGATTGAGTTAGCGCCGAAAATTGAGGGGTTGAGTTTGAAGGGCGATGAAGAAGGGAAAATGCTTTGTAGAGTTGGAGCAGCGGTTACGAATGAACAGTTTAGAAGATGGGCCGTGGGTCATGGGAAATGGGCCTTGCCGGTGGATGTCATTCTTGTTGAGTATGTTTGCCTGCCTCTCTTTTCGTTTCTGTACAATTTCTCGCTTCTATTGGTACTCACGAAAGTCAATATATACTAACACAAACAGAGTCACAGCAGGCGGCGTCAACGGTCCCATTTGTCACGGCGCCGGTCGTCGTCATCAAACAGTATCCGATTATGTTCGCGCCATCGAATACATCGATGCAAATGGTATCCACCGCACCATAACAAAACCAGCTCACCTCCGCGCCGCAGCCGGTTGTTTCGGACTCCTCGGTATAGTAACCCACATAACGCTCCTCCTCTCCCCTATGACCTACGCCGTTCTCCGCCCCACCAAACCCGACATTGCACTTGCCATCCCCCCTCTCTCTCCCACCGATATCCCCATCGCGCTGCGCAAATCCTGGACCCCAGCCCAATACGCCGATGCGCTGAAGGAGTTTGAAGATAAAGCCAACAATGACTATTACAGCGAATGGTTTTGGTTTACGCGCAGTCAGCAGGCGTGGGTCAATACGTGGAATGATACGACGGATGCTGAGGGCGCAGTCGAGTATCCGAGCCCGTTTGATACTTTTGTGCAGTGGGTTCAGGGGTGGGTGGGGAGTGTGTTGACAGGGAGTGAGGTTTTTGGTTTGTTGCCGGGGAGGTGGCAGGCTTGTATCTTGAGTTCTTTTGGGAGTGAGTTTTATTTCTTAATTTTTTTCTTCTATCTTTGGTGGTTTGATCATCAGGTTTGGGCGAGAAGGGATGTTTTAAAAGTTGGGAAAGAAAGGCGATTGATATTTCAGATGAAGCAAATTTCTAACTCGCATCAATAGTGGTCGCACTCCCCCCCTTTGAATTTAACGAGTTCGAACAAAAGAAAACAGTCGAATACAAAACCGCTCTTCCCAACGGTCTCCATTTCCGTCGCGGCGTAAGTTTCCCTCCTCATCCCCTCTCCTTTTCTCTCCATCCCAAACTAACATTGCATGCTCTCCCCCAGATCCAAAACATGCGGGTCCGCGACCTCGAATTCCAAATCCCCATTCCCTGTCTCCCCAACGCAACCCCCGATTACACCATCGTCCGACGCGCCTGGTGGGATATCATCAATCTCTGCTATCGCGATTCGGAAACGCCGATGCGGCTCACGCTCGAGTTGCGGATTATGGGAGATTCGAATCTGATTATGGCGCCGCAGAGGGGGAATCGCTGGGGCACGGCGAGTATTGAGATCTTGAGTGTGCCAGATGCGGTGACGGATGAGGAGTGGATGCCGTTTTGTCAGGAGGTGGTGGATTTGTGGGCGGGGTATCGAGGGAGGATGAGTGTGGGTGGAGAGGAGGAATTGTTGAATGTGAGGCCTCATTGGGCGAAGGAGTGGGAGGGGGTGAAGATTAGAGGGAGGAGAGCGAGGGAGTATGTGAGAGAGGTGGGGTATAGAGAGGAAGTTAAGGAGTTTCGAGCGGTGTTGGGGGAGATTGGTAGGGAGCAGGGGTGGGGGTTGGCGGATTTGAAGGGGAGGTTTAGTAATGAGTTGTGGGATTATGTGGTTTTTGATAGGGTGGAGGTGGGGAAGGGGGAGGGGGAGGGGGAGCTGCAGAAAGTTAAGGTGGTGGAGGAGGAGAAATCTGTTGTGCTGGATGTGAGTGTGGGTGTTGAAGGGAACAAAGAGACTAAACCTCCTGGGGGAATTGACGGCGCGAAACTCACTAGCTCGGAGAATTTAGTAAATAACTTGGTGTTGGAGAGGAAGGGGAAGGGGAAGGAACAGGAACAGGAACGGAAAATAAAGATTAACGAGGTAAAAAGTGTCGAGTCGAAGGGGATGCCTAATGCAGTGAAGGAGGTAAGCGAGGTGAAGAGTTCTAGTAGTACTGGTGTACAGGGGAAGGTGGTTGGGATTCCGGGAGTCAATCACGCGCACGGGGGTTTTCCTATTAAGTTGGGGCGGTAGATGATTGGATTTCTTCGGGGGGTTTTGTTTTTCTCTTGTTGTTTTTTTGGAGGGAGAAGGGGTGGGATGGGATATATTTTATGGTTTGGGGGTTTCGAGTTCGGGTAGGGAAGGAAGGGAAGGGGTGTTTATTAGGTATCTAGTTGCTAGCTTTTTTCGGTAATCGGATGTTTTGCTTTGCTTTCTTTGGAATTTTCATATTTTGATGTTCTGAACCGTTGTCTTTGAAATTGATTATGTTCTTATATAGAATTACTCACTAGAGATAGATGACTTTTTGAGGTTCGGATGAATGGATTAGAGTGAGATGGTGAGATGGTGAGGTACTATATATTTGTGTGTGAGTGTTTATAAAGAAGATCTAATTCTATAATTGTGATATGATATGATGTGATATGATACAATTCGATACTGAAGAAATCCCTCTTCTCTTGAATATTGAAAGAAAGAGATATTTGGCATTAGGAAATGGATGATATATGATATATTGATTTGATGTTTGATGTTTGTTTAGGGCTGGCAGTTGTGGAAAGTGGAAAGTGGTGAGAGTGAAGGAGAAGGAGAAGGAGAAGGAGATTCTGGGAATCGGTAAGATGGCGGGGTGTTGGAGAAGTAGAGAGTTGTTGATTTGTTGGGAGTTCTAATTCTTAATCTGATGAGATGAGGAGTCACTTTGCGGGGATCGGTTGTGGATGCTTTGGAGGAGGAATGGAGGCTGAGGGCTGGGTGGGTTTTCCGCGGGGGGGGGGGGGGGGGGGGGGGGGTAATTGTCGTTGGTATAGATGGATACGATTAGATGGTTATAGGTTTACTTGCAGAATTAATTGGCTGTTTTGGCTATGCAGATGGTGGGATGGTGGATGGTGAGGGAGTGTAGGCTTGAAATTGCAGTGCGAGGCGAGAACCCCGGAAGTGGGAGAAATGCGTTCTTCGTAGCAGTGGAAAAATTGATGGTGGAAATTTAGTTTGTTTCTACCAAGCTAGGCACGCCTTATTTGTTTGAGGGAGGAGCGACTTATATTCCCATTCCTTAGCACTCTCTATAATTTGGGATATCTGGGAAATCATTTGCGGAAGGTGGTCAGGATGAGTTTTTTTCCTGGCTAAGCCTTTCTATTTCCATTGACAATCTCAAAATTAACTTCAGTTTGTTTGAAAGTCTTTGATTCGATGTCCTCGAATCTGATGGAGGATAGATGCGGCGGTTAGGCCAGTGGTGCCACCGCCAATAGTGAGGACTTCGATGGGAAGGGATTGAGATTTTATTGGTGGGTGTTGTGTACCTTTAGATATTTGGTAGAGAATTGGATGAGTTGATCGTGAGGATTGCAGTAATTGGAAATAGAAATCGAGAAAAGATGTTGGCTGGGGATGGAACTTGAGTTAATGCTATGGAAAACGACTCAGATTATATGGACACTACGCAAGTAGAAAGAAAACATGGAAAATTCAAGACTACTGACAATGAGAGTGCCATGCAGATAGTCGGTAACTTGAGGCAAATAACATTTGCCGGTACACCCGATAAACTTTGAGATTTCAACGCATAATAACAATAACCTAGTACATTGAAATTTGATTGAAGCACAGAGTGGAATACCAAAGCAGTAATTCTTTGCTCCGCGCTATTTTATGAATGATTTACATGATGTCCGAGGAACCAACATATAGATGCTACACCTTACGAATGTATCCTTCCTCCTTGCATTTAGCTTGCAGATGCTAGTCTGCGAATTTTACAACATTTTATAAGCCCGACTTGGCAATGAATACAACGACTTCATTGAAGAGTTCCAATACAACAAGCATCTCACCTTGAGATAATCTTTAGAACCCTCCACCAACGGCCCTAAAACACGAGTCCAGCTTGCGCTTCAGAATTACGAGGATTGCTAGATTAGATGAGATTCTTCCCATCGAAATACGTGTAACTCAGTGCATCAAGATCGATGTTCTTGAAGTTTCGTACCTGTTCGGCATTAGTCTGTGAGTGGTACTCCTTTAGAATGATATTTTTTTGCTTCATGGAAGTCGAAGAGTTGACACTTCACCCATTACATTTTTCCATATTCAGCACCCAAATCTCAAGAAGTACTAGCTTCCAAAACACTCGCATGCCATTCAGATTCAGATATGGCTCAATGCAAAAACCCAAAAGTCACAAGAAAACTAGAGACTCACATTGATGCCCACCATATCTTTTCTAGGATCAGTTTCTCCAAATGTCTCTGGTCGACGCAGATCAACCATAATACTACTTCCGCAAGTTTTGCAGAACCTATGATCTGCAACTTTATGTCCCCATTTATAAGAGCCCATCTTTTCCTCCGAATCTAGTGCTTGGTCAGATATATTCTACGCTGATCTAATTTGCAAGAATGGGGGAGGAAGAAAAGAAACTTGATCTTACCACCTGAGAATTTAACATCTTGTCTCATGGGATAAGCTAATAAATATCCATTTTGAGTGCAGATTGAACAAGTACACGAATTAACAGTGTATTTAGGAAATGGCCATTTGAGTGTTACAGTAAACTGGCGTGGCGTTAGTCAGGGGTTTTTCGTTAGAAAATTTCTGCACAACTGCGTGTAGTAAGTATATTGTTGAAAGGAGAAGAGTACTAACGGTAACAGCACCACAATGACAGCCCCCCTCATGCGTAGTGCGTTCCTCATCTGACGTTTCCTCGACCCGTCCAAAGAATTCTGCGGAAAAAGGTACATATGTACGGGTTACGGTTTTGGGCTCTGCCTGCGCCTGAGGTAACATGATGAAGTGAAATGATTGATCGAACTTTCAATTGTCGAAGTGAGTAGACTTCTCTGTGTAAAAACACTCAGGAGCGGGCAAGGAGATAGATATATAAGGAGTGTTTGAACGGGCGTTGATAGATAACTGACAAATTAAAGAGGGGAGTGGAGTACATTTATACATGTATATGTATATATATATCACGGCGTTGTCAGCTCTGCGTGCCATGGATTTATGAAGTGGGGAATTACTAAGAGATTCGCGCTTCGAATGCCTCTTTTCCCCGACGGGCTATCTTGATTTCGAATCATCTATACGTAAAATCGATATTGTCGTTGTACTTGGAAGTTGCAAGTTGTGTAGTGTAGCGAAAGCTCTCTATGAGATTCCTGAATATAAGGATAACCTCTCTGCAAGGATACATATATATATATTTGAGTCCCAAGAATTTTTAGGTTTCAAAATGATCCATATTCTTAGAAACCCCGCCGTAATGATAGCCTTATGTTCTAAAAAAAAGACTACAAAAATTAGTTCTCTTATAGAGAGGGTTTGCTGGTGGTATAAGCAGGGAATCTTTCGAGGTCTGTCTTTATCTCGATTTGAGCCTTTGGCGCAAGCTTATCCAAGACTAAACGGTACAGAATAGACAAAGTCCATATTTCTAAAGATAAAACGGCAATGATGATTGATGGTGATTGATTGGTACAACTAATTTTGACAGGCACAACATATCCTCTAAGCCTATTGAGGATGACTACAACGTTCCACCAATTGGGAAGGGATCTACTAAGAGATGTCACCGACATCAAGTTATTCATTATTCATTAGTTATTTTATTTTTCCAATCGAAACATCAAATTCATTACAAATACACCCAGTAGGACAAATGGACCCAATAATTTAGACTAAAATACAATGATATGAGAGTTTTCAACACTGTATCTGTGGAGCGATGATTTCGGCCCCTCCTCAAAGATCCAATCAAATCTTAACCACAAGCTAGACAGACTACAGGGCCAAGTATAGAACACCTCAAATGAGATGCACTTTCCTTTGAATCATCCATCTAACTGTGATCTTCTCACGATGTCACAACATATTTATCCGCCGCGAACTTAAGCTGACCTCTTCTCCGTAAGCCAGCAGGGTCCACATACAATTTAAATCCTATACCGGAAGCTCCAAGATTGAAAACCCTCGCAACCAAGTAAACTTCCTTCACTGGTTGATCAGATTGGAGTTTCATACTTTCCATCCTGTCGAATTGACCTTGGCTACAGTAGAATGCATTATCGAGTGGTCCAGGTGTTGTTTTGACTTCAATATAATATGTAGGAGAACTTGCAAATCTCAGTCCTGCGAGTTCCTCGATATGAAAGTAGTTCTCTGTGGTAAGTAATGAAGTCAAAATTTTATCATGATCTTCATATACGATATCTGACGTCTCGGAGCCACTCCAGCGAGGCATGTCTTTGTAGTCATCATGGACGGCCACGCGATGCCGAATCGTGCTTTTCCAATTTTCCAGATCGAAAAGAGGCAGACCAAGGTTCTTCAGTACCTCAAACATCTAGATGAGATTAGCAAATCTGAAAACCTCAATAAATCCTTTCCGGAGATACGTACAAATAACTCTCCAGCTACGCCAATTTTAAACAAACTTTCTCCAGCCACATTTGAGCCAATAGCTAGACTAGTGTCGATACGAGAATTAGTAGAGAGGGGAGCAATTAGAACGTCATAAACCGCTGGGATACCACGCACGCTACGCGCTTGCTTGATGACCGCGTCTAGAAGTTCATTAAAAAGGTCGGGCCGTTCAGGGAGTATTTCGGGTGTATGTGAGCCGGACGTAGCTGGCGTCCAAAGAGAACTATCAATGAATTGTTCTTGAACATAACGTTCCTCGGTGGAAGGCCGGACGTGGTAGTGGGGCTCTGGCGACGTTACTCTGCTTTCCACATCAGTATTGATAGCTGGGCTGGCAATATTCTGAGAAGCGTCAAACGTTGATGGCTCGCTTTCGCTATAATCCTCTGGGGGAAAGATTCCAGGGACATCAATGATTCCATCCGAATCAAGAATTGCATCTATAGCAAAAGAACTAGTCGCTCTAATGATAGAGCCGAGCTCAGCTCCCTTGCGGTAGTTGGGAACTCCAAGGTGTTTGAGCAATTCAATGGGTAGCTGGCGCGACAGACACACTTCCCTCTGTCGCTGCTCCTTAGGAACGTAAAGTTTAAGTTGGTTGTCATCTTGTGCAATATGTAAGAATGCTGTATGCACTTTTACCGACGTGATCTTCTTGTTCTGAGCGATAGAAACCTCCTTAGTGATGCTGTCGCTAGTGAAGACCTCAAGATTTCGCAGCAAATCATAAGCAGATCTAGCATCTTTACTCCCGTGATGAGCGGCATACCTTGAGCTTCATATTAGCAAATGAATCCGAAAACCCATCAGAAGACATCTCTTACCGACAGATAGCATATGCTTTTCTTCTTAAATCCTTCGTCAGCCCATCATTTAATAGTCCGTCTTCGATCTTTGTGCCCTCCTTCACAGCCCTTGACGTGTATCTCCCTTCGAGTCCAAGTTCAACCAGAAATTGATTTACAGAATGAACTTCTTCAAGGGAAAAGTCAAGCACATTGATCTTGTTTTTGAAAATATCACCATGTTCTTTACGATCAATAATTGCGAAGCTATCAGTGCTATCCATCCATTCAACTTCCTGTGATGGTCTGCATACTGGCAAACACTTGCATTTGGAAATTTTGTCACGTAATGCCGCAGTCGGATTGAGTGCGCATATGTTTCTTAGCTCGCGTAGAATGCCTTCCTTATCTGGGTCCTCGAGAGCGCGTTTCTGGAGCGCAATAATGTGCATTTCTAGATTTGGCTTTTCAACACCTAACACATTCCGAAAGAACGTCTGTCGATTTTTGTATTCGGTTGCAATGGAAATCTTCTCTGGGAGCTGAATGTCCTCTGGGGCCCAGATGCACGATGACGGGGCATACCATGACTTGTTTGGAGGGTAGTAAAGAAGCTTACCCTCCTCGATACGCGATCTGCTCAATCAGAAAAGGCCATTTTCTAGCTTGTGTAAAATACGTACCTTACTATTTCGGTCTCTCCGGAATTCTTGCCACCTCCTGTCAATTCATTGAGCTTTTCATATAGCAGGACAATTTTGTTCTTCTGTTCGCTAGAGTCGTTATTGGATTTGTTTTGGTCATCTGTTTTAATATGTCCCAGATAATCGAGGAAGTCGCTCAATGTGGCATCTGAAATCTCGAGAGTATTTACAAACAGCGCTTGTAGTTTCTGGTATTGATTGACAGTTTGAAGACGAGGCTTGTGTTCATACCACTCGGGACCACTCCATGAGCAATCAGCTTTGTACTTCCACTCCCAGTTATCCATGGAATTGGATCTGGGAACAAAGATCATGTCCTCTTTAAAAGCTTCCCTAATAAGCATTAGTTGATCTGGTTATGCTAAAATAGTTCTGGGCACTAGGTAAACTTACTTGATTTTTATGATATCTGACTCGTCAATATAGGTTTGTAACCTTGTGTATATTCTGAAAACAATACTTGAGTTGACTGGATCTTTCCGTCTAGCTTGCTTTAGTAACCTCAGCCAAAATGAAACATTTTCATCCACCCCAACTCCAAATCGCTTGAGGAAGTTCCATTTGATGGCATCAATTTCAGAGATGCCATCCAACTCTTTCAAGAAGCCGAAACCTTCTGCCAGTTCCAAACTTGAAACAATAGCTTTAAGCTTTGGTAATGGTAGAAACGTGGAATTTAGAAGCCTCATCGCCGATGAGGCAAGGATGGGAACCTTCTTTTGCTTGAAGAGATTATTCCATGGTTCTGTCTCTGTCTCCTTGTACTGTGTCCAATTATTTGCTTGCAATGTGCCAAGCATATATTTCGGGAGATTGGTGAAAATGTGATGGACTTCTGCCGAAATTTGTGGACCTGGAACATTCCTTCTACGGAGTAGTTGCGGCGTCTCTTTAATCCCAAGGAACCGAAGCCACTCAATTCCAGTGCGCTTGTTTCGGATACCACAAGATTCAAGAGCCCTGTAGTAACCCTCCGCTGGATATCTGACGTGGTTGCCATTTTGTATTTCGAGTGGTATAGATTCACCAATAATTTTGATCGTTGCGTATGCATGATTGGATTTTCTACAATAAATCCAACCGCCTTCATTAATCTTATGTGGTGAAAGGCGTTCCCCGTTCCATAACCACATGGTTATTGAATAATCACTAGCTAGCTTTCCATGGTGGCAGAAAAGAAACCGAATATCCTGAAGATCCGAGTCTGAAAATTCACTCGCCGGAGGAAAATGTCGTTGTTGAATGAGGGGAAATATGCGTTCTGGTGAACACTCAGCTACTCCAAGTTGTGAAAAGAGCTTTTCCCTACTCGGATTCTCAAGTGTTCTTTTGTCAACCAAGTTCAGAGGTAGACCCTTCGGTATGTCAACACCGCCCGAAGTTGGGAAAAATATACTCGCATTTAGTGGACGAACCCACGCCCCACTGTCAAGTGGTATGATTTTTGATTTCTGTATTTCCTTTTTGACACTGTCATCCCGACCCATATTAGTGAGAAGGTTTGCCACTTGGGTATGCCACGGGCTATCTAAAGGCGTAGATCTCACCCGAGAACCCAAGAGCCGACCAAGATCTTGGTTTAGTCTTTGCAAAAATTCCGGAGCACTTAGATACCTTGCTCTCATTTCTTTTAATATAGACATGTCAGAAGCATCGTAAGACTCCGAGACGTAGGCAGTTGTGCCTATAACAGTATCTTCCAGCAAAGGATCGTGATTTTCATCTCGAAACGTGTTCTGCAGAACCCGCAACCGATCAGGTGTCCAGAGAGATCCATCCAGAGAAAAGAAGAATTTACTGTTGCAAAGTTCTTCGAACAGGCGAGGTTGCAGAAGCCCCCAAAATTCATCTGTAATAGCATTTGTGGGGATATATCTGATCCAACTGTATCGAAGTGTATCGTGCTTCAGAAACCCATTGGGATCATTGATTGCACTGCGAAATGTTGTGACTACTTCCTCGAGTAATTGCCTGTTCCACGCAGAATCAACAATATCTTCTCGGCTGGCTTTAGTAATAAAATCAGATTGTATGAGAAACTTATCATTCAAGTCAGCTTCAATGTTAACAATTGGATAGTTTCCCAGCTTGGCTTACCTTGTACCCGGTTTTTTTCAGGGGAAGGAACGCAAAAGCATATTGTTCTTCAATAACTGGTACATGACCTTCATCGATAGGAAAGGCTAGAATGACTTCAGCTTCACGAATTTTGGCACGAGCGGAATCAGTAGGGAGATTGAAGACGGGGCGCTTCTTGACCCAGAAGCTCTTATATGTGACGGAATTGATTGCACCCGTAATTGAGGTTTTAGTCTGAACTATATTTTTAGAGAGCCGATTGCTGTTTGGACGCGTCAGAGAGAATTGGACCTTGTGAACATCCCTATCAGGAAGTTCAAATTTGACCGTCAGTTGCCGTAGTTTTTTGAGAAACAGTAGTAGCGTGTCTGGCAACTTTAGCAGGTCTTGATACAGTGCCCCTCGATCTTTGCCCGCATGAAGATATAAGATCATCCTTGTTTGAACATCATCGGGAAGCTCATGTGGCGTCTCGTTCATTGGCGTAACCATCCCAAGACCAGACTCTTCATAATCCTCCTTGCGATATTCAAATGCAAAGGAGTGACGCCCAGACTGGATATGAACTTTGTGGGCAACGGTAAAAACAGATTTGAATCCAATGCCCTTTTCTCCAATATAGCCCTGGATAGATGCTTTAGTACTCTCGCCAATAGAACATATAGCTTTGATGTTCTCCTTGGTGAAGCCATCTTCGTTGGAATCTATAATGAGGCGGTCCGAGTAGAGAGTGAAAGACAAGAAGGGTAACTTTTTGGGGTCTTTGTATTCGTTATCTTCTGCATTTTGGATAATCTCGTAGATAAAGCGAGTAGACTTTTGATAGAGCTGTTCAGCCAAACTGCGAAAGTTAGCCAAGCACGATTGCGTTCAGGTAACGCGAAATCAGCATTTGCTATGAAAAATACAAACATTTTAGTCGAGACCCCGACTTTTCTTTGCAAATTTTTCATTGCCTCCCAGACTTTGGGCAATTCACGTTTTAGTTTTTCTTCCTCCTCTTTTGTAATTCCGCCATTGGAACGTTGCAGATCGTCAATAAAAGCTCTGGCTTCTTGCAGCTCTTCTTGAGAATAATTCTTCATGTCGATTGATTTTAGTTGGGACAAGTCTGCGACTGTAGATCCAAGATGAATGAATGGTTTAAAAACTGTCAAATTCGAGATATCAAGCTCTTCTTTGCTGTGAAGAATGGTGTATCGAGGTTGTTGACATTTGCACACCATTTATATAACAACGAATAAACAGAATAACCCAGCACAACGGAGCAATGAAACATAGCTTGCGTAAGGACTAGATACGAAACTCCTGGTTCCGACAGTAAGGAATCAGCAATCTGCAGGGGCATGTATTTATATTCCCGGTCTGCTCTATCATTAATGGGGGCGACCATGGGAGACATTGCAACCTTCCATATTCAGTTGGTATGGCATTTGATTATATACCATAGTATCCTGCAACGGACCGTTCTCCTTTTTCAACACAGTGGTCGTCTAGATGGCCAAAAGCGTACCCAGTACGTACGTCGTAAGCATGCCTTGAGATCGGAAATGGGTGATTGGGTTGTTCTCCAAATCAATCACAGTGTCACTTGATATGATATTCCGAACTTTCGAAAAACTGTGCAGATAATCAACCATCAGCATTGATATCCCCTATGATGTCTACTGATAATTGCATCTAATCCAGGTACGGATAACTTTATCACGAATCTTTCCCCACAAGCAATCTAATCCACGGCGTAGCAATGTAATTGCAAGGGCTAAGGGTTTTTTCCAATTGGTCGAATTGCGCGCGGCATACAAGCCCAAGACAGAACATCTGCAGTCGAAGTCAGTAATAGACGTTTCTCCAAGATTATGACTCGGTGATTCAATTGTTGTCATACCCATGCCCTGCCCAAATCCAACGTGATTCAAAGAAGAAGTATCCCAATACACACACACACACACACACACATATATATATATATGTATATGTACATTCCAGGTAAAGGTTCCCGCCTGAGTGCAGCTGATTAAACCCCCTCAAGATGAACGAAATTACATGCACGCCAAACCATCAGAAATGAAGAGCATTTAGATATATAATACAATATAACAGCCACATATCCTCTTGACATATAATAAGATTGATGCGATGAAACAATTATAAGCTCTGGAACAATCCTAATTCAACTCGAAATAGGATCATTGATTCATTGATTAATACCTGGATAATGAAATGATACATGATCTTGGTGTGCATACAATCCCGTTCAGCTCGAGATATCAAGATCAATGATGAAGATTTCTTGGAGATTTTTCCGAGTCGTAAGTGGTGCTTGGCCTGTGCATGATTGAAGCTAGTTAACAGGCTAAAGACCACTAGGGCTGAAGCTAATTAGTTGTAGCGAACCTTGAGCGAACATCTACTCTTGATTTCACTCACAATTTTTGTAGAGACCAAACAACAAAACCATCCATCTCTTTTCATGAAATCAAATGATCTAGCATTAATCATGAAAATTTAGAGTTTAAGATGAGTCCCAAAAATGCACGCAACCACTGATGCTTCGGCTTTCACCTTCCTCAAAATAAAGTAGTCGAGTAGAGATTTAGGACTGGTTCTTACTATAGATTACCGTTCCAGTTGATCTTGTGGTATATGTATATATGGAAGTTTTAGATATTTGTGTATTCATTCATCCATTCCCAGGTATCTAATCAACCGCCATCTAACTCTCATCTACACATCCACACTAGGAATCCAACACGCCGTCTGAAATCTATCCACTACCTCTCTATCATCTCCACCCCCGATGCCTCTACTTCCTCTGGTAATTCGTATCGTAATCTATGTATACCGTAATACGTTCCCTCTTCCCATATTATGCTCATGCCTCTTAGCCTCCTATACAGGTATATCCTTTTCTTATGCATACGGACGAAAAAAGCAAATAATTAATCAAATCCTCCCCAAACCTAGCTCGCTTAAACTCTTTTTCATATTACGTCTTATGCCTCGTCAATTCAACCCACTCATCTTGCATAGCATGTACGATCAATATATTGCTCGGACACCTCAAACAAGCATTTCATCCTCATCGCCTTTCTCCGCAGTCTTCATCGCCAAATCGAGAAACGTGCCAGATTTCTTCCTATCCGGTAATTTTTGCCCCGACCTCTTGCCCTTGACATCTTTCTTGGGCGTAGTTTCATGTCCCTCAGCAACCGGGGCTGCTTCTTCATCCGTAATTGTAACACCCTCTAACAACATCTTTTCCACGGCCTTCTCGCCCGCTTCTTCACCTTCTTCACCAGCAACTCTCCCATCCAGCATCAACTTGCTTCTACCCATTTTCCAAATCGCTTCTTCGATTGTACCACGAGTGACTAATCTGACAACTTCCACATCGCGAGTTTGCCCCACACGATGAGCACGATTCTCTGCTTGCACATCATCTTGAGGATTGAAACTACCATCGAAGATAATGACTTTGTTGGCATACATCAAGTTAATACCTGTCCCACCTGCTTTAGTCGTCAAGAGAAAAGCCGTAATATCAGTATCATCCCTGAATCTTTCAATCAAAGATTGACGTTCATCAATCTTAGTGGCACCATCGATACGAGTATAAGTGATCATGGAAGTGTTCAACACCGATTCCAGAATATCAAGAACAAGCGAGAATTGTGAGAAGATAAGAACTCGATCCCCGTTCTCCTTGTACTTCGTCACAAGTTCCACTAACGCAGAGACCTTCCCCGAATCCATCCATGCATTCTTCTTGACGTCAAATGATTTTATACATGGATATAATACACACCACGTATGTAACCAAAAGTCTGAAGCATTGCGCATCTCTTCCACAAGATGAATTCGTTTAGCAGAGGGGGGGAAATTATCTGGATCTTTCTTTCTTAAGATATCGACCATTTTCTCAATCTTCTCGTTTGTGAAGTGGCGTCTGAAAAGTAGTGGATGAATAGCTGCTTTGCGAAGTTGCATTATTGGATTATTTTCTTCAGACTTCAAAGGCGGCATCTTGGCACCTTCAAGACGCCTGCGTGCCCGTTCTTTCGCTGCATCTGCATGCTCGTTATAGATTTTAGCCTGCGTTGGCTCCAGATTACAACGTTCGACCCGACATAATTTGGTAGGGAGATGCTTCAAAACTTGATGCTTCTTGCGTCGTAGAACGAACGGAGTCAGCATAGATCTGGCTCGAGTGATACGTTCAGCAGAGAGTAATGCTCCATGATCAGTATCTCGAGTTGTTGCCTTTGCTTTGAAAATGTAGTTCAAGTCTTCCTCTCGTTCCTTGAAAACGTCTGGAAGGATGAATGCAAGTAAAGTAACCAATTCGACCAGGTTATTTTGAAGAGGTGTACCTGTCAGTAAAAGCTTGAAGCTAGCAGGAATTCTGTTCAAAGCTTGATTCTTTTGAGTTGCTCCATTCTTTAATATATGTCCCTCATCACAAACAAGAACCTAGGACTAATTAGTCATTGAAACCAGATTAATCCTTGTTAGACACTTACATCAGCTCCCAATTTCCGGAAAAATTTGTTATCAGCAGGTTTAACGGCCATATCGTAGGTAGAAACAATGACATGAATCTCATCTCGATTCTCCAATATGGATTCAGCCAACTCGACACGTTCAGCCGCAGGGCCTGAAAGTTGATTAGTTAATACGCCCTCAGATACTTAATACGAATCTATTTGTGTTAAACTTACCGTGATAAGGTTGAATAGCCAATTTTGGAGCGAATTTCTGGAATTCTTGACACCAATTCTCAAAAACAGCAGCAGGACCAAAAACAACATGAGGACCTGTCCGGCCAGTAGCTACAAGATGCGAAAGAAACGAGATAACTTGACAGGTCTTTCCAAGACCCATATCATCTGCCAAAATACAACTCAGGTTCTGCTCGTACATCAAATTCAACCAATTTAAGCCAACAATTTGATAATCTTTCAGAACAACCTCATCTGCCATAAGCGAGGGCTTCTTCAAAAATTCGACACTCGCTTTTCTGCGTTTGGCAGATACGATCTTGTCCTCATCGGCATTCTCGCCATTAGTAGATAAAGTGCTGCTTGGAGTGCCAATTCCGGAATCGCGCTGAGAATCTGCATCTTCGAAAGATACCAGTTCAATGCCTTCTCCTTCCTTGCGAGTTCCAAAAGAATTGAATCCCCATTTTGCCATCTCAGCTTCCAATGGCTTCGCGAGATCCTCACATCTCTTGACAAGGAGATCCACAGCTTCGTAGCCAGAAAACATTTCCAAAGCAGTTTCCACGAGACGTTCACCCATAGGAGCCTTTGCACTTCTCTTGCCACTTTTCAAAGTCTTAACATTTGACACGTTTCTCGCAGCATCAAGACTCCTGAAAGGCCGACTGTCCAACATTGCTTGCGCGTTATTCTTGGTGGTATTCGTAAGTTCGATAAGATCATCTAATGTGCATTTGTTCAAGTACTTGAGTAGTCGATCCTCAAGAATTGGATCTTCTTCAACGTCCTCCTCCTGCTCAAGGTCAGAATCGTCATCAGACATATCCATGATAACTGGAGATGAAGCCAACTTGACGGGAGACTTGGCTGGAGACTTGACTGGAGAAGAGGCAGCTGCAGGCGAAGTTGGATCTCTACGCCCTTTCATAAGTCTTTTCCTGGGTTTTGGTGGCGTGGTAGCTTGAGCTGGTACTTGAGCCGGTCTTTGCGTAGGCTGATTTTGAGTAGAAGTATATCGGTCCCTGATCGACTTGATAGGTTTTGCCAGACCTCTCCTCATTTGAGGCTCAGCCATTTCCGAGGCAGGAATCTCTTGAATTTCATCGTCATCGTCGGAAACCTCGATAGGTTTATCTTTGGCAAAAAAACTACAAGCAGCATCAAAATCGTTCTTAGTCACGAGCAAAGCATCCTTGATCTCCATGATCGATACCCCTGGGAAGATGTCCTTGATGCGCTGAGCTTTCATTCTGAGCTCACCATCTGGAATGTCGTTGATCGAAATATCCTGGACTGGCCTGGCTCTCTCCGGACCCTGTTGTTTCATTCCCTTCTGTGGATTGTATACGGCCTTGGCGAGAGCATTTTGAAATTTAGAATTGCCATTGAATGATCGCGAAGCATCTGGATAACCTGTAGACCCAAAAGACGCACTCTTCGAAATAAACGATGTAGGTTTGATATCCGCGCTGGTTAGTTCGTCGTCGTCATCAGAACTATCTCCAACAAATGACGGTTCCTCATCATCGCTATCCAAATTGATGATCTTCCTTGGAGGAGCGATAGGCTTTTGATTGATTCCAAATGGTGCTCTATATTCGGTTCCAGCAGGTGCCATTGCAGATGCCATAAACTTCCTTGGTGTAGGGGACTGTCGTAAAGGCGATGAAGCAGGTACTTGTACGCCATTCAAGCTGTTGATAGCCGGAGAACTTGGCGGGTGTGCCAGCGAGGTAGATCGATCGATTATCTGCGTAGCTTGAGTCTCGAACTTCTTGGTAGTGGGTCCAACCTGCGTGGGCTGAGTCTCGAACTTCCCAGCAGCACCTATGATCTGTGTAGGCTGCGTTTCGAACTTCTTAGCTGTCGCCGGTGTATCAGGCACATAATCCTTGAAAAGATCATCCCCATCATCTGCATCTGAGTTGTAGGTATCTGTATTTCTCGCAGAATTGTTGATAGATGTATAACCTGATTCGGTTCTTTGCCGTTTTACCGCAGGCGAGTCAAGTATAAGAGGAGAGGGATTGGGAAAATTGGAAGCCATAATTCGTTTCTGTTGTTGTTTTTTTTGGAATAAGATATAGAGAAGGTTTCGTTGCTCGACGAGAAATTAAGAGAGGATAGATAGAATTGCAAGTTGCAAAAGCAACAATTGGATCAGATTAATATAAAATTTGGATCTTGGTCGACGTAGATTCGCAATCTGCAATTGTTTCCAGTTAAAATTCAAGATTCCTCCAGGTAAAATGTCCAGAACATTCCTGATCAAAAAAGATTGCGTTCCCAGAAGTTGTAGTAGAAGAAGACGCAGAGGAAGAGGTAGAAGAAAAAGAAATCTTGCGAACTGGCGAGACTGTAGACAGTGAGATGGCAAAGCCGTTCACCTTGACTCTCCGGATTATTCTTTCAATGATCCCCTTGACAAACCGAAAGTGAATTTTCCAAAATGAGCTTTTCTCGTACCTTCTGATCGATATCTCTTCAATCTTGGCCCTTTAATCTTTTTGTCGTTGTTCTTTATTCTGCCCTAACCTGACCAACGATAACTAGGTCGTAGAATAACTTTTGATTTTAGTAGAAGGTCCACTATCGGTCAAGGAAAAGACACGCTAACACGCTAGCAAAAATCCAATTAACGCGTTCCCCATATTGCCCTTTTTTCGCGAGATGCGCGAAGTCAGCAGTGTCCACTTCCACCTCCACTTCCTAATTGATACATAAATATATATATACATACATATATCAAACTGTTCCACAAAGATCAGCCAGCCAGCCAGCCAGATATTCAGATCTACCAGGAAAAACAAGTAATCATCGGATTTCAATAACATCATAGAACAAAAACCAATTATCCATCTATCTCCCATCAAGTATTCAAGACATCCATCTATTTCAACTATCCACACCCCTCACCTCCTCACAAACCAGTCCAATGGCGACTCAACGACGAACTCCCCACGACCGCATCGCAGCCGGCGAAGAAAAAGAAGCAGAGTTCAAACCCGTCGTTGGAGGAAAGAGTAATATTGCACCTGCTGTTCCTGCGTATGTTTTCTATTTTTACGATTCTTCTCCATTTCACATCAGCCTCATGACTATAATCACAATCACATGTCCCTCCTCACACCCACCCATCTCACCCATCCTCACCCCTACTACCCCTTCCAATCCTCACATCACATGAACCATCCACATCACAAACTCTCACATTCTCAACTTCTCAACTAACATCCCTCCCCCCTCACCAGACACGTAATATTCAAACTCCTCGGATTCACCCTCGCCATGATCGTCGTCCCAATAGGTTCTTATTTCTTAACTTTAGATTCTATCTTTCGAGGTACTTCTCCCTTCTTGCGTCTATCCCTAATTCCCACCCCCTAACACCCACGCTCAGGAAACTCCACCTTCGCTGGCGCCACCGCCGCCATAATGGCCAACGTCGTCCTCATCGGCTACGTAATCGTCGCCATGAAAGAAGATCAGAGCGAAGCACTTGAAGCCGCCGCGAAGGAAGAGGAGTCCAAAAAGTCTTTGTAGACGAGGAAGTTTATTCCGAGTCTCATACGAGAGGAGTCTTTTTCAAGTCTTCCACGATACGAGAATACTTTCCTCCAAGTCTCACATAATACGAGAAGTCTCCCTTTCTATCCTCACACAAAAAAATTCCCAGATCCAATCCCACACGAGAAGAAGAATTTCTATTCTTACTACACGAAGATAGAAATCCCGACTTTTACCTATCTATCTCTCTGTCCAAAAGAAAAGTCTTTCAGGTGTTTCTTTCACGGCTCATCTATTATCTATCATCATTCAATTCTACCAAAAAAAAGTCAAATCAGTTGACTACGAAGATAGTGGCGGATAAAGATATTGACACGGTGGAAGAGAAAAGGTCATCAATGGAGTATAGGTACAAATCATGCATATTTGAAGACGTCACAATCATGAAAAAGAACTCTGCTCTGTGGTTGTATGAGAAATGATCACCTTAAAAAATAGGTCAGGTCATGTATCAGTCATCTTTTATAGAAAAACAAATAATCACAAAGCTTAAGTGATAATAGGGGAAATAAAATCATGAATATCCCAGAAATTGGATCGATAAATGTAGTCTGTTGAATCATTGTGAAAATATGTAGACAGGTAAATGGTCATCTTCATATTCAGGCCTTCCGCATCCAAACTCATCACCTCCAATCATCACCAATCTCTTCTAGGCAAAGGAGCCAATTAAGGCCAGACGTAAGGCCTGCAAGCTCACAGCTCCTTCCCTAACCAACTTTTGGGAATAGTAGTGGACACAAAGAAATACAACCCCAGACGCCTTCCGATGCAAAAATAATCCAACCGCTTCCAAGTGTATTCCATTATATCCCTTGGCCCCTACCCCCTATGTTTGCCCATCATAAGAATCGTTAGAACACAATCAATACCATATATCCAACAATCCACTCCAAGATTATTCTCTCCTCATATCCGTATTAGATTTTAAATAGCGTGATAGATATTGGAGGATGACCAGCATCTATCTTATTTATTCTTGCTCAACTTTCTTCCAAACCAACTTTTCCGTTTTTCAGGTTGAGGTTTGGCCTCTGATTTGGTGATTTGGACAACTGATTTCTGAGGTAAAGAATTTTCACTGGTGATACCAAGGTTAATTGGAGTTCGTGGTGTGCTATCATTGTTGGAGGGCGGAGGTCCTTGGTTCAAGCCAATCTGCTGTCTTCGGGCTCCGTTTTGCTCATTGATGCCATTTCCAGGTGGAAGGTATTGGGGGTTATTTCCAAATCCATTGAATCCATATGTCTCCGCAGGTTCTTTTGCTTGTTGCGGTAATGCATGAAGTCCATCTACTGAACTATTCAGGCTGCTGGGGTCGGTTGAGTATCCTGCAGCGTCTCCAGACGTTCCACTACCGGAAGCAGTTGTCACAGTTTCATATGAATGTTGCTGGCCGCCAGGTGCGGTATAAACACCACTGTTGAATTGTGGTTCTGATGCTGTTCGAGGATATCGAGATCTGTTCGGGGTATATCCATTGCCATGACCTCCATGATTATCGGTAGTGTAGTAACTGTCAGGCCTAGTCATTCCATTTGGTCGTCCATCACCACCATAGTGGCTACTTTGTCTGTGAGGTTGTTGTCCTCCTCCATAATAGCTCTGCTGGGAATATCTTGGTCGTTCGTCATTGTGCATTTGACTTGCTATATGGCGATCTGTTAGCGTATGTACGACAGTTGTCAATTTCCACGCGCTTTGCGCCAAGAATCCACGAGGAGACGAAAATCGCTAGAGCATGCGAGATAATAAATTCCCATTCAGCTCATCGAAAATGTGCTCGGTTGGTGAATTGGCATTGGCCATTACCACAGACCACAAACCATAATAGTCTGAGCGCTCAAATCCAACAAAAAACAGGATAGATAACTGTCTTAAAAGTAGTGTGCAGGAAAATTCTGCAAACAAGAAAAATGAGAAAAATAATGGGAATGCACTAACCGGCATAGTAACTGTTTCGTCGATTGTATGTTGAGCCTACATCGGATTCTGTGAGGTAAAAGAGTCAGAATTGATACGCCAAAATCTTGAGCACATAGAAGCTTGGGAATTCTTACCAGAGCCGCGGATCATTGATTTCCTCGAAGAATAGTTTCCATCAATAGCTGCCTCAAAGGCTCGAATTGTATCCAAAGGTCTCTCCCATCTGCTTCTCGTAGGATTTGAACGATCGGGATCCGCTACGTAGAAAATAAGTCAGCGCACAATATTTATGGTGAAAGTGAACAAAAGAACGAACCGATGGGGTTTCCCTGATTGTCTCTATGTTGAATTGCTCGAATGGGTGCTAATGAAGTTGCAACATCATTTGCAACAGCAGCTGTGATAACATCGTCAGTATGCGAGTTGTGAATCCCATGATTAAAACGAGTACTCACATGGTTCGGCTTCCGTCATGGCCAGAGATGGATCGGCTTTGGAGTGAAGTCTTTTTGCTTCCTTCTCTCGGTGTGATTCTGTGAGATCAAGTTTCTGACCACTGCCACTGCTCTTATGAGAATGTAAACTGAAGCCAGATGAAGTCTTTGCTCTTGGGCGGTTCCCAGGCCGCTCTTGATTGCCCGGGGGCGAGGGTAGCGGGTGATTTTGGTTTTGCATATTTCTAAGTATAAGTCGATAAGTGGACAGTGATTGTCGCTGTTGTGGGTCTATTACAACTTTTATCAAGATATTCTGAGCCTTATCGTCGTGAAACCTGGGTGTGGTGGAGTAATATCGAGAGGTTTGTAGGGATATTTGTGGAACTCTGAAATGAAGTTGGTCCTTTTGGTCTGAGTCTCGGTCGTGAACGTCAAAAGTAGGTGGTTGGGAATCTGGCGGCTTTATATCAAAAGTAGATATCCGTTTCACAATGTTTGGATTAAGCTTGATGAGAATTGAAAACCTGATGCTTTGATGAATGGAACGACGGTATTGGATAGTTTGAAGACGATCAAAAATGCGTTTGATGTTAAGCTTTCTCTCCCAAAAATAATCTCCAGATATAACGATTGATGGTTTCGTATGATGTGAATCAAAACTTTGATCGGAAGTACTGCAGCGAATGTATTTTTTTTCTTTCCTTTTTTCTTTTGGATGACCGATGAATGCAGATTTGTTTTATGTTTGTTTATTTGCCCAGTTGCCCAGCTTTCCCTTCAATCCTTCACAAGTGCGCACCTAACAAATATAATACCTAGGTAGTAGGAAAATGGTGAATTGAGATGAATAAACGATTGACGGATGATTTAGAAAAGAATCAAACTTGTTTTTAAAAGAAACAGGAAAAGAGAAAGAGGTATAGGATATCAGTACGACTATACGTATACGCGGGGAAAAGAGAAAAGTCAATACGAAGCATTCAATGTTATTCAGCCACTGGAGGGGGATTGTGAAGCAAAATCAATATTTATCATCCGTCCATGGAAACCATACTAGGCAATGTGAAAAAGTATAATATTAGGTATTTAGGGTGTTTTGATGACGAGGAGCTCTTGACCAAGTTGTCTAGTTGTTCAAGCCAGTGAATAAAAGCTTTTCGCAATTCGTATAGCTTCCTTGCCTCTTGAGATATCATACCCATCTACATGTCGACCTAGCATACAGGTACGCTTTTCATTCGTTATGCCATCGTAAGCCAACAACAAATCCAAGGGAACTTAGCAAGCAATGCTCTGCATGCTGTACTACCGTAGTAATGGTACGAAGTCGATACGTCTCTCCATGGGAATGGCATGGCTTCGATGAAAATCTTTCGCTCGTCACCAATAGGATACAGAGTGCTCTTCGCTCATCGGAAATCTAGTTTCGATCCGAAGTCCAGCAACACAACAAATGGCAATGGCGACAAGAATTCGTATGCTCTTTCGTTACCAAGCAGGGATGCAATGGAAAAGATAGGAAAAGATAGGAAAAGGACAATAGAAAAGTGATGGTGTGGTGATAGGAAATCACACGATAAAAGAATGATCTGCCACTAGTCCTAATGAAGTTATTTACATACAATGCCTTCCCGGACAAGAATCCTCTCTTGGTGCTGTACGAGTATCAGTTGATGGATGCATCTGGAAATTCTGGGAATTCTGGGATTCTAGGTACTTCTGGTACATTCAAAGCTTCGAACCAACGCAGAAGAGGTAACGGTATTTCCAATGACTGCGAAGTACCTACTACAACAGTATTCTTCTTCTTCTTCTTAGTCTTAGTCACATTATTAAGTTATTTTTAGTTTCATTTCCATTTCCACTTCCATTTTCTACACAATTCCAAGTCCTTATTGCAGATCAACATGGTCGGATTCTCGTTTTTCTTGACCTAGGAGCTAGGTAGCGTAACATTGCAACGGAGACTGCCATGATCCCGATGTTTACCTAGTATCTGACAATATAATACTCGATATAGAGAGAATACTACTTCAGATACCGACCTGGTCCATCGTAGTTGGAGTTAAACTTTTAATAGTACTTACCCAGTATCGAGTAGTAATCATCAACAGCCCCCTCCCCCTGCCCCCCATCTATCCCGTCGAGACATTCCTCCAGAAAGAGTAAAGAAAATAATGCCACTTCAAATATATCAGTCACTTCAACAGCTATCAGTGCCAATAATTATACCAAGCAAGCCATACCTGGACCCAATGCATCTCATCTCATCCCAATTCACATCCTTCGGCATATAGACATATCAATCAATCCTGTTTTGATTTTCGCCATCCATCCATTTATCTATCTATCCATCTATCCATCGAATCCATTCCTCCATTCATTCATGCATCCCCCCCCCTCTCCCAAGAATTTCAAGAATCTAAATGGGGAAAATGAGGTCGCCCCCCACAAAAAATGGTGGTGGCTGAAGAACTACTAGCTAGGTAAAGACACGAACTTTCTTTCGTCTCCGCGCGATCAGCTCATCGGGAATCGGAACTCTCGGTATTTGTCTTGTCTTGTCTTTTCCTGTCCTGCCCTGTCTTGTCTTCTCGTCTACCTCCACGTACAAATTCTGGCATATATCGATCCATTCTATCTTTCCCATCTACCTTTCATTCAATGCATGCATGCAACGACAGCTGAATATCAAATCTTGCTTAATCCTACTTTGATCGACCTACCTACTATTACATGCCACGCTTTTTTTTGTCCTCACTTTCCCAACTCGGTGATGATAAAACATAGTAGGTTCAGGTCTCAGATAATGAAGGCTCAATAGACATCTTAACTGGAGGGGCGGGGCGGTTAGAATTTGAAACTCGTTATATGTCTTGATAACTACATGCAACTAACTCAAGGGCGATTGAGCCAAACCTTGTCGTTCGATAAGATTTATTCCATACCTATCTGTACATCTCCATACTCGAGACTCTTCAATGAGATGATTGGGAGGAATGGGATCAAGATAAGATCAGATTTTAGTACATAAAGCACTAAGAGCACATAAATGTAGAATATCCAGCTTGTGTGATATCTGTTTCAAGATCTGCGGCTTGTGTTCTACGGGTGCCGTGAAATGTGGTATTGATACATAGAGATGCGTGGGGGACATGTACAATGAAGAATTGAAGAGGTGGATAAGATGCATGAACATTGGAGGATGGGCGGATGGGTAAATCACTGCTAAAGTAGCGGATCAAGCCTTTGGGATGAGACCTATGGATCACTTTGGTTGGGGGGTGCGGAGTCCGTAGATTTGGGGTCCCGGTCAAGTACCGGTATGATATTTCAATATTCCATCTTGACGTCAATATCCATCTCTATAGAGCGTACTCAAGTCGTTTTCCATGTACATGGCAGGACTGTCAAAAATCACTGTTATCAAGAGCACTACTTTGCCTACAGTCTCAAAATCGAAATGTGTGTTCCCAGAAACCAGTAAAACGTGCAAACCATTGTACCAAACTTCGATTTTCGTTGTGAAAGCATAATTGACATGGGTAAGACCAAAAGATTTAGGAGCACATCTTTCCATGGCGTTCTGGATGTAATTGTGAAACCTTTGATCGATAACTCCTGTCTACGTCTAGTGAAGATTTCCACGACGATCCCATATGCACTTTTTAATCATTTACCCATGCGGCCATTTGGTGTTGAATTGCTTAATTGGTATACTACCCGCAAGGCTGTGCTCATTATTGCCGCCCTCTTCGAGTGCCCAAATATGACATATCATCAACCATCCTCCCAGTCCATGCTAACAACTCCAAATCAACCATTTAGACCGATGATGGGTACAACATGATGCGAACGGATGCGCCAAATGACTTAGGTGGGAGGTTTTGTCTGAATCTAGCGCGTACGACACCGGAGTTTCCTTGGGTACAAATTAGTGTCTGATTTCCAGAGAGAAGCACATTGAATTCTTCATACCGTGTGGTCTAGCGATCTTTCCCCAGATAACTCTAATCTTTGATCCTCTAACCTCCTTTGATGCACGGTAAACGAAAGCAACCTTCTTTCCGCAGTAGAAGCTGTAATTTTATTAGAATCGAAAGAGGTGTTCCAATATCGGGATATAACCTACTTGGCAGCCTCGGTGTTGTTGACACCCTCGATTTGGATCAAGCTGGTGCCTGGGGTGGTGTTGCGCTTGCCGCGTTGGTAGCTCAAATGGCGTCCCCTGAAGTTATCCATATCAGTATGTGTCCGATAATTTAATCCAAAGAATCCATCTCAATCAAACAATCGAATCCGTAAGTGCGTTGTCGAAGCCTCCTATCCGTCAATCTCTGACCCCTGTTCCACTTCCAGCCTCCATATCGCTATTCGAATCCAGATTATGTTCGTTGATCGGAATAAATTGTAAACTTACTTAACATAGACTAAAAATACACAACAGTCAGCAATTGAATCAAGAACAACCCGCGGCCCTGGCTCTCAAGTACAACAAGTTTGCCTTCGTCTTAGGAAAACTGCAACTTCGCAATTTTCCCCAACTACTTCCTCCTCTCCAAGGTCCGCACAGCCAATGCTATCTCGAAATCAGGGCTACTCACGTCTGTGTCCGGCTTCGGTAGGCATTTTGGCGAAAGTCTCTCGTGGATTTGAGAGGGAAGACTTCGTTCGGTTTGGCGTAAATGGTTGTCGGCGTCGAGGATGTTTTTTTCGTCTTTCCAGAATGCACACAATTCCTAGAAGTTTAGCGAAAAACTAGGGCTGCCGGGATATCTGACTAAGCAATCAGAAGCGTGATTTATCGTTTTCTGAAATTTAAGGTATCAAGAAGCGGGGATTTTAAACGGAAGAATTCTAGGAATAAGTTCCGATGTATCCATTTCGCAATCACATCATCATCATCATCATCATGGAACAGCAAACGAAAAAAAAAAAAATAGATGTTAACGTCGCTAAAGTTTGCGAAGGGGACTATGCGAATTGTCAATATCAGACACTGTCGAGACCATGTCGGAGGCTATTTTTCCAGTTACTGTGAAGACCAGGTTCCCTTTCCTCCGTCCCTTCCTCTCAGTGCTCTTTGAATAACAAGGTTAGCAGAGCAGTGTGGTAGGATGAAAGAAGGTAGCGGAAGAAAGCAAGAATATACATTGTACAGAGTGAAAAGGTAAATTTCTGTCTAATCAGTTGATGTTTCAAATCCCGAGACGATTTTCCCGAGTTTGCCTGTTGGGAATTCTTGAGTGAAGTGATGATATTGATGATCGGTGGAGTATTTACCAAGGTAGGGGTGGATGAGGACCGACCGAAAACTCTCCTCTCTCCAAAGTACCTATACGATTGTAATAGTAATCAAATGAGCTGAAACCACAAATCGCAAAGACATCCATCCATCAAATCATCAAAGCCCCGAGTACGGAAGCACAGTTCTAGAGCCCCAAGCGACCATTAAATGCTTGATTAGCCATTCGGGTTACGGCCTTCTTTTCTTTGGATAGCGACAATACTCTGGTGGAAAAAGGCTTGAAAAGCTATTGTCGACGTATAACAATAGAGTAATGCTTTGGGGAACCTCCTTGAAGGGATCTACTGGCATTTTTGTAAAGATTCACCGAGCATTGCCATCAGTACTATGCAACATGCTTTATAATCGGACCCGTAAGAAATCGAAGCCCCCCTTCCCAATCTTCCACAGAGCGCATCGGTGATAAATGAGGGGCGGTCGGGCCTTGTCAAGTAGGTACAAGGTATTCTGGAACTTGGAAGGTAGAAGATAGATGGTATTGGATGCTATGGCTATGAATGTGGATGTGGATGTGATGGCTGTGGATGACTATGACTATGGCTATGGCTATATGGCTCCCATACAAAAGCTTTACAAGAGTAGAAGCTTCACAATAATCAGATAGCAAGAGTTACATCATTAACGCAAGAAGTCCTCCGAGCTCTAAATAGTGAATTAGATATAGAATAACACCCAACAAAAAGAACCATTACGATCCAATCAATATAACACATATACATATATATGTATAACAAGAATCAAAATGCATTATAAATTCAAAAGGTTGGGTTGTGTACTCGTACCTAGTCCTTTTACTTTAAACATAAGACAGGTCTGTTTTGGGTTCGGAGGCTACCCGGAAATACTTCTCGTCCGTCATACATCCCATCAATCTTAGCGGGGTCGAGTCTTTCATCAAAAGCGGACAAACCCAACATTTTTCTTGAGCTTCTTTTCAATCTTTCAATCCTCCTTCACTTAAAAGTCTTGTTGATCTTCAGGAAAATTTGATTGTTTCTCCCTTTCTCCCTCTTTCCACATATCACAAACAATACACACAAAATGGCTGACACTGTTATCAAACCAGAGGAGTCTGGCAATGCTGGGTAAGTTGGTCCATTTCTTCAACCAATGTGCTTCACACAAATTCATTCACATCAACAACACTCATCACACCTTCAACATGTTCACATTGAGGGGCTAATCCGGGTCTCTCGGACTGTGATGAATTTCTTGCTTTCCATTCTTTCTCTTGACATCTCAACCCCGTTTGATCCGGATAATGACTGATTGGATTGCCTTGCCCCACTACAGATCTCTCGAACTGAAGGACAACACTGTTATTATTGTTTTGGGAGCTTCCGGTGATCTTGCAAAGAAGAAGACTGTAAGGAAGATCCTCCAACTTGGATTCTGTTCTCTTGCTAACATATGTGATTGTAGTTCCCAGCTCTTTTCGGTCTCGTAAGTGGTGCAGAATACATCCAGCCGAAGATTCAATATTAATACCACTATAGTATCGCAACCAGTTCCTCCCAAAGGATGTCAGAATTATTGGATATGCGCGAACGAAGATGGACCACGAGGAATACATTAAGAGAGTTAGATCATATATCAAGACTCCCACCAAAGATATGGAACAGCAACTCCAAGAGTTCTGCGATATCTGTACATATATTTCTGGACAGTATGATAAGCCAGAGGGCTTCATCGAGCTAAGAAAACACTGCGAGGAGTTCGAAAAGGGAAGAAAAGAAGCCAACAGAATCTTCTACATGGCCTTGCCTCCTTCCGTCTTTACAACTGTATCCCAACAACTGAAAGCAAACGCCTATCCAGAGACCGGTGTTGCAAGAATCATTGTACGATACAAGATTTCCACGCTCGATTGAATACGATTGCTGATAACTTATAGGTTGAGAAGCCATTTGGAAAGGATTTGGGAAGTTCCCGCGAGTTGCAAAAGGCATTGGAGCCAAACTGGAAGGAAGATGAGATCTTCCGTATCGATCATTACCTTGGAAAGGAGATGGTCAAGAACATTTTGATTTTGAGATTTGGTAACGAATTTTTTGGTGCTACATGGAACCGAAACCACATTGATAACGTTCAAATCACATTCAAGGAACCTTTTGGAACCGAAGGCCGAGGAGGTTATTTCGACGAGTTCGGTATCATCAGAGATGTTATGCAAAACCATCTTCTACAAGTCCTCACCCTCCTCGCCATGGAGAGACCAATCTCTTTCTCCGCAGAGGATGTTAGAGACGAAAAGGTCCGAGTCCTTCGAGGCATTCCAGCAATCGAGCCAAAGAATGTCATCATTGGTCAATATGGCAAATCCTTAGACGGAAACAAGCCTTCCTATAAGGAAGACGACACCGTTCCAAAGGATTCAAGGTGCCCTACTTTCTGTGCCATGGTTGCATATATCAAGAACGAGCGATGGGACGGTGTACCATTCATCCTTAAGGCTGGTAAGGCTCTTAACGAGCAAAAGACCGAGATCCGAATTCAATTCAAGGATGTCACATCTGGTATCTTCAAAGATATCCCAAGAAATGAGCTTGTTATGCGCATTCAACCAAACGAGAGTGTTTACATTAAGATGAACTCCAAGTTGCCAGGTTTGAGCATGCAAACTGTTGTCACTGAACTCGACTTGACTTACCGCCGCCGATTCTCTGATCTCAAGATCCCAGAAGCATACGAATCCCTCATTCTTGATGCTCTTAAGGGTGATCACTCCAACTTTGTTCGTGATGATGAGCTCGACGCAAGTTGGAGAATCTTTACACCACTCTTACATTACCTCGATGACAACAAGGAGATTATCCCCATGGAATATCCATACGGTAAGAAATATTTACATTATTCACCCCATACTCTCATAACCAACAAAAAACTAATCACATGATAGGCTCCCGTGGACCCGCTGTCTTGGATGACTTCACCTCTTCCTACGGATACAAGTTTAGCGACGCAGCTGGTTACCAATGGCCAACTACCCAAACCGCTCCTAACAAGCTGTAAATTGTCTGTTAGTCAGCAACATATGAATAACTAGATACCTGGTATGAAGGCATGAAATTGATAGATAGATACGACGATTCATGAGGGATTCCATACACATATTTGGATGGTGTTTTTTCTTCATATTTATGATAGCTGAATGAAAAGCTAATTTTACATAATGAACAAAATGAAACTTTACTTGGGGAGATGACAACCATTTTTTAAACCACATTATCTCTTCCGGATGAAACTCTGACGAGTTTATCCGCAATTAAGTCACAACTCGGAATTAAGAATTTGTGAATCTGATGTCCTCTAGTGAAGACTTACACCCACTCTACGGATTTGAATATTACATGCATGCAGGAGGGAACGATTAGAATGAAAGAAGCCAATTCATCATACAGTCTCAATCATTGCGGTACCTATTTCTTTCTTGTATTTCTTGTCAAGTTACTCTACGATTCGGAGTTGAAAATTGGTTATGAGATATACGGGCCAGCAGAGACAGCAGGGACTAAGACAGACTAGGATTCTATATGTATTGTCGTGCTCTAGCAATGTATGAGGATGTTTCAAGAATGAACTGAACTGAACTGAAATGAATCTCCATGAGAATCTCGGAATGTAGGAATTGAATACTGAGTTTTTGGTTTTTGGTCCTGTTACATTTTCCCCTGTTCACTAGATGGAATCTTGATGGTGTTGTTTTCTTTTGGGGGATGGTGGCGTGGTGTTTGTGTATGTATGAGGAGATTTTGTGGGTGAGAGGGTAGAGAGGTTTTATTGCGAGACTCCTTTTTTTTCACTCCTCTTGTGTTGCAATACTTTAAGGAAGGTGTAGGTAGGGGTTTCCAGGTTCGTGTATGATTTGTATACTCGTTGTCATGGTTGGCGTAGTATTGGCCATTGATAGATTGAATCGATTGAGAATTTGCTACTACTGTACTTGTTGCTAGATAGGTTATGGGTTATGGGTTGTGGGTTGTGGGTTTCGATTTCTATTTGTATTTGTATCTTGCAGATGAATATGAGGTGGGAAGGAGGGATGTGGGATGATATTGATATTTATATTGATACTTGGAGGGATATACGTTGAGAGCTGACGGGGAAGGGTCATTATGAAGCTATCTTTCTTTTTTCTTTTCTTTTTTTCTTTTTTGATTTTGGAGAGAGGGGGGGGGGTCGGGTACACGCACGTTGAGGAAGAGGGGGGAGTTGATTTTTTTTCGCAAATCAGATGGGAGAGTTGGGTGCAGTAGTAACTACTGAGTACTGAGTAAGTAGTCCTTAGATCGCTACTCTTACTTACTACATAAATCTAAATGATGCGATGCGATGCGATGCAATCGATATGATGTGATAGTGATACATATACTCGAGTACATAGCTTCGCAGATCTCTTATTCTCTGAAATGAAGTGAAGGGAAGAGGGTGGTGATATGATAAGAATTAACTCTCTCTCGTGTAGGTATACAGTGCAGGGCAGTCTGGTATCATTGTGTATCAGAGACGTTTTGGTTTCATCTAAACTTTGCACTATCTATCTGTACAAAAGAATCTTAAACATTTCTTGTGTATTGTGTATCTACTACTCCGAATCTCAACCTATCTGACACAAATCCCCCTAATATCTTTTATAATTTAATGTAAATCAATGATTCTGCCTGTCTGTCTGTCTGCCTGCCAGTCGGCCGAAGGAGATCGTTGATATTTGGTTGGTTGGGTAGATAGATGATGTTATCTGCATTAGAATGTTAGATGCGGGGATATGCAGACTACTATAGAGGATTTCTAGACTGATATGATAGTTGAATTTAGAAGATGTGAGGGCTAGGAGTTCGGATCTCGTTGTGTGCTGGTGTCTATTTGGAATTCTGGTGATGGATTGGGTTTCGGGTTGCTGGGCTGCTGATTTGGAGCGTCAGTTAAAGGAAAATGGAAAGTTTCTATTCCTGCTAACCTTTTTATGTACTAGATTATGAAAGGAGAGGAAGAGAATATAAATCCGCAAGAGATAGAGATGGGAAAATAAAATGTAATAGTTATCTTCAATGTACCTCTACCCCTTTTTAATTCTCGAGAGATAGTCGGACATCAGTTATTCGGGGTTGCTTTCTACGATGACTTCTTTTATGCTATGGTTTGGTTTGGTTTGGTTTGTTCCGGTCTGGTTTTGTATCTTTCTGGTGTTTTGTTGTTTATATGCAACACCTCACCTCCCTCCTCATCCGTTCCTATTGTTATATCGTTTTTCTCATATTCCTTAACTACGTCTCTTCTCACTTTCTTCCTGCCGTTTAGATATTTATATTAACACCACCACCACCATCACCAATCTCAACACCAGCTCACGCATCCACACACCCCAAAAAAATCCACACCTCTCATCTCTCATCTCCCGACAGAGGAGGGAGATCTGTACAAATCGTTAAGAAGTAGCGTGGTAGCGTCCATATACGCAAGCTATTATTCCAATTTATAAGATCTGGAAATCTGAGTTTGATATACTTACTTGTGTATATACGCACACACACACATATATATATATAGTTCCCATCTCACTTTTCTGTCTGTCTTCCATCTACTCATCTACCTATCTACTGCTTAACTCATTATACATATATATATACTACCTCTCCTCCCTCTCCCTCTTCCTCTCCCACCATCCCACACCTGCAATTCTCAAGATCTCAATTTAAAAAATCTTAATCATACAAACCAACTAACCGAACCTAAATTGGCAAATTGCTGTAAGATTCAGTTATCAAAATCTTCCATTTGTGTTAGATTAGATCAGATTAGATTAGATATATATCTGGGTATACAAAAACAAGGAGAGAAAGAAAGAAAAAAAGAGAAAATGATATACCTTGAGGGAGGGAAGGAAGGAAAGAAGGAAGGAAGGAATGACATTCAAAGAAGTGATCAGATGGATGGGTAGGGAGTTTTTGCGTTTAGACTGGATGGATGTTTGTGGTTGTGTTGAAGTTAGGCGAATGGAATGGAAAGAAAAGAAAAGGGGATGGATGGATGGATGTATATTTTATATTTTGTGTTTTGGAGAGTGGATAGGAAGAGAAGGGGGAGGGGGGGGGGTTGGATGGTAGTTAGACGTACTTTTCGTGAGTGAAAATTATATTGTATTGTTTTATATTGTGTATATATGATGGTGTAGTCTGAGTACCTTGTTACTCAAAAGTATATAATTTTATTGAGATCATGTGTCAATTATCTGTTAAACGTACTTTATGTTCTTAAAGTGCAAAGTATCATATACACAACGCTCCAACTCTTCTATTCATACATCCTATCCTATCTATATCAAATCAAATCATACACTATAGCCCCGCAAGGATACCATAACCACACCATCCAATGCGATCCAAATTCTAAGGTTATCCCCGATCTATACCAAAAGAGAACGAACACCCAATCATTTGCCACATCCAACAAGCAAACCCAGTATTCACAATCTTCCCCCTCACCTCCCCATCCCTTGCTCACTTCGACTGATCCGTACCGTTGATTAAGTTATTAAATATCTTCCCCACGGCAGAAGGCTATAATCCCACAAACAAGTATTAGCCAGAGTCCAGAATTTTCATCTCCACTTCAACATCTCTTCTTCCGCACTACTTTATCCCTCTATCCTCTCAAGTTTCTTCAAAGTAGATTTATCACCCAACACCCAAACACCCCATCATAAACCCCCTCCACACCCTCCATTCTACTTTCACAAATCGCAAAACGCCCCTCTCCCTCCCCTAAAAAACAACAACAACAACAACAACAACAACAACAATAGAAAAAAAGAACCTCTCACCTCAACCCTCTGATCACTAATCCCTTCCTTAAATTTCTCACTCCCCACCCCCTGCATCGTCTCACTCCCCGGCTTTTGTGATTGCGAACCGAGTGTGGATGCATAGCCAGGAGTATGGTTATTACTTGCGCCGGCGCGGGAATATGCCGATTCTATGTTTTGGACTGGGAGGAAGGGAGGTTAGTTAGTGAATTGTGGTGTAGGTGAAGGAGGGGGGGAGAGAGAGAGAGAGAGAGAGAGAGAGAGGAGGGGATTGGAAAGACAAAAATAAAAACACAAAAATAAAAACACAAAAATAAAAACACAAAAATAAAAATAAAAAAGAGGAAAAGAAACTCACCACCCGGAGTTTTAAACGAAGGCAGCAAATCGCTTATAGAAGAAGTAGATGTGCTTTTCACATCGTCGTTGGAAGCGGAGTTGGAATTAGACATTTTGTCTTTGTTTGTATACACGTCTGTATGTATAAATCTATAACTATATGTATGAAATCCTACAATTCCACAAAAAGTTTTTTCTTTCTTAAAATAAACAGAAAATAAGATAGGTATAGAAGAGATCAATAAAGTAATTTCGAGTCCAAATTCGTCTTTCTTTTTTTCTTTCTAAAGAGATAGAGATAGATGTAGATATGCAAACCAAATGAAATAAAAAGAGTCAAGAAGATATTAATACTTACTGCACACCACCCAAGCAAGAGCAAGAGGCGAGAAGATTCGGTTCCTCTCTCAAATCCCAAACTAATCCCGATGCTAATACCTCTTTGATGCTACAGAGGTACCGGTATGGAAGTTTCTCTACTTCCTAGCTACTAGCTACTAGCTACTAGCTCGACTTGACCCCATCCCAAATGTCGTGATTCGATGGGAGTCACTTCTTATTTACTAGGTAGGTTATTGTTTGAATTACCTACATATATATATATACGATGTACAGGGTTTTTTGAATTCTATCCATCTATTTAGTGAGATCTTGATCTTACCCTACTCGTACATGGTTGGTAGATAGATAGATAGTAGATACTTTTCTTTCACTCATTATATCATACTCTATCATAGCATAGCATAGCACATCATGTCAAAATTACGAGTACGAATACCATAGATACACACACTCTCACACATACCTAGATACCCATATCGATACCGATAATACTAAAAAGCAGTAGGTAGGTAGTCAAATCAAATCAAATCAAATCAACTCGTCAAGTCAACTCGTCATACATCACCCACCCCCCCCCCCCCCCATCCACACCCACACCCACAACGTCAAAGACCCCACCAAATCCTTGATCCTTCCGCCTTCCGGGTACTCAATACCGGAATCCGTTAGTGTGGTCCCCGAAGATCTCTAGAGTCCATTTTTTCCTCGACCCCTCGATCGGGTGTGGTTTGTTTTTTGTATTTGTGTTTGTGTTTGGTTCTTGTAATGTAATGTGATATTTGATGATTATATGGAGAAGGTTGGGAGGTTGAAATTGAGATTGAGATTGAAACATCTTTTGATACATCTTTTGATATACCAGGTATATGTTTTTTGGATTTGAGGGATTGCGAATATATACACGTACATGTATGTATACATACATATATGTGTAGTATAAAGTATGGAGAATTACATCATTTCAACAACATAGGATTTCATTACAGCACAGTGCGACAGGATATGAGACGATAAGCATGAACCAAAAAATAGAATAAATATATTTTAAAATTGTTTTTTAATATGATTTTTAAAAAGGTTATTGTCAGAAGTAATCCATATCAGACATCTCCACCTACATCCCATCTTCCCATCTTCCCATCTCAAAATTCAAACACCACATCGCTAGCAATCAACAAATCTCCGCTATCGTTGTAATGAGGCCTTGTATCTCCTCTTCCACTCCATTGTAAATTCATTTTCCTGGACGCCTGTGCTAGTTCCGTCTACTCACTCACATCCACATCCACATCTCTAATCATATCCACATCCCCCATCCGCACACCCAATTCCTCCCCATCTTTCTGCCAAACATCCATTCTTACTCACTGCCCCTTAATATAACTATATTCACAAACATTAGCCCATATTCCAATCCATTCCTCTCTCTTTACACCCCTCCCTCCCCTCATACCTCTCACTTCCATTCTACTCCACTCCAAACACCACAGAACAATAACACAAAAAAACTTACGCATTCCACATCTTGCCCACGAAACCCGCCTTCGGAGCTTGCTCTGCAAAACTCTGTCGTCTAGCCTTCGAAGCCGCGTCACTGTTCGAGCGTTTCTGGTTCTGGAGTCCGGAGAAGAGAGTGCCTTCTTGAGAGCCCTGTGTTGTGGATTATTGATTAGTGAGAAGTTTTAAATTGGAGATGGGTGGAGAGAGGATGAATGGATTTGTGTGATGTTTGTATGTGATGTTTGTTCATCTTGATGGGGATAATGGTGGAAGGGAGGGAGAGAAGTAAAGGTGACATACGCGTCTGTAATTGATGTTGTTGGCTGGAGTAGAGACACTGCCAGTTCCTCCCTTGACTGCGGTTGTTTGTTGGGAATTCATTTTTTCTGACTGATTGATTGATTGATTGAAGTGTATTGGATTGTGTTATGTTGTGATGTTGCTTTGTGAGAGAGAAGTAGTAAAGATGAATGGTATTGATTTATTGGTTGGTAATGGTAATGGTACTGTATGCAATTCAAAGATATGTCAAGTTCGTACGAAGATGATGATTATGATGATGTGAAGTGAAGATAGAATCAAAAAAGATGCGAGAAAAGGTCTCCTAATATACTTCTATACATCTCAACTATCCTCCTCCCTCCCCTCCTCCCCTCCTCCCCTGCACGCAATTCCACGCATCTTAGTCCGAGCCTTCAAACCCCATCAAGCTTCAAGTAAGTACAGATAGATCCAATAGCACACGATGCGCAGACCTTCTCCCCAATCAAACTCTATCTCCGCCAATCCAACAAAGGAGATCTTAGACCAGCACTTGATTTTGGGCCAATCAATCGATGCACCATCATGATTCATGGCATGTTTTCGATCTTCGATCCTGTACCTCCAAATCAGAGCCAAAGGTTCGAATACACATCTCACGTCAAGGTGTGACTTTACCACTTTACCACTTTACCCCGCAGACCTGGCGTGATTGCTTCCCATGTACTAGGTAGGATTTCTACTAGAGATGCATGTGCAGATTGATATCAAGGGTCGGTCTCATCATTCATTTGATGTGGAGATGATCCTGGTATTGTCAATACATCTAACACTCTCACCCTTTCACACCTTGTCAAGGCAAGCAGACAAGGTATCGACGTATCGTATTCGTACCATTAGCTAAGCAGGGAAGCAATTATACTTTTGTCCTTTGGCAACTTCTCATACTAAAGCATCATCACATCAACGCACAGTTGGAGATAGAAATCGAAGTCTATTAAGGTCCATCGATCGAGCACGAGCATTGATTGATTCCAATGATATGGTGGCTCGCCGCATGAACTTGGAATGTGATGTGGGGGGATCCATACAAACCAATGACGAATTGACTATCCATACAAACAAAGTACACACCATCCATGCATTTGGGGACTCAAGGAGACAGAAAGTTTGGGGTAAGGTTAACCCTTGATCATCGGAGGTCCAAAGTTCCGATGGCCGACTTTGCGTTTCACTCCCATCTCATGTTTCTGACATCGAAGATTCAAAGTATCTGGGACAGATGAGTAGGAATCGATCAATCCATTTTCTTTTTCCAAATCGTCTGCCTCCACGCCAGTGGCTCTCGGAGAGCCAGCGGAGCGTCGTTCTCCGTTTCAATCGACAGCTTGTAAGACAATCTAGGGGCAATCTTCTTCGTTGCTGTTTCATGTTGTAATGCGTACATAATATACTCATGAAAACGAAAGGAAAACGAAAAGGAGGCGACAATAGTCTATTGACTTCAAATATAGCTCTAGAATCATTCAAGTACAAATACGTGTAGCAATCTGGTCAAGTTGATTTAATTTCTAGTTTCCAGCTCTCAATCATCAAGAAGACCCGGAGAATATTGAATTAAGCTGGTAAACATCTGGTATATTCCATGAAACCTTTACACACTTGTGCAACTTTGAACAAACGCATATCTGTGAGCAATAAGGTACATTACCACATATTCAAAGGTATGGTTGAGCACTGTCGAGGTTCACAAGAACTGGAGCAAATTGAGAGTGTTGAAAATTGATTTTGATTCTGCTATAAATCTATTCTATTGCACATCCATCAGTAAATCTAGAGCAATCTATGACCTCGTACTCTTCTTTTTCAATGCGCTGAAGCAATAACCGCTATGTCTGGCTCATATATTCCATCACTTTGCTCCAGTATCCTCGATATTACACCCGTCTGTTCAGAATATCACCAATGACAAGCAAGTTGAGATGTGAGTTTGGTGTGAATTTTGTTTTATTTCATATCACAAATATGCAATCAGCACTTGCAAGAAAAGCCGGCAAGCCGGTCGGTCTCTAAGGCCGCAGACTTGATCCGAATAGGAAGCAAGCTGAACAGTTGGATGAACTGCTTCATTGTAATCTGATCCGTAGATGCAGTAAAGTACAACCAATGATGCCCCTTGTTTTCCTGTCAATAACTCCATAAGCCCACGTTACGACAAAATCCTAAAGAACTCGCCGAATCGATAAACTCGAAGCCCATGCCATATTTTTTTGATCGAAACGCTTATCTGACGATACCCTCGAAACGGTTCTTGAACCATCTAGGTTGGAATGTTAGCATAATTATTGACATCAAATCCTTCAGTGTACACATACTTGACGGTCTCATCACGCTTGATCTTGTGGTTGGCACCAATGGAGGTCTTGCAGCGGCGACGCTTGGCAACACGCTCACCTGGGCGGGTCATGCATGCGTAGAAGTCCATTCCGTAAATACCGATCGCAGGGTCGTACTTGATACCGAGATCGATGTGCTCGGAGATACCGAAACCGAAGTTACCGGTCTCGGAGAAGTTGCGCTTGCGGAGCTCATATTCCTTGACCTTCAATCCACGCTCCAAAATTTCCTCAGCCTTTGGGCCACGGACGGTGACGTGAACAGCGATCTTTTCGTTACGACGGATACCGAAGGTACGGACAGTGTATCTGGCCTTGCCTATAATTTAAAAGTTAGAGAAGTTTCAGAAGAATAATGGGTATAATTGGTGTATGCCTACTGTAAACTGGGGTTTGACCACTCAATTGTTCCAAAACTTTGGCAGCACGGGTAAGTCTGTCACCAGATTCTCCGACGGAGATGTTGAGAACGAGCTTCTGGATTTTAAGCTCCTTCATGGGGTTTGCGGTCTTCTCTCCGGATGCAGCCATTTTGAATGATGCTGTTACGATTAGTCGTGAGGAATTGTCGTTTTTCGTCGTGGATCGTCAAATTCAAAAACAAATTCAAAAAGGTCCAAAAAGTTATATTCGCTAATAAGTGCGCAAACCCTAAAGGGTGGGCGACGATGTTTAGGTAAGCATTTCTTGTAGCCTCGTGTTTGAGGCTTCAATATTTTTTCATTTGAAGCTCGAGCCAGCCTTGTACAATCTTGAAGAACCTCATATCAAGAACTCATATACTCATAATAGAGCTGTGAAGTCAAAAGAAGTCATCGAACTTCTATACACATTCTTTGAAAACCAGGGAGCCGTATTAACGCGCACTCAACAGTCATCATCATGGCGAACAAGCAGGGAAAGATGGTGAGTTTAATACCCCCTTCTTAAAACCATTACAAGCTTGTGTTGACATTGTAGGCTGACATTCACTCTTTCCACAGGCCGGTCTCGTATGTAATACCCTTCGATGCAGCTATTGCAGCTTTGCGCGATCTTTCCGACCTGAGATGGGGACTGATTGAGTTTTAGATCAACTACCGGATGAGAGTGACTATGAATGATGGGCGTCAAATGGTCGGACAAATGTTAGCATTTGACAAGGTCAGGTTCCTGTGCATCAATCATAATGGGTTTTGCTAACTATTCAATAGCACATGAACCTCGTTCTCGCCGATACTGAAGAATTCAGACGCGTCAAGCGCAAGGCACCAAAAACCACAGCCGCCCCTGGAGCTAGTTCCGCTGCACCACCTCTTGTTGAAACCGAAGAAAAGCGTACATTAGGTCTTACTATTATTCGGGGCACACACGTCATATCTCTTTCTGTCGAATCACCACCACCAGCAGACCCAAGTTCTCGTTTAGGTGCCAGCGTCCCAGGTGGTGCTGTGCCATCAGCTGCTATGGCTGCTGGAACTGGAATCGCAAGGCCAGCTGCTGGAAGAGGGGGCCTGGCTGGTCCTGCTGTTGGAATTGGTGGTTTCCCGGGTATGCCAGCTCCTCCGCCATTTGGAAGAGGTGCACCACCTCCAGGATTCGGTGGTGGATTTCCTCCTCCAGGATTCCCTGGCCCACCAGGTCCACCAGGAGGCTTCGCTCCACCCCGCAGATAGATATCTGAAGAACAATTGGTTACACGATCATGTCAAATTGAATCCTAAAGAATATTCTCAGAGGAGCATGCTGCATATAATCTGATGAAGGGTCCAGGCATATCGAACATGATGATTGGTGAAGAAATGAGATAAGAGAAATCCAAAGGAAACTCATGGACATGCATGATAGGGCAATGCAGAGAAGGTTAAATTCAATCAGAATAAAGGCGTTGAGGGGTGGCTTTTGACTTCACATACCAAAATTCGCAAATTTGTAGCATAAAAGCAAGCAAGCAAAGCGACAACGCTAATTGAATCCTATATAATTTTGCCCATTCTTTCAATACAGGTGCTGTATTTCTCACTCACATCATCAAATTGATTTGATCTTACCTTGTGCTCTTTTCATTTCGCTCAAAACTCGCCCATCAAAATCCAATGTTGTCACCACGTGACACAGCCTTAAAATACAATCTCGGACAAATTCAGGGTAAATCCGATCCCAGCACGTAGTTCCGTCCGTCCCATCAAAACCTCTTTTGATAGCTTGGAATCAAACAACAACAAACACATCACCATCCAGAATACCTAAGAAAAATATTCAAGATGGCTGCGTTGGTCAAAGCTATTAATGCGAAGATTCGTAGTAACCCTGCGGTTAGCTATGTTTGTTCTACTCGTAAGTTCTCTTATTCTTTTTAATCTTGGAAAGAAGGAAGGAAGGAGGGAGCTGGGGGTTTGAGATGAGTAGACATTGGGAGGATTAAATTTAGAGCTGCGTAGGGAAGTAGAAGTGATCTGAGGAGGTGAAGGTTGATTTCAATATTGGGGAAGATTGAGAGTGAGAATGAGGGGAATGGGTGGGGAATTGACGGGTTAGAGAAACTCGGATTCCAAAATCCGGATTATCCATTCGCAGCTCTGGAATCTCACAGAGCGTATGGCATATATACATGAGATTACCTACTAACTCTACTATTAGATTTCTGGGGTCCAGTCTCCAACTTCGGTATTCCCGTCGCCGCAGTAATGGACACACAAAAGAGTCCTGATTTGTACGTCTCTCTCTTCTTCTCGCTTCCGAATTCAAATCTTTGAAACCAGCTAGCTAACAATTTCTCTGCAAATAGGATCTCGGGTAAAATGACTTTGGCACTCTGCATTTACTCCGCAACTTTCATGCGCTACTCCCTCGCCGTCACACCACTCAACCCTCTTCTCTTTCTCTGCCACTTCGTGAATGAAGGCGCACAACTCACACAGGGATATAGATGGATGCAATATCATCAATGGGGAGGTAAAGAGGCCGAAGCCAAGGCAAAGATTGGAACTGGGGTAGAGGGTGTTAAGGAGAGTGTCGTGGAGGCTGTGAAGAAGGCTGAGGCAAAGGTTGAGAAGGCTGTTGGAAAATAAATTTGCGGCGTGGAACTTGAATATGAGAGATGAGGAAGTAGAGGAGAACTGGTGAGATGGGAGAGGCGCTTTGCAACACTGTACTCGTACAATGGGTTATGGGCTATGAGAGATGCGGATGCTGGAGTCTCAAAAAGATATCAGAGAGTGCGTGCGTGTGTACGGCGTTTGTGCATTTTACCTAGAGGGGGTAAAGCAATGCAAAAGATAAAGACAGGCAGACAGATGATGGATGGATTCCTTAATGCAATTACGAGCTGATACCTATTCAATAAGAAGATCACGATTTTTGCATTCATAAACTTGGCCAAAGAATTCTACATATGTTTACTGCATTAGACGTCTAATCGGATTGTAAGACGGTTTCGTTTCTTCTTGAGAATTGTATATTCACTCCTTACAAACACTCCAAGAGACTACATTTTCGGATGGTCTTCAATATACGGTTAGGTAGACTCCGAATCTGTCGAGTTAGGACGGTATATGTGTATTAGATATATGTGTGTTGCATACAAGACAAGAGTCTAATACAATCTATACAACAATCCAGTCCGGAATCATTCGGCTACGGGGGGAAGGGGCCTAAGAATCAAATCTCGCCAAGCGACGAGAGTCAAGACATTTGTTGGTTAAGACGTTGGTCTGCGGCACGGATTGTGGCATCGATTTCTGGGGATGTGATGTGTGGGTAGATATTTCCGAAAAGGGGAATGGGAAAAGAGAAATAAGAAGGGGAAGGGAGGAGGTGAGGGTGAGGTGAGAGGTGGAAATGTTGATAAGCTGATTGGAAGAGGTGTTGTGGGAGTCGGGGATGGGGATGGGGATGTGAAATGATGGGATCTGTTATGGTGATGGAGGGAAGGGAGAAAATAATGATATGTGGGAAGAAGGAGTAAGGGGGGACAATATACTATATTCATACATGATGATGCGAGTATCGACTACCTAGTACCGTGTAGTATCAATCGCATGCAAGGAATACATATAGACAGGTAGTCCGGAGATAGATATTCATCGTCGTCATGTTAAAACCTAGGGAGAAGTGGTGTGATGGAGTTTCATCAATGTGACGCTGGCAAGATTGCGAAATCTTGGGTAAATTTATCTTGACGAGGGTTGTATTTGTGTTTGTATCTCGTATATTCGTGATCAATTCTACGGAATGGAATAGGGAATGTGGAGTTTGGGAGGAAATGAGAGGAGAGGAAAGGAGAAGATTGGGTTTGTGGTCTGCTGATTGATATAATAATGTAACTTTATGGGCGTAGAATAGAATTTGATGAGTTGGGGTTGGTGAACGAGTTCCTTCTTAAATCGATTCTAAGAACCGATAGTCAGAGAGAGAGAGAGAGGAAATGATGAGAGACCATAATCAAAAGTCAAGCGACGAGGAAATTGTAAAGGTATAATAATATTCTTTCATTCTCATTGAGTAATCAATCTAGCTGGCAGATCTTCCAACCTGAGATTCCTAGGTATATACCAAAAAATTGCATCCAGCAATATCATGTAGATTTCAAGTCCAGCTTCTTCTTTTCAACGAGTGGGTTTTCTTTTTGATTTCTCTGGTTTCTTCATCCAGGTATTCTTGTAGCGGATGTATTCATCCTTTCATCCATCCTTTCATCTCTCTTTCCCCTGGTATATGTTCACTCGTTTGTTTCATCCTCCAATATACTGCGGTAGTGCAGTGTTACCCCCAATCCCTTCATCCACACACATCCATCCATCCATACACTTTGACAGTAAAATAAAATAAAAATGTAAACGACTGCAGCGTTATAGGGAGTATCTTCCATCCAACCAACCAAACTCCGTCCATCAAAAAGGTAGTAAAAAAAGAAATAGAGAAAAGAAAATAAATGTCAAGGGACAACATAAAGTATGGATGCGTTGTGTGTATGTCCTAGACACCAACCAAGCACGAGAACCCAAATTCGTATCCAAGTCCTAGCCCAAGAATTCTAAAAACTATCCACCCGACCCTCTTCACACCACAGAACCAAATAAATTATCTACATTCACACCCTATTATTCCCTGATAATCCTATCTCCCTGAACCCGGAAGCGGACTAATACGCACCGGGTATCGGCACACTGTCATAAGTTTGTTCGCCCGGCGCCGCATCCACATGCTCCACAACTCTATGTTGTTGTTGCTGTGGTGGTGGTGGTGGTGGAGGAGTCTGAGCTTCAAATCCTCCCTGGTCCATCTTCGGCGTGGCGCTTTGTACTTTAATCGGAGGTGCTTGTAGCGTAAATGGTTTGGTTGCATTCATTCCACCATGCGTCTTTGCCTCTACAAATCTCGTTCCATTGCCTTCCTCCGCATCCGGACCATTCTGGTACGCGCTTGGTGGGAATCTCGGAGATTTAGCATATTGGGAATAGGAGGGGCTCAAGGGGCCAAAACCAGGCGTGTTGGGTGCAGATTGGGAACGGAGTTGAGCGAGGTATAGATCTGAACGAGCGCGATCGCGAATGGCCATGGATTTGCGAAGTCGTTGTTTGGAATAGTAGCGGTAGAAGACGACGCCGTAGATGGCGATGGTGATGGATTCCAGAACGACTTCAATGATACAACAAACGAGACCCCAGGACTAGAGTGAAGACGTTAGAATGAATTACGAGCATGAATGGAACGAGGCGAGACACTTACTTGCAATCGACAAACCAGGGCATAGTCCACTTCTTCTTGAAAGATTTCTCGTCTTTTATTGTCGACACATGACCAACCCCAGATATCTTTGTTATTTCCGCTGTTTCTTGCACCTTGTAGAATACCAGCTGCTACTGCCCACATGACTGTACTGAAGATGAAGTAGGCGACTGCAAAGAGAGTGTAATAAACCGCAACCTTCTCTGCTCGCTTGTGGCCCCCTTTCCAGTAATTGTAAAAGACGACTAAACAAAGTGCAAGTGATACACAGGATACTGAAAGAACGACTATTTGAGGCCAAGTCTTTGTACCCTCGGCCCAAGGCGGAAGATTACTTCGGGATGGTAATGATTTGGTTGCGTTGAAGATGGTGACACTAGTTGAGATCATGGCGAGAACGATTAGACTACAGCTGAAGTTTACAAATCTCAGTAGTAGCTTTGCTACTCTGACTCTGGTCTTGACTTTCTGCTCAACTGTTAGTATGAATCAAGATCATTGTCTTGAAGATGCTCATACCAAGTCCTTGACTTGCTCCTTCTCAGTCATTTCCTCATGCTTTTCTAGAACCTGTTCCTCTCGGAATGTCGGACTTAATGGGTTCATCATTCTTCCCGGAGTACCGGGTACTCTCAAGGCGCTCTTTAATGGTGAGGATGGAGTAAGTGGCATCTCCACCGGAACACCTTGGGATTGTCTTTGATTATCCGATATGTAGCCGAAGCCAATATCGGAAGGTTGTGATTGAGCCATGTATGCTTGTGGTGTTGGAGCGTGGGAATCTGATGTGCTTGGAGGGTCTGCAAACGGTGATCTCCTATCATCTACAGGAGAATATACAGCCGTCGCTTCAGCGAATCTGGGTGTTCGAGGAACTTTGAGTGATGAAGTTGATGAAGCTGTAGATGAATCGCTCGAGGATCGTGGCTGTGTGAGGGGAGGTGGACGCCTCTTGTTTGTCGGTGGTGCTAAATAAATCAATGAGCATACCGATACATTAACGATAAATGATAGTCAGACTACTAACATGACATTATGATGAATTGAAAAGGAAAGAAAGGCAAATTGACGCAAGTTACTCGAGTATATCGTAAGGCCAAAAGAGACTTGACCAGAAGCACTGTCAATGGAAGTGCAAGCAAGTAAAATGGTTAAAGAAGGAGAAGGTTGTACAATTAGAGACCAGCTACCAAGGGAGAAAAAAGACAAAACAGTTCTTGAAGATGAGGGGATGCCGTAGGGTTTTGTGTAGCGCGCGCAACAACGACAAGAGCAAGAAATTGGAATAAAATACCAGGCTTCGTATAACTGTTTGAAGAAAGCGGGAGATGGGGAGCAATGATATGACTTGTTGATCAGATGCAAGACCAGGATATCGGACACCTAGTGGCCAAATATTGGCCTCACACTGAAAGGAAAGAATATAACTGGATGAATGGTGGGGTCTAACCTTACAGATATTGGGACCGAAATAGACGCCTGCTGATAGTGTGCATCAAAGATGCGTTTTTCTATTCGCGCGAACCAAACAAAAGTAGAAAGGGTGGTTCTACCTGTAGATATATTGTCTAGATCGTTGGGGGCAAGAACTGCGGTCTCAACACAAGGCTGAGTGAGATTTAATATAAATGATTCGACATTTGTTGGGTTTTCAGCCACGAGGAAAATATCAAACATACAAGAAAGATACTTTTGAACATACAGAAAGAGATAGAGAAAATTGAAAACGATATAGAAGACAGAAGATTGCAAGCAGAAATTACACGGATAGAAGCAAATGAGTAAGGTGGTACTACCCATCTCTCATCTTTTTTTTTTTTGACGCCCACTCTTCACACACCACCACTCAGGGCCCTTTTCTGGCCTGGTCTTTATCGATGATTTGCAGAGCGGGGGATTCAATTCCCTTCAATGCTCCCGGGCTGACCTCTTTGGCACTTTGCATCTGCATATTGGATGTGTGAATGGTGAAAGCCAGGATATGATTGGAGGAAACAGATATCAATGCTTGAGGGAAACACATGCGAGTGAGAGTGAAAATTGAATCTTTCGGCTATGATTTGTTAGTGATGTACATGCTGCTTTTAAATCCGAACATGGTGCGCACGATAAATAAACAGGGGACATTAATCACAATTCACATATTTTTTCCAGTGTTTTGGTTGCATTTAATAATTGAGATAAATCTCACACGACTAAAACAGCAACTACTCCCCCAGCCTATCCGCATTAGCGAGGATTAGCTCGGGCGGTAAACAAACATACCAGGTGCGTCAGCACCAATCGCGATTTATCCAGCCTTCCCCTTCACCAGCATGGACTTGGCGGCATCTACTTCTGTAAGTACCACAAGTACCACAAGTACCATTTATGATGGACCCTTGACCAGCATCACTAAGTCTCTATCTACCGTATTGATCTTCGGATTCCAATCAATCCTTCATTATCAAAAGAAGCTTGGACATCTATCGTTTGATCGTTCGATAGAGAATTTTAATATCAATTGATATCCAATAGATAGATTTTACTTTAATGTTAAAGAACTATTTCTGCTATGTACTATACTAACTTTATCTATGATGAAAAATACTCCAGTTAATTAATCACAATGCAAAGGAATACCCATTAGATTCATCAAAGCATCCACGCAGTGCACTACGCAGACTCGAGGCAGGTACCATACATACATACATACATACATACACACACACATTGTACATCCAGAAAAAAGATTCTATATTTATAAGATGTGATAGGACACGCATACACATTCATCCGTATTGGTATTACTGGCTGCAAGATATTAGAAAATGGATTGAATCAGATTATCAATTCAAATCATTTTTTCAAGAGATTTTTTTTGTTCAATCCATGCAATCAATTCCAAGATATTTCCCTCATTTCTATTTTAAACAGACCAGAGACAAACCACAATCCAGACGCATTCCCGCTCATCCGTTCCATTAGAAATCTGGATGTAACGATAACAATCATAATGATAATAATGAAGTAGATCATAAGCATGAATAGGCTATTCCCCCAAAGTCCGTAACCCATTTGAATTGAATGCTGGGTAAGCAGTTATCCGTACGAACACGCTCATACTGGGCTGCTACACAAGAGATACTGTAGTTCTAGTGCTGACTCTGTTCGCCCATCGTCTATCCTCTCAGGTGTCGAATGCACCAGTGAAAAGCGACACCTACAATTTACAAACGCCTTTTCAACATTGCCAAACCTCAGGTGATATAATAATGCTCTAAAAAAAGGTCCATTGCATGTTGCAGATTCATGTTTCCAGTTGAAATTTATGGCTGCATGTCTGGGCCAATGGGTCGGCAAAAACGGTCTTATCATTTCCTGCCCAATCCTACGTTTCAGGAAGTCGCAAGAACTCGATGAATTTGTCTTACTCTGATTGTGCACGTAGATTATACTACATATAGATACTCCATAGATATAGTAGCAAAGAAGAAATTGTGGCAGGTAGCTCAATTGAAAAATAGTCATAAATGTTGAATTTTCATATCACGTTACGCCCTGTGGGTCGTTTCTATGGTAGGGTATCTCTAATTTTCCCCTCAAATGGGTTGAAGCAAGATTTCCAACCTTGCAATGTCCGCTCGCTATCCCGAACCTTACGGGATAGACAGTTTAGTGGTGGAACAAACGAATGCTTTGCTCGACAAATGTGATGTCAAGCTTTTCAGCAGTTTCGAAGACATATGAATCATTTTGACTGCCACTTGGTGCAGCAATGTACTTAACACCCGATCTTGCAGCACGGTAGACATTGTCGATGAATGGGAACTAGTCATGTTAGTATTGTGTAAAATGATGAAAAGGAAATGACGTAAACTTACAAATGCATCACTGGAAACTGCAACTTGAGTGAGTTTCGACATCCATTCTTCTCTCTCCTTTTCGGTGAACTCGGCAGGAACCTCATCAAAGAACCCTTCGTATCCTTCACGCTCTGGACCAGATTTTGGCAATTCACCACTGACGAGGAGATCAATTGCATTGCTCTTGTCAGGGCGCTTGGTACCAGTCTTGAACTTGATACCCAAAACACGTGGGTGAAACCTCAACCACCAGTTATCGGCCTTATCTCCGGCAAGTCTGGTGCAATGAATGCGAGATTGTTGGCCAGCTCCCAAGCCAATGACTTGACCGTTCAGAGCGTAGCAAACAGAGTTACTTTGTGTGTATTTTAATGCGATGGTAGCCACTGTCAAGTCTCTGACGGCTGAGTCGGAAAGAGGGGCAGACTCTTTTGGTGTGATGATGGAAGAGAATGACTTAGGTGAAATGACGATATCGTTGCGGCGTTGGCTCAAATTGATACCATAAACGGTTCTTGTCTCTTGTGTAGGTGGTGTGAAGTCGGGGTCCATTTGAAGGACGAGGTACTTACCACCCTTCTTTTTTCTCAAGATTTCAAGGGCAGCATCCTCGAAGCCTGGAGCAATAACACCATCCGAAACTTCTCTTGAAATAATCTTGGCAGTTGGAACGTCAACGATATCACTCAATGCAATCATGTCTCCGAAACTGCTCATTCGGTCTGCACCTCTGGCACGTGCGTATGCCTGAGCCAAAGGAGAATTCTCCAAACCAGCGATGTCATCGACCATGTAGACCTTACGCTCATCAGCTGTGAGAGGAACACCGATAGCAGCACCTGCAGGTGAGACGTGCTTGAAACTGGCCGCTGCTGGGTGACCAAGGGCGGCCTTGAGCTCCTTGACTAAAGGCCATGCATTAAGAGCATCTAGAAGATTGACATATCCTGGAGAGCCACAAAGAACCTTGAATGGCATGGGTCCCTCACTGACGTAAGCTTGAGCAGGCTTTTGGTGTGGGTTGGCACCATATCTCAAAGCAAGTTGTTGGACACCCTCTCCAGCATATTGCTTACGGAAATAATCCGAGATGGAAGCGTCATAATCTGCAGTATGCTCAAATGCCTTCAATGCATACAACTTTCTGCTGCGCTCTGTGACATCACCCTTCTCAAGTTCTTCCAAAAATTCTGGATAATCTCCTGGGTCGGTCAAGATTGTGACTCGAGTGTGGTTTTTGGCAGCAGCTCTGATCAAAGTAACTCCTCCAATGTCAATATCCTCGACGGCCTCAGGGATTGTAACATTAATCTTGTTGATTGTCTCCTTGAAAGGGTAAAGGTTGCAGATGACGTAGTCAACTTTGTCGATATTCTGCTCTGCGAGGTCTTTTTCGTCAGATGCAAGGTCGCGAGCAAGGATACCGGCGTGAACTGATGGATGAAGTGTCTTGACTCTACCACCCAACATCTCTGGGGCATGAGTGATTGCGGAAACATCTCTGATGGTAAATGTCAGAGATATAAATGGTATATTATAGCATTGATGGGGAGGGTTTGAAGTTCGAGAAGTTCAAAATGTAAGGGAAAATGTCTTACTCAACTGGGAACCCAGACTCTCTAATCATTTTAGAGGTCCCACCTGAAGCAAGAAGACGAACATTCTGCTTGATCAATCCCTTGGCCAAGTCAAGAAGCCCCTTCTTGTCATAGACAGAAATGATAGCTATTGAATCATGTCAGTCGATGAGGTTCTATTAATTGCGATCTTCTCTTCAAGAATTGAATGGCATAAGACTAACTGACCAGTCTTTTGAGCAGACATTGTGCTTTACTGCGTGAATGTGTGTCAGTGAAAAAAGTAATTGATACAGATTGAAGAAAAACGAGACGGAATTGATCGATTTATCACGTACTTCAATAAATCAATAAAAATCTGGAGATTTTGAATCAAACGATGAAGTTTGTTACAAATTACAATTCAACGCGGGGCAACTGGTCAGTCAATGAGTTTTTTTGTCGGGCTTGTCCCATTTCGCGGGTTGAGTGGTGGGGTGATTGGCACTAATCCTTAAATGGCTTAGAGGATTGATGATTAAGCGAATGAAAAAATTGAACATAAAAAGCTTCAGAAACTTCCCATGATTTCTCCTTTTCTTCTTCACAAACTTCTTCGGAAGTACAACGCATACATCACATTCGCTATAAAGCATTTTCGGTGAGAAACCCGTCATCATTCGTGATGATGTGAGGTTTCCACGACCTTGAGAATCGTCAGTCGAAATGGAGAGAAATTGATCGATCTTGGGTGCGGCGCTTCCTTTTTCACTATAGGAAGGGTCGCAATGATTGGCCATACATTCCAATCTTTGTAAATTTGTAATTTTTGATTTTTGATTTTTGATTTTATACATTGCCTCGTCATGATGATAGAATATGTGATCAGTGGTTACTTGCTGTTGATGAAATCATTCAAGTACGCCAGATGCCACAACGTGTGAAGCTGATATGTATGATCTGGAGTTTAGATATCTGATGTATGACTGCTGTCGAGACCTTCGGGATCCCGTACACGACTAAGTTGCCATGACATGATGCTCCATGCATGTAGTCTCTATCTTATCAATATCAAGAGAGTGGCATATCGCAATTTGTTCATGCAAGCAAGCCCATGAAGCACAAAGTCAGCATGTGCTACATGGCTTGAGTGACATAAGACGCGACTTGACACCGTTATATCTTCATCCCGTCTCGAGCCCTTTTCTGGCATGTCATGACTCATGAAACTGTAGAATCGAGCCTGCAAACACCACTCATCTTGGTTGTTCTTGCAGTCCAGGCGTGTTATCGTGTTACAGTCGTCGATGGCAGGAATGGAAAAGGCAAGACCGGCCATACAAGATGTATATAATACATACTAGGTAGGTATGGAAGGGATGATGTTGTACGTCACTATCTCAAATGCACGAAATATGACTTGTTCAAGAAGTATCTACCTAAGTCTATGTGTATTATGTCTTATTCAGGAATACCTAACTTTGCATTCTCACTATTGTACGCTTTCATTTCCATTTCAATCTTTAAAAGTTAAATAATTATAATTAGCATTCCGCAGGGTGTGAATTTAGAGCCTGACCAGCTATTGCGTTTCGCGTGCTAGGTGTGTGTATAGTAATATCTTGGACAATTTTATTCATCACCACTGCGGTAAGGGATTGCTGACTTTCGATACCAGAGAGACTACAGATTCTGGAAATTTTCAATAGACAATGTTAAGTCATTGATCTTCTGATTAATCTACTAGCACTGATCAACTGAGCATAGATAGACTACCCTAGAGTCTCGGGAATGGAATCGCGCATTGATTGCCACATGAATCAAAACCGTTCAGACTCATAAACCCTCAATTGCTACTACGACCTGACATCCATCTGCACTGGCAAGCGTCAAAATTGCATCTTGATTCTTTGCTCCTACGATAATCTTTCTTTCATTTTGATTCAAGTCAAGAATTCAGAAGTTCTACAATATACAGATAGTGGCAAAGTTATCTCTATACTTATAAAGCAAAGCCCTTTCAAACTATTGTAATTAATGTGTTTTGTACTACTATTTTATATGGCATTACTTGCATCCCAAACGAACTCTGGGCCCTGAATTGAATGGTAAATATCCATACCCAGTGTTCTTGAAATATGTGATAGTATTTCTGTTTGAATCCTACCGCTCGGGACAGAAGAAGTCGGCATCTGCCACTCAAAATTTCTTCAGGCGGGTGATGCATCACATACACCTTCGAAGAGTCTTTTCAAACCAATACGGAATTGTCCCGATCTAAATCCCTTCTGCTATTGATGTGATTACTTCAAGAGCTATTCATGAATTGATGGAAACGGTAGGATGTAATCGAAGGGCATCATTTGTCAGAATGACCACGTTGGAGACTGTGAGAGTAACCATACCTTCTTTCATAATGGAATTCAAATATTTCATCCTCTTTAAATCATTTCTATCTGACAATCTCAGATTTATTGCGACTTCAACAGCTGAATGTATTTCCTCGTGGATTTTAAAGTTCCTTGGGTTGCTATTCTAGAACACGAGATTGGGAATTATCCTCGTCATCAAGTCATCAATAACCGCGGGCGAACATGGAAAGTTCATGTGAGAGTACATACTATTGTATCTCTATCAGTTATCATGATATTTGATAGCTGCTCCGCAAGACTTGGAGATCTTGTGCTTCTTGAATCAGAGTGTCCAGAAAGTTATGGGAATTGCTAGCTGTGTCTTTCGAGCCCCCCCCTTCTCCCATTTGAATCGGTGGTCCTAAAGCATACGGAGTGCATCCGAAATCTAGCTTTAGAAGCATCTTAGGTCGCAGCTCATCTTGAAATGTATCCATCTATCAGCCGAGAAGAAGGTATGTAGAAGTAGTCAAAGTAGACCGGTCAAACAATGCCTGTAAGTTAATGATTTCATTTTTTTGGCACATAATTGATACGTTGGGTGTGTTCTTCGACCTTTGTAAGAATGTTGGTACGATTGTGTGGGAACGATGGGTGCGACGTATTTCGGAGATGCTTCCACGATGCACTTTTTTACGTGGAAATTTCATCTCTCATCAGGGTGCGAAGATACGACCTCGTACCTAAAAAATATGCTATCAAATGGTTAGTTGTACATCTTCATTTGGACATACTAGCATCAAACCTTCCGCCCGAGGAGTATTAATTGAGAAGAGACTGAATGTCCACCGGATCCACTGTGTTGATGCCGCATGTAACAAAACGTGTTCCTCGAAGACCATACCGTATTTCATAAAAACCGAAACAAACCACTATATATTTTGGTTCTCGATCATCCTGGGGAGAGCAGTAAGGTCTTGTCTACATATGACGGCTGTTGTATCAAAGTCGAGGAGAAGCAACAAATCCATATGTTTTCTCGACTAACGTCTCAATCTTATTCAGATTGTCAAGTTAGCCGTGCCAGCTTCATTGAGATGGGATGTATACTCGCTTTGTTTTCAAATATTGGACATCACAGTGTACTACGATAGTGATAGCAGCAACGAGTCTGGGTTTGAGCATTCGATGTGGATTGATGGTGGTGCTTTAGCGGGTAGAGCAACAACCACCGAGAGTAGGTCCATGACAAATTCGGCAACAAATATGTCTTATTTTATATAGCAGTCTTTAGATCATCCCTCGAGCTGGTCTGTATACAGACAGGATTGGTAGATAATTTAATGTCAACCCCTATGAGATAAAGTTCCGTGGACCCTGCCAAAATCCGCTCTTTACAAACTTCGACAGATAGTAGGGAAGGGCGAGGGTGTAGTGGATAGTGAATGAATAAGAGAATGTGGTATACTAAAGGATGCATGTAGAGGGAGGGTAACAGAATGGGGAACTTTCGAAATAGGCGAGTGAAGGACAGCGAATGAAAACCCCAAAGCTATCCCGCCGTTGTTAAGGCATCAGGATGTAACGCAACACTCCATTCTACGGCTAAAAGTAAAATTTGTTATCAGCTTCCCACTAACTAACCACCCTTTGGGACAACCATCGTTACTTAGCAGATTAAATTTAGTAAGCTGTTTGTGAGTACCACAGTGTGATGAGTAAATGGAGAGGAACTCGACCTCTAAAGCACGGAAGCATGTGCTGTCGTTAATATTTTATTTCGAGGTATAGCATTTTTAATACCATTTTAAAGTGATATATGCGTCGTTCATTTATGATTAGGCAACGGTTAAAAGCCCCCAACAAAAGTAGGTTGATCTTTTAAGTTTCAGGACCTATTTGTTGCACAGTCTCTGATACTAGTGCACTCAGCAATGAAACTTAGTCCCTCTTTACCTGGACCACAGTACACACAGCATTTTGACCAAACGTTTCTACGCCCCTCCCAGCCTCCGCCCCGCTCTCAAAAAGCCATCGTAAGGGAATTAAACACCAATTCGCCAATTTTCCATAAACATGCTGCGCTGCGAAGCCATCTTGTCTGCTGGGACAGCAAGGTCATATATAATTACTGAGGTCTTGCGAGTGTTCCTTTGGCCATGCACTTGCGGCTCAAAGAATCCGGAAGAAATCTTTTCGGCAACATCCACGATGATAGGAAAGAATGCTTGAGGATATGCATAATCTATGCGGGACGATTGAGTGTCATAGTTGTCTTTCAAGTCCTGCAGATTGCGAGATTACCGAACGAAGTCTGTCCATATATGTTTTCTGGCCTGTAGTTTTTGTGACAGCGATAGCATCGAAAGATATTTTCGGATCTCGGATTGAAGACTCCTCACAAAATCACATATGGTAGATATAGTAGTCATAACCATTGAAGAAAGAAGACGTCCTCAGAACAAACGATTAACCCCATTTATTATTTGGCAAATGAGCTCTTCAGATTGTTTGTTTTGGCTTCATTGAACAATAAAAATCACAATCATATACTGGAGTAGAATAGTAAGAGAGTGACATAGAAATTCAAAGCGATTAAGTCCTGAACGTAAAGCTGACTTTCCCACAGTGCATATGTTTGTCGTCTCGTTCGGATAGTATCTACCAATACCAAATCAGTGCGAGACAAATTCCTAGAAGAAGAATTCCACCAAAGAAAGTAGGGAACAGTAGAAATTTCAGTCAATAATATTTCGATCGACTCCCAAGCGAACGAATGGCAATTTTGCATCAGTATCTCTCGCTTCTTCGACCAAAATATTTGGCTGATTTGTTTTCGCGAACATATGCTGTCCTTAATTGGGATCCTAAAGTAGCTTCACCTATGATTCGATAGAGTGCCTCGCGAAATGGCTGGTATAGAAAAGAATTCTTAGCTATCACTCCATCTCACCGCTCCGAGTTCGTAACTTTTTGATAGAAAGGACGTCTTTGAGGTGAGTGTGTTTCCTGAATAGTCTATTTTCTCCAACCGAAACACATACCATGTGAGTGTTCTCTCACGCAAATTACGTGATGTTATTTCCGCAGCAAGTATTAGTTAAAGACACCGAATGTCTGTGAATTTTGACGATTCTTCAGATTTCGTTGTTACAAATATCCAAGTCCATATTTCTTTTAGATATATTAAAATAATATAACGTATACGACTCTTGTGCATGTGATATGTTACCGTTCATGCTTTACAATCGATCAGTAATCGCCACTCACCCATCCGCACACTCATACCTAGTAATCACATGTGTGCGCCTACATGCCCTCTCAAGTTTCGCAAACTGCAAATCCCTTCCCCTCCCAGATCTACCAAATCACAGCCACGTCTTATTATCCGTCGCAATATATTTGATTAAAAGAGAAATTTGCCACACTCATTGTGTACATTTTGGAGTTAAATTGACATCTGAATATAATTTACGATTCATTCGTCCCACCACAAAGTATCTCGTTGCTAACGTGTAAATAAGCGAGCGAAAAAAACTCTTAAGGGGGAGCGCCGCTTACGTCCATCCTATTCGATAAAGTTTATACTTTTGTTCACTTCATCGGTATATTCCGTCTTGATTATGAGTTTTATGAAAAAAATCGTCTGATCTTTACATCTTTGTCATCGTGTTTGATTTTGAGTTTGAGTTTGGCGAAATGCCGGTGGTAATTCAACTTGGCGGGGAAGAGCATGGATGATATTGTCTACGGATAGCGTGAGGTGGCAAATTTCGACATCTTTTTTTCCATCTTACCGAAGAAACTTCTTTGGGTAAGTCTTTGGAGAAGAGAGTTTTGGGAATGAATAAATAAATGTAGGCAAACAATTGAAGTAAAGATGTCGGAGGATGAACGAGGAATATCGCAAATTGAATGAATTTACAGTTAAATATTTGAGGGTTTTCTAAATAGTAACTACATGAGAACAAGGCTAATACAACATGGCTACATGTATGTATACAGACATACTACAAAATTGCAAAGGTACGAAATCAAAATCATGATCGCAAGACTCGCTCGCTCGCTCAATACTCATGTGACGCTTCGCCAAGCAATCCAACTCTTTCTCAAAAATTAACCTCAATATTGTCCTTTTGTGATAATCGTGAATCGTATGTCGTCTGAGTCCCATGATTCGCATTGATCCAAGACCTTTCCATTCATCTTGAATATCGTTCAAAAGAGAATGTTAACGTGCGTTGTCCAGCATGCATGCATACAATGAAAGAAGAAGGGCAGGGCGCCCGAGCCAACACGAAAAATGAACACAAAAAATGAAGAAACTTTTCCACGTCATTTTCCACGCCCAATCTGATTGATACCCACATCGGCGTCCTTTCTCATCTTAATTATAAGAGCCCATCTGTTGATATCCACCTGGAGGCATCATTTGGATGGGCATCGGCATCGGCATTCCCTGCACCTGAGGCAAACTGGGTACAACAGGACTTGGAACCCTATGAAAAAGCCCCACCAATCTCTTCCCAATACTCGTCTCCAACTCAGTCCCATCCCTCGCGATCTTCACTTCGCGATTTGAGTTCCACGGGTTACGAAGTCCGCGTGTACGATAGAACGGCAATCGAGTCGTCGATATCCATTCAAGCTTGAACGGTTTACCCCAAGCCTTTGACGGCGCATCACCTTCCACATCGCTCTTGCCACTCTGGGATCTATCATCTTCATCTACGTCTTCGGAATCGTCGTGCTCGACTTCCCAGAAGATTGTTCCTCGAGCTGAATCATCGATAATGCGTCCTTTGGGTGCAAATTCAGATGCTGGCGTTGCGATCGCTTTGGGAAGATCGGGATCCTCGACCGCCTGAGCTTTGGGCGCAAATTCAATAGCTGCTGCTGGGTCCTCATTAATGGGTGAGATCATGCGTGCGTACCCGAAATATTCGCCTGACTTATTCGCGGAAAATATGAGATAGACATTATCTGCCGCCTGTCGTTTCATGTTAGAGTGTCTCGGCTGAAGTCCGGATTAACATTACCTGGTATGCCTTATTCAAAGCTTCTTCGTTGTGTGTCTGAGTTGCCCAAATTCCATTTCGTACGCTTAGCTCTAGATCCTCAACTGTAAGACTCTTGACCACGAAGAATTTATCCTTTGTGAGAGGTGGAGAATCCCTGTCTGGGTCCTGTGCCTTTTCATCAGCTGCTTTTGAGACCTTTTCATTTTCTGAATCAATCGATGGGATTGGTGATGACTGTGGAAGTGTCAAGGCTGCTGGGCCTGTTGGAACAGAAACACCTCCGACAGTTCCAACCGACGCCTTTCGTAAACGACTGACGAGTCGTACAGTTTGGAATCTCGAATCATGAATCTTGAGTTGCGCTGCGACACATGCAGCCTCATCCTTAAAATTTGCAAAAGCGCAGTTACTCTTGGATATCAAAAATAATGACTCAAGGCCAACAGTTTCTTTGCAAACGTGAAGGACGAGGCTCATGAGATCTGTCTGAGGTGGCAAATTGCCGATCCACTAAAACATAGAAAGGTTAGTGATTACCAATGAAGGACTTCATAATTCAACCAAGAAGTTTAAATCTTGATACGGGGTCGAGGGAATACATGAGACTGGGAATATAGGTTTTGATATGGTACGTGAAATGAAAGAGGTATTTATGCTCACGATAGCGTGTCCTAGCGCAAATTTGTTAGTTTTGGGGACTATTGAGTAAAATTTGACTTAGGAATCAGACTAGACATACCACTTTGACGGGGCTTTCGGGGAGGTCCTCTGACAACCGATGATTGTGTTGGACTAGAGACTTTTATTTGCTTAGCATTGTGTGGAAAAACTGTTTTAACAAGCCTAGAGCTTACCAACGCTATTCGACTTGCCAACCTGACCCGCCACATTGACGAATAGATCATTGCGGTGTTGTGACATAGGTCTGTTTTCCCCAGAGAAACTACCGCGCTGTGGATACTGCATTCCAGTTTGATTTCCTGTATAAATTTGGCCTTGTTGTCCATAGCTACCGGGCTGTATATAGTATTGCGACCCTGTTTGTTGTTGTTGCGGTTGTTGCTGATGTGGTTGTCCCATGTATCCTTGACCAACATAGAACTGATGGTTGGCGGTGGCCATATGCATGTGCTGTTGGTGCATTTGCTGATTTGACGCATAAACTCCGTATTGCATCTGGTAGGGTGTGCTATAGGACGAAGCGGTAGGCGGAGGACTTAAGATGCCTTGATTTGCAAACTGCGTCTGGTACATAAAAGGCAAGGGAGCGCCAGGGCTTTGAGGAAATCGTTGGCCATAGTTCTGGTAAGGCATATCTGGAAGCGTAACACTAAGTGTTGTCAAGTTGAAAGATTCCGGTGTTGCATGCGACATGGGATGATGAGAATATGCCAAGTTCGGGGCATAATTTGACGGAGGGCTGGTCAACTGCGAGGGTCTGTTCGAGGTTTTCCTTGAGCTATTCTGTTGAGACTCTGTTCCTGAATTCTGCGCAGCATCTTGCGTTAGAACTTGTGAAGTATCTGGGAATCCGCCATCGTTTGATCTGGACCCGACGACTGATGAGTCTCCCATGGATTTATGGTTGATTGCTCTGATGATAACACTGATCTATGCAAAGTCAGTATTAGCAGGGAGTCAGAAGGGTCCCACGTGCCAATCACCCACTGAAGTATGAGGAAAGTGCGCAATGTAAGTATAATGAATGAACAAAAGGGTAATTTGGTGTGACTCGTTGATGAAAGAGGAGTCGATGCGAAAACCTCAACTCCAACAGAAGATAGTACAACTCAGGGTCCAGAAGAGAGCTTTGAATCCGAAACCAATTCGAACACGGAACGGTAAAAGTCGATATAAGGATTGTGGCGAGTGTGGCAGTACTTCGAGGTTAGACGATGGGAAGCTGGGCAGATTGTGTGGAGGAGGCAAAAACAAGGGTCTAATCGTGGCTCGTTCGGTAGAGGTTAATAGAAGTTAAAGCAGCTGTCCAAATCCAGGGTGAGGAGGGATATAGAAAAATGTCAGGATGGTCGTATGCAGTTGATCAACAAGGACATGCAATGTAGTACAGAGAAGCTGTGAAATTATCCCAATGCCAAGATTCTAGACAGTTGAAATATATGCGGATTGATTTCTTGTGAGAATATCTTTGTCGAGCTATAGAATATCGAAGAATTGTTGAATGAGTTACGAACAAAATATAGAATGAGGCAGCGCTAAAGATTTGTAAAGATAAGGTCTAATCTCAAGTTGACGGTCTATCGGCCGGAAAACGAAGGCCACGCGGGGTATGAAGGGGGTCGGAACGTTTATGTGGCGGTGGTCTGGTCTTGATGTAGGCACTTGAGCGTCAGAAGAAAGGGCAGAGATCGTCAGGAACATGAAGGGAGGCAAATATCACCCGTTTACTAGTAGATATTGACCCTCACCACTATCGGGTAGGAAAGCTAGAAAGCACGAAGACCGAAAACCGAAAACATTAAGTATGTTCGGTAAAGTCTGCTCATGAGAGAGAAAACATTATTTATAAGCCACAACGTCGTTTACAAACCCATCTGGAGTCGTTACGACAAAATAGTGTTGGCTTTAGCTTTCTAGATTGTAATCATGCATGGTAGAGCAATGTTTTTGGTATGGGATCAGTATTCAGGTAGGCAAATCTAGGGCAGAGAAGGAAGGAGAATCGAACATCTTAATGTGGTGGAGTTGGCCTGATACCCTTGATGGGAAATTGATTGTTGAGCTTGAAGGCCGCTTTAAAAAATGGTAAAAATTTCATGGGATTTGTAGAATTCCATGGTTTGAGCGAGTATCATTGACTAAACTGTAAAAGGGAAGGAACGTAACTTATTTTGCTTAGGAGTTCTTCGCCTACCACTACTTCGTTCTGCTGGACGGGAGAACCCTTGAGCATCGAGACTTGCGCGTACCTTCGTAAGGTTAACACGGCGAGTAGAAGAAGTGGCGAATAAACTGATTGGACATTGATGTAAAGGAGAATTTCTCCGAAGGTTTCAGCAATTCGATAGCTAGACAATTCTCCATCCTTAGGTATTGAGGCATACAAGTATTACCCGGCATTGTGGTATGCTATTTAGACGCTACAGATATTATTATTGATAATTTCGGGGTGGGCTTTTTCTTCCTTTTGAAAAGATCTTCAACAGCCATCTCGATATAATTTTACATGTCTTGATCCATTCTCAGAAAAACATTTTGAGTAATGATGTACGGACCCCATATCTGCCTTCTGGGCTGGCACGGCTGGTACGAAATACCTGCATGGAGATCCAACAAAAAAGTAGGTAACGTTCACTGTGGCTTGATGCATGGAACATGTATAAAGCCACTGGTAAAATCTATGAAATCATTACTCGTACGAGGAAAAAGAATCATTGGGTTACAAGATGTACCGGAGCAGAGTGAGCGAGTTGCAATCAGATAGAATGAACAGAAATCATTATTTGAGGTCATGATCTTGCTTGATCTCAAAAGCCATATTTACGATTGGTTAGTATCAGATTCACAGAGACGTACTTTCTTTTCGTCTACCTATTGTGATTACAACAAGAGCCCCAAAGAATGGACGGGACGACGGACGACTAATTACTAGGCGTTATCACTATCACTATCACTATGAAATAGTGTGTGAATGGCGCGCAATTTTTTCTTTCGAATGATTTTGATTTGAGTTTTTGCCTTCCTGACCAATCAAACTCACCGGTTCATCTCTTTCCGACGTGAAAATTCAGCTAATTCGGACTTGTGTTCCGCTTCTTCAACCGATTAAGCGTGTTCAAAACTCAAGCCCCTTCATCCACCCACAGGCGAGTATGAAATTTCCGGCAACATACAACTTATCAAGGGATTATACAAGTACTAGTACCCAAGCATCTAGATTTTTTTCATGGCTTACCTAATAGTTGATTGATGCTATCTCAAATATCAGGTAGTTCAACGGTAAATGCAAGTGTGCGGAATATGATGAAGATGGACGGAACTAGAAATAGATTTATTCAAGGATATCAATGAACATCAACGGCTGATGTCATCCTTCAATGAAAAGAAATAATTATCGCCTGATATTAACCTTTTTTTACTTTATTAAATAATGATCCTTGAGGAAGTCTATCTGCAAATCATCAAAAGCATACAATTCGGTGTTGCTTATGTAGAAGGAGGGGTTGAGACTGGAGATGATGTCTCGTCTTGAGTATCAAAAAATTGTCCTAGATGTTATAGATCCAAGGAAATGGACCCTTAATCGTCATTGTGGGGAAGAAAAAGAAGGATTGAAGTACAAAAACATGATTGGAAAAGTAACTTCTCGGTAAGGGGCCCGGCCTCCGAAGCGAATGGCGCAACTCCTATACAATCACTGGATGACTTTCGGGGTGTATGGATGGGCTGGAATTCTACCGGTGTTCTCCCTGAATATCAACTTTCCATGAACACTAGCTGACCTTACACAAGTTGTATGGAACCTGTAATAGGTTGTTTGTAACTGTTTGAAGACGGAAGATATTCATCAACGATACCAGGTTTAATTCTATACGTAATCGGCATGTCAGTGTTTCTCAAAATAGCTTATCACATCACCAGCATGATAAGTGTATCTTCTCGTAACGTATCCATCAGTAATACCGAGGCGAGCTAGGTAGAAAGTTCACCACCCTGGAATGTACCTAGGTGCTGCCAATATCATGGTCATTGACGCCACACTGGGGCTGAGACATAATTCTTTTTATATAGTAATGATCAACGGTGCACCAGCCTTATCGAGTAAACGATCACCATAGGACCTCATAAAGACTCTCATCGTGACTTCCGCTTACCTCCGGCGTACTTGGGAAAATGCACAATCATCCTACGTTGTAACATTTATAGAGGAGCCGTCGCCCGAACAGAGAAAAGCAAAATATTGCCGACGAAACAGTCCTTGCCACCCAATGCTGCTTTAACAGACCGAATATCAGAATTCCATTAAGTATTGACTATAGGTGCCGTACTTTCCCTCAAAGGGGGGAGGTCAAGTTTGACGGATGGTTAAAACCTGACCAGGTCAGGGTAGCTTGTTAGTTTTGAGGTTTCTCACTCGGTGTCGCTCCTGAAGGCTAGAAGCTTCAGTTGCACACGCTAATGGCTGGTGTTTGACCATTGAACATTGACTACTGGCGTCAAACTAAAGCTTGCTGTGAGACGAATTCATCGTTCAGTGATGGTAGAGTAGAGGAAGCAGATATCAAATATCAAGTAACTCTATTGCATCGCTAGAAGGTAATCGAGTTTTCCATTTTATGGGGCTGTTTGAAGTTTGATCGATATAAGGTTCCAGGAGACAGCTCACCTTAGCGTTCTCGAAAATGTATACGTTTCATGTGGTAACCTTTGAAATACCCGCAATTATACCCAGCTAATACTTGAGTAGGTAAAATCACAGCAAAAGAATGTCCGTTTCATATCTAAGTTTCCTCATCTCCCAGGATGCTAGGTATCTTTGAAGATCTCAATTAGCACCTTCATGAGTGCTAAATTCACGGTGTGCGTGATTGCGCAATTTATAGAAAGAGCACAACCACTCAACTCTCTGATCGCCATACCATACAGAAATCATGTTCTAGATCGTGCCAGCGAAGTTCGTGGACAACTCGACATTTGCCGCCTTAACGCTGGCCCCCACTGTCTCCTTTGAAGGCTCATAAAAACTGTTGCAAATTTGTTCTTACAATTTACCGCTCACCAACAAGCATGATTGTGTTATACTAGGATAGTGCAACTGCCATTTGCATGTATCATTGATTCTCTTACTGACACCCGACTGAATATGTCTTTAGCAGTGCTCCTATAAGACATCCATGCACGATCTAGCTTCGAGCCCAAGTTGGCATAGCTTGTTGGGGGATTCTCTAGCAGTGAGTCTAATAGATGGAGGAGGTGAACATGATGTTCAAACTAAAAAAGATTCGGGGGTCCCCAAAGATGCAAAACTCCGAGTCTAGTCTACTTGTTATTTAGCACAAATTGGGCTTTTCACGTCCGCTATCAAGTGCATGGCCGAGTATGCTTTCTCCGTTGAAGGCATTGGACAGGATTTTTCCCGTTGCACCCATGGTTCTGTCGCTGGGCCTCGGCCCCCATGATTGTTTTTGCTTGGAGGAGACCCACCTCTGCTGATGGTGTTGGTTGCTCTCATTCTAGCCATATGTTCTTGAGAGCCACTTCCCATGAAGCCGGTGAATCATCTTTACGTGGATGCCCAAAAGACATATCGCAGTATAACATACTTTATGCATTGCACAAGTATGTAACCACAGGGTTCGCTTGGCTGCACCGGCAAAAGGTTTGACTTCTGGCTATTGAAGCCCCATGGCTCGCAACCAGCCGTGGAACACAGCACCAACTCAGTGCAATTCGATGGCTCTGGGAACAAGCATGAAGCCCTAATGGGCCAAAAACTCTTAGGATACCATTAGGGTCTGCGGGTTTCCAGCACTTGAAAGCTCGACAATTTTTAAATGTACTCCATTAAGATATGGAGCTCATAATGAGACGTTGTAGTAGCAGAGACATCCATGATCTTGGAGCCCCTTTCTGTGTTTTCAAATGGCTTTCAAACTTGATGATTTAGGGTTGCAAAATTTTGCCACACAACAGCTCACCCCACCACCAAAAGTCAAATTCTGAAATTCTCGATCTCGATCTCGATCACCCCAACCGAGATTTGAAAGGCATTACGACTTAGAAAAATAAAATGAAGGCTTATCTGATTCCTGGAAAATCTCGTACTTTGGGCATATCAATATCCGTTTATGGACACATGATCAGTCCATTTAGATAAATATGGAAGCATAATTGCATCTAGGCACTCTTTGAAGTCTTAAGCATCTCTACCCGACCCCCACGCCCAACGAACAAGCTATAGAGATCGACACCTGCATCGCGTCGCATCATCAATTATACGGAATCTTAATGCTGTTTTCTATCTACAGATTGAGAATGTTTGGGAGAATAGTGAATTGCATGATCACTTCTATGTCAGCGGGACTGAGAACAATCATAGGGCAAGTCTGGCACCCCCACCTGTCCCTCTCATACACCTGCAACATCCAAGTAGGAATAGACGCCGTATATTACCGCCCCTAGCCAAGCTCTCCAGACCTCTTGCTACTAAATACATGAGCATTGTAAGTGAACAACATCAATCATTCATCATGATTATCTTAAAATATATGTATCATGGTATACCATCTGCTATCTAGTGATTATACTCCGGCCGGAAAACTTCGTTGCCCATCGAAATTTCACACAAGCATTTAAGTACTTCTATTGAAATGTAAATCTCTATCATAGACGCTACGTTCATTCGGCTTCATGCATTAACAATGAGCTTTCCTTCTTTCCCCAAAAGGTCCCGAAGACATTTATCCCCCCGGGAATCAGAAACAAGAGTCAGTCTCTTCCAATACTCGTTCGTTGAAAGACATGCAACAACATTAGAACAAGCGCCCCGGAGATCCTGAACCAGCGCGTTAAACCTATCTCACCGCTCAGCACCAAGGGAAAACGTGAAGCACTGCCACTGACGACCGTTCCTTATTATCTCGCCAGCATCCTATAGATCCTGGTCCTCGAAGGATTAAGTAAAATCTAAATCGCCCTTGCATAAGTTATCGATTCCGATGTTGTAAGCGTCTTACAAGTCAAGGCCAGTCATACGCGGCAAACTAAACTTGACTTCAATGATTTCAGCGAATACGAATAATCCAGTTATTGTAAGATCTTGTTAGGCTGCGCAGGACTGACCGAGTCCTAATCCAACGGACATTTTCATACGAACTCCAGAAATGTATGAGGAGAACGTGTCTAATATTTGGGCAACGACAGATTCTTGACGAGGTCACTTCGGTTTGGGTGAGGTTTGCAGCGTGGCTACCCCACTTAAAAAGCATGCTTTTGGACTTCGGGAGAGAGCAAAGATCCTGAAGCCGTATTCTTGTGCTCCATACAATATTTCCATTAAATCTGATATCTACATGAACATTCTGAATAGCTTAAGTTTTAGTCAAGATACCTAATTTATATCGCGGGAAAGATGGGCACACGATACGGAACTGTCCCTCTAGTCTTGCTTATACCTGATGCGAGGGCCTTGACGCTAACTTTGATCAATAGAGCAGCAACATAGATTTCTTCAACAACACGATACACGGCGCAGTGAGCAATCCTACCCTATGAATGTAAGCAACAATTTAGCCATAAAGGAGCCTGGCTCTATCTACTGTCGATGGGTACTTGTGATACTTGGTGCATATATGATTGAAACGCAAAGTCTCCGCACAAACTATTCAATTTCCGGGGTCGTGTGGTGCTGAAGTAGCGCACCAAAGAGCCGCACAAGCGCGTATGATCACTTCGATTGGCTATATACGTAATACGTGTTAAATTGGTAATAATGGGAAAGGTGCAGCGATTGTGGTTAGCTTACCTACACATTTCCCCTTCAAAATCACATCATTGAGCATTCGGCAGCTGAAAATCTCCAATAGAACCGCAGCCTTACTTTAAAGCTTTGTTATTCGTTTGGAAGTAAGTCATCACAAAATACTCGTTCGAGATGCTATTTAGGGATTACTCTAAGCATACCTTGCAGCGAAAGCTAAACAAGAAAAAACCCCCCACCTGTAACTACCTGACACAGGCTCCTTTTAAACGGAATTATTGAAATCAAGAAACCTCAATAGACCCTTATCACGCATTCCCTGATGAGACCTTTCCGTGGTCAACGCTTAGTGAAGTTTGATACCACTTGGATTCACTGATATAAGCTATTGAGTAGGAAAAACATCTCTAACTGAAGAAAGTGAATAAACATGACTAGTAGTTAGTTTCGGATGATGTTCTAGGAAGAGGAAAAAGTGATTTTGATGCTCATAGGGGATATGGGTGACAAATGGGCATTTAAATTACTTCTCTCCTATTAACTAGTTTGCAACTCACTTTTGATAAATATCCTCGTGCTGCTCTGATTCTATCATTGGGTATATACAATAAATAATGACTAGAAACGGGTCCTCCACCCAACCAAAAACCTCACTTCTCCGTACAGTTCCGTGAGAAACGTTTGGTTACAGAAACCAGGATCATTAACATCTACAAAGAAGTGTACGAAAGATGTTAAATGGATAGTTAAAATTTTGGCCACTCCCTAAAAAATGTTTGCATAGTAGCACATTTACTTCCAGGCTTCATGAAGCATCGGTAGTCTAATTTTTCTGAGTAAAGTATTCATAGAGACCGGGAGTGTTTACGCGTCGACGAGCACAACAGTCTGGGCATGATGTTGAGATTCCATGTCGATCAACAAAAGGACAGAATGGGTGATACTCCCAAATTTCAGTTTCTGAGAATATGTGAAGGCAGCATAACAGGTATTCGTTGATAGCTTTCACGATAGCACCAAGAAGCCCCAACACCTCTGCCAGAGAAAGTACGTAGCGTACTAGGCGTGCAAGATATGGCAGAGTTGAAACAGAGAAAGGTTCAATACTCTTTTATAGATCTAGACGAATTACTTGAGAATTTCTGCTATAAATTCTGCATGCTCGATTTCGTAGACTTGAAGCATAAACACATGCCAATGCTGTACAATTTGACACATATTTACGAATGCGAAACCATAAAAAGTTTGGAATATTGTTTCCATTAGGAAGAAGTAATGAGGTGAATTTCCATTTAAAAGCTATCTCTCACGACAAGATTCCCCTAAGGATCGCTAGAAACAAACCTCACCTGATGCCATTGATGAAGCCCACTTGGGTCCTCCGCAATTTTTGAATTGGCTTCGAACTTTGAACTTATCGACGATTCTTCCTACGAAGTACAATACTCTTAATATTCAAATCGTAACTTAATTAACTAAGAAGATTTGAAATCCTTTCATTATAATTCTCGAAATTAACTAATGATTTTGAATATTTCAAACAGCTTCTTAGAATTTCACTCATATCCTCGCCACTAGGCTACGGAGTGAAAATAAACATGGCAACAAATAGTAGGCCTACATATCGAAATTATAACAACTCACTCGTTGTACCCGTATTGATCTTGTATAATGCCATGATTGTTCATTCTTTGTCTTTTCCGAGTATTCATTGACATTTGTTTGCACTGATACCGATATGCGTCGTAAAAATATCACCGTACTAGCCCCTCGGTTAGCGCATCCCACAAGAGAAGAGAACATTTTGATACCGACAACTTCAAGAATCGTAATTTTTACCCCATCGAAGACCCCAACCTCCCCGCCTCAACCACATTTCGATCATTTCTGCAAATATGGCGCCCGCGACGCAGCAAGTCTTCATCGATGGCACTTTCGAGGATTTGGCACAAGAGCTGGCCGAATACCTTGAAATCGGCCCAGAAGTCCAACCCCTCCTTGCAGCAAAACAAAAGGATGAAGCTTTAAAGAAACTTGTCACTGCTTCGGAAAAGTTGAACTCATCCCCAGAGAAAGAATTTACCGCCGCATACAACTTATTGGTCTATCTCTGCAACCAATCTCCAAATGTCAACATGTATCTGCCTAGAATTTGCGACAACCTCGCAAAACCAATTACTACATCACCTCTGAATGGACCAGGCCTCGCGCTGAATGTTTTGACAACCATCTTCAACCTTTTACAACCAGATAATGAGACCAGATTTAACGTCTTCCAAGCTGTTCTTAAGCTTATTAAGAACAGTGGAAATTACGAAATGTTGCGACCACAGTTGAAGAAATTGGACACTTGGATTGTCGAATGGCAAATTGAGGAGGAAGAGCAAAGAAAACTTTTCGAAATGATCTCAGAAGTGGCAGATGATTCCGGCGAGGAGGAGTATGTTTGAAGTCAATCCTAGGGACTCGAGTATATTTTACTAATCTTACTACGTTTAGGGAATCATACCAATATACTCTCAAAGCTCTCCGAACTTTCGACGGCAAAGACGAGAAAGCCATCGCTTCCGAATCAGCCCAAAAACTTGCGATTAAAGCATTAAGAACTGCAATTCTCTCCAACACCCATTTCGATTTCCACGATCTCACTTCCCTTCCCGCCGTTCAAGCCTTGAGCGATTCCCACGCAATCTACTCTGAACTTCTTGAAATTTTCGCCGAGAAGGAACTTGAGGACTACAATGATTTCCAAGACGAGCACGATGGTTTCGTTGAGAAAGAGAACTTGGATAACAGCAAGTTGCACCGTAAGATGCGACTCCTGACCTTGGCTAGTTTGGCTGCCTCGACTCACACCCGCGAACTCGAATACAAGCGCATTTCCAAAGCTTTGCAAGTCGCACCGGAAGATGTTGAAATGTGGGTTATCGATGTTATCAGAGCTGGTCTGGTTGAGGGCAAATTATCACAACAGAAGCAAGTTTTCCTTATTCACAGAACCACATACCGTGTATTTGGAGAGAAGCAATGGCGTGAGGTTGCCACGAGGTTGGATCAATGGAAGGAGAGTTTGAGGGGTGTAAAGGAGGTTATCAGCAGGGAGAGACAAGCTGCTGAAACTCAAAAGGAGAAAGAGATCCAAGAGGCCGACAAGAAGGTTTCTGGTACACAGGGTATGAGAGCTGGACGAAGAAATGATAACATGGTAGAGATGGGTACTGATTAGGTCATCAACTCATGAAAGTTGTTATTAATTCATGGATTGGTCTCAAAAAAAGGTTCCTCGTTTCGTCGGCGTTCTTAGATGTTTGTACAGTGGCAAGGCAATGGTTTGCATTAGCATCTGGTAATGGTGTAGGAGAACATCCATTATTTTCATGTTCACGATGAAGCCACGATATGAAGCCATGAAAAGGAAGTGAAGTGAAGAGAAGATTAAGAATAGAAATCTACATATCGAATGAGATGTACATTTGAACATGCTTGATGTTTATGATTTTTTTACAAGTATGGGACGTTGATGAGAACTAAGGATATCAAATCCCAGATTCGTATTATATGTTTGTTATTTGCTACTGTATGCCTCGGGTCATACTCTGTATGATGTATTTTTTTACTTTCCTGATCTATATCCCGGATTATACCCTCTTGCTTGCTCCCATATATCTTTCAAACTCCCTTCCATGCAATCTACCCATATCCATATCCATACCCACCCACTCCCAAAACTTACGTATCCTCGACCCTTCTCAAAATGTCTTTCCCAACTTCTCCTCCAACTTCTTTCTAGTCTCCTCGTAAACCCCCTCTGGAGTCTTCGTGGCATCGAGTTTGATAACTCTGCCCTGCTTGTCAAAATAATCTACAACTGGCATGCTCGTCTCTACGAAAACCTTAAATCGCTTCTGAATACTTTCAGCATTATCATCTGTTCTGCCACTAGTCTTTCCCCTCTCCATCAATCTCCTTTGCATTTCCGCCTCGGGACAATCGTAGAACAACACGTATCTTCCTTTACAAACTGTATCTTCGAATTTGTGCGCTTGATCTAACTTGCGTGGAAATCCATCGATCAAGAACTTCCCGGATCCAGAGGGGGACTTGGAAATGACTTCCGTCATGGCGTTTTCGAGAAGTTGAACGGTCACTTCCATGGGAACTATAAGACCGTTCTTGATGTAATCTTTAATCATTTCTCCGAATTCAGAGCCAGGGCGCTCTTGCTCGGCTCGTAATAGATCTCCGGCGGAGAGATGGGTAAAGTTATAGTCTCGGACGAGGTTGGCGCATTGAGTACCTTTTCCGGCCCCTGGACCGCCGAGAACGAACAGGATGGTTACTTTTTCGGGAGAGAAGGTTGGAGTTGGTTTCGGGGGAGAGGGGAGTTGAGGAGTTGGAGGGGCCATGTCTGGTGGTTTGGGATGTTAGAGAGGAGTTCGTGCTGAGTACTGTATGGGATGTCGAGGGAGAGGGAAAAGGGGATTCTGGCAGACGGGTGGATGGGTGGGTTGAGATGAGGTGGTTATTGAGTATGATGATGAGTACATGAACGGAACTTAAAGCGGCTCTCAAAACCATTCAATCAAGAGCATCAATCCCATGCGTTGCCCCCATTCAATCTTCCAATCTTCCAATCGCATTTACCCCAATCATCCATAACCAATAGCAAGTAGAAAATACAACATACCAGTGCCAGCCCTACTCCTGACCATCAACGCATAAGCACCACTTCCCACCAATGTAATAGCGACAAAAGGCCAGATCTTCAATGGACTTTTACTAGGTCCTCCTGTTGAGTAACCTCTTGTAGATTTGGCATTCGCATGGAATTGAGGACGGAAACTGCGTGTTCGTGGGAGAGATTGGAAGGGCGAAGATTGCTGAAGAAATCGACGCGAAAATCGGGGGAGTGGTTGTGCCATTTTGGTGGTGTGGTATTTAGTACGGTAGAAGAGGAGATGGAGATATTTTGCTTTGATTTACATGTGCACGAGGAAGCTTAGCTTTGGAGATGGGAATTTTGGGCGAGGCTCGCTAGGGGTTTTTTTTTGGCTGGGGTCTGGCAGTGACGACCGTGCAGGGAAATTTGGTAACTTCATTTCCTCTCCTATTCTTCCTATCTTTCCATATCTACATACCGGAGATATGAGGTACATGGATAGAAGTTTTCTCGGCATCTAGGTAAATTGAATACAGCGACTTGCTAATAACTTGCCGATTCCTAACTGATGGCGTCGTAAAGGTAGATAACAGAGAAAGCACTAGGTTCATGGTTTATCTCTACAACAACGGAGCTACAGACCATATTATGTGAATGGCAGATTGGACAGCGGAAATGATGGATGATCAGATGACCTCACAGTATTTACGATGCTTCTTGATGGGGCGGAAATATCTAAACCTCAAGAGATGAGAGAATGATTGCAGTAAAGGAGAGCTGTGGTGGTCTTGAAGGTATAGAGATTAGCTTTAACGGATCGAAGACTACCTACTTAGGTAGGCCAAATGTGTACAGGTATGCTTGTGAATCATCTTAGGTAGCTACCAATATTCATGGAGAATAGTACTCCCACATCTATTGTCTTCGATTTAGTGTAAATCCTTTAGCATCTCTTTATTTATTGCTGTTATTTGTTTGGAACGATGGTATGTTGCGGATGCGTTTGGTCGACGTTATGATGTGAGTAGGTACATATTGCACCGATGGAGGTTGTGGGTTGCGTCAGTCTATCACATTTCGACTCCAGAGAGCTCCAAGTAGAGTACCGCTATGTATATCTGAAACGAATGTACAGGGAAAATTGTGGATGATCATCGGGACGTCGAAGATCCCAAAATGCCAAGCTGCAAAAAATATCACCTCAACTATGGGACTGCAAACAGTGAAATCAAAAACACACCAAGTGAAGTTCACAATAAATCGAAAGATTACTTTATTATTAATTTGTAGTATTCACAGCTCAGAAAATCGACAGTCTTGTTGATTTAATATGCTTGCAATGAAGTATCATATGTACAAGAGAGAAGTCGATGTCAAAGCCTCATCCACATCCTCTGCAAAAATCCAGCAGCTCCGTAATTGAACCAAATCAGTCATCCAACTTGCGTCACAAGTGTAGATCACACATCAGGGTATCTCGTCGCTGGGTCACGAAAGGAAAATGTCGTTAGGCCAAATTATCGAAAGAATTGAAGACGCCATCGTTAATGATCCGGACGCCTTTCGATACTCGATGAAGAAATTTAGATGAGCTAGTTTAAGAGTTAGTTTCGAGATAGAGATGAGAGACTGTGGGTGAAAGACATACAAGAGCAACGGCACCAGCAACAACCATTCCGAAAGCGGAAACTTGGATGTGGCCAGCAGCACCAGTGGCGTAAGCAATTGGGGAGCTGGTTCCAGATGGGGAGGAAACGACACCGGAGGAGGCAGTTGGGGCGGCAACACCGCTAGCGACAGCAACACCAGATGGGTTGGAGCCGGAGGTGAGGCCGGAAGATTCACCGGAGGAAGATCCAGTGGTGAGACCGGAAGATTCTCCAGCAGAGGATCCAGAGGAAGCACCAGCGGTGGCAGCAGAGCCGGAGAGACCAGTGGAGCTTGGGCAAGCGTAGACGGTGACAGTCCTATGGATGTTGTTAATACTGAAGTTTGATCTAAATTTTCGAAGTCGGAAGAACTTACTCAGTGGCAACTGCGACAGAGGCCATGGCGGCAACGGTAAGGGCGAGGATGTTGAACTGCATTTTGATAGATTTGAAGTTTACTGGTTTGGTTTTTGGTTTGGAAGTGTTTGGATTTTGAAGAGGTTGATTGTTTTTGTAAATGAGTGTGTTATTACTTTATTGTAAATGAGTGTAATTGATCGATGGATACAGAAGAGAAGAAAAAGGTGAAGTGAAGACGAACGGCAGCGTCATATATACACGCGTCTAATTGTCAGGTATAAAGGCCATCAAAGGTGATATCCCGGGCTACTCTCCCCTTTGATAACGATTCCCCTGTCGACCCACAAAGTGAATCTCCCCGACCCACTAAGCGGAGATTGACAAGCTCTACCGTCTCCAATTCTCATTTCTTCCGCATTTTGAATGAGGAAATGGGAAGAATTCACGGGAATGAGGCGATTCGTTGATGCGATTGGGGCTGCAACCTATCATGGTTCCATGGCAAATCTCCTTGTTGTTCCTGTCGTGCGCCCTCATGGGCCCATGCTGTTGAATCTTGATTCACCCTTAACTAACGTGTAGGTTTTTACTTTCTTTGTACTTGGCGATAGGTTGAACCTTTTAGGTCCATATCGTCTGTGGCATGGTTGTAGCATTGGTGTGGTGACATGGATATATCGCTTGTGGTAGAAAATTATATGGATTACATGTTTTGGCACACCGTACGATATCCGCATAGAATATATCAATTCATCTAATCGTCGAAGACTCGAAGCTCCACTCAAGCTTGTCAAGGTTGGAGCATACAGGGGATACCTTTCTTTACTATCAAGATTCTCATTAGAATCATGAAATTGATGAAGTCAAATAGATACCATCATTGGTGAATGTCTGACTGCGATTTGAGAAATTGGAAAAACGTCATTTGTAGCTTGGATTAGCCAAAAGATGAACAACTATAATATTTCTATACATAGATGCCACCGTGCTACTAAAAAACATAGTCAATACAATAACAGTAGCCGTTAATAGATTCACTAGTCACAATCAATCAATCAATCATTCATTCATCATACGAATCCGTCGCACGGCATGAGGAAAACTTATGAAGGCCACGAACGATCGTGACGAAAAGCGAATTCTAAAATGTTCAAATATTGACACTCTAGAATTCTAGACAAATCAGAATTGGCGGGTGGATGGATTCTTGCAGGGCTATTGGTGGTATTTCATGCGGGCCCCTGCAGCTGCTTAAGATTAAACCCCATATTGTCTCTCAAATGGTTCCTGGATTATGGTAGTTCACCGATGTGTTCATGTCAATCGCGATAACACGGCTGGGCACGGCATGGCAGTGTGGGAGGTTAACGTTTGTTTCCCCCCCCCCCCCCCCCCCCCCAGCCAAGCAATCTCTTGGACGTCTGGAAAGATAACTTCTGCGGAAGGATCAATTAGATGCCGTAGGATTCCTAGCAGTAGTAAGGTATCATCAAGAGTCACTCCATCGCTAAACCAATGATACCAATCCCACACGTTCGAGGCTCTGGGGATCGACATCTCATTAGGGCTTTTATGGATTTTATTAATTGTTTTGGCGGTTTTGCCCTCGTCTGTCAATTTATTTTTATATGGAAATTCTAGGTATCCTCAATTCCATCATTTGAACAGTCCTTGTGAATGGTTTCTTGACCGCCACGATTACAATTCACGGACCCGATGCAATCAATCAATATCTACGAGATGACTTCTTTTCATCCTGACGTTTCAAGGTCGAACTTGTGATTATTGTTTCGAGTGATTGTCATCAAATCATGGATTGTGTTTAATTTTGTTTATCTGGATGCAAGTTTTGAGATGTGTTGGTTTGTTGGTTAAAATGAAGCTTTCGCGTCAGGTCTTAGATATGCACTGTGCACTGTGCAACTGGCGGAAGTTTTGGATCGCTTATCCTATCATATGTCTCATTGTCAAGATGAAGGAGTGTGCAATCAGTGGATGTGTCTTAAAAAGGGGTAGGTAAGCAGTGAAATCATCTGGAACGAGATGGGCATATGGTGATCAGTGTGTAGATCGAGAGTTCTCGACTGTTAATATCACTATCACTTAATGACAGGCTGCCCAATAAGTCTAGAAGACCATCCAGATAGAAAGTGGGAGTTTTCATGTATGGAAAAAAAAAGATGGAACAGTCTATTGCACATCACTCATAATTCATTTCGCCCAAATACTTTATCAAAAGAATACCAGTGGCAAATATAACAACAAATAAACCTCAGACCTATTTATCTTTTGAACTCAAGCTGGGTCAAAATCACAGCCCAAACAGATTGGTGGCAATATGAAAGCTTTGAGGGTTGGCTTGCAAATTTTGTATTGTCCTTAATTGGCATTGATTGTAGGTGGATTTAAAACAAGATAAATTTAAGTCAAGGTACCTAATAAGGTAGGTATAGGTTGGTTATTCACTCTCAAAATCACTCTCACGATTTCACAAGCCTATGGCCAGACAGTTTATTTTGATATCAAGTGCTCTTTTTTATTATATTTTGTGTAAGTACATAGGATTATTGCTAGTAAACAAAGCAAAAGAAAGAGCAAGTCAAACTCGTAGTAAAGTACCATGAAATTCCTCCTGCAAGCAAATCTTCCATTTCCTCCCTTAAAAACACCATAATTAATCCATTGCTAAGAAAATGCCAGTGCCAAAATACTCCTCGCTTCCTTCCTTCCTTCCATCAATGCATTCGTAATATCGTAGAAGTGATCAGATAAATCGAGAAGTGATTTACTGAATGGTGATTTTGCGACCTTCTTGTTTCTTAGCCTTTGGAACGATGATGCTGAGAATGCCGTTCTTCATGCTGGCCTGAACTTCATCTTGGTTGACGCGAACTGGGAAGCTGAAAGATCGGGAGAATTCACCGATGCTACGCTCAGAAACCCAGAATTTGTGCTCAGGTTCCTTGGCCTTTCTCTGCTCGCTGGCCTTGGTCATTTGGGTGTTGCTGGCTGGAGTTGATGCGTCTTCGTCTTCGACGGTTGGTTGGTGAGCTTTGTCTTTGTGATCGGTTTCACCACCTTCAGTGATGGCGCCAGACTTAGGTGCATCTTCGACGAATCCAGATGGTGGAGTACCGGAAGTGTAAGAGCGCTCGGTACGACCACGGATGTTGAGGGTTTGGTCATCGACGAATTCAATTTCGACATCCTTCTGCTCGATACCTGGAAGTTCACCGTGGAGTTCATAGACTTCACCGGCTTCCTTGACATCGAATTTGGGGGTGAAGGTCTTCATGACATTGCTGCGGTGGTGACGAGAGTTGTTGTCATTGCGGCCACTGCTGTATTGATCAAAGTCGTCAAGAAGACGGAAGAGAGGGTGGAAGGAAGAAGTATCGTTTGTGATGTAGTGTCGTGGGAAGAAAGACATTTTGCGTGTGGTTGTTTGTGGTTTGAGAATTCGTTTGATAGTTGTTGCGACTGGAAGTCTTGAAGTTGTTCGATAACAAGATTGCATGAAACTGTATTGAAGATTGTTGTACTGATGAAGAAAAAAGAAAAGAGGTTATTCAGAGATTGAGCCTACCTTTATATACTAAATTTGATGGACTCCTGGGATTTCTAGCATTTACTAGAATTTACGATATTGATGTAATGATCGATATTCAATTGAACACCAGCACTTTCTAGAATGACGATAACCATGTTTGAGAGCAAATAGAATTTCAAAGAATAGATGCGGGGTTAGAAATCAAGAGACATCAGGTCATTGAAGCATGAAGCAATCACTGGAAAATGCTGGAAAATGCTAGAAGGTGTTGGAAACTTGCCAGAATTGGTGAGAACATTCTAGGAACGGTAATTGTGAGAATCATCTGATATGATGAGAAAGTTCAAATTTGGTGAGTTAGTTAATTTAACAATTATCTCTATGATCAATGACTTGGTGTTGTTGGATCAAAAGATCAGAGGTAGTTCGAGAAGGTCGTAGGGGGGTAGTGGTCGAGGTGCTTTCTGCGATAGCTTAGTAATCAATGTTGTAATAAATCGCTGCTGTTAAGAATAACTAGTGCCGGAGCAGTCACGTGGTAAAGCTGGCAAGTCTGCAACAAAGTCCCCCACCATCACCAACTTCGAGAAGCCATGAATTGTTTGGTTCCGGTTCTAAAGTAAGACTTTGAGATTGAAGTGATATCTGGGTTACTAAATCAGAATTGTAACATTGAGGATAATTACAACGCCTGCTCTGTAGGTATTCTTCTTGGTTCAATTTCCGGCTTCTATTCACGTCGTGATATGGTCTATCTATCTTTGATCATGTGCTTATCACCTGCCTTCGACGTATAGACCCCCTTTCCCCCCTAGGGAAGTGACTCTCTACAGAAGACTTATTATATTTGGTAAGTCCGATCAAGTGGTCAATAGGGCAAGTCACTATGATTACACTGTTCAAGTTTTGCTCATGGTATCTACCATCCGACTTTTCCAATCCACGAATCCCATTCTTACACCCCTCCGGTTAAGGTTCTAATCGTCTATAACATAAAAGAAGAATACAAAACACCATGCAGCCCAGTCCGCTTCCGGTTCTTCGTGCGACAAAGCCGAAGGATGAAAGATTTACTCATTTCATCTTCGACTTCGATTGCACAATTACCATGAATGACACTAGCCAGCTCATTGCAGACACTGCGATTGCATATCATCTTGCCGAAGAGAAAGATTTCACTCAAGTGTGGCAAGAAATCTTCACTACGTATGACACTGAGCATACTGCTTACATTGAGGGATACGAGCCAAAATGGGATACATTGGAGGGGATAATTGAGCGTCAGAGAAATCAGAAGGAACTCGAGATCAGAAGCATCAACCGCCTTAACAGATCAGGTATGTTTGCAGGCATACCCAAAGAGGAATGGCAAGCTGCTGGTGGGCGTGCTGTCTTGGAAGGAAAATTGAAGATTAGAAAAGGCTTTAAGGAAATTATAGATGAGATTGAGAGACGAAATGGTGTTTGGGGGGTCGTCTCAGTTAGTTTCTCAAAGGACTTCATAGGGGGCGTATTGGAGCAGTATTTGGGAAATCATATCAATGTACCAATCCTAGCGAATGCGCCAGACGAAGCAGGAATCCTAAGGGGCCCTGAATGGGGCTGGGAGCCTGGATTTAGCAGCACTCAAGCTGAATGCTTGAATTGCAACAGCGGACCCTTTCCTAGCACCCAAAATTTGGTTGATCACTTACTGCAAATCCATAATCGAGAGTTTATGGCACCATTAACGACATCGGACACGAAACTAGGCGCAATGCGCAAATTGCTCCAACATTGGAGACTCGATACCACTGATCAAGCGGCCTATTATGGCGATTCTACAACAGATATTGAATGCCTCTTTGACCGTTCTGTTAAAGGTGTTCTTGTAGGAGATGGAGGCGGTCAGATTCTGGCGATGCTTGATTCCCCCAAAGGTCCTGATTTTATGCTGGTTGAATCATATACTACAGACTTTGAAAACATCATTATTCGTCAACCACGTCAAGAGCTTCAATCCTAAAAGAAAATATATGACTTTGCAACAATGCACCATATCTGGTCGGACGATTCGAGCCCCGTCAGTACGGTCTTTACTTTTGGACATTTTCATGGTCCCACCTTCGGAAATAAATCCAACATTATCATCTCAGCACCCCTCCCGAGAGTCTCGGCTCACTGGAGCTTTGCCTGCTCGAAATCGAGACCTGCGCCATTATGAAGTATAGAACGTCGCTTTATCGTGTCCCAAAAATGTGTTAGCAGCCCTTGAGTCAACATGTATTACTAGCCCAGTCAAAAGAAAATACAAATCTGAGAAGAAAATTGTGTGCTCGTTTGTTCTGACTTGACCTACGTCTATTCACTAAAGTTTTTGCTATGTGTGTATATGATTCCGAGTTGCAAATTATTTATCGAACAACTGCATGCATCGTCATTTGGATATCGTGGCAAAGTTCATGAATTTCGAGTAATAACACCTGGTTTCGTAAAGGCAACCGCTCGAGGATGCATATGCCTTGCTAGTAATACAAATTCGCATCACCGCTCTGTATAAGAGCATCTTAATCCCTCTTCAATGGTTTATAAATCTCCTCAATGCCCTCTTTCGTAATGATCAACATCTGTAAACCATCACCGACCTCAATATGTCTCTCAACCGCACTGTCAAATGCATCCTTAACCAAATCCTCCACTTCGTTTCTGGGTAATGGAATCTTTTCTCTTTCCGCCAACGCATGTCCTTCTCCACTACCTGGGATATATTGATTCTTGAAGTTGACCTGATTGTCCAAGAAAGGCATGATCAAACTGGCTGCAGCACCTGCGGCTCTGCACTGTTCTCTCTCATAACTTCCAACGGGATCATAACTGTAAACTGCTCCCTTTCCCTCTTCGTCCAAACCTCCGAGAATCGCAGTAACGTAATAAGGGAAGAACCGCTTGCTGTATAAAATAGTTGCTAATCGCTGAGCGCATGCTTTAACACTCATAGGCTTGCCGTGTTGGTAACGGTACATCTTGACGATTGCATCGAGGCGTTCTTTGAGTGCTTCTCCATCTGCGGCGAATCCTACAACGGAAAGAACGAGAGTAGCATCATCTTGAGCAGCGGTTGTGCCACCGATCTTGAAGACTTTTGGTTGGTATCTTGTGTTAATGTTATATCCGGATGTGGAACGGGTGTCGCCGGCGACGATGGTGAAGTCGGAACCTGAGATTGCTAGAGTAGAACCACCGTTATCGGTGTATCTGAAAATGATGTTAGTTGTAATGCCAGTAAATTCCCCATAGAATACATACGGGTAGAAACCATGATGTTGTGTGAAACCATCACCTTGCTTGGTTGGAGCTTGATTGAAGGAGTAATTTGGACCATTCATCAATGGGTTTTGACTGAACATGGACATCTTGATTATCGTATCTGAATATCTCTGAATTCGAAATGCGGAGAGGTATTTGAAGGAATTTGGTAGATATTGTGGAGGTTTGAGATTTGAGGTTCAAAGGTATCACTCTAGATGTCGCGTCGACCTTCAGCCTGGTGATAACTAGCGCCAATCTTTCTGACAGGGGTAGCTAGCTACAACGGAACAACTTTATTATTATAACACTAGAAATTAATGATGCCAGTAACAACACTTTATTCACGATAACTACCTAGGTGCCAGTAAACATGTCTGAATAGCTGATTGCTTTTTACAAATAAAGATGTCTAGGTATGTGTGATGTATTGTTTAGTTTTTATTTTTTTGAAGATCTACAAACACTAAACTCTTATCTAAAGTCTCCCTAGAAGCATACGGCGAAATGCCCTGGCTAAAATAGCTGAACTCTCTGCGACGTCATCAACTGGAAATTTTGAGGGTTCAGATATCGAGAGGCTCTGTCGTGTTTCTCCTGGTAACAATAAGTTATCTGGGCGTGTGAATGGAAATAACATTGATTCGCCGGGCTCGTTGGCGGGCTCTCCTATGGTATGAAAAGGGGAACGTCTCCTTATCTACAGGATACTAATGCCTAGAGCAGAACATTAGGGAATTTGAAGTACTTCTGGCTTTGTGCAAAGCAGCTCCTCTGATCGATAATATATACAGCGCGGAGAAGCTTACCAGTCAGCTGAGCCCATACGTTCTTGAGGCTCATACACAATTGTTTGTGCAATCGCCCCTTTTTCGCGCGATTGAACCATCACCCGTCGAGGCACTGAGCTATAACCTTACCACTGCCCTTCTCTCCATTGGTACCAAACATGGACATCTACAAAAGCTCATTTCCGAAAAGTTATCGATATACCTAGACAACTGTGTACATGCCAGCGAAACCGCTACAGAAAACCGAGGAGTTAGCTCGGAGTATGCTACAGAGATTGAGGAGGCAATCCACGTTGCAACTGTGACAATATCTCTTTTGGGATTCTTAGATGCAGTAGCTTCTTTGGTCAATTTCTGGAGCGCAAAGGAGAGATTGGAGCTATGTGAACGTGTCAAGGCTATATTGTCAGAAGGATTTTTGGTGGCAGTAGAGACCGCTTTCTCGACTATTCGTAATACCCATCTCCAGAGCAGTCATGTAAGGGAGTGGAAGAGATATGCACGCCATTATGCAGCCATTGGCCGCCCATTGGGTGCTATGCTTCTACAACGGAGTTTTATGTGGCTGCTCGTTGCAGGGTCATCGCTCCTGCTTGTTGATGTCGAGAACCTTAAAGACAAAGATGTTTTGAGCGTACTAATGTCACGTTTTGAGGATTTGAGACCCAACACTCCTCGCAATGAGCAAGTTGATCCTGAGACAGTTAACACATTGGCAAACATTGCTTCGAATGAGATAAGTCTTCTCGAAGATGGCGCAGATTATCTCCGTTTGGGTTCTGCTTGGCAGCAAAGACTTGCATTTTCGGTCAAAGCAAGCGCTTTAACTACCTATATGAATTGCGTAATGTTGAGTGTAAGTGACGATGAAGTTGAACCTGAAACATTGATGTCCTGGCTTGAAGATACTTTGGCGGATCCTGTGCAAATGGCCGATGATACATTGGCCAATGTTGTCCTTCGATCAATGGCCTTGGTCTCCAAGCTCACTCCTCAGTTAGCTCCAGAAGTCAGCCGACTTCTCCCACGATTCATCGTTCAGGGTAATCCGCAAGGGAATACAAATACGATCGCCTCTGCATGTCTCGCATATGTTCTCAATAATCTATCTCAGGATGCCATCATAACTACCCTTTATACATTAGGAAATGTTCTCAACTCTGGTGCAAGTCATCCAGAAAAACATAATTCTGTACCCAATGGAGATTTGGCTTTGGACGGAGCTGCACAATCAAATCTCTATGGAAAAAACTCTAATGGAAGTTCCATATCCTTGGAGATTTTCACAGAAGAGGATACATCTACTGTATATGGCAACGTCGTACAAGCTATATGTGCTATTGCTCAGGATTGCCAAGACTCTAAAATTGTTGCTTTGGCACAATCTATGCTTTTGCAAAAGATCGACAAAATCAACCAATTAATCGATGCTCGTATTATCACGGCAGCAGCAGAGTTATCATTATGCGGAGGGCCTCTAGAATTCCGATCGTTGCTCAAGCTTTATGGCAAAATCACTCATCTGGGTGTCATGAAAAACAATGAAATTATACTTCATGCTGTAAGTTCACTATAAAGACTGCAAAAGCCACACCAACTAATTCAACCTAGATAATGAAAGGCCGAAACCTCTTATCTTCTCGTTTGCAAAAAGACACTCCTTTGTATAACATATATCTTGAGAACTTACTAGAGGATGTTATTAGCAAAGGCGATGTCCACCAAGGGCAGAATACACGCGAAGGCGACGTAGAAGCTGCAGCCAAAGAGATTGCGCAACTATTGCAGCCCTTGGCAATTTTTTTTTCTACTAACAATATGGCTTCCAATAATGATCTCAGCGAGGAGATGTCATCTTTAGTACGGGATGCTTGGTTCAACATTGTTGTCCATGGCTTTACTACCAATACCGAGCGCGGTCAGCTGCACCTGAAAGAATTACGTATCTTGGCGATCCATTCGAAACCTCTTGTTGCCGAGCAGCGAGGTGAGCAGGTGGAGAGTGATATCGAATTAAATACAGTGTTACGCCGAGGAATCAGTCAAGATCACGAAACTACACAGAAAAAACGACTCACAGCCCTTCTTCCTAGTAGAGCTAGAGAAATCGGTGCCCTCAGTTATCGTAAAGTCATCTTCCTTCAGGCTGCCTATTTAGTTGAAACGCTACGGGCTGATGCAGGCGATTGCAGCAAAGCGTTGACCTACTTCCTTGAGCCTAGCATGCGTAGAGGTGAAATGAGCAGCACAATGGAAGCTGTCACAGCTGCTGTTATGGAAACTTATTTACGCAAATCTCTGACAGGCCTGAACCCAACCTTTTCAGCACCTCATGTTGCTAAACAACTGGCCTCAATATTTACTGGGTGTTGCTATCGAATTGAAAGAGTCCAGCAAGCTGCCATGAACTGCGCAGACAGGATAATTCGAGATGTGCCATCTGCTCTGTGTCAAAAATCCTCTTTGTTTGCACTTCTTGAAATTTTGTCACTCCTGTGGGTAAGTTGTTTAGAAGCTGAAACCGATGAGTATGGGTTGAGATCTTCCTTTACTTCCTCCAAAGGACATATAACCATCGAAATGTCTGATGATTATGGCCTCCGTCGTCGCACCCTTGATGCTTTGTATAAGAAGGCTAAAGGCTGGGTAACAGCAGTGATTAATATTGCTCCTGCGAATGTGAAGGGTTTACTACAGACATACCTCTCAGAATATGATGATGAAGGAGCTTATGGTCATATCTCCCTCGGACGGTCATTTGCTTCCGAGATGGGAACGGTCATTCCAAGTATGGACCAGAGGCTTGAGGCAATCGATCGCCACGGGGAGTGTAATATTAATACGGCCTCTGATTTCATTGCTCAATATACTACAAGGCAAGAGTATCGATATGCAGAAGCTCTTCCTGATCACAACGCTGAATGGCTACGCTCCATGCATCTAGACGAACGTAGACCTTCCATCACATCGAAGACTGACAAGGATTGTAACGATGCAGTATCAGTTCTATCCAAACTTGAAGCGCAAATCCACAAAAAGAAGCACATAGCAATTACCGAGATCCGTGATGTGCTAAGAAGAGCTGCTGCTTTACTTTGCCGAAGTGACAAAGATGAATGTGCTATCATCCGCTATCTCGTTTCCATACCCTTCGCTATTTTTACCAAGCAGTCAATTAAGCTTGGGGGTTCTTTGTGGTTTGGCGTCATCAACGAAAATCCCAGCATGGAACCTAGAATCCTGATGGAAATTGCACAACAATGGGAATTGACCGCACATCGTAAAATTGGAATTTTCAATGGCATGTTCATGTAAGTACATTCGAGGATGCGTTTTCTTGCAAACTAACAGTCGATAGCCATCAAGATCCTTTCTATATAAAGGAAGAGTTCGCACCCAGCGACAGGACAGTACTGGCCAAAAAGCAACAGGCTGTCAATAATATGCTCGCTCCCCATACGCGACTTCTACAGCTCCTCAGTAGTCATTTCAACGCAACTCGTCTTGGCAGCCCGCATACCGAGAAGACATTTTTGAGAATCCTGGACTTGACACTTGATAGCTTGAAACACTCCACTGGGCACCCGCTTGCTAGAGAGATTAGATTTCAGATCATCCTATTCGGCTTAAGAGTCCTGAGACATACCACTACTCTCGATTTACCCTCGAAATGTAGATTGAAGGACAAGATTCTCTCTGCTGCCCTCAGTTGGTTCACCTTTGCACCTCGTTGGTCATTTGGTGGCAACCGTCTGCAATTGAAAGCCGAAACTCGCTTGTTGAACGATGTCGTTATAGCCTTTAGAAGCGTGAACATGGCAGGCTCCAAGCCCACAGCTATGCTCCAATTGATGCAAGCAAAGGAAGAGCTTCTCCATGTATTAATAGAGAGTGAACAGATAAGATTGAATGTTTGGCTTGATCCTTTACGTCAAGGTCGTGATGTCCAGGTTCCAGCTCCTGCTAAAGTTCCTAACGATGCGGCGCTACTTCCTCTGGTGAAAACTGCCTGGAACGAAAGCCCGTCTTTGGCGATTCAACTTGTTTCTAGATTTCCCTCGGCAAGGCTACATCAGGACATTCGCTTGCTTTTGCTTCAATTTCCCGACAAAGCAATAGCAGAGCCTGAAGCAGTCCATATATTACTTGGCGATACTTTGCCATCTGATGTTGCATTTCAAATGAAGGTACGTGATTTGAAAGAACTGCTTATCAACAGACTGACAAAATTAGTACCTTTTATATTGGGCTCCTGTCAACCCGATATCTGCTGTCACATATTTCTTACCATCATACCGAAATCATCCCTTCATCGTTCAGTATGCTATGCGGGCATTGGAGAGTCATTCTGTTGATGTCACATTCTTTTACGTGCCACAAATAGTCCAAACCTTGCGCTATGATGAACTTGGATATGTTGAGCGATATATTGTCGAAACTGCAAAGTTCTCGCAACTTTTTGCGCATCAAATTATCTGGAACATGAAAGCCAACGCTTTCAAAGATGAAGATTCACTAATTGTAAGTGGCGCGCATATTTCCAAAGTATTAAACTAACGAGTTCAGCCTGATGTCGTCAAACCTACACTCGACAAAGTTACGAATCGCATGATAGAATCCTTCTCAGGTGTTGACAAAGCCTTCTATGAGCGCGAATTCACGTTCTTCGACGAAGTTACTAGCATTTCAGGCAAGCTGAAGCCATACATCAAAAGACCCAAGCCAGAGAAGAAACAGAAAATTGAAGAAGAGTTGCGCAAGATCAAGGTGGAGATTGGAGTATATCTCCCTAGTAACCCTGATGGTGTGGTAATTGGCATCGATCGACAATCTGGAAAGCCCCTGCAAAGTCATGCCAAAGCACCATACATGGCAACCTTCCGCATCAAGAAAAGTATAGGCGCAGACATGGAAGGCACAGATGATATGCTCGAAGAAAGCAATAAAAATGGAGGCACCCCAGTGGATAATTCGATTGAGATTTGGCAATCAGCAATTTTCAAAGTTGGTGATGATTGTCGTCAAGACGTTCTCGCTCTTCAAATGATCGCTGCGTTCCGTGGAATCTTCAATAACGTCGGCCTCGATGTTTATGTCTTCCCGTATCGTGTTACTGCAACAGCACCTGGTTGTGGTGTTATTGATGTTTTACCAAACTCAATCTCGCGTGATA